>OY728126.1:1250000-2500000 GCA_963277665.1 Viscum album
AAGCATTCTGTTAGCAACACATCAGAATTCAAATGGATGGGTGGTTTACATAAAGATTTCCTGAAACCATCTCATTCCATTCTTACATGGAGACTGGCTCACAAAAAAACATCCAAAAGATGACTTCTTGTAAATCTATGGAATTTCACTCTGCTCTATCTGTCCATTGTGCCATCAATATAGGGAGGATGTGGATCATATCATTCTCAGTTGTTCAGCTGCCTCAGTGATGTGGAATGAGGTTTTTGACATTTGTAAAGTGTTTCTACCTCATGATAACTCAATATGTGATTTCATAAAAAGATGATCTGCTCTTAATTTATTATCGCAAGTCTGGAATCTCATTCAGGCTTCCGTGGAAGATCTTATTCATCTCATATGGTCTTCTAGGAACAAGTCATTGCATGAATGGAATATTTTTCAGGTTGCGTGTTGCTTTATCAAGTCTTCTTGCTGCCATGTGTGAGATGGAATTTCTGAGACATATGTTTTGTCATAACTCCATACATGATTTATCTGTTCTTAATCAGATTGAGGATAGAGGCAAATTTCGGCCTCCCCCTGGCACAATTGAAGTTGTATGGCATGATACTTTTCATAGATGTATTAAGATCAATTCTGATGGAGCTTTGAGGGGTAATCCAAGTCCTTCTAGATTTGGTGATATCTTTAGGGATTATCAAGGTTATGCTCTTGGTTTTATTTATGGTTAATGTGGTATTACCTCTTCCCTTGATGCATAAATTCTTGGTATTATTATGGCGGTTGAATAAGCTGAACAACGTTGTTGGAACAAGATTTGGCTCAAGTGTGACTCTACAATAGTGGTGTTTGCCATCCGAACAGGTTCTTTACATCTCTCATGGAGACTCATTAATCGGTGGATAAGATCCCTGGACATTCTCCACTCAAGGGATCACATTTTCACTCATGTTTATAGAGAGGAAAATATGTTTGCTGATGGTCTTGCCAATAAAGGTGTAAATGGGAGGATGGATTCCGCCCGAGAGCCGCAGCCTACGAGCGATCCTGGACGAAACCCTAGCACGCTCGCTGGGAACTATGAATCACGTTCCTTTGCTGATGTTGTTGCCGGTCGACCCTCTCCTACGGATACCAGGACCACTGACTCCATTTCTCCAAAAACTTATAAGCACCGAGGTTTAGCAGCAATTTCATTTTCGACGGAAGAGGTAAATATACTTTCTACGGACCTTCGTTTTGATTTAGTTGGTAAATTCTTGAAGAGTCGACCCTCATTGCCCTTCATTCGCAAAACTTTGGAAAGCATTGGATTTACAAATTTTCATATCGGACTTTTGAATTCTTTGCATGTACTGTTTCGGTTTTCCCTTGACAATGACTATTATAGATTTTGGACCAGAGGTTCATGGTCTTTTAGGGGTTCTTTCATGAAAGTTCTCAAATGGTCACCTGATTTTGATTTTGATACTGAACCCCCCATCGTCCCTGTTTGGCTTGGCTTCCCAGGTCTGCCTTTGCACCTTTTCAAACACAATGCATTATTCTCAATTGCTCGACTCTTTGGTCAGCCTCTCAAAATTGATCATGCTACACTAAACTTGACACGCCCCTCGGTTGCAAGGATATGCACAAAAATTGATATCTCTCAAGAGTTGACTTTGAGATTTTGGATACAAAATGGGGGGTCTAGATTTATACAGACTGTAGTGTTTGAGAATGTTCCAGATTTTTGTAAGAAATGCTTTAAAATTGGTCATCCTACTAAAATATGTGGGATCAAAATATATCCACCTCACCCACAACCACATTTCAAATCAGTGTGGGTTGAAAAGACTGCTCCAGAAATGCTACCTACTGACCAGATTGGCATTCCCGTGAATGACTTGATATCCAAGAATAACCCAAGAAATAAACTGGTTAACACCAGTGAAAATGCCAGCCCTCATACTATAGGGGTGGTCTCTATACCTGGAGGTCATGTGATTAATAATGTTGGTCATGAGACTAGTGAGGATAAGATTTCTCAAGTGAAAGAATATTTTCATCTAAAAGATCGGAAAGTGAAAACCATTGTTGACCCTACCTCAAGTGAAGATGTCACTGAGCTCTCTCCAAAGGCCTAGGCCTATACTTGTCAACAGGAGGGAGAGGGTGAAGCTCAATCTGACTCAGATGATCCCATTCAGGATGAGCTTGAAAAACCCTATCAATTTGAGGAAGAATTCCTGAAATCAAGTACTAAGAAAGGGAAGAAGCCGTTAGTTGACGCAGACGGTTTTATTACTCCAAGTTATAGATACACAATAAAGAGCAAAGATCGCTCCAAAATAGAAAGAACCATTATTACAAGATCTCTTTTTTCACATGAAAAAGAATTAAATGCTATTACTCCATAGCCTGTGACAACTGAAATGTCATCTGACTCAAACACAACAGATTCAGAAGCTTCCTCCAGTGAGGATGATGAGAATGACCCTGCATATAGAGATGCTTATGTCATGGAGGAAAAATTGGACTTCTCAAAGGAGCTTGATTTGTGGATAGATGAGAATGACAGAACTGCCTTTCGGAAATATAAAAATGGGGACATGACCACTGACACTTATCTTGAGCTCTGAAAAAGAATGTTCATCTTTGTTTGTGAGGAATTTAAGAAGAACCCAAATTTCAACTTCAATGAAATTCCATGGAAATGATTAGTCTATCTTCCCTGGATATGTTTGGTTTGATGATGCTGGTTTCTCCTTCTTGATTCGGACTGCTTCATAGAAATTCTGTTTTGAAGGGACCTTGATTTCTTGTCTACTCTTGCTGCATAGCTCCGGATGGTTGGATCAACTGGAGACACCCCCTCAATCTGCATAAAGCTGGGATGTCTCTCTCTTCTGGATTGCTCCAGATACAGCCTTTCTGTTTGCACGCTCCTGGAATGCTGCTAGCTGAATCCTCAGTTTTTATTTCTTTGAGCCCTATGATGTTGTATTCCAGTTCTGATGTCTGCTACTATCCGCCTACTTTGTAAGCCCATGCTGCTGTCCCTGCCTGCTTTTGGTGTTTGGCATCTCATGCTGGATGTTCCAGTGGGTTTGAGCACCTGGAGGCCCCCCTGCATCATCTGCCGTAGGAGTCCCACATCTTCTGAAGACCCTGCCAGTGGTTCTTCACCTTGGGGCCCTGGATCATGCTCAGTTGCTGCACCTTGGCATGTGGGTTCTGTTGTCTTCAACAAGATACAGAACTGCCTGCCTTTCTCGTGATTCCTTGACATACTTGCAGCAGGTCTGAAATTTTATTCTCCTTGGTTTTCAATGTATGTTTTTTTGTTTCATTAACTTTCAGAGGGTTTAAGCTCATTACACCTCGAGATTTCCATGTACGCCTTTTTTAATAAATTTCTTGGACATGAACTGGGAAACTAGTTCATGTCAACTTGATGAAAAAAACAAAGGTGTAAATGGTAATGATTTTTATTGGTTTGATCATGTACTAGGTGATCTCCTTCCCCTTTTCAGTAAGGATCTTTTTAAATATTCTTCCTTTATACTTGTGTAAGTTTTATTTATTTTTAATAAATGGATCTTGATTTTCTGGGAAAGGTCTCAGTTTGTCTTAAAAAAAGAAAAATGATCACAAGTAATTTATTGTATCAAGAAAAAGTTAACAATAAAAAATTTAATCAAGAGATGAGAGGTGACCATATGTTCATTGAGAATATAGGTTTTTGAAATAAAATATTGTCCTTTTTAAGAATAAAGGGAATCTAATTGAAATATTCAAATAAAGTTACATTAAATTGTTTTCTTTTTAAAAACATATAAAACATATTGAAGAAGTTATATTTCGTAAAACATTTATGATGGTGGTGAAGTCCATTATTGCCATATACGTTAGAAAACATTATTTTTATTATTGAAAATTTCCATTTAAAAAAAAGAAAGATTCATTTTAAACCCTTTATAAAAGTCATGGGTAACATAAAATTTGATTAGAAAATAATATTTTTAAATAAAAGTTCTTTTGTTAAATAATATTGAAAAACATGGATATCGAAGAAAAATATGTCTGTTTTAAAGAGAAATAAAATCATTTTTTCATTTTGACTTTTCTTTGCTTGATTAAAGTACCAAATAGAGTAAAAGTTGTAATAATATATATAAACTCTTTAAATATTCAGAGGTTAAGAAAATTATTAGATATTATAATGGATAAATGAAAATATTCCTTCAAATGAGAATAAAAGCAATCCTAAAAGAAAATTAGACTATAAAATAGATTCTTACCACTATGGTAGCTTTAAAATTTTTAACTATAAAATTATAAAATTGAATTGAAATATTAAAAATCATGGATAAATATTTTATCAAGTTAAATACAAAAAAGAGAAGTATATACACCATATAAAAGTTAATAGGTTTATATTAACAAATATGTCTCAATGGAATGAATATTGAGATGAAATACCTTACAATTATCATAACATGGAAGTGAGAATTAATCATATAAGTTATTATGCATGTCCAATGTAAACCCACTTAAACAAATTGGAAGTCCAATATAAATTAATCAAAAGTAATTACACACATAATCATAGAATTTCAAAGACAACGAAGAAGTAATATAACCCAATGAAAAGAAATTGAATTATGAAATTCTTTACCACTTGGTAACTTTCCAGTCAAATCCCCATGGGTGTAATGATTCAAATTTAAACTTAAAATACATTTAAATTTGAATTATACATGATAATACATGTTAAAGGGGCATTATATACACCATAAAATTGAAATTAGGCACATAACATTACAATATTATCCAATGAAAGGAAATTGAGACAAAATCCCATACCTCACACTTCGCTTTTGTTGAACATGATTTAACCTCCTATATAATGGTTTTAAAAAATATATCAATTTATAATATAGAAATATTAATATTTATAATATCAAATATTATCCCCTTATCTTATCTTACCGCCTATTTATTAACAATATTTTATTATTACTATTGATTTAGGTGTAGGTTGCCTTGATTTCTCATGCGTGTTTTATTGTAAAAGATTTCATTATTTTGTATAGGATAAATTTTAATAATATACAGAATTATATTAATTTTATAAATATCATATTAATTCCTTAGAAACATTTTTATAACCATTATTAAATATTGTTATGCAAAATAAATCACATCGCACCGTGGAGGTGGTAGGCCGTATGTACGCACAAGCGACGATATAAATACCTTAATGGGTATAATAGAAATGAATTGTATGGTATATTAATTTTAAAGAACTAATATCACATATTATGTATCATATATATTCATTATTTATATCATTGTGACTATCCATGTGACCTGGTGATGGAAAACATATTACATGAGTTCATGAGGTAGTAGTCCGCCGTACACATGAGTGATGTATTTGTTTCCCATTTGATGGAGAAGAAGACAGATAAATGTTATAAAATCAACATAAAATTTTTTATATGGTATATACTGGTTTTATTATATTATAAGTTCTAAGACATAACTAAAGTTTGTAAAAGAAGAAATAAAAAAAGAAAGGGTTGTGATTGCCTTCTCTTAGAGGAACATTCATTAGATCTCCACTTAAGGACACTAGAGTTGATCTTTTAGAAGAACAAAAGATAAATAATGTGGATAAGGATGTTTGTTAGACATTTTGGAAGTTTTTTTGTGAGCACTATGGCTTGATATGTGTGAATAATTGTTGGTAGGGAGTGACCTTATATAATAGAGGAGTAGAATTTTTGTAAATATCAAAATATATTCAATAAAGGGAAGTTAATATCCCCACAATTGAATCCAAAATTGATATATAATAGATTGTATAGAGGTTAATTTCGATCAAAACCTCTAACACATAAAAATAAACATGTTTTAAACATTTTCTTCTCTTATCCTCTAAGTTTACTTACTTTTACAATTTTAGTTTTCACCATGGTAATTAATTTGTTAACCTAGAAATTTATCCATTAAGGCTAAAATAAAATGATAATTATTATATAATTTGGAAAAATTGATTATAAATATTAAATAAAATTTATCATATAAAAATTATTTGTGTGTTCAAAATTAATTTTTTCACAAGCGCATGTTACACACAAAACCTCGTCTTAACCTAAATTGCGTTAATTAATTTATCACTATTTTTACTAATCATTATTACCAAAAATTAAGTTGAACTTATAAAATAAAATTAATTATTATTATTAAAAATATTTAATCTATTTTATCATGTTAAACTCATATAATTGGAAATTTTTTTATTTAAAATAAACTTACAGAACTTTTCTAAAAAACCGTTTTTAAATAAATGCATTTTTCATGCATAAGTTGATCTTATATTAACTACATGACTAGTAATGATTGTTTGATGGATTTTAATTCATATATTTATATATATCATATATAAATATCATTAAAATAATTCTTCATTAAATTTTATTTTAATTAATTAAAATGGACAAACATTATGCCTTTTTAAACAAAGATAGTTTTCTGGAAAATATCCCTTTTTCAGCCAAATGTTAATATGTTTATTAATATAAAATTTTTATTTAATAAAATTTTAATTAAAAATATAATAATAAATTATTATAAATAAAAATATTATTAATTAAATAATTCATTTTTTGATTACTCAGAAAAGCTTATTTCAAAGGAAAATTTTAAAAAATTCATTATTGGCTTATTTTGACCAAGTAAGTTTAAAATCGATAACCATCCTATAAAATTATAATTTTTAGCCATGAAATATTAAAATGTGAATGGTATTATATTTTTTTAAAATATAAATTCTATGTACTATAATTGTGGATTAGGGTTGCATGTATCACAAGATATCAATGATATTGAATGTATTTAAAAGGGGATATATCGTAAAGATTTAAGGTGTTAAATTATTCCTCCTATGAAAATTTTATCCTTGAAATTTCATGGAAATTTTCTTATAAAAAAATTATGGTTGGTTTTCTTTCATTACATCCTTTAGTTCACACATTGCTTAATCCATTTTATTATTTATCCAAAGTAACATTATGAGTCAAGTCATTTGATTCCTCAATACATGATCTCTAAATTCAAGAATCTAGATGGGATATTCACAGTAAGATATATCATGTTCCAATTATATCTCTTCATAGGTGAGAACATGAGTTGGTTCTAACATATACTTTATTAACCATGATATCTGGAATACATCATGTACTTTAGAGTGGCATGGTGAAATCACCCATCGGTAAGCGGAAACTCTAATCCTTTCTAAAATTTCAAATGGTCCAATGTACCTGGGGCTTTGTTTTACTTTATTACTAAACCGTAGGACACCCTTCCATGGAGATAATATTAATAAAATGTGATCTCCCAAGTGAAATTCAAAATATTTATTTCAATTGTTTATATAACCCTTTTCTATACTTTGAGTTGATTTAATATGACCATGAATAGTATTTTTTTTTCATTATTGTATCTTCTACAAGTTCTAGGCATACAAGATTCATTTCACCAACTTCATCCCAACAAGTTGGAGTATGAAATATCTTTCACTATAATTATTCATATGGTTCCATCTGAATACTTAAGACTCCTCAAAAATATTTTTGAAAAAATTCATTACCCATAAATCAGGAATATTAGATCAAACATCCCCAAACAACATAAAGTAGATTATAATGTTAGAAAAAAAATATGTGAATACCTTTATTTTATATTCTCATAAAGCATTTTAATAATCTAAATTACCATAAACACTTAATGAAAACTTGAATTCTTCAAAAAATTAACCCTCTCTAAAATCCTTAAATAAAATAACAGATTATTGAATATATTCCAAAAATCTAGAAATATTGTAAACTCTACCAACGATAACATAAACCACTTTTTCATCAAACCACTAATTAGTTATAAATTCATAAACACTATCCCATTTACTTTAAAATTTTCAATCTTCTCTAAAAAAATTAACTCAACATTAGGCACATTTTAAGGTTTATATTTCCCTAGATCATGTGTTCTCTAAAAATATCACCATACAAATAAATAATTTTTGTTGGTTATTAGTACTATTCAACACATGATTTCAAATACATAAAGAAAAAATATAGAAATACAATACTTATAAATTTCATGGTTCTTATAACTGGAATATCATTGATTAAATACCTTTACAATTTAATCCAAATACCTAATATCTTTAATCATTCCACTTTGACTGTAGTAATAACATGGTCCTGAAATTGATCTGTTAGCTTATTATGAGGTATATTACTTCTGAAACTTGGGGAATTAATTTGTTTAGTGCCCTATATCCTTACAATTGAGACACAAAACATTAATAGTTTCTTTATTACTCTTGAGTTCACATGCCTGATGGCCTTTCAATCTACACTTGAAGCAAACTCCCTTTCCCTTCAAGCATATTCCATGGTGTTTTTCCATAATTATCACCAATGAGAAAATCCTACTTTCTCTTATTCCCATTATACATTTTTATCTTCTATCCTTATCTTCTCTTGATTCTGTTTTAATATATAGGATCTAGAAAATTCATTCTCTATTTCAACGGGGCATAAAACTATTTTATCATATGAAGAAATTGTTTTAGAAATTAGCATCCTTCGAAGACTTTTCTTAATCCCTTCAAATAAATGGTCAATATTTCATTTGATATTACATATATAATCTATGGAATACCTATATATTTTTATAATAGAATGCTCATAATTGGAAAAAAATTATTATATATTTTGATTTAATATAATGAACTTTTTATTCATTTAAGTTTATCATGGATGAGGTAAATATTTATCGAATAATGTTTCTTTAAAATATTTTCATTCCATGTGTTATATTTCTTCCTCCTCTCTAGTATTTTTGATATATGACCACCATTGATCAAAATCACCTTTGATTCAATACACTATGAGTGTAAGATTTTCATTTTTATTACATACTGTGTCTAGAAATAACATCTCAAGGGACTTAATCCATTTCTCACTGACCACTGGATTATTATTCTGACTAAATAATGATGGATTCGGCAGCATGAAGTGATTAAAAATAGTAGAATCATGTTATGGAACAATAGGTTACTCCATCTGAGCAAGGTTATTTGTAAAACCCTAATTATGCTTCCTTAATATATCCTTTATTTCCTAAGTTCCAATACTAGCTATATTATATTTCTAAGCAGGGTAATCTCTACATTGGTCATGAGTATTAATACCCTTATTTCTTCTCCGATCCATTTCTAAGAATGGAATATAAAGTATTAGATCATAAAATTATGAATTTTAAAACATAATTCATAATTATAAGTTTAGTGTAACACTTAACATAAATTGAAAATTTATGCATTTTTTAATATCAAAATCTTAAACTTGGTTTCTTTAAGGACATATTTATTTTCAAATCATTTATAATGGTTTGTAAAGAAAATATTAATTATCCAAAGCATATCCCCCCTGGAGTGTTAAATCATGTACACAATAAAGGCACACTCTCTGTTCACCAGAATGATGGCCATGATATACCCAACTAACTCTTTTTTGGGTTATTACCCCTTGGTGAATCTATTCAGAAATTACATCCACTAATAGTATCCAGAAAAAGATGTATTTTTGAGAAAAAACATAATATATTCCTTACTAAAATTTTAAGATGTTATTCTATTCTTATACTCAAAGACTACCACTGGTCTTTGTTCCATAATCTATGTTTTCCTTAATCAAGTTCCTAATATTTCTACTAAAATTTCTCTAATACCAACTATAACAACCCCAACTCTAGTAAACCAATGTTAGTGTATACTTTATTACATTAACATAGATACGAGGGGTCAAATCCCAAAGGATTGATCAGTTTAGTAGTTTTAGAGAAGTATATAAATATATGATACCCATTTCACATGAGGGATAAAATATAAAATATAAAAAATTAAAAATCTCAACATCCTTGAAACTCATTAAAATTATTCATCTTTATATCCTGGGGAAATAAAAAAATGAGGGTGATCTCAAATTATCAGTAAAGGTTACATACATCAGAATATATAAGGAATCAATAAGGGACACACAATATGTAAAGGTAAAAAATTGAACTCACATGACATTTAATAACTTTTATATCATTATTATATAAGTAATTATCAATATGGTAAGGTAAACTACAGAACACACATGCCATTTTATTAATAAAATGAGCATAAAATGAATCCATGGATAATATAAATGTAATAATCTCCTAAAAAATAATAATAGAATCCTCAATGAATGAAATTATTAATATTGAATGCCATGATATCATGAATCATGGTATCTATACCATTAATACCTTTCATATGATGGCTTATAACTTTGGGTAAAAACCCATATATTTGGGCAACTTATTTGTATCTTGAGACCTAATGATGCATCTAAGGGATATATAATTCTATCCCACACATCACTGCATGTCTAAAACATTCCTCATATATTTAATGATCGATTATATTCCTGAATTAATATCACAATATAAAAAAATATCTGTATTGAGTAAAGGATATGATTTTATCAATATTTACCTTATTAATCAAATAAATTTCACAGTTAAAACCATATGTAAAAATGGTATATGGTTTAGGAAAAAATAATATCCATCATACAAGAATATGAATATTTAAGAGAAATATATCTTCCAATGAATAATGATCACAAGTAAGTGATTGTATCAAGATAAATATAACAATCACAAAATTAATGAAGAGATAAGAGGTGACCATAGGTTCATCTGGAATATAGATTTTTCAAAAAATCATGTCCTTTGGAAGAATAAAGGGAAAGGAATTGAAAAATTAAAATCATATTTTTTTAATGTAGTTTTCTTTTTGAAACCATAGAGAACATGTATAAGAACCTACATTCTGTAAAATGGTTATGATGGTGGGAATGTCCGTTATTTCCATATACGTTAAAAAACTATCATTTTTATAAAAAAGTCCATTTCATAAAAATTAGAAAGATTAATTTCAAAACCTTTTTAAAAGTAAATGATAACTTAAAATGTCCTTTAAAAATTATTTTATTAAATAAGAGTACTTTCATAAAATAATTATAAAAAATACGTATAAGAAATAAACAAAATATTTTTTTAAGAGAAGTAAAATCATTTTTTATTTTAAAATTTGATTTGATTGATTAATTTAAAAAAGAGAGGAAAATATGGAATAAAATATAGAAACTATTTAAATAACTAAAGGATAAGTGTTGAGAAAAAATCTCTCAAGGTCTCATTGAATCATTTTTGAGGTGATTGTGTTTGTTGACAAAGTGGACATCTGTATTGTGATTGTTGACAAAGAAAACCATGACATTCAAATTTGTTGACAAAGGGGATTCCATGGTGGCATGTGGAGTTCAAGGGCTATGGTTAACGATCCATTTTTGATTCAATAACTTCGAAAAAAGGAATGGATGATCTGGAGGCGGTACAAAAAGAGCAGATACAAGGTGGTGCCTTTTTCCAATATTTGCCAAATTTTTGGGCTAGAAAATTGACAAATGGAGAAAAGTGGGTTTTGGAAACGGGACATGCGCTCCAAGGTCTTAGAGGAAAAGAAACTTGTGCACCTAATGTTTTTTAAGATTAGAGCATCAAAATACGGAAAAGGGATAAGGGGAGCCCAAGTTTTAGGGTTGGTCATGCAAGTGATTTGCACGGCAGAGAATTGCACGCCGAAACTTGCGTGTTGAGGGGAGACTTGTGCACTGTCACGTAGGGTGTCCGAATGCATATAAATAGATGTCGAACCCTCTTCATTCAGTTAATATTTCAACACTTAGAGAAATCAGAGCTCCCATCGCGCAAGTGGTGTGTGATCATGCATGTAGGACTTGCATGCCAGGTTTTGAAGAAGCGAAAAAGTTGCTAGTTGCGCGCCAATAATGGTTTGGGAATAAATGGAAGTGAGTCGCTCAAGTTTGGAGTTGCAAAAGCTTGTGTCGCGCAAGTGGTTTAGGTGGACTTGTGCACTAGTTTTGACTTGCACACCGAGACTTGTGCGCCGGCTAAGAGAAGAGTGCCAAGTAAGGGTGATTCTCAGTAGTGATTCAGGGCTGTTTGGAAGCTGGAAGATCGCCCGATACCTTTGGTGAAATGTGAGATTCATCTACGAATGAATGTTGGACTTAAATAGAGTATCTACATACAACAGAGGATGTATTAATTAGTGATAATGAAGAGACCTACAGGTTTATAAACTGTGAGTGGATCCTTTCCAGAGCTCTGAGAAAAGGAAGAGGAAGAAGGTGATCCTCTCCACCGGCAATGAGCCAGAGAGAGAGAGAGACAGAGAGTGACCCTTGGGAAAGCAGTGGGATGACCCTAAACATTGTAAAGGCAGTGAGACTAGGAATAGAATTGATCTATCCTGATCCTTGTAAACAGTAGTGTGATTATAGTGGATTTTGTACATCGGCACATTGTCGGAGTATGCTCCTTGGACGTAGGCCAGTGAGGTTGAACCAAGTAAAAATTTCTGTGTCATTTGTATGATTTAATTTCAGTTTATATTGTGCAACGAGAAAGAGAGAGAAGGGTGTTTTTCTTAACAACGAAATAAGATCAGTACATGCTTTAATTTTAAATTTTTCATACCCTAATTCACCCCCTATTAGGGTATTCAGTCTTGCAGACCTAACAATAAGAAAATTATTTTATGTTATGATGGATAAGTGATACGATTTGTTCAAGGAGAATAAAAGTAATCCAAAAAGAAATTGAGATTTCAAAATAGATTTTTACTGCTTTGTTAACTTTAAAATTTTAACCCCTCAAAAGAATAATCTTTAATTGAAAAGTCAAACATTAAGAATAAATAGTTTAAAATTTAAAATTTATCAAAGGGGAAGTATATACGCCACAGAAAATTTAATATCTTCATATTAACAAATATGTCTCAATGGAATAGACATTGAGAAAAAATTAATTACAATAATCATAATGTTGAAGTGATAATTAATCAAAGATGTGATAATATATTTAAAATTTAAATATAAAAAAAGTGTAAATAAAACCTAAATTAGTGAAAATTAATTGAACATATAATCTTATAATATCAAAGAAAATGTAGAAGTATTTTTTACCATTGAAAAAAAATTGAGTTATGAAATTCCTTACAACTTGGTAACTTTAATATCAAATCCACTTGGATTAAATGATTCAAATTGAAACATAAAATACCATGAAATATGAATGATTCATGATATTACATCTAAAAGGAGAATTATGTACACCCTATAAAATAAATTAGGTGCACAACATTACAATATGGCTCAACAAAAGGAAATTGAAATAAAATATCATACCACATGCTTCCATTTAGTTGGACATGATTTAAGCTCTTGTATAAAGATTTTAAACATCTTATTAATTTATACCATAACCATAACCATATACACATTTATAATATCATATATGATCCTCTTATAACATATTACCACCCGTTCGTTAACAATATTTTATTATTACTCTTCTTTTATTGCAAATTTCATTGTTTTCTTTTGCATGTTTTGTCATTAAAGTTCCAATTATTATGTATAAGATATAGTTTAATCATATAAATAATAATATTAATTTTATAAATATCATATTTATTCATTAGATACATTTTTATTATAAATACTCGAACCCACGCTTCTGGATTCAGTGCATAAAAATGATGTGTATATTTTTTTATTAAAAGATAGTTGAAAAATACATAGAGAATTTTTCATTTCGAGACCTTTTCTGGTCTACGTTTTGGATAATTAGAGAAATAACTTACAATTTATCATTCTTTACAAAAATAATTAAAATAACTAATTCACTTATGGTGCGCTAACTCCTTAAGCAAAGTCGTCTACATTAGAATTTCTAAAAATACATATAAAAATCATCTAAAAACATGTAATGAGCATTAAATTTCAAAGAAAATATTTTAAAATCAGTGAAAATCAATTTAATAAATATTTATTTTAAAAATTATTTGTACAAAACTTTATACCAAATTTGAATATTTTATGTATATATATATATATATATTTAATAATTTTCAAAACCTTTAAAATAATTAATATTTTGAAAATTAATTTCAACAATACATCTTTGAATAAAAGTTGGATTTATATTTAAAAAGAATTTGTAAATAATAATATATATATTTTGGATTATAATGATACTTGACAGATATTACAAAACTCTTATGGCGTCTTATCAGTATCACTAGTGGGAAAACTCTCCATTGTGGTAATGGGTTTACTCTCCATTCCTTATATTATCAGTTGATATGCAAGCACCAATTCAATTTCAGTAAACATTTTTTTCTAAAGATCCAAATTTCTCATAAATAATTCACTAAAACTCCTTTAAAACTTACTTGAATTATTTTAAAAAGAAAATAGTTGTATAAAACAATTTTTAGTAAATACTCTGAGGGTTTTGATAATTCCATACTTTAGAATAAATTCATAAAAACATAAATAAAACACTTTAAAACTTATATTTTAAATAAATTAATTTAAATATGTTCATACATAAACAATTTCATTAAATAATTTGAAAAATAAACTTACAAAAAAAGTTTATCAATTTTCATAGAATGATATGCATGGAATGATATAGAGAATTACCATAACTATATGCATATGAAATATATATAAATTTAAATATTTTCTACACAAAAAATGATAAATTTTATCATTAAAATGTTTATATAAACCTCACTTAAAATTATTAGGATTTGATAAAATTAATTTCCATTAAAAACAAAGGTTTTAAATTAAACAATAGTCAAAAACAAAATTAATTTTCAAAAATAGTTTTTAATATATAAGTTTTGAAAATAAATTATTATCCTCAAAATAAAATAAAAAAACTTTATTAAATGGATAATAATAATAATTTTACATAAAATAATAATTTTTAAAACTTTTAGAAGAAATAAATAATCTCACATTATTGGTATGTTTCTTTTATTATTCTTCTTGACACCCTTCAAAATCACTCTCCCTCACTCTCTATTCTCTCTAACCTGAAGTGGGTTTCCTTAGGGTGAGCACATAGTGGGAAAACCCCTATTTATATTATACCTCAACCTCACCATGTATGAAAAAGGATTTTATGTTTACAACTTTGATTATGTATAAAAACGAGGAGGGTTAAATTAAAACATTTGACTGGTATCATTCCATATTTTTATTAGATAAAAGAATATATATATATATATATATATATTTTAACCCATATACAACATATTTATGAAAGATTAATAAAGAATCATTCAGATTAATTTTTTATTTAAACTAGTTTTGAGATCCCTGATGATTTTCATTTGTTAATATTCTATATCGTCTAGGCTATAGTTTGAAGAAGATGTTCAAAATGGCGGTGGAGAAGAAGGAAATGAATATGATTAGGGTTCCAGTTCAAAGATATCTGAGGTTTAAGATGATCATAAAATGATCGGATGGTTGAGATCAACTCTAATGGATGATCGAGATTATATCCGATTATTTTTAGTCATAACACACTGAAATGTTTTGTGTTTTGGTGAATCCTTATATTACAAGTGGAATCCAAATATGCTCTTAAATGAAACAATGGTCCTTATACAATGGCCTGATAGGCATATTTCCCACACTATTCACATACTCTCCTTTACTTAGGCTAGCTCCCGCATTGGGGTAGCTCAACTCAATTCCATCAACACACCTCCTTTCCAACATGGCCTTTCTTGGGTGGACACCTCCCACACGGGGTTAACCCCTAAAGGGTCCTCTTTTCATCGTGGATCCCCTTGTTAGTTATAAGGTTATCTAATTGTTTTTTAAAACAATGGGAAACTATACTTAAAATATAAAGTATATTATTATTAAATACTAAGTATTATATTTTATACTTCTCAAAAAAGAAATGAAATTACTTTAAAGTTTTAATTGGATTGAAAATATTACATTCCAAAAATAAGAATTCTCATAAGTTACAAACATTTTCATTTTCTTAAAAACAATAATTTTTGATGAATATTAAAATGTTAACATTAAAAAATTTATCTAAATAAATCATTAGTACATTATATATTGAAATTTTTTAAAACAAAAATTTAACAATTAATTAAAATTTATCCACTTATAACTAAAATTCAAAAAAATATTTTATGAACATTTTAAAATATATATTTACATAGAGATTATATTGAAATAATAGTTTTCCTTGAAACATAATAATATATTCCATACATTTAATTATTAATATAATTGGATTAATTAAAGAAAAATACATTTATTTAAGTAATATATTTATTTATTTGTATTAAGATATAAAAATACGATTTATTTAAATATAAATTAATTTTTTATAATTTGAGTGAAAACATATTTTGATTATACAAAATATCTTAGTTTCATAAAGGATTTTATTTAAAACCATTCTTAGTTAGTTTTAAATTATAAAAAACAATTAAATAAATACTTAATTAAAATAAAATTACCATTTAAATTTTTTTGGATGTTATATTCTCCCATATTTAAAATAATTGTGCCCTCACAATTCATTCATCAGATTTAAGAAAATTTGGAATTTCCATCTTCCGAATTAGAAAGATTGGATGTCTATATTCATAAAAGTATTTATCTACATAACAATTCAAAACAAAATTATATCTCATAGATTTTTTTTCCTCAAGAGAAAAAATATAATCTCTAAAGTTTTCTAGACCATTCTTCTGATACCAAATATAAATCCCCAAACCCATGCTTCTAGATTCAATACATAAATATATTTTAATAAATATTCATTTTAAAAACTCTTTTTTAAAACAGTTTAAACCAATTGTAAATATTTGATATATATATATATGATAATTTTCAAAAACTTTAAAATAATTATTATTATTAAAATTTATATCAAAATTACTTTTTTGAATAAACATTGGATTTTTCTAAAAAAATAATTTAAAAATAGTAATATAATTTTATTTGTATTATAATGATACGTGACATATCTTATAAAATTATTATGGTTTCTTAGCAGTATTATTGTTGGGACAACATCCCATGGAGGTCGTGGGTTCAAACCCCATACCTCATATTCTTATTTGTTATGCAACCACCAATTTAATTTGAGATTTTTTTACTGAAGATCTATATTTCTCATAAATAACCCATTAAAATCTCCTTTAAAATTTTCTTGAATTATTTTCAAAAAAATTTATAAAACAATTTTTTAGTAAATAATATCCGGGTTTGGAGAAGTCTTCACATTAGAATAAATTCATAAATATAATTCATAAAACACCATGGGAATTATATTTTAAACAAATTTATTTAAATAATTTCATAATTAGGAAATTTCTTTAAATAATTTGATAAATAAACTTACAAAAAAATGTTTTATCAATTTGAATGGAATGATATAGAGCAGAAACATACCTATATGTATATGTAATATATATAAATTTTATTATTTTTACACATAAAATGATAAGGATTTGATAAAATAAATTTCCTTTTAAAACAAAGGTTTTAAATTTAAAAATATCCAAAACCAAAATAAATTTTGGAAAATAGTTTTGTAAAAAAGTAGTTTTCAAAATAAAATACTTTACTTAAAAGAAAATAAAACTCCTTTGTTACTAGGATAATAATATTTGACATAAAATAATAATTTTGAAGACTTTTAAAAGAAATAGTTAATCTCCCTTACCTGGTTTATTTTTTTATTCTTACTCTTGGCACACCCATTTAATTCACTCTCCCTCACTATATATTTTCTAATTCCATTTACGTGACTTACTAAAGTCAAAACATTAGTAAATTACAACTTTTATGGTTAATTGGGTTATTTGAGGAGGAAAACAATTAAAACCATCATGAAATATAACCTCCCAAATTACCCTCAAGGACTAGGGAAGTGGGAATCATCAAGAATGACATAATATAGTGGAATGTGCAGAGTTTAGTTTAAGGGCTCCATCAAACTAGGGATTTGCTCACTTATCTCACACTTAGAGTGTAGCACTCAGGTGTCACACACTTAAATCACCCTAAGAGGTCAAACTAGGGAAACACTTCCCCCCACTCCTACATACTAGGGAGACACTTCATCGTACTCATCTACTGAGGTGAATGTTTTTCATACCCTATACAATGTAGAATCCTCAAGATACACTATATTAGAGAGAACCATCATATAGAAACCCCCATTAGAGAGAACCATTGACCAGGAACCCCACTCGGTATATCCTCCATGAAGGTACTTAACAAGAGTTTATATTCACCTATGTACCTTACTAGGGTGTAAATTATCGCAGGCACTCATACATGAGAACCCCTTATGCCAAAGTATACTACTTGGATTCTATCTCTTCAAAATCCATTCACCATGGCTCCACCTTCTTTATAGTCTCCTACTTAGGTTCTTATCTACTTAATACCCTCCATTGCCTCTTGAAATATATGACCGGTTCATGTATGCCAACATGCACCATATCAATCATATATTCCCTCGATAAAATTTTTATACCATATTTTCTTCCATAATTGATAGAAACTTAAGGGTAATAATGATCATTTATTCCCCTGATAATGAGGGTTTGTACCATGAGGATACCCATGAAACATCCCTATAACCATACTATCTAAATTAGTAAACCCATATCGAGCATTTGATCATCTTGGGAAACTAGTGGGATTATTTATTCACACAATGATCCCGTGATATTCCATGAACCTCATACTATGTGTAATCCCCCAAACCCATCCTCAACCAATTCACCTAACAAGTTTGGTATATTTGGGTAGCATCCATTCCTATTGCTCCTAGTCATGGGTCAATAATCATATGCGTAGCCCCACATTTTTCCTTCCTAATACTAGGAACATATTCTTAGGTGGGATCCCCAATAATTCCCTCAATAATGATCTCATCCTAGTGATCCATTAGTGAGCCATACCCATAACCATTTATCTCATTCATAAGACCCAACTAGTCCTCACAGGTCTATATCTACTGTAAATCCTTTCTTAATGTTCCATATCCCATAGGATACAACCATCCTCAATGGGATATATCGACTATAATCCATTATTACTAAATGATATTTATTCACTATGAGACATCCATTATCAATGGGATATAATCCCTATAAGACAACCTTCATCAATGATATCAAATCACCACAAGACATCCTTTCTTAATGGCCTATATTCTCTATGAATAAACCTTCCTCAGTGAATCATATTCCATGCATGAAAAGCTTCATTAATTAGTAATATTACCTATATCCCAACCTCCATAAATGGTTAATATTATATAAAATACAACCTTTATCAATGGTATATATTCCCTGTGAGTCTAACCATACATTCTTCTATTTTGTTACCAATAAATAGGATGAACCAAAATGTTCCATTCATATGTAATACAACACCTGATATTACTAGGAATCTTTCATATAGTATTCCTTTTGGCATTTATTTAAACTACATAAAATAAATTTATACTACATGAAATTAAAATACATGGTACGATGATATCACATGACCTTAAACCATGGAAACCAAACTATCTGGGCCTTGATTCCTCTTAACTAGGATATACATGGAACTTTAATGTCTTTCAATCCAATCAACCCAATTCATAGACAAACAAGATTAAATATAACTTCAACTGGTCATGGATTTATGACATTAAAACAGACCACATTATTCTTTATCATATGACCTTAAAAGGGACAATGTGTCCCATTAAACACCACTGAACTACATGGGTTTTGATTCTCTTAATAGGGGTAATTAGGAGTCCCCTCTCATCAACCCAATCCTAATATCACAATAATTACCACCTTCCTAGATGATGATAGATTCAAGAGTACCTATCTGTGAATATTGAATCCATTGTATAACCAACAAAGTAAAAGAAATATGGAAGATCTATGATATTTTAAAATGTTTACATTGACCCCTAGTTTTGATCAATTTCTAGAATAGAGGTAACTGGTATCACGTTGGGATTTGGAAAGGATTCAAAAATATGACTTAATTATTTGGAAAATTCCTAGTTTAGGAAATAATTCCCCCCAAAAGGATGATTAGAGATTGACCCCCCCCCCCATCTCATTGACCAATGTGCACCTGAATCATAAATTGTAATATCATTAGTGACCATTTGACTCTAAAAATCATGACCATGTCCACTCAAAACTAGTGTTGGTTAATGAATTTTGAAAATTGAATGGTGAACATGATGTGAATTATTTAACCATGAAAGTGATCACTTTACCATAATCTTAATTTTAGGTTTTATTAATTGGTTTACTATTTAGGGTTATTGATACCTTCAAGACTTTCAAGAACCCACATATATCTCTCATTGATCCAAATTATAGAACTAAACCATATGTCATCTCACACCATATAATTGGTGAAAAATAGTAGTCACCATGGAGATTCCCAGTATAATACTACTCATCAACTATGGTGCGAAACATATTCCTTATTCATGGTGAATATTGTGTCCATGAAACCTAGGAAGAATTTATTGTAAACCCAATGTGTCTAGTGTCAAATACTTAACACACTAATCTAATCTTGTAGTACGATCCCAATTGATATATCCAAACATTATAGGAATATCAATAAATCTTATAGGAGGCAAAGCCCCTCCTTCTATTATATCGATGCCATGATATAGAGAAGCACATGGCTCCAATTTCAATATTCAATCGCTTTTGGAGATTTTCCTCAAAGTACATTAATGCTCTTATCTCTTATCTTATGGACATAGTGGAGTATTCCATCAAAATTTCTTCTAATATTTAGAATCCACCTAGGAGGGATGCCCCAAGCCATCGCTACTACCAACATCGCACAACCCCATCCCCTCATGAATATAGTGAGCAGTTCAGTTGAGAGATCCCTACCACAATCAATTAGTCAAGGGAATCCGGATAGCAGTTCAGGAGAAAGTAAAAATTATTTACCCCTTGTATGAAGTTCATTAACATTCCAAGTACAAATGAAGGATTATAATGGGATCATGTCCCCATTTTTGTTGAATAATACCATTATTATAAATTAATGATGAACCAATTGTATGATCATATCCCTAGTCACAACTTATGAGTCTTCAAATATATCTAATCTATGGAATAATCCACTAAAGAAAATATTCTTGAAATCAGTAGGGGATATAGCCATTTTTTATTCCCTATAAAATTAAGGGTGATTGTCTATATATCCCAATAACTATTCAAGAGTGGAATCATATTCACACAACCATTTAGGAGGATCAATAGTATGTCCTAATAAAGAATGAAAATAAGGGATGGTATAATATTATTATTCCTATAAGAGTTTATAAACGTGTCCCAATAGTCAATAAAGGATAGTATAATACCTTACCTCACCAAATAAGATGTAAAACATGTACTAGTTATCTCATGGGGTTAGGATTATAACGATACAACTGTATATAAATCGAATTGAAATATCTTAGTGGAACTCATTAAAGGGAAGGACCATATTCATATCCTCATCCAGGAAGCGTATCAACATATTTTTACATTGGATAAAGACTAAAAGAGGGCCCATATACATCTACCTATTAATACTTTATAGGAAACCAAGAAGATTTTGAAAGCCATCCAAGTGACCTGTCAACATATTCTATCAGAAGTATGGGGTTTCTTAATATGTTTCCCATGTATGAAGGTTGATGTTTTCACTATGTGAATCTAATCATAATCGATGTTCCAAACCTTGTCACCAGCTCATGAAGATCCAAAACATCTTGATCAGGGAATCATATAACCTATATATAGGCTCATATTTCTTCCTTAATCAACAATAACATTATTTAATACCTTTATTACATTTCAATAGTAACCATAAAATACACCAACCCCTCTTTATTTCCAAAAATCAATAACAACCTCAAAGTTACTCCCTATTTTAAAATTATCAAAAACTTTAGAGGTTCTCCCTAGATTACTATCTATGAAGGTCCTCCACATGGAAACATGATGATCAACCATGGAGGTCTTCCCCATGGTTAAAGGGGAAAATTTCATCTTGAAATCATGAATTTAATTAGTAAAGATGGTCCTCCACTTGAAAATCCATCAACTATTTGTAACCAAAAAGGTCTTACACATGAAATAATTTTTTTGATTATATAGGTCCTCCCTAAAGTTCTCATTGTATAAGGTACTCCCGGTAATGATATATTATCTTGGAAAGAAGGAAATCTCCATGTTGACAACACTTTTAGGTTTCTCAAATATTAAGGGTTACTCTATAATTCAAGGTTTCCTATGTTGAGTGCCTCATTTCTCATTAGGGAAGTCACATCCTAGATTAATGATAATTTAGGGAAACATTTATCTTCTATGATCATGTGGAAAGAACTAGATAATTATAATATACTAATCGTTCACTAGCCCATGACCACTCCTCAATATGGCATTCTAGAATCACTAAAAGTGGAATGCATGCTTATATATATCAAAACTTGTGGATGAAACCCTGCCATATCAAGGAAAAACATTTGCCTTATAGGGAGTATACCAGTCACATGAGGTAATGAGTGAGAAATTTCATTAAGTCAATTTCACTACCTTCTTAGAGGCTTGAAGATATAAGGATCACAAGTAGTGTGATTGGCTCCAAAATTATTTCCTCAGTAGCATGAGGGTTCCCAATAGATGACTGTTAATTCCTTTTCCTATGTTCTCATTAGAGGGTTGGATAAATATAGATCTCTACACCTTGACTGACTCAATAGCTAAAAAGGTGAATTTATGGAAGCATAAAGTAACATCACTAATTCAGACCATGTTTTAGGATTTTTTTTGTATATTCTAGTTGGTATATCATATAAATACTAGATGCTCATAAATCCCAGAAATGATGTACTCAACAAGAGTAATCTATTGAAAACCTGCTACATCAAGTAACTAAGAGGGTCAAGTATGCTTCCCATTTAATGCAAGTGAATCCTAAAACCACCATAAAACCCTCATTAGTAATATGTTCTTATCCAAATCAGCCAAAATAATGTTCTAAAAATCAAAAAGGCTTTGACAAATTCTAATTTTATAACATTAATGGAGTAACCCATCCTGAAGGTCATGGGGAATTTTTAGCATCATCAACACCCTTTGGATCAGTAAAACCATTGAAGTTCCAAGATTTGATGGTGGTGGAGACAGGTTAACCCAAGTGCACAAGTATGGGGTAATTATTACCCTCCTACTCAGTAGAAATCAATCTTCCACAAATTAGGTTTCTCTTTATAATAAGTTCCCTTACAATTATTTCCACCATATGATCCATCTCTCTCATTATGATCTATCTTAGAGAAATATACTGGAGAATCTCTCAAGATCACCATATATCGAGGATGTAATATGAAGCCTTACAAGTGATGTAAATCAAAATGATCCTGAAAGAAGGAAAATATCACGAAGTTCTATGATTTTTCACTCAACAAGTATGTATAATTTGATAATTTCCCTCACTTATCTAAAGTGGATGAGGACATAATTCCCACTACTCACTTCACTTCAATTAATGTATTTGGTATCAACATATTGGATAACCTATAGAAAGACCCTGACATTGAAGGACACAATGAGGAGACATCAGATTGAAATGTGGTATATATCAACGTTTAAGAAGAAGGTATGGTTTCTTGGAATCAAATGATGACTCATGACTTGGGATTTCCTTAGAGTATCGAATTACTACCTTATTAGAAAGAATCAGCCTAAGGGATAGTAAAAGGACTATCTACACCCACATCCCACCAATCACTTGTGGAATTTGGACCTCTTTCCATAAAGTAAAGTATTTTACCATATGAAGATAAGCTATATAATCTAAAATGGATCAACACTGTACTATCCATGGGAAATATTCATATTAATTGGATCTACTCGAGAGATGATAATATTTATTCTGTGGTAAATCCCCTTTCAACAAGGTGGAATTCATTAGCCAATAAGAGAAGATTTTGGCCATCCAACATACTCCACCACTAAACCAACAATTTATTTAAACTCAATGGATGAAGATCATCAATAATTTCCTTTACTAGAGAAATAGTTGAAACCATTCTAAGGCATCTACCCCAGGCAAACTGAATGTTCATACCAATAGCTAACACATGAAATCTATCAAAATTAGGCTCCATATTTTTATTCCAAAAGGCCATCAAAATGGGTGATAATAAAAATCAGTCTCCTTAACTCCATCTCCTCCCTTGGTACTCAGATAGAGTCTACATTGAGGTGAAAAATATTAGTGTTTCCAAAGAGAATGACATACCCTCTGTCAGTGGATACAACTCCTGCTTCTTGTAACTTCAAAAAATCTTACTTTAATAACCTTTAATGGAATGGGAGACCCAAAAAAACACTTTATACAATGTGTGTCTCTATGTGGACCCATGATATAGACAATAAAATAACATGAAGTGGTAAATCATAGATAATTTGTGAAGAGTCTCTAGGATCCAACATTCATTTGGTTTAACAACCTACCAACTAGGTATGCTGTCAACTAGAAGGACCTTATTCAATAATTTCTCTACCAATTCACCTCCCTGATGAGAAAAATGAAAATCCTTTATCTCTCAAACTGAAACCATGTGAATGTGAGAGGGTCTCAAATTTCATTTTTAAATGGAAGAGTCTAACTTACTCCCTGAACATGAAACTTCTTTAGGAGTAGCTACTAGAGATGTGTGTAGAGAACCTTCCAGTTGATTTATAAACACTATTAATTACATTAAAGTTCTTAAATGTAATAAAGGATTTTTAGTAGTTTTGAAATGGTTGTAGGATTCCATATAATCATCCAAGGATAAATCTCAACTAATAATGATGACTTAGGGAAAGAGATCTAGTAATAAAATAATAATGACTATCATGAGGGGTCATATTCTAGTGCTTACTCTAGCTCATAATTCCACACAATACCACAAGGTTCATCCACTTGAATAGAATTAACAACAAAAATTACTTCATCAAGAGGGAAGTAAAAATTATAACCAACCACTATCTAAGTAATGAAAAAATAAAACCTATTATATTTGAAGAGAGTATGTTACATGGTACTGCATCACTATCTTGGAGAAAAACCTACTCAAATTCAAAAAAAAATAGAAACGTAATGAAGTTGATTTAAAAAACAACCTTAATTACATAGCTTTCCATCAGGTAATGTAAAAAAATAATTTATTTTTATTTTTCTTCAAATAAATCCTTCAAGAGATGGTTGACTCTAGGTAAAAAAAATTGAAAAACCCTCAATATAGGTGAATTTTGTCTCTACCATCCCACCTAAGGGGTATGAATAATGGAAGGAAATTTTGAAAAGTATTCTATAGAAATTTTATGAGTGTATGACCAAGATATCACTCATCCAAGAAGATTCTATACTCCGGGATCGACTAAACCATCCAGTTGTAATCCTAGTTATCACTGAGATGCCAGAGATGACATCTTCATAACTATAATCTTCTAAGATTTGACACAAAAAGAATCTTAATAAGGAATTAATGGAATAGACCTGATCATTACCCAATACTTTCCAAACCCTCTTGGACTTCTTACCCCAATCATTGGAAAGATGGTCACTATCCCAAAAAAATCTGACAATTAAAATTAACCTTTAAAAAAATTCACATTAGAAGAAGATTCTAAATATAGCTCAGTAAATGTCATACACCAAATTTATCCATTACTTTACGAGGAATTGGACTTTTATAAACCCGAATTCCCTAGAAATAATAATATAAAAGGATACAAAATTTTAGAAGGTTGTGGAGGATGAGGTTGAAATTTACCTTGATGCTCATGAATTATTTATAATAAATCCTCATATAAAGAAAAATTCCAATGATTGAAACTCAAAAAAGATCAATAGAAATATTGATCTATCCTTGAATCATTCAAGGTTTGTTCGAATCCAATTATATTTATGGATCGACTCTCAAATATACAGTTATCTGGTTAACATCAAGGAGTGGGAAGGCTACTTTAGCCTAACCTACAAACCATAAAAATAACATCTAATTCTTGTCAAAGGAGTTGTTGTTATATCCATCCTGAGACCCTATTTCTCATAATAGTATATACACTCATTGTAAGAAACATCATCCCCTATTTACAAAATATTATATCTTGAATAATATTTCCATTTTTATAGCCAAAATCTCTATCTTATACAACCTTAACCTATCTAAAGAACTTATAGAGACCCTGATTGAAGGCATTTTAAGAACTAAATAGTTTGAGGTCAAAATTATAGAGGTTTAGTGTTTCATGAAATTATTGGATCCATCAAAGTATGTACATTCATTTCCTTCATGGAGAAAGGATGAGAAACTGCCTTACATGGAAACCTTATGCCCTTTCCCCAATATATAAATTTGGATGATATTAATATCCATTTATTAATGATTGATATTTCTTTTATCATAAATGTATCACAATGAAAACCCTGATGTGCTTCAGTTATAGTGTAGATGACTTTACTCCTTCCAATTTAACAATCCATGGATATAACTAGAGATGAAAAAGATACCTTAGGAAGATCATGATCAGGGAATAATTTAGTGACATTGTTTTTGACTCCTAATTCATATTGTTTTTTCAAGAAACAACCTTTAAAATATTTCTATTAATATTGTGGGTCGATATACACACAAAAATTCTGTTTTTATACCTTCAGTGCCTCAAGAACTCAATCAATGGACAATTCAGAGTGGTGGATGGTGATGATTCCCATTTTAAGTCTTGTAAATCCCAAAATATAGATGTGGGGTTTTAGAAAATGGATGATAAGAATCCAAAGGTAGATCATTTAATCTAGATAAATTCCCCCAATAAACTAGAGTGAGAAACTTTTGGTCTATGGGGTGAAATTAGAAAAGAATATGTGTTTCCCATCAAAACATTTGAGGAAAAAACTCCCATTCTAGGTAGACACTAGGTCATATAGGTTTCATTAGACAATAAACCAAATCATTCTATCATTTACCTTTCATATACTATCAAAAAATAATGTTCATAAAGAATTACTTCCACTAAGGAAAGTAAATACCATTTCATAGTCTATGAGAATAAACCTGACCCTTAAGCATCTTTACCATCATGAAATTATGACTGATCTTTAGTGTCATTAATTTCAGTTAATAATCTTTAAACAATTGGATATAAATATTTGATTATGAAGGAGGTAATGGGGTTTAGGGACATTCTATTCAATACTTATGGTATCAAATACACATGATGATCCCACCTATTTAAAAAAGGCGTCATCCAAATGGAGATAATGATTCCCTTATATCATCTTCATGATTTAAAGATACTCCAATATTATTTAGTTGATCTCAAAATTCCCATTAATATTATTATTACAACAATATTGATGAATAATAAGGGGAAGAATTATATATCTAAAATCTACCTATATTTGAGGAAGGTGTATCTAATATCATTGATGAACTTTGATAGGTGAATCTGGGATGGGAAGAAGATTTACGGTCTTTGTTAACCAAGGTCACGATGTCCCCTAAAAAATTAAATATATAGATCCCCTTCCTCTAACAACATCGGGATGTCTAAAATTATAATTATTCCAATATTCTGGGGGTTGATCATGTTGTGGCTACCCATCTCTTTATTTCACCAAATGATCACAGTGGCTATAAGAATGCATCCAGGACAATTTATCTGGCCCACACAACCAAGGTAGAAACTTAAGTTGGCAATATTCTTAAGGAAAATTTTATATAGGAAATTATGTTCTGGAAATAGATCCCCAATATTGTTCTCATAAAGAATAAGATTAAGAATATATGGACCTTTATTGACTTTGGGTATGTCAACTAGAATCATCCAAAGGATTATTTTCTAATCCTGATCCTGGAGTTTCTAATTGATGCACTAACTGTAATTCAGGCCATATCTTACAAGGATATATATTCTAGAAAAATCTTGATCTAAGTAGACCATAGAGATGAGGAGGCCTACCTTTGTATCACCCTATAGGGTATATTAAAATTAAGTAATTCATTTTGAATTGAATAATTTGGCTCCACTGATGTGGATTGATTTGATACAAGTTTTCAGAATTCATTTTTGAGAGTCAATTGAGTTTTTTAGTGTCAAATTATTATTTAGATAATATTTTTTAAACATTGATTAATATGTGATTAAAATTTTATTCTCTGAATATCTTGATGAAAAAATATTTTTTAGTGCCAACTTGATTAAATGATACTTGTGTTAATATTCTATTATATTCGGATTTTATTTTTGTTGTTTTTTGTGGATTAATTATTGAAATATATTTTTCAATAAATTTTTGATGAATTTAGAGTTTTTAATTTAAATGATAAATGTTCCATTATTTTATCATAGATTTTTTTATAGAATGAAATATTTTAGTTTAACACTATAAAACATGGAAATTATTTAAGAAACATGATTTTCATAATTCATGCTTTTTTTAAGACTCTTAGAGTCATTTCACCTAACTTTATGTCAATCCTATATGAATTATATCTTTTATATAAGGAAACCATTTTCATATGACTTTTCCAATTATTTCAAGACTCTTAGTTTGGTAAGTATTTTCATTTCATTTGATTTTTAATGTAATTTTCATAAGGTTTCAATTCTATTTCTTATGACTTATAACATTTTCATATGAATTATACAACCACCATTTTTTTATATGACTTTAAACTAGCCTATAGGACTTCAATCACACATTTAAAAATCTTCAAAAGCTCAACTGAGGTTGAAGTATCCCTTTTCCAATGAGATCTTAGAAGAAAACTATATACCAACTACCGATATTTAGTTTGAGTTAATAACTTCAAAGCTAGGAGAATAATGATGAAGGAAACTTGTTATGAAGTGAATGAGGCTAAATAGAGAATACCACCATTTAAAATTTTGAATTTCATTAGAATAATTGAATCAAACCTGGAGTAAATATTACTGAAAATATTATCTAAGTGAAGATGGTGCAGATGTTGATGGAATCTGAGAATATGATCAAGAAAAAATATGTTTTCGATGAGTTTTCACTTATTCAGGCATGATTTTAAGATGATGGGGCCTTATATTTCTCTAATATAGCAGCTCAAGTATGGGAGATGAATTCAGCCCAAATACTCAAGTAATTAACTATAATAAATTATTGGTCAGTTCTTACTGAGATCCTGTAGTCATTCTTGAGGACGTAGATGATTAAAGAAGTGAAATTATTGAAAGGGATAGATACCATGAAAGTTTTATGGGTAATTATATGTAGGATTGAATCATATTATTCATGATTCTCTATATTTTAGGTCATGTCAAGGTGAAATAGGAACCTCAAAACAGTGATACCATTCTTCCCAAAGGTTGTGTAGGGGTATCCACACTAAGTAAAACCGATGTAAGGGTTGTACCACACTCTAAAATGTTGTATGAATGGTTATCCAACTACTAAATTCAAGGAAAATTATTATTTATGAAGGTTATAGAAGAGTATCACCAAATTACTATGTTACATCAAGTTTGATCTTGATATTTACAGTGGATTTTGTAATGGTTCTATGAAGGAGTTAAAAACATGAAAAGACCTAATTTCCTGAATCAATTTCAAAAAAGGGGGACATTGACCCATTAAATAAGAGACCACTAAATATTTATGAGGAATCCAATTCAATACTCAAGAACCCATGTAGGAGAGATAATTTTTATGTGGTGTTAACTTAATTTAGCTAAGAAATACAATGAATAGTAATATAAAACCACACGATGAAATGGTAATGATCTTAATGTTTCTATCTATGAGAAAAATCACTGAGGATTCATTCATAAAATTTGAAAGAATTCATTTGAGGAGGAATGAATCATTCATTAAATAATAAATCACCAATCAAAGTGGAAGGAGAATGAAAAATAGAAGACTTGATAGTTCTTGAAGTTGGGAAGTTGGAGATCCCTCATTAAGTATACCTAACTCTCCATTCTTCTATATTATTTTGAAATATTTTGTTATGAATTCATTATTGTATTCAATTTTTTTAACATTGTTATAGTATAACTTCTTAAGGGGAATACTATTTTTTATTAATCCCTTTACTTATTTCTTAAATAATATCCCCTATTGTGTTTTTGTTCATCAATATCAAATGAAAATTTGATCTTGATGAAATCAACATACATAATTAACTATCATTGTGATTTTAGTGGTTAAAAAACTACTAAATTTACCCAGATGAACTCCGTTATCCTTGATAAGAAATTTTGGTGACAACTTGACTATTGGAAAAGTCATTTTGGCAATTGCTAATGTATTAAGGAAAATGTATGTAACAAAAAGCAATCAAAATTTATCTTATCTTATTAATTTGTTTCTTTCTTATATATTTACTTGAAATTGAACAATATCTTTAATATTTTACACTCATTTATTCACCATAATTTCATTATAACCTAGATATCACTTCTTTACCATTTTTCATTGCTTGTTTACTTTTTATTTTCTTCTCTTTTGAATTTTTTTTGTTTATTAGATTTGTAAAAAACTTATCTATGGGTTTCTTCATTTTCATTACCAAACCTGTCCTATATTTTTAAAAATATATAGATAAATTTTTGTTTTCAATGATATAATTAGCAAATTATAGTGTTTTTGTTGGGAATGGATTTGGGTGACCAAGAAAATGTCAAAAATAAAAAACATAACAACCATAATATTCCCAAAAAAATAAATTTAAAAAACTAAAATATTATTTGAAATTTCTTTGAAGTCATTTTATGTGCACTAAGTCTTGGTCAAGGAACCTAGATCCCATATTTCTTGAAATTCAAAGACACCGTATAGATTTAAGGAAAAAAACTAAAATAGAAGAGACAGGAGATAAAGAGTCCCTTCTAGGAATTTGTAAAAATATCAACATAAACTCATTAAATTTGAGTTAAAGAGGCCTAGGGTAAGGGAGTTTTAACTTCTTTATGTGTCAAATAATTCTTTATCAATTAGTATATATCTTAGATATTAGAACAATGAATCAGAATAGATTTATATTTCATGACTTCACACTTTTCATGGATTGTCTAAAGAGGTCCCATTTTCCTTCACTAGGGGATTATATAATGTAGTGAAGTAGTTTCCTCTTTAGGGGATTACTGAGAATGAGAATAGAATGAGATTCTTCTATTTTTTGAAGAGGTGAATGCTAGTAAGTTGTTCTTAACTCTTTATGAGAACATCTTTGAATCTTTGGAATCAGTGTTTGAATCATTTTTAATGAAATTTTACTCAAAGTGAATTAAGGTATAATTTTGAAAAAAATACAAGTCTTCACCAAGAGGATAAAGATGACTTCTTTGATTCCTATGATAGATTTAGGGACCTAATCAGGTAGTGTACCAATATTCAACTCTCTACCCATATCGTTAAAAACTATATTAGTGATAGGGATTCACCTTCAAGGAAGAATTTGGTTGACCAATCTATTGGAGGTAATTACATAGAAAAAATATAGAAATAACTAAGAGAAGTATTTATCACTATTTCCCTAAATTCATAGCATAAATATTCTAGGAGAAGAATAGTGAGCATGAGTTAGTTCACCACTAGCTTAGGTATAGAAATATATTTTTAGGTTTCTGAAATTAAAAAAAATCAGTCACTAATAAACGAAAATTCAAAGAAAAGTTTTAAATATCTTAGATGTAAAAAAGGAAATTAGTCCCTTATATAGTTATTCTATCAAAGTGGCATGTTTATTCACTCTAGAAATTCTATCCAAACATCAAAATTCTATATCAACCACTAGAAGATGAAATTTTTTAGGGTATGGTCCTACGATATTGGATAAGAATGACCCATTTTCCAAAAAATAAAATCAAGGATACAAGAATCACCCAAACCTATCATATAGAGAGAATGATATGATGAGAAAACCCCCCACTTTATTCGCAAAACATCCTAATATATATTTTTAAAACCAACATATGACTGAAACCACTTAGTCTCAATTAGAAGTAAAGGGTATCTTCCTATAGTTGATAGGATGTTTTGATTTATAAAAAACTAAAATTGATTTTGAAAAATACCAACATGATACAAATAAATTATAAATATATTCTAGGATGTATGATATAGAGTTTCAAATTGGGAAACATTCTGGGGATATGAATATAATAGATAATGGAAAGCTTCCTAGAACACTGAGCTAAAACCTTGAGACAACTAGATGGATTTCACAGCCACTATTGGTTTTAAAACATATCAATAAGATAGAAATGATGCTAGGATATCCCAAACATAAATTTTACAATATAATAGAATAAAAAATCTATGTAACTATAATTCTAGAAAACAATAGATATAAGAGGAAACTATAATAAAACCTTTTATTTTACAAGAAAAACAAGGTGAAAAAGACTTGAATGTTAAGGAAACCAAGGGGAAATAAAATATTAAAGATTAAATTGGTTGTATTTATACTATTTTGATATATCTATAAATTTCCCTCAAATAAATATGAAAAATAAATATAAACATAAATTAATCAAATTCATTTAATATCTCGAGATTCTCCAAATAAATATACTTTTTCTTGATGATTTGGTTCATATCCCACTATACTTTAAATCATTGAAGAAAATTATTTCAATAATGAATAAATTGGAAGTATTTTATACCAATAACCTAAGATATGGGTGCAGTTATGTTGTTAAAAATAGAATACTTCCTATTATCAATGATATATGAAGTTTTCTCATCCCATGAACTTCAAAAAATAGTGTCCAGTTGAACTACCATTGTGTCCTAGGTTCTAGAATCAATTTAATATCGTACTCAGTATTTATATAGCTATGAATAAGAGATTTTAAATCCATCATACTATTTTTATAGTTCCTAAACTATATAACACTCACCCTATTGGGAGGGTGAATTAATATTAGGTAAGTGTTAGGATATTTTTTACCAGTTAATATATTTATTTTAGACTAGGAATTTGACAAGTAAGTATCTATAATTAATTTTAGGACTTTACTTACCACTAGAGGGGAAATCATTAATGTTTCTGAAGGAAAGTTAACATTAAATTTGGGAGATAAAAAAATAATTTAATTTATTAAATAATTAAAAATAAACCTTACTTGGAAGGAACAATTCAATGGATGAGTTGTTAAAATTTTAAGAATATTTTGATAATGAAAATGAATAATTTTTAATCGTGATTTATGAGATTAATAATAGCCTTTCAAATAAAAATAATTTTAAGAGAATTTTCTCTAGAAAAGAGTTATATCCATTTGATTGGAATGAGGTTAATTTTTTTGAACATCTTGATCAATTTATTGATGAAAATATATTAAAACCATAGATAGAATTGGATTCTGGGGAGCTATATAATTAGGAAAATAATAGAAAGGAACATTTATTTAGTGATCATTCATTATTTGAGAAGCACATTGAAGAACATATAAAACCTAGGTCTGAGATTCTACATTGAAATCAATAATAAATATGTTTAGAGATTAAAACACTTCTATATCAATAGAAATAATTCTTTACAAGTGAAAAATATTCACTTCTAGTAAAAATATTTTTTGAATTAGAAAAAATACAAGAAAAATCCCTTTAATGTGTTTAAAAATAAAAAAACTGATGTAGGATGGTAAATTGAAGATATTAATGTGATTAATCCTTCAGTTTTAATGCATAGTATACAAATGGATCCTAATCACAAACTAAGGGTTAATGATAAAATGGGGCTCAATCCTAACATAAAAAAAGATTTGAAGGAAGTGTAATAAAGCTACTAGATGTTTGGATCATATATACTCTTTCTAATAACTGTTAAATTAGCTCTGTACAAGTAGTCCCAAATAAGGGATGGTTACTATTTTCATAGAATAAAAAATGAACAAATAAAAACCATAATAGTGACCAAGAAAAGTGTTTTTATTGAATAAAAAAAGTTTAATTTTTTCACCAATAGAGATCATTTTACTTTTATATTATTAAATATTATTCTTGATATATTGGTTGGGAATTTTTTTTTAGTTTCCTAGATGGATATTGTGGTTATATCTAGATTACTATTTTCATGGAGTATTAGTAGAAAATACCATTAACATGTCCCCTAGGTAAATTTACTTACCAATGAATGCCCTTTAGGTTGTGTTGGTCTTCAAATAAATTTAAAATATGGATGATGGCTATTTTCTTAGATATTAATGAAAGGATCATTGAAGTTTTCATGGATAAATTTTTAATTTTTTTAAGGGATTTGGATAAGTATTTAAAAATTTTAGAATTAGTTTTACAAATTTTTCAAGAGTATAAATTGATTATTAATTGGGAAAATTCTATTTTATGGTCACCAAAGTAATAATTATTGGTTATAAGGTTTAAAAAATGAGAGTAGAGGTTAAAAATGAAAATATAAAGGTGATTTCAAAATATCACCCTCTTGAAAATATTAAAGATGTTATAAGTTTTCTATTATATTTTGGTTTATACTTGTTTTTTATTAAGGGAATTTAAGGATTAATAGAACTTTTTATTATCTTCATTTCAAGGATATGGAATTGGTGTTTTTTATGATGTTTTTTGGAATCATTCAATCTTATCAAGGAGAAATTGACCTCAGTACCTACTATCACTGCCCTGAATTGGAAGCACCCATTTAAGTTAATGTAGTTTGATAATAGCACACGGTTGGGGATACCATAGGTTAGTGGTAGGAAAAGGGACTTCATGTGGTGTTATATAGGTGTAGGATTCTAGATGAGGCCCAAAGGAATAGAACCATAACTAAAACAATAGTTATTAGTAATTGTTTTTCCTCTTTATAAATTCATACAACACTTGATTGAATCTAAATTTAGATTATTTAATAACCATGATGAAATATGGTAGCTACTAATACTAAAGAATGATACCAAAAAAGACCGATGATATTGATCCCCTTATTAAAATAATTTGATTTAGAGATTAGAGATATGCATAGAGCTGAAAACACAGTGTCTAACCACTTTTCCAGGCTTCCTAATACCCCAAAGTATGACCCCAGAGTGATAATTCCTTATTCTAAAAATAACAACTGCTTATAATTTTTGTGAATTAAAATTATTATTTCGTATTTTTCAATAATTACATTACTAAAATAGTGATTTCAAAAAATATTATACATATTCATAGAAATAAATTCATTTTAGACATTAATTAATGATTTTGGAATAAATAATTATTGTTCATAAGGTATAGTGATGTAATCCATAGGAAGTGTGAGCCTAAGGAAGAGATGTTTACTTTTTAGATGGATTACACTATTCACCATTTGGAGGGCCCCATGGGGGAGAAATAAATACCCATTTTTTTCAAGCTATCTTTTATTGTCTTACACTATTCTATAATACTATGTTCATAGTTGTGGGATATGAAAAGCTCATAAGAATGAGAAATATTGGTAGAAAATTGGGGTTGAATCAAAAGGTAATTCTGATGGTGATATATTTGGTTTGTAGTTGCTAGATTTTATAAGACCTTTTCCATTATTTCATGGAAATGAATTCATATTAGTTTATATAGAATATGTTTTCAAATTGGAAGAGGTTATAAAAATACCCAATACCTAAGTAAATAGTGTGGGGAAATTCATTCAAAAGATTATATTTTCCAAATTTAGAGTTCCTAGGGACTTAATTATAGATAATGGTTCCCAGTTTATGAACTTTATTTTCAAAACTTTTATGAAAAAATATACATGTGTTTACTAGACTAGAACATAATACCATCTTCAATCTAGTAGCCATGTTAAATCTTCAAAAAGGGTGATTAAAAATATCATAGAGAAAATAGTATGTGGATTAAGGAAAGATTAGTCCTTAAAGATAGGCAAGGATTTTTGGTCCTATATAACTTCTTTTAAAATATCTATATGAATTTATCCTTATAGGATTATTTTTAAAAAATCACACCATTTACCTATGGTGGTTCAATATAATTCTTTTCGGGCAGTGATGGCCTTGAACATTGATATTTAATCTATTAGTGAGAAAAGGCTACTAGAGTTGATTTATTTTGATGATATTAAAATGGGATCTTAAAAAATTATAGGATATACATAGAAAGAACCAATTTATTTATAACTCTATAATTCAAAAAATTAATTCTAAGTGTGACTGGATATTTTTTTTCAATTCTAGATTGAAGCATTTTCATGAAAAATAGAAAACTAAAATGTTTTGATATTTCACCATCCTTAGATTCTTGGTTAATGGAGCTTTGAAGTTACTAGGGGATGATAATAGGTCTTTTTTAGTTAATGGTAAATGGGACAATAATTACTTTGAGTGAAGAACAAGGGGTGAATATCCAACTATATACTTGAGAATTAATCATTCATTGAGACTGACTGTAGAATTTAAACTCAGTACTTCATGGGAGTTAACACATGGTTCTTCTTGATATATTTTTTTCATTTTTTTGAAATAAAACTAGATTATTTTTTCTAATTGATCATTATATTTCTTTCCTTACAATTTCTAGAAAAATATAAACCTATTAAACAAATAATTATATAAAATCTCAATTTTTTTCAAGTCATAAAGCAGGGACATGTTGAAGCTACTTGAACCAAACATTCTTCAAATAAAAAATATATTTTTTCTCTTTCATGAGTTGAATCTATTAGACTCTAATATTAATTAGTTTAAATTTGTAGGGACTGGAACTTGACTTATCGGGGGAACTATAATTAAAGTAAGAATAAGGTGTCTTTGGATAAATTTAAATTAAAAAGGATTCCATAACAGGTGAGTTGCGTTTAAATTTTGAACATTATTCTACCATTTCATTTCATCTAAAATTTTTACATACTCATTAATATATGTTTTTAAATTATGAATGAGTGTTTTATTTTTATTATGGTCTTCCATTGTATGAAACTAAGTGTGTATGTGTGTGTGTGGTGGTGGGGGTGGGGGGGGGGGGGGTTCCCATTATATAACTTGAATTAAGATTAAACCTATGTTAATATGTTTTTAATTATTACAATCACCACACAAAAATGACACTTTATAAGATTTATATAAAATATTTTTCATCTATTTATTAAAAAAATAATGTTTAATATCAATATATTTTGGTAAAAATTATTTTAAATTGTGGCAACATGCTCTCAAAACATCCTATGACCCTTTATCTTTCCTTATTACTATGAATTTAAAATTTTGTTTGAACTAAACTATTTTACATGTTTCCCATACCTTATAATTAAAAATTAGTGATAATTTTGTGTTTTAAGTGTGGTGTAAGATTCCTCAACTAGAGTTATTAATCATTTATATTTACCCATGGATTGAATCTAGTAATATCATTTTAATTTACATCTTAAAAATGATTTTTTTTGGTAAAAATTCCAGTGTATAATTTATAAAGAGGTCTGGTTTTGAACATTTTTATTGGAAACTAACCTCATAATACATGAATTTAAATGGGTTATGAAATGAAATATTAATCCTTTTGAACATTTTATTATTTAAGTTGAAATTGGTGGTCATGTAAATTATGATTATTTTGGATCTTTATACTCACTCGTCCACCGGTTGTGTCTAACCTTTCAATGGGCTAATTATGTAAGTATGTTAACCATATAGAAAAAGGAAAGTTTGTAAGATCATTTAAATACAATTTTTTTTATTTAATTATTTTCAAAATTTTAAAATTTAATAATTTTTTTAAAATAGAAACCAAATTTTGGCCTAAAAACATTATTTTGAGAAAATAAATCTTCCATCCTCTCTTAAAATATTCAATGTGGGAAAAAGTTATTGAAAATCACTTCCATACCGATAATAAAATATTTCATTTTTTGAAATTAATTTACTTTTATAGAAATTGTTCAATTGATTGTTTGAGGACAAGAAACACTTTATGTGTGGGGGAATTTGATATGGCTTATTTTGATATATATTTTCGACATCCCTTTTAGAGATTTAATAGAGTTTTAAATTCCAAATTGTGCCCTAAATGATATTTTTTGAATATTTGTTATTACAGGATGAAATTACTATTCTTTTAATATCTTGATGAAATAGTGTGTTTTTAATTCAAATTTTATCAAATGATTCTTAGGTTATTTTTCTCATATATTTGGATCATTTTTTTGTGGTGGATTAATCGTTGAAATATATTTTCAATTAATTTTTATGAATTTTTATTTTGGAATTCAAATGTTCAAATTTCCAATATTTTATAATAAAATTTTATTTAAAGAATAAAAAATTCTAGTTTAACTTCGTAAAACTTGGAAACTATTGAATAAAATTGAATTTTCTAAGTCATTCTTTTTGTAAAACTTCTAGAACAATTTATTTTGAATTTTTTCAATCCCATATGACATCTATATTTTTTATAAGTCTTCTATTTTTTTATGAATACCAATTATCATAAGACTCTAAGTTTTTTAAGTCATTTTATTTCTTATGACATTTTATGTAATTTTTATAATAATTAATTTCTTTTTAACATAAATTATAATATTTTCTAATGAATTCTTTAGACACCATTTGTTATGAATTTTAGACATTCCATAACACTTCACTCACTCATTTATAAATTTTTACAAGATTAAATGTGACTAAAAAGGTTGGATGCTATCAAGACATTTGAAGAAAACTAAGGGCTTACTGACAATGCAAAGTTTGAGTAAGAACTGTTAAGCTGGGTGAATACTGAAGATGATGGATTGAGATGATGAAAATGAAATTTAAGGTAGAAGAGATCTATATATATTCTCATCTTGTAGTGTAAGAAATAAATCAAGGTTGAATCAAATCTAGTTCAAAGAAAAACAGAGTAAATTTGGTGTTGATGCTAATGGAATTTGAGATGAAGATCAAGTAGAAACCCATTTCTATTTATATTTACCCCTATATATGATTGATTTAAAGATTATTTGGCCCTCTAGTTTTATAATATTTTTTACTGATTATAGGAGATTAATTAACAAAACTTGCTCGATAAATTCACTATAAGAAATTGTTTCCCTGTTCCGATTGAAATCTTACAACCGAACCTGAGGAAGGAGATATCTGAATAAGTGAAATTATAACATGTATTATCTCACATAAGGGTCAAATGGGCCAGCTTTTGTAGGGATGAGTGATAGTTTTCCTGAGTCACTTCCTTTAATATCATGTCAAATTGAAATAAAAACAACATAAGTGTACCACAACACTTCAACAAAAGTTTGTATAAGGGTAGTTTCACTACTCAAAAGCTTTGTAAAGTAATTCATACACACCTATAGGTTTCATAAATTTCACTCCAACTATAAAAATAAATATACCTATACATTTATGAAGGATAAAAAATTATATCATTGAAGTACCATACTATATCAAGGTTGGTCCTGATCTTTAAAGAGGCTATATAATGTGTTGCGAAAGAGTAAATTTTTGGATACCAAAAACAGTTTGGATAGATCCATCGATGAATAGACCGCCAAATATTTCCTAGGGATATAATAGTGTAATCAAGAACCCATGTGGGATAGTGAAATTTTTTATCAGGGGTTAACTAAAATTACATGGGGAAGACATTGAATTGTAATAGGCACCCACATGAAGACATGGGAGATAAGATTGAAGTATCTTTCTATGAGAGAAAACATTAAGTACTAATACATAAAACGTGTGAGTATTTATTTGATAAGGGATTGATCAACCAATAAACATTAAATAATTGATAAAAGGTAATGCAATGGGAGAAGAAGAAGAAATAGTATGGCTTGGATCTGGGAAGTTAGAGCTCCTCAATAATGTATATTCCACTATCACTTCTTCTTATTTCCATTGGATTGTGTTGTTATAAATTCATTACTATATTAGATTTTTAAAAACATGGATATAGGATACATTCTTAAGTGGGAATAATATTTTCTATGGTTCATACATTTACTTATTTCTCAAATCATTTCTCATATTGGGTTTTTGTTTTTCAAGATCCAATGAAAATTTTATCTTGAAAAAACCAATATTCATCCAATAAATTTGTGAGTTTAGAGTTTGGAAGACTGTATAATTTACCCCATTGAGCTCAGTTATCCATGATAAGAGATGTTGGTGACACCTTGAATATTGGAAACTATGTTTGAAATTTTCTAGATAATTAAAGAATATAAACTTAATAAAAATCAATAATATTTTTCAAATATTGTTAATTTGTTTCTACCTTATATATACTACTAGAAAATAAGTCATCTCTTCATAGTTTGACACATGTTTTCCCACCAGTATTTCATTAAAACCCATATATAACTTCATCAAGATTTATGTTTCTTATCTAATTTGTGTTTTCTTCTCTTTGACTATTTATTTTTTCTTTTATTTTTGAAATATCTTTTATATGGGGTTGACCCTACACATCACTGTACTAGTATTAAGTAAGTAAAAATTAAAAATTTTAAAAAACTATTGGTTTCAATAATAGGATTATTTACCACATATCAACACACTATAAACCATATCATAAAATAATTTCTAGCAACAGTATATAATGCTTTATTAACAAACTATATGTCATGTCCTTTTAATGATATGATCATATTTATGATATCAAGATAATTTTTAGTCAATTGTGAAAAAATTTGAAGATAAACTCATTGAAATTTTATTTTGGGTTAAAATTGTGTAAATTTATAATCTTTATGGTATTAAATCACAGTTTTTATGTCGGTATTGATATGACCAAGTAAATACTTGATATACCACCTCCAAAAAATGTCAAGGGGTTGAGAGGACTCCAAGGACGTCCTGTGTTTATATGACTCTTCATATTCAATCTCATTAGAAAATATTTTTCCCAAAAAATTTGATGAATAAGGTAGTTACATATGAATGTGAAGAAGATTTTTAGAAATTAGTTAATTATCATAAGTAATATCTCATACACTCACTGGTCTTGATTCCACTTGTAGAGGGGAAGCCTCTTTTACTCTAGGTATAAACCCTAGGGAAATTACTTGGTGCACTCCTTGATCAGTATAATTATGTGGGAAATAAGAAAAGTATCTACAAAATCAATAAGACAATGTTAGATACTGAGACTTGATACTTCGATATCAAGAAGAACTTCCATGTGTTGATATTTGTAATACAGAAGATGAGACACTACCTTTATCATAATGTGGTTCAACTAGTTTCTCTTGTGGTCCCACTAAGATAAATCATTAGTCATATATTATTATCAGGTAATTCAGCATGGTGGAAATATATTTTGAAAAAATTTGACATATAGTTCTTATATTAGAGGGTACCTAAATAGAAGACATCGATATATTTCTTTAAAACACTGTTTTCTCCAGATAGTGAACTCGTAAATACAAAGCTCCCCAATGAAGATGTTTTCTCTATCCATGAAACTCAGAAAACATGGTAGGGGAATTTTGATGGTTCCTATATGATCCATATGGGAAGGCGAATGAAAAAATTTAAGATAGATAGAGTTGTCTTGGGGATTTTACTCATCTCCCCAATAATACAGTATAAGTCCTTGACCTTAATCATTACATAATATTGAGTTAAGTCAATAATTTGACTTTATTTCACATCAATAATATTTTCAGTTTTAATGTTTTTTATAATTAGGCTATAACTATTACATAACAAAACTATAGAAATACAAAGTGGACACTTCCAACAGTATCCATTTCTTCTATAAAATAGAAACTTTTAACATGAAACATGATTTCTTTTCACATTTAACCATCATAAATTTCCCTTGATCCCATCCTTAACTTTCTCCTCCATTAAATACCATGACAAAATTTCATAAATTTGGGATGAGAAAAAAATCTTCCATCCTCTCTTAAAATATTCCATGTGGGAAAAAGTTATTGAAAATAACTTCCATACTGATAATAAAAGATTTCATTTTTTGAAATTAATTTACTTTTATAGAAATTGTTCATTTGATTGTTTGAGGACAAGAAACACTTTATGTGTGGGGGAATTTGATGTGGCTTATTTTGATATATATTTTCGACATCCCTTTTATAGATTTAATAGAGTTTTAAATTCCAAATTGTGCCCTAAATGATATTTTTTGAATATTGGTTATTATAGGATGAAATTAATATTCTTTGAATATCTTGATGAAATAGTGTGTTTTTAATTCAAATTTTATCAAATGATTCTTAGCTTATTTTTCTCATATATTTGGATCATTTTTTTTGTGGTGGATTAATCGTTGAAATATATTTTTCAATTAATTTTTAGGAATTTTTATTTTGGAATTCAAATGTTCAAATTTCCAATATTTTATAATAAAATTTTATTTAAAGAATAAAAAATTCTAGTTTAACTTCGTAAAACTTGGAAACTATTGAATAAAATTGAATTTTCTAAGTCATTCTTTTTGTAAAACTTCTAGAACAATTTATTTTGAATTTTTTCAATCCCATATGACATCTATATTTTTCATAAGTCTTCTATTTTTTTATGAATACCAATTATCATAAGACTCTAAGTTTTTTAAGTCATTTTATTTCTTATGACATTTTATGTAATTTTTATAATAATTAATTTCTTTTTGACATAAATTATAATATTTTCTAATGAATTCTTCAGCCACCATTTTTTATGACTTTTAGACATTCCATAACACTTCACTCACTCATTTACAAATTTTTACAAGATTAAATGTGACTAAAAAGGTTGGATGCTATCAAGACATTTGAAGAAAACTAAGGGCTTACTGACAATGCTAAGTTTGAGTAAGAACTGTTGAGCTGGGTGAATACTAAAGATGATGGATTGAGATGATGAAAATGAAATTTAAGGTAGAAGAGATCTATATATATTCTCATCTTGTAGTGTAAGAAATAAATCAAGGTTGAATCAAATCTAGTTCAAAGAAAAACAGAGTAAATTTGGTGTTGATGCTAATGGAATTTGAGATGAAGATCAAGTAGAAACCCATTTCTATTTATATTTACCCCTATATATGATTGATTTAAAGATTATTTGGCCCTCTAGTTTTATAATATTGTTTACTGATTATAGGAGATTAATTAACAAAACTTGCTCGAAAAATTCACTATAAGAAATTGTTTCCCTGTTCCGATTGAAATCTTACAACCGAACTTGAGTAAGGAGATATCTGAATAAGTGAAATTATAACATGTATTATCTCACATAAGGGTCAAATGGGCCAGCTTTTGTAGGGATGAGTGATAGTTTTCCTGAGTCACTTCCTTTAAGATCATGTCAAATTGAAATAGAAACAACATAAGTGTACCACAACACTTCAACAAAAGTTTGTATAAGGGTAGGTTCACTACTAAAAAGCTTTGTAAAGTAATTCATACACTCCTATAGGTTTCATAAATTTCACTCCAACTATAAAAATAAATATACCTATACATTTATGAAGGATAAAAAATTATATCATTGAAGTACCATACTATATCAAGGTTGGTCCTGATCTTTAAAGAGGCTATATAATGTGTTGCGAAAGAGTAAATTTTTGGATACCAAAAAAAGTTTGGATAGATACATCGATGAATAGACCGCCAAATATTTCCTAGGGATATAATAGTGTAATCAAGAACCCATGTGGGATAGTGAAATTTTTTATCAGGGGTTAACTAAAATTACATGGGGAAGACATTGAATTGTAATAGGCACCCACATGAAGACATGGGAGATAAGATTGAAGTATCTTTCTATGAGAGAAAACATTAAGTACTAATACATAAAACGTGTGAGTATTTATTTGATAAGGGATTGATCAACCAATAAACATTAAATAATTGATAAAAGGTAATGCAATGGGAGAAGAATAAGAAATAGTATTGCTTGGATCTGGGAAGTTAGAGCTCCTCAATAATTTATATTCCACTATCACTTCTTCTTATTTCCATTGGATTGTGTTGTTATAAATTCATAACTATATTAAATTTTTAAAAACATGGATATAGGATACATTCTTAAGTGGGAATAATATTTTCTATGGTTCATACATTTACTTATTTCTCAAATCATTTCTCATATTGGGTTTTTGTTTTTCAAGATCCAATGAAAATTTTATCTTGAAAAAACCAATATTCATCCAATAAATTTGTGAGTTTAGAGTTTGGAAGACTGTAGAATTTACCCCATTGAGCTCAGTTATCCATGATAAGAGATGTTGGTGACACCTTGAATATTGGAAACTATGTTTGACATTTTCTAGATAATTAAAGAATATAAACTTAATAAAAATCAATAATATTTTCCAAATATTGTTATTTTGTTTCTACCTTAGATATACTACTAGAAAATAAGTCATCTCTTCATAGTTTGACACATCTTTTCCCACCAGTATTTCATTACAACCCATACATAACTTCATCAAGATTTATGTTTCTTATCTACTTTTTTCTTCTTCTCTTTGACTTTTTATTTTTTCTTTTATTTTTGAAATATCTTTTATATGGGGTTGACCCTACTCATCACTGTACTAGTATTAAGTAAGTAAAAATTAAAAATTAAAAAAAATTATTTGTTTCAATAATAGGATTATTTACCACATATCAACACACTATAAACCATATCATAAAATAATTTCTAGAAACAGTATATAATGCTATATTAACAAACTATATGTCATGTCCTTTTAATGATATGATCATCTTTATGATATCAAGATAATTTTTAGTCAATTGTGAAAAAATTTAAAGACAAACTCATTGAAATTTGATTTTGGGTTAAAATTGTGTAAATTTATCATCTTTATGGTATTAAATCACAGTTTCTATGTCGATATTGATATGACCAAGTAAATACTTGATATACCACCTCCAAAAAATGTCAAGGGGTCAAGAGGACTCCAAGGACGTCCTGTTTTTATATGACTCTTCATATTCAATCTCATTAGAAAATATTTTTCCCTAAAAATTTTATGAATAAGGTAGTTACATATGAATGTGAAGAAGATTTTTAGAAATTAGTTAATTATCATAAGTAATATCTCATACACTCACTGGTCTTGATTCCACTTGTAGAGGGGAAGCCTCTTTTACTCTAGGTAGAAACCCTAGGGAAATTACATGGTGCACTCCTTGATCAGTATAATTATGTGGGAAATAAGAAAAGTATCTAAAAAATCAATAAGACAATGTTAGATACTGAGACTTGATACTTCGATATCAAGAAGAACTTCCATGTGTTGACATTTGTAATACAGAAGCTGAGACACTACCTTTATCATAATGTGGTTCAACTAGTTTCTCTTGTGGTCCCACTAAGATGAATCATTAGTCATATATTATTATCAGGTAATTTAGCATGGTGGAAATATATTGTGAAAAAATTTGACATATAGTTCTTATATTATAAGGTACCTAAATAGAAGACATCGATATATTTCCTTAAAACACAGTTTTCTCCAGATAGTGAACTCGTAAATACAAAGCTCCCCAATGAAGATGTTTTCTCTATCCATGAAACTCAGAAAACATGGTAGGGGAATTTTGATGGTTCCTATATGATCCATATGGGAAGGCAAATGAAAAAATTGAAGATAGATAGAGTTGTCTTGGGGATTTTACTCATCTCCCCAATAATACAGTATAAGGCCTTGACCTTAATCATTACATAATATTGAGTTAAGTCAATAATTTGACTTTATTTCACATCAATAATATTTTCAGTTTTAATGTTTTTGATAATTAGGCCATAACTATTACATAACAAAACTATAGAAATACAAAGTGGACACTTCCAACAGTATCCATTTCTTCTATAAAATAGAAACTTTTAACATGAAACATGATTTCTTTTCACATTTAATCATCATAAATTTCCCTTGATCCCATCCTTAACTTTCTCCTCCATTAAATACCATGATAAAATTTCATAAATTTGGGATGAGAAAAAAATCTCAATAAGGGATTTAAATTAAGAAATTAAACAATTAGTCCATGAATATGAAAACATTTTTACAAAATCATACTTTTTACTCATATAATATAAACTCTTTAACTTACCTAATGAAATAATAAGATTTATATAAAACTTCATAGAGATCATAAAACATAAAGGTAACTTGTGTAACCCATATCATACTTACATTTTAGCTTTCATATCTATATAGGGAGTAACTTCATGGTTATGTTTGGAAAACGCATCACAGTATATTCCCTACATCTCGTAGGATAAAATTTATCGTTTAACTTAGTCTCATTACAAAATGAAGTAGAGAGCTATCAGAGGATCAAATTCCCTTGTTTTTCATGGAACCAACCATTTAAATAAAAAAATTTCCCAAGAACCATAACATAATTATAATGCATAAAACAAGTTTAAAGGAAAAAATAACATTTCCACTTTGAAATAACATTTCATCTTTATAAGACGCACAATCATAAATGAAAAACAAAATTTAAAGTAAAATGGTAAAAATTTAAAATAAACATAATTACATGATAGATAAATGAAAAAAAGAAATTTCAATCTTTGAATATATGTTAAAAAATATTCCAAGTTATTGAAATAATCAATCCATTTTTAAAACATTTAAAAGGATGATTTTTAAATCAAAGTGTCCTATACAAATTTGAAACTTTTGAAAGAAATTAAAATTTTAAAACATCCATGTCCATATAAATATATACTTAAAATATTTTTTAAAACATGGAAATTAATGGGAAATATTTATAATAATAAATCATTAAAACATAAAAATGAGGTTTTGAGTAAAAAAATCCCTTACCGCGAGTCTGACTCGTCACACACAATATTTATATTACTAAATAATAAACTTATTTTAATTTATACTTTATTAAGAACCTTTTTCATGTATATTATTACTTTTATACCATTTATTACCATGTTATAACTATTACATATTTATTTAAGTACATATCAGACGTTTTTCCATTATTCGGTACTTGAGTCAAAAATGAACTTGGTTTGATGTCACTTGTCTAAGTGGTCATAATTAGTTCATATCCATAATAAAATTAATGAAATAAAAATAAATTTTATATATTATTTATACTTTTAAAATAATACCATTTATTTATGGTATGAAAAATAAACAACATTATAATAATGGATACGGTAGGTCATACGTACGCATGAGTAATGTTTTCCATTTTTCATTGATCATTACGAAAATAAGGTAATTTTTATTTTATCTATACAGAATTATAATAATATTATTAAACACATAATAATAATTTAAGTATACTTATATATATATCATATAATTGATCTGGTGAATAAAAGCGATTCACATCGCTTCGTGGAGGCAATAGTTCACCGGTACGCACAAACCACATTATCATTTTTATATGAGTGGAAGATAAGAACATAATTAAAATATTATTATTTTAAAATGAAAAATATATTATTAATATCATATATAAATATTGATTCAATAAATATAACCAATCTTGATAGACAATAATGAAAAAGAACTACATCGCTTCGTGAGGTGGTTGTCCACCGTACAAACGAATGAAATCTTTATTTCCCATTTAATGAAATTGGATATGGATTTATGTGATGATATTAACAAAATAAAATCTCAATATATTTATTATACTAGATTTATTATTTAACCATATAATAATAACATTTAAAGGAAGTGTAAGAATAAATAAAATTGAAACAAATAAAAAAACAACACATCTTCTTCGGTTGATCTCCTTTTAAGAACACCTTAACACTTATAAGAAGTATGTTCTACCAAAAAAAGGCCTCAAATAAGAGGAGAGGGAATATATGAAGGGTTTTGGTTAGATCTTGGCTAAAACATTATTCTTTATGTGTGAGTATTAGAGAAGAGTGGGTACCTTTTTATAGGATAGGGGAGGGTAACCGTTGGAAACTCTTAAAATATTAGATTAATATAAATTAATTTTTTAATCCAAATAACTCCAAAATGATATATTTATAAGATAATAAGAGTATAGTTCTAAATAATATCATAAAATAATTTTTATACATGTATAGATTTTATTTTAAACCTTATCTTTTCGGTTTACCCTTAATTATTCTCTTTTAATTTTAATTGTGGTAACAACATTTTAAATATTAAGAGGCTATAAATTTTACTTATATGGGTTAAATTTCCCATAATTTGACACTTAATGAACATTAAGACCTTATTATAGTAATGTTTTAATTATTAATTTTTTTAGTATTTTTAAATAATTTAATAATTTATTGTTTTTTTAAAATAGCAATTATGTCAATTTTGACACTATTCATTTTATTGAATTTAAATAAAATCCAAATATACATATAAATTCTAAAAAATCTATTTAATGGACTTCTAAAAATTCATAGTCACCTATAAAATTCATTTATGGCATAAAATGTTTCAAATTATAATTTTTTAATATTATTAGTATCATTTATTTTATTCTTTATTTAATAAATCTATTATGGAATCATTATTATGTCATAATTTAATTTAATTATTTAATACATAAAAATTATAAATAATATAACATCGTGTATTTAATATTTTTAACTTCCTAATTAATTTTTATAGTCGAAGAGATCACTTTTAGAACCCCATAAGAAAATTGTTTTAGTAAGAAGAGACATGATTATGACATTTTTTCCTTTATTTTAAATTAAATGTTATGAATGTCATAATCACACCCAATTGGCTTCAAATGGACAAAATTTCAACCCAAGGATTTTCTTGGTTGGAAATAACTGATCCAATAAGATTAGGTCAAATTTTAGGGTTGTTTTATATTATTATAATTTTTTTTACCATTAATTACCTGATTTACCTTTAACTTCGGTAAAAAAAAATAACAAAGTTACTATTCATCAAAAATTATTTTGATCCTGTGATTAGATCATATTTTTCATACTAATTAAATCAATGTGTTTAAGGATTTTAAAATTAAATTCAAAAAAGTGACTAAAATTAATTTAAAGTTAATCTTGTTGACGAATTGAGGAAACATGTTTTTTAAGTAAAAAAAATCAAAAGTTTAACATGTATTTATATCCAATTTAAATGTGAATTTACATTAAATGTACAAATATATATTAAATGATAAAAACATAATCTAATTATACCTTAAAACTAGGGAAAATGATAATCTAATAATATAATTAAGTTAGTTTAAAATACAGTTTCGAATTAAAATGCAGTATTTTTTCACTATTCATTAAAATATGAATTTTATCATAAAAGTACCAAAAACTCCACCAAATTAAATTTTTTTGTCTCTATTATAAATAAGATTTATATTTATTCAAATATAACATATAAAACTGAAAAAAAACTAAATTTAAAAAGGGGACCCCATTAAAGGTAGTAAAACTACAATTTTAGAAGAAAAAAACTCTTATCCGTAAAATAGAATCATGTCTAGAAAATACATAGGATGGATTATAAACATTATATTTAATTTATTTTTTATTAATATAGTCCAAAAAGAGTTATTTTAGTATTTTATAAACACAATTATTCACATTTAATTATTTTTTCCTAAAAACAAATCATTTATATTCAATTTGTTTTTATTTTCATTTCAAGTTAATTTGGTAACCGATGAATCATTATATAAACATGTGTAAAACATATTTTCATAATTCAGTTAACACTATTGATTCCCTCCATTATAAATTCTATGTGATAACTACCATATTAATTAATTATATTTAGTTGTTTGTTTGAGCTTGATTTGGCGTGTGACGTACGTTATTGAATATTGTGTTTCCCTTTAAAAACATGGGATGTTACATTCTACCCCTTTTAGAAATTTCTTCCTTGTAAATTGAATATTTGGATGGTAACTATAGGTATTAATTTTAGAAATATATTTATTTAATTCCCACATTTCAAAAAGGATAAATAAAACTTGCACTTTAAAAGAAAGAAAGGACAGTACGAAGGTCACCTAAGATAACACATACTAGGATTCCATGTTTGAAATCATGGATAGGGATGATAAAACTAACTCTCAAATACTAATTTAGGGTTATATAGAATGTAATCATTGGAATTTTATCCATTAAGAAAACATAAATATGTGATCGGTTAAAATACCATTGATAAAAGTAAATGGATAACTTTTTTATTTTAAGATCCTTTTAATAGAGTTGAGGAATTTATTTACTTCATAGACTAAGAACATAAGGAAATATACTTACTTGACAAGTATATTTTCATCCATTAGTAAATGACCACCATAAACTCATATTTTTCTCTAATATATTAGTATTCAAGATGAATCAGCATTTATAGAATCACATAATCTATAAAAGATTAACTATCTATTTCTCCTTTATTGAAACATTAAACATAACTAAAATGGTTAGTAAATAATATGATAATTCCCCAAAAATAATAAACCTTATATTATGAAAAACTTCTTCAGTTTCCAAAGTTCAAAAATAATCTCTAAAGTTCAACAAAGACTATTCAACAAATAATTTTCCTTAAAATTAATGAAAATAATCCAAACTAAGATTGAAACCCAAAATTTAGAAGGATTTGATCTCATTGTCCTCCAAGAATAATTTTAACATTTATCTCAAAATGAATCAATCACTCTTACTCATACCAAAATGAAATTAATCTAATCAAATATTCTCGAATATAGGTTAATCTTTTCCATAAATAACCCAAATCACCATAAGTCCACAATAAAAAAATAGATTCTTCCAAAATAAAATTCAAAAATTAATCCTCAAATAAAATCCAATAGAATTATATTTTCCTTAGGCATATAGGGTTCTTAAAATAGTGAATGTCTTCTAAAATAACATTTATCACTTAATCCCCAAATCGTTTTCCTATACAAAGGGTATCCATTTATAAAACATAAGTTCCCAAAATCAACTTATTATTATTCCATCAACTTGATTTCTACAGCCTTATCCAATGCAACTGGTTTTCACCCTTAATATGAGTTGAACTTTTCCTAAAATTATATAATTTTATAACATTAAAAAAATGAGATAAAATCCTAAAAAATAACCATAACATATTTTATCCTCAATAATAATATCATACCTTTCATTTTGAAACCCAAAATATGAAACTACCTCCAAATCAAAGATCATGTAAACCCTAATGGTTATCCATAACTTTGTAATTATGTCCACACAATAAAAGATAATTCTTTTTCAAATAACATTTTCACATAACAAGCATCAGGGTTACACATACTTGAAAAAATTATTCCAAAGTAATCCCATTATAAAAAGATCAGTAATAGTTTTAAACATTTTATCATCCTTAATTCTACCATAACCCTTGAATCCTTTATAAGTAGATATGTAAATCATTCAATGTTCTTCATAATCCATTAACTATGCATTTGAACCTTATTTTATAATACATCTTTCTGGAAAATCCAATATACTCATTATTTTTAAATATGAATCAAATAATGTTTCATTTTTTTGGATAAGAAAATAAATCATACCTTGAATAATGATATCTAGATATTCATGATGTTCCCTTTCTCTTTTGGCCCATTGTCCCACTTTCAAAAAGTAAATGTTCACTCCACTTTAGTAATTTCAATTTTCAATAGAGTTGGAAAAGTTGAGATCTTGAAATCATATGAAAAATTTACCATGACCCATAATTTTTTTAGAAATGTGTATGTGTTAGATTACTCAAACACTTTCTGGTAGGTGATTTGAATACTCAAAAAGGTTTCAAAATCATTTAAACAAGTTTTTTTGCGATAATATTAATGATCAAATACTTATGGAGGGATAAGAAGGTTATGAAAGATCACTTTCCATCCATATTAAAAAATGATCCTTAATATGCTGAAAATAAGATCACTTAAACATGAAATGAATTATTACCTGAAGAATACTCTATAGGGTAAATATAACAACAAATAATTTTTATAATACTCAAATCCATCAACCTCCATATATCTCAGTTGATTTAGGTATTTATAAAATCTTCCTAAATTTCCATAATACTTTAAAATTTTCAATATGATAATAACCCTCTTTGTTATAAAGGATCCCTAACCCACACCTAGATAATATCATAACCTTTAATTTTATCTAAACCGAACTCTGATACCAACTATAAGGCCCCAACCTTAATCATTATATAATGTTGAGTTAAGTCAATAATTTTAATTTTTTTCACATTGAGGGCCTTTTAATGTTTAGATTTTTAGATAATTATTCCATAACTATTATGTAAAAAAATCATATAAATTCAAAGTTGACACTTTCAATAGTATCCATTTCTTCCATACAATAGAAACTTTTCAAATGAAACATGCTTTCTTTTTCATGTTTAATCATCATAAATTTTCCCAGATCCCAGAATTGACTCTATTCTCCCTTAAATCATGTGAAAAAATTCAAAAACTTGGGATGAGCACAAAAATCTTAGTAAGGGATATAAATAAGGAATGAAATCATTAGTCCATGAATATGAAAACATTTTCACAAAATCATACATTTCACCTATAAAATGTAAACTCTTTAGATTGCCTCACGAAATCATAAGATTACAATAAAAAATAATATAAATAATAAAACCTATAGGTAAATTGTGGAATCCATTTCATACTTTCATTGTATCTTTCACATCTACATAGGGAGTAACTTTTTGGGTTACCTTTGAAATACCCATCAGAGTATATTCTATAAATCTCTTAGGAAAAACCTTTTCGTTTAACTCCTCCTTATCATTACCCAATAAATTAGAGAGATATAAATGGATCAATTTAACTTAGTTTATCATTGAAACAACCATATATAAAAACAATTCCTAAGAACTATAACATAATCACAACACATAAAACAAGTTTAAAGAAAAAATAATATTTCCACTTTGAAATCACATTTCATCTTTACAAGCCGCACACTCATAAATAAAAACAAACTTTTTAAAATAAAATGGTAAACTTGTAAATTAAAAAACAATACGTGTTAGATATATTAAATTGAAAAATTCCATTCATGGCTTATATTCTAAAAACATTCCATGTTATTGAAATAATCAATCCATTTTTAAAACACAATTAAAATGTCTAAAAAGAGTATTTTTAATCAAAGTTTCCCATAACACTTTGAAACTTTAGAAAGTAATTAATATTTTAGAAAATTAATTTCCATATAAATATACCTTTAATATAATTTTAGAAACATGGACATTAATGATAAATATTTATAAGAATAAATCATTAAGACATTAAAATGAGGTTTTGAGTTAAAATGTCCCTTATCATGAGTCTAAATCATCACGTATAATATTTATATTCCAGAATAATAAAAATAGGTTTATTTAAACTTTCTTGAGAACCTTTTTTATGTTTATTATAACTTTTATATCACTTATTACCATTTTATAATAGTTACATATTTATTTAAGTTCATATCAGTTGTTTTTTCGTTATTCGGTACTTGAGTCAAAAATTAACTTGGTTTGATGTCACTAGTCCATGTGGTAATAAGTAATTAATCTCAAAAATAACATTAATGAAATAATAATCAGTTTTATACATCAATTATATTTTTTTAGTAAAACCATTCATTTACGGTTTCAAAAATGAACAACGTTATAATCATGGAGAGAGTAGGTCGTACATACGCATGAGAAACATTTTCCATTTTTCTTTGATCTTTATGGAAATAATGTGATTATTATTTTATCTTTACAGAATGATCATAGTATTATTATAATAATAAAAATCATTTAAATATACTTATATATACCATAATAGTGATGCAGTGAATAAAAACGATTCACATTGCTTTGTGGAGGTGATAGTTTACACGTACGCATGAATGACGTTATCGTTGTTTTTTTGCATGGAAGGTAATAAAATAATTAAAATATTATTACTTTAAAATGATAAATATTTTATTCATATAATATACAAACATTTATTCCATCATTATAACCAGTATTGATTGATGGTAATGAAAAACAAACTATATCGCTTCATGAGGCGATAGTCCACCGTACACACGAAAGAAATGTTCATTTCCCATTTGGTGAAAGAGGATTTGGATTTAGGTAATGATATTAAAATAATAACATCTAATTATATTAAGGATACTGGATTTATTATTTCATCTTAGAAGAAAAATATTTAATGGATGTGGAAGAAAAAATAAAATAGAAACACTTTAAAAATTGATACCTCTTCTTCGGTTGATCAACTTTGAAAAACACTATAACACCTATAATAAGGGTGTTATACCTAAAATAAAGACTCAAGTAAGTGGATAGAGATTATATGAATTGTTTTGTAGGATCTTGGTGGAAGAAAATGTTTCTTGAAGTGTTATTATTATAGAAGAGTGGGTACCTTTTATAGGAGAGGGAAGGGGAATCCTTGGAAACTCTTAAAATATTAAGTTAATATAAATTAATTTTTAAATACAAATGACTAAAACATGAGATATTTCAAGTATTTGAGGTGAAGAGTTATAAATCCTCTCATATAATAAAATTTTAGACAAGTATTTCTTTTATTTTAAACCTTATCTTTTCGATATACCCTTAGTTATTATCTTTTAATTTTAATTGTGGTAACAACATTTTAAATATTAAGAGGATATATATTTTACTTATATGAGGTCAATTTACAATAATTGGAAACTTAATTAACTTTTATAACTTAATATAGTAACTTTTTAATTTTAAAATATTTTTAAAAATTTTAAATAATTTAATAAATTATTATTTTTATAAAATATCAATTATATCAATTTTGGCACTATCCATTTTATTGAATTTAAATAAAATCCAAAAATAGAGATAACTTAGACAAAATCTATTTAATGGATTCCTAAAATGTCATATTCACCTATAAAATTCGTTTATGACCTCAAAATTTTCAAATTATATTTATTTTAATATTATTATTATCATTTATTAGATTCTTCTCTTAATAAATCTTTTATTTCATCATCATTGTGTTATCATTAAATTTAATTATTTAATTTATTCAAATTATATATAGAATACCATAATGTAGGTAATATTTTTTCCTTTCTAATGACTATTTATAGTCAAATATTTCACTTATATAACTACATATTTAAATTTTTTAGTAAGAAGAGACATGATTATGACATTTTTACCTTTATTATAAATTAAATGTTATCAATGTCATAATCACAGCCAATTGGCTTCAAAAACCACCATTTCGGCCCAAGTATTTTTTTTGTCGTACAAAAATCATCCATTAAGATTAGGAAAAGGTTTAGAGTTGTTTTATATTATTATAATATTATTTTTACCTTTGATCACCCGATTTACCTTTAACTGTGGGGAATAAAATACTAAAGTTACTATTTACCAAAAATTAGTTTGATCCGATTAGATCACATTTTTCACACTTATTACAACAATGTATTCCCATTTTTTAAAATTAAATTAAAAAATTTGACTAAAATTAATTTAAAGTTAATCTCGTTGATGGATTGATGAAACAAGTTTAAAAAAAGTAAAAACCACCAAAAGATTAACATGTGTTTATATAAAATTTAAATGTGAAATTACTTCCAATGGAAATAATTGTATTAAATGATAAAAAAAATTATCTAATTATACCTTAAAACTATGTAAAATGATAATATATTAATATAATTAAATTAGATGAAAAGATAGTTTTGAATTATAATGCAGTATTTTTTTCACAATTCATTAAAATAAGAATTTCATCATAAAAATAGAAAAAATTCAACCAAATTAAATTTTTATATCCCAATTCCAAATAAGAAGTTTATTTTTTCAAACAGAACATATAAAAGTGAAAAAAAATATTTATAAATGATTTTCCATAAAAAGGTGGTAAAATTGCATTTGTATAAAAATACTCCTTTTATTCGTAAAATTGAATCATGACTAGAAAATAAAAAGGAAGAATTTAAACATTATATTGAATTTATATTTCATTAATATAATCTGAAAATAGTTATTTTTTTATTTTATAAACACTATTATTCACATTTAAACAAGTTTTCATAAAAATAGATCCTTTATATTCAATTGGTTTTTAGTTTCATTTCCAGTTAATTTGGTAACTAATGAATCATTATATAATCATGCGTAAACTGTATTTCCAGAATCAATTAACACTGTTTATTCCCTCCATTCTAACTACTATGTGATAAATACTAGATTAAATAATAATATTTAGTTGTTTGTTTAAGCTCGATGTGGCATATCATATACGCTATCGAACATTGTGTTTCCCTTTAAAAAATCAGGAAATTACAGTCAGTCCTTCTATATTCATTCCTACTATAAGAAGTTTAAACCAATAATTAAATTGAATACTAAACCCTCTTTGTATGCATTGACATATCTTTGTAGATACCAGTGGTTCACTTGAACATTAAGGGAGATTCAATGTTGGTAATCAAATAAATCTATGGTTAGTATGATATTAAGAAGCCAGAACTAATTCCCATTCTTGACTGTGTATAAGGGTTGATGACTAAATTACCCTCATATCCAACACTATCTCACATATAACTTTAACATAATTACTAATATGATGTACTATCCAATTTATCTATAACCATAGTGGATCTAAGTCAAGATGAAAAAATCATTTACATTACACATCACAGGGTAATATCATTGTTCATTAGCTTTTATACAGAGAAGGTCAATGAAATAAAAAGTGACCCTGACTAATGTGATCTCATTTCATCAATGATTTATATCAAAAATATATGGATATATCCTATTGTAAAATACTTCCAGAAAGGAATTCCCCATATGAATCAAGCCAATTAAAAGGATATTTGATGGATGGTAGTAAAATTTGTTCTCTATGATGGCCTAAATTTCAAAAAATTCATATACAAGTGAATATTTTATGGATTTCATAGATAAATTGAAGGAAGAGAGAACATTGGAATTATGTAAGAAGTTTATACTGAATACTATGTTTCTCACCATTTAGGATCCAAGCTCTTCAATAAAATTTGGATACTTGGGTACCTCTTCCCATGAGTGAGTATTGAATATATAGAGTTCTCTAGGAAATTCCATGATTTTAAGATACTTTCAAATTCTATTCATTAACACTGTAACACACCACGGTTTCATAGTATGTTATCTCTTTAAAGTAATTCAATAGCTGGCGCTATATGCAACATCGAGTTCAAGCGCATCACGACCTATCAAACTGGCCATTTAAAAAGAGGTTATGAATAGTAATGACCACATTTTGAAATATATATATACTATATAATTTTAACATTCATATTTTGTGTTTCTTAGACATAATATATAGACAAATTCATTTTTTCAGATAAAAGAAGTGTCTTTCAAAAAATTAAATTTTACCGCCTTTTAATGGAAACCCCTTTTTAAATCCAATATTTGAAACTTTTATATATTCAAATTGACAAAATAAAATTTTTCTTAAAAATGGGACATAAAATTTTATTTTAGTTAAATTTTTGGTACTTTTCTGATAGCTTTCATATTTTGATGAATAGTGAAAAATACTATATTTTAATTAAAAACATATTTTTTAATCGAAATAATTTATAGTGTTAAATTATAAATTTGAGTGGTTTTAAATTATAATTAGATTATATTTTTATCATTTAATATAATTTAGGTCATTTGAAGTAATTTTACATTTAAATTGTATATAAAAAAATCAATCTTTTGATAGTTTTTACTTCTCAAAACGCCACTTTTTGGTTTTGACAATGGGAATTAATTTTAGATTAATTAATGCAGATTCTATGTTTTGAATTCGGTAAAATAAACATCATTTTTTAATTTGTAATATCAAAATTATATTTGGGTGAATTTTAGATATTTTTATGAAAACATTCAATTTTCGATGAATAGTGAAATACACTACGTTAATTTTTAAACCGATTTTTTATTTAAAAAATTAATTTTAAATTTAAATTTATTTTAAAGTCATAATAGATATATAATAGTTATATTAATACAATGTAATTCATTGGATTCATTTTATAATAAGATTAGATATATAAAATTTTATTGAATTTTTTAACGTTTTTATCCACTTTCTAGGCACATTTGCAAATTTGAATAAAATGTAATTTTATCGCTTCTGTGAATTGAATTTCAAAAATCTCAGATATACGGTTGAAATCAGTATGTAAAATGCGGTTCAATAGGATGAAAATAATTTTGGTGAATAGTAACTTTTAAATTTTATTTAACACGTTTAAAAGTAAAAATGGTAATTAAAGGTAAAAATGATATTATAATTACCCGAACACATTTCTTAATTCTACCAGATAAGTTTTTTTCTACCAAAGTCAACCTTAGGATAAAAATAATATACTTTTGATCCATTTGGGTAAGATTAGGATATTTATTATATTTTATTTAAAGAAGAGTTAAAAGTGTTAAATTCAATGTTTAAAAACCAATCAATTTTTAATATATGGCTACACATAAGATAAATTTGACAATAAATATTCATTATAAATATAAAGAAATTTCATACATCATGAAATTTTATTTCAAATTTTTGGACATTAAATAATTAAATTTATTTGTGACACAAAGATGATGCAGTAATTACCTTATTAATGAAAGATTAAAATAATTGATGTTATAAATTTTAAAATAAATTTAAATTAAAACTTTTGATGTCAAAAAAGAATTTTATAGGTGAATATGACATTTTAGGGTTTATGAAATCTATTATTTTTGAAGCAATCAAGTTGTTATGACTTTCAAAAAAACCAAATACTAAATAGTGTTAAAATATACATAAATGAGTTTTTAAAACAAATATTATATTATTAAATGATATAATAATATTAAAAATCTCATATATGTACAAAGGACTTATATAATGTTATATATGTCATTAATTAACCACTTGAGGGTTTCTTGGCATTTTATAGTATTTTTATTAACCATATAATATATAAATACAAGGATACGTGGTAAATGTTAAACTATTTAACAAAGAGTTAAATCTAAAAGATAAGGTTAATATGGTGCCCTAAAACTATATAAACCCTATTGGTTGAGATTTTTTCGAACCAAAACCACTTTATCCACTAAATAATTTTTTTTGTAGACATTATAAACTCAATATGATTGTATAATAAATTAATATTTCAAGATTTTCCTAAAGTGACCTTCACCTCTCTTATAAATGGGAACTTCTCCTTCTCTCAAAATCACACCTCTAGAGCCATTTTTCTCAGCCAAAACCTAATCAAATATCCTCTAAACTACCCTAAATTAAACCTAGAGGCCTTACTTTTATCATAAATCCAACCTAAAGATCCATTTTGATCAAATCAAAAGGGATCACCCGAAGAAGAGGTAATAATTTCATCACCTCTTTCAAAGTTCTTTTCTTTTTCAACTTGATCTTTCTTTTTTGTTTCCATACCAAAGTTATAAATACAGTACCTTCTATATAATTTGATATTGTTTTAAATATGGTACAACCATATTCATTATTTTATCCATCCTATGAATGAAAAATTCACCATATGTGCGTACGTACGAATTATCGTCTCTAAGTCGTGGTGTAGTTTGTTATTCAACACTTCATCATTGGTATTGGTATAATAATGAGTATAAGTGATGAAAATAATAAATTTAATATGTTAATTTTTCTGTATATATGATATAGCATCCAATCACATACAATTTTACCATCAATAAAATGATATCATCCCTCATGCGTATGTACATATTACTGTCTCCACGAACCCGATGAGATTCATTCCCATCATAACCATTCATGATTAATTTTCATTATATTATTTGAAATAATGTTTAAATAACTTAATATAATTATATATATGAATCAATTACATCTTATCCATAAAAAACATGACTTGTGTAATAAAAAATATATTGTAAAATGAATCAGTTAACTCCCAAAACAATGATACTGCTGAAATGTTATTAACAAATAAATATTAGAAGATCATATATGATATCATATTTTTGTATGAAGTTCTTGTATAATTTAGTAATAGTGATTTAACTATAACAAAATAGGTTAATATACCCTCAACCAAGGAAAATTACAATGTAAGTGTTAATTTTACAATCTCTTTATTAATCGAGGTTGTTTATACATGAGTATCTATTGGGACATCTTTATCATCCACTTTCATGTTTCTTAAAAATGTATTTAAAAACATTTTTAATATTTCCTAGATTACGTGTAAATGTAATTTTTACCCTTGTTTTAATTTTTATAAAATGGTTTGAAAGGAATATTTCCGTCATTTTCCAAACAAGGTACATTATGACCTTTTCAAAAAATTAATGTAAGAATGTTTTAACTTATACCTCGGGAGAGATTTTTTTCCTCCATTGTAACACCTTTTAATCTTCCCTTATAAAATTATAATAATATTTTCAAAATAAATGTTTTATTTTATAATTATGTGACTTTTAAATGATTTCAAAATATAAAGATATATTTCTCTCAAATAGTTTTTATTTCATCAATGTCAATATCTTTTGACGGATTTTACACTTGTTTGAAGTTGATTAATTATGATGAAATATTCAATATTGTATTTAATGTTTTGTGATATGTTGGATTGGGGACGTTTTATTTTTATACCAATCAAGGTTTATGGTTAAATTATTAACATTTTGTATGTAAGTATTAATATGAATGTTTATGTTATGATTCAATTATTTCATATGAGTAATGCATTGGACTTAGTAAGTCAAGGGTGGAGCCCGCTATAGCTCCTCGATGCATTGATTAGTCTCATTAGACAAACTAGTGTCTTGGAACAAGGCCTTGAAAAAATATTATAAGTAGTCTGGGTATGAGGCCTTGACTATGTGGTTATGATGTCTGACATTATGCATTCCATCATTATAAAATTAGCTATTGATATTACATGTGATTATTTGACTAGTATAATTTCCTTGTGAAAAAGTAAATGGAATTATTTGATTTATCTTTTCCATATTATATTGAAGTTTAATTTTAAAAGGCTTGTGTTTTAGTCTTACACATTGCCTTAAATGTTTATGCTTATTTATTATAGTTTCTGGTATATTGTTATCCTTACTGAGCATCGGAGCTCACCCCTTTCTATGTTTTATTTTTACCAGTATGCAAAAAATCATATTATGATTAATCTGTAGGGATATGCTAAAGGATATGAGTGTTTTTAAATGGGGCACAATGTTGTTGTTTTCCCATTTCATGATGTAATGTAAAACTCATATATGTATCTATTACTTCCAAGGATACTAAACTAATTGGTCTTTCGAGACTTGATCTCTTGTGATACTGCCAATGTTATGTAATAATGCACCGACTCTGGGTAACTTGGGTTAGGGAATTACAGTTGGTATCAGAGGAAGTTTAGTAGAAACTTTGAAAACTAGATTTAGAAAAAAAAAATATTTTACAACATTACCCTAAGATGAACATTGAGGATTAGTATAGAAGGACTACCTAGAATTTTGGTAATGTAGAGATTTTGTGATTTTTTTAAGTAATACATCCATGTATGGATATGAGCAGGTAGAGGCAGCTTTGGCACAAATGTACCTAGGAGTGAAAACTCCAACAAGGAGTTTTGATCTTGAACCGGGGTATCCTGGTACACGACAACATGCCTTGCTTCACTCTTTGTTATGACACTCCTGGGGGATTTTCTTATGATAATTCCCATTTTCATTACAATCGATTATTAAGGATTTATGAGTAAATACTTCCTAAAATAATTTTTTTTATGATTATGGATTATATCCCTACATTGTTAAATTTATGTTATGTATTTTATAAGTTTGGAATTATGCATTGGGATTCATAAACTACCATAGTGTACGTCATCATTTAGAAATGGCGCCTAGTAGAAGGAATGAGAACTCCAACAATACACATGATCCAAAGAGTAAAGAAAGACCATATATTTCATGGTCTTAAGCCAAAATTTATAATGGAAAAAGTTTTCCATGTATTCACATCATATGAAGAAATAATATCATGTGTTAATATGATAAGTAAAGAATTCTCTGAGTCCTATGGATTTGAAGGGAATCCAGAGAATAAAAGTATGGTAGAGAAAAAGATGGATAAAGGGATGAAGGGAAAGAAGGATTTTTCCCATATGTGATAACTGTGGAAAGAATCACTTTGGTAAATGCTTGAAGGGAATGGGAGTTTGTTATAAGTGTTGAGAAAAAGGAAACCAAGTATGTGATTGCAAGGGTAATAAAAATGTTTCAAATGTACAATTCTTCATCTGTAAGGAGTTGGGACACTACGCGAATCAATGTCCCAATCATCAGAGTATACCCCAAATGACGCTATTGGATAAAATTCAAGTTATGATACTACCAAAAATGAAAAGGAATGATTATTTTTCTTATGTTGTTATTATATAATTATGTCATTTGAGTGTTGTATCAATGATGTAATAGTGATATGAATTATGGAAATAAATAAGGATTGTACTGCAGTACTATTTCATTAAGGATTTGAGATTATATGGTATTAAGAAAAGTGACTCAACGAAAAGTTAAACATTTAAAAAAACATTGTTTAAGGAAATTTAAACCTTAATATGGTGTTGATATGGAGGTAGTGATTTTGGACTAAGATATGATTGATTTTGATAAATTATATTGGATATTCTTAAATACCTTGGAACTGATTAATGGTTTGTTTATTACATCATTGTTGGAGTATTCAAATTTTTTGGATATAAAAAATATATCTTGTATTCTACAATGAATAAGGGAGTGTGAATGTAATCAATAAAGTTTTATGGTAATTTTTGGTGTTATCTTGTTTTAAGAGAATACATGATGAAGGTACTCACATGTTATTATTTGGAAAAAAGAGATCTTCATTATGTTATTTTTACCTTCCTTGTAATGTTTTGGACTATGTGTTTGGACACAAGTATTTTGGATATGTCTAAAGATCGGAATGGATTAAGTTAAACATTTGATACTATGGTTTAAGGGTATAATATTTATTAAGATTATTTTTGGCTTTTTTATAAAATGGAAAACCCGTATGTCGGGAAACAACATGTCGCGTCTTGCAAGGCTACAAGACTTGAACCTGTAACCGAAGGGCGAAAAGGATGCATCACCTACCACTGGCCAACATGATGTCCTAGTTTGTATAATGTAGTTTTTTTAATGGTATGATATATGAATTATAAATTCATTTTTTTGAAACCCTATTTGATTAGGTTTAATAGAATAATTTTTAATTCTGTTATCTTTTGGAGAGAAAGATTAGATTGTGGAAGAAATTAGATAATGGATGGAACTATACTTGTTCAGTATTATTATTATTTTTATTCAAAGAAGAAATTAATTCTTAAACATTAGGGAAATTATTTCAAAAACAAAAATGTGTTATCCAAATACCTTAGGTTTTGTTAAACCGATGATATTTTTATGGATTTGAGGCCCTAAATTTTCCATTTATTGTTCACTTGTTTGTGATTAATGAACTCAATCACTCCCTATAAATATTTAAATATTTCCTCTAATAATGTGTCTATAATTTCCACCAATTTTCAATTATTCGAAACCCTAATTTGGTGGTGAATTTTTCATTTCTCTTTATCTCTTATTAAGTCTAAATTTTTGTAACCATATTTCCAATGTGGGTTATCCACAAAGGTATTTTCTATTTTCAACCTTTTATTTTTCAAGAAAAATTTTAAATTATGAGGATTCAATTTATTAAAGGAGGGGATAATGTAATACCCCAGGATTTTATAGTATGTTACCTCTTTACAATAATTCAATAGCTTGCACTACACACAAAACTGAGTTCAAGCGCATCACAACCTATAATATGTAATTTTAACATTCATATTTTTTGTTTCTTAGACATAATATACAGACATATTCAATTGTTTAGATAAAAGAAGTTTCTTTCAAAAAATGCAATTTTACAGCCTTTTAATAGCGAAACCATTTCAAATCTAATATTTTACACTTATATATTAAATTTGACAAAATAAAATTATTTTTTATAAATGGGTCATAAAAATATAGTTTGGTTATTTTTACTTTTATGATAACTTTCATATTTTCATGTATAGTGAAAAATACAAAATTTTAATTAATAACAACTTTTATTAATCGAAATAATTTATAGTGTTAAATGATAAATTTTAGTTTTTTTAACGTTTCATTAGATTATATTTCTATTAGTTAATATAATTTACGTCATTGGAAGTAATTTTACATTTAAATTGGACATAAACACATATCAATCTTTTGATAGTTTTTACTTATCAAAAACCCGCTTTCCGGTTTTGACCGCGAGAATTAATTTTAGATTAATGAATGAAACCTAAATTTTTTTAATTTTGTAAAATATATGTCATTTTTTATTTTGGAATATCAAAATTATATTTGGTTGATTTGTTTGGTATTTTTCTACAAACATTCAATTTTTGATGAATTGTGAAAAACATTGCGTTATTATTTAAAACCGAATTTTTATTTAAATAACTATTTTTACATTTAAATTTATTTTAATGTCAAAATAGATACATAATACCTATATTAATCCAATGTAATTCATTGGAGTCATTTTATAACAATATTATATATATATATATATAATTTTATTGAATTTTTTAACGTCTTTTACCCACCTTCTAGGCACATTTTCAAATTTGAAGAAAAAGAAATTTTACGACTTCTGTGAATTGAATTTAAAAAAACACGAGAGACACAGTTGACATCAGTAAGTCAAATGTTGTTCAATAGGATAAAAATATTTTTTGGAGAATAATAACTTTTAAATTTTGTTTACCATGGTTAAAAGTAAACAGGGTAATTAAAGGTAGAAATGATATTATAATTACCCTAACACATGTTCTAATTATATTGGATAAGTTTTTTTCAACCAAAATCAACCTTAGGACAAAAATAATATCCTTTTGATCCATTTTGGTTAGATTAGGACATTTATTATATTTTATTTAAAGAAGAATTAAAAGTGTTAAATTCAACATTTAATAACTAAACATTTTTTAATATAGGGTTACACATAAGATAAATTCAACTATAATTATTAATTATAAAGATAAAAATATTTCCTAAATATTTTTATTTTATTTATAATTTTTATACATTATATAATTAATTTTTTTTGACACAAAGATGATTCAGCAATGACCTTATTAATGAAAGATTAAAATAATTGATGTTTTAAATATTAAAATAAATGTAAATTGATAATTTTTATTCCGTCCACGAATTTTATAGGTGAATATTAAATGATAGGGTAAATCCAATGTATTTTTTTCTAATTAATAAATTTTTTATGACTTTTACAAAAACCAAATACTAAATAGTGTTAAAATTAATATATATGAGTTTTTAAAACAAATACAATATTATTAAATTATATAATATTCCTAAAAATGTAATATTCGGAAAAAGGAATTATTTAATGTTATAAATTTCATTAATGAACCAATTTAGATTTTCATGTAATTTTATAGTAATCTTATTAACCATATAATATAAAAATACAAGGATATATGTTAAATGTTAAACTATTTAACAAAGAGTTAAATCTAAAAGATAAATTTAATATGGTCACCTAAACCAATATAAAACATACTGTTTGAGAGGTTTTAGACCCATCCCCACCTTATCCTCTAAATATATCTTTTTGGAACCATTATAAACCAAATATTATTGTATAATAAATTAATATTTCAAACTTTTCCTGAAGTGACCCTCACCTCTCTTATAATAGGGTACTTCCCCTTCTCTCAAAATCACACATCCAAAACCATTGGTCTCAGCCAAAATATGATAAAATATGATCCAAAATACCCTCACTTCATCCTATATTCCTTACTTTGATCATAAATCCAACCTAAGGATCCATTTTGATCAAATCAAAAGGAAGCACCAGAAGAAGAGGTAATAATTTCTTCACCTCTTTCAAGGTTCTTTTCTTCATCCACTTCCTCTTTATTTGTTGTTTCCATAACAATGTAATAAATACAGTACCTTATATATAATGTGATTTTATTATAAATATGATATAACCCTATTAATTATTCTATCCATCCAATGAATGACAAATTAACCATATGTGTGTACATACGGCTTACTGTCTCCACGCAGTGGTGTAGTTTTTTATTCAACACTTAATTATTTGGATGGGTATAATAATGAGTATAATTGATCTAAATAACAAATATAACATGTTAATGTTTTTGTATATATAATATATAATTCAATTATATACTATTTTACCATCAATAGAATGATATTTTCACTCATGTGTATGTACGAATTATTGTCTCCATGAACGCGATGAGATTCATTCCCATGGTAACCATTCAAGAATAATTTTTATTTTATGATTTAAAATAATGGCTAAAGAACATAATATAATTATGGATATGAATCAAATATATCCTATCCATAATAAACATGACTTACGTAATAAAACATATAAAGGAAAACAAATCAGTTAACACCAAAAAAAATTATACGACTGAACTATTATTAACAAAGGAATATTAGAAGATCATATATGATATCATATTTATGTATGTGGTTCTTTTATAATTTTATAAAAATGATTTAACTATTATACAAGGGTTTAACGTACCCCCGACCAAGGAAATGTACAAGGTAAGGGTTAATTTTACAATCTCTTTATTATCTGAGGTTGTTTATACGTGGGTATCTACTGTGACCTCTTTATCATCCACATCTGTGTTTCTTAAAAATATATTTCAATTTTTTTACTATTTCATAGAATATATGTTAAATTAATTTAAACCCTTTTTTTAATTTTTATAAAATGTTTTGAAAAGAATCTTTTCGTCACTTTCCAAACAAGGTACTTTATAAAATTTTCAACAAATTTAGGTAAGAATGTTTTTTAACTTATACGGTGGGAGCAGCTACTTTCCGCCATTATAAAACCTTTAAAGATTCCCTTACAACATTATAAGAATATTTTCTAAATAAATTTTATATTTTATAATTATGTGACTTATAATGATTTCAAAAAATAAAGATATATTTCTCTCAAATAGTTTTAATTTCATCTATGTCAACATCCTTTGATGGATTTTACACTTGTTTGAAGTTGATTTGTTATGATACAATCTTCCAATTTGTATTGAAAGATTTTGTGACGTGTTTGACTATGGATGTGTTATTTTTATACCATTCATGGTTTATGGTTAAAGTGTTAACATTTTTTATTCTAGTTTTAATATGAATGTTTATGTCATGTTTCATGCTTTTCATATGAGGAATGATTTGGACTTAATAAGTGGCGAGTGGAGCCCTCTATGGCTCCTCGATGCATCAGTATGTCTCCGGAGACAAACTAGTGTGTTGGAACAAGGCCTTGAAAAAATCTTATATGTAGTATTAGCACAAGTCCTTGACTATGTGGTTATGATGTCCGACATTATGCATTCCATCATTATGAAATTAGCTATTGATATTACATTTGATTATTAGACTAGTTGAAAATCTAGGTGATTAAGTAAATGGAATTATTTGAATTATCTTTCCCATATTATGCTGAATTTTAATTTTAAAATTCTTGTCTTTTAGTCTTATACACTTCCTTAAATGTTGATTCTTATTTCTAATAGTTTCTGTTATATTGTTATCCTTACTGAGTATCTGAGCTCACACCTTTCTATGTTTTATTTTTCCTAGGATGCGAAGTATTATATTATGATTAACCTGCATGGATAGGCTAAAGGATATGAGTGTGTTCAAATGGGACAAAATGTTGTTGTTTTTCCATTTCACGATGTAATGTAATACTTATGTATGTATCTAGTACTTCCAAGGCTAATAAACTAATTTGTCTTTCTAGACTTGATCTCTTGTGATCATTCCAATTTTATGTAATAACGCACCGACTCTGTGTAACAAGGGTTGGGGCATTATAAACCCCAAAAACTATTGCATGCCTCTAAGTAGTCTTGATAATTTTCCATACAGGGAATAGATATTATAGGGCCATATCTCTGAGCTATTTAAAGGTAGTTACATTACATCTGCAGTACCAGTAACTTCTTCTCAAATTGGGTTAATGTTATATCCCTAAATGAATTTGGGATGAAGGATATCATAAACTTCATGAAGTCTAGTTTCATCAATATATTTAATATCCATCACCTGATATCGGAATATAATGACATCATTTTCTACACTTCTATGTTAGAGAGGCTATAATAAGAATAAAATATGCAGTTCAACCATTCATAATTTTATTATGTAATGGAAAATATATTGATAGAGGATTTAAAAAAAATCTAATAACCTTAAAAAGATGGTGGACAATTAAAATATTTCTTTTCCTAAAAAACACATATATTTGTTATATACATTTCACACCAAGACCTATACTACCATGAAAGCGAACCCATATTCCTTTATATAAAGGAAAATGTTAGGCTTACCTATTGAGATTCAACCAATCTCACTTAAAATTCCCATATGTAATTAGTTTTTTAAAGATGTGAAATCTTAGATTCGATTAGGTGATTTAGAACAACTTAACGAGAAAAGGTTACACATACCGCACAACCATGAGATCTAGTATAATTTATTTTTATGATCATTAAACAATAAGTTATGAATCGACTCATTCCTTTAAAGATAATTTCTATTATCCCTGAGTACGTTGATGATACCTTGAAAATTTGATCAAAAACTCTATCCGAAATGATATAAAACTTATGACATACATAAGTTTTACTCTAAAATATATAACTCCCTAATTATGATATATGGAGAGTGTATCATGCTCACCACCCATTAAAGGTTTATCAAGAAGTACGTTATGTAGTTGTACATCAGGTTTGAGCATTCTAATCACATGATACTAAACTTAAAACATAGAGTCCTCAACGCACAAATCTAAACTGTACAGTTTAAAGGACCTTATCATATGATGTTAAAGAGAATGACACCAAATTCTTTATTGTATGTAGTAAAAATGAATGGAATATAGTCCATACTATATGACTTTAAACTAATCATAGTGGTCTATACTAAATGACTCTAAACTACATAGAGATATATGTTACATGAAACCTAGATCAAAATACCCATATTTTTTATAAGAGATTAATATATATAAGGTTTTTTATTTTTTAAGGATTTATTTATTATGGATTCTCTAGACATCCCTAATTCTATGGATTTTATAGTCACATTTCATGCATATTTTTTGAATATAAAATAAAATAATTTTGGAATTAAAGTGTTTTTTCATTCCCAGGTATTCAGTTTTTATTCTTATTTTGGATGGTGAAATGTGAAATGAATTTAAAGGTAGAAAAAAATATGATCAATATTCATGTCATTATAGTGGAATTCACATAATGAGAATTTTGAAACATGAGTTCATGGCTCCAAGAGGAGGCGATAAGTGAAAATAGAGGATGAGGAACTTGGACACCAACATTCATGCTATGAAACCCATATTCATGACATGAGATTTAAAAATCACATGGTGAGAAGATATGACATGAAGAAAACCAAAGTGAGGAAAGTTATCCTAATTCATGATGTGAATCTTACATTTTTTTTATGAACCTGAGTGATGAAAAACTAAAAGTTCTAATTTTTTACCCTGCATGGCCAGTCATCACATTTAATTACCTTGGGGACTATTGAGACTGAATTGGAAACATTACATACTCAAATTTATGTAATTAAAGACACTCTAGGTATGAATATTTTCCTTAAAAAAGGAGGAAGCTATTTATATCATGATAGAATGGATATTTCCCTTGATTATGAATTGTTACCATTGTAGTGTCTTCCACAAGAAAACTCCTTAAATTTCTGCTTCGTTGATTTTAGTATACTTCAAGGAGATACTGGATTTACCAAAATTTTTATAATAATAGAATCAAGAGTTGGGTCGGTTTTTATCTATCCTTGAGACATTGATATTCTCTAGGATTACTTTCTTTAATAGTGGATAGTAATTATATATTAGTTAATCTTAGTGGTATTTTCATAGGATCCCTGCAAGGGTAGACTAGTGGGATGTACACCAACAAGCCTATCTTTTTTCGATACCCCAACCATCATGTAAATATAAATAATGAATTTAAAAAATGTGACTTTATTCAAAGCATGAGTAATTTTTTATAAAATAGGGGAATTATATATATTATAAATCAGATTAATTAGAATACGATTTGAGTATGGTGAAGATACGAAGAAAAAGAAAACAAGTGGGTGAATATTTGACAAAGTAAAACATTTCCCTCAAGTTGCTTCACCTAGGTCTCTTCACCCAAATATCATTTCCAATGTTCCTTTTTCATTGAGTATTCACGCATCACCTCCACTCTTGTCAATTCTCCCCAGTAAAAATGTGGTATTAAGCTCAACAAACACAACACTTTCACCTTAAGGCGATGAAAAATGTGAAATATTTGTTGTTACCTTAAGTAGAGTTAAAATAAAATGTTGATATGGAGTGAGTAACACAATGACTTGATGAGGGGGTGTTAATTGAGCTATTAAAATTTTAACCATAATTAAAATTTTCCCTATAACTATTCTATACTTTTTGTCATGTTGGCATGAAAAATAAAACAAAAAATAGAAGAATATAATAAAAAGAATTTATTATGATTTAGGGAATATGAATACCCAGTTCCACCATACCAATTCCCTCCCAATGATATTTTTTATTTTCAATATGTAATTATTTTTCCCGAAGACCTCAAAAATTGAGTGAAAGAAACTAAAAAAATTAACAAAAAAGTTCCAATATCGTTTACTAGGCTCTCCCTTTTTAAAAATATATATCCATGACCTTCACACACTCATAAGAAGAAGTGTTCAATTTATATAAGGTAAAAATATATAATATAAATATTGATTTAACACACTTCTATAATATGTAACTTTAATAAAATTGTGGATCTACAAGAAAAATAATAAGGATTCAATGATCTACTCTTCAAGATCTCACAGTTTCATGTGATATGGTCTTTAAAGAATAGCTACAAAAAGTTTTTCTTCTTTGAAGAAAAAAATAATAACTTGTATGAATAAGAAAGTAGAGTATCATATGAATTATTCAAAAAATACCCAATTTTTTATTGTTTGTTATTTTATTATGGTTATCTAGTTTTTTTTATTTTGAATTAAAAAAGCCCTATATATACTCTAACGGTCATGTGAAGATATAATAATCCAAAATTTAAAGACTTGTTCTCAAATGTGACCTTAAAATATTAAAATAGCTGTCATATAGATCATTATTGACTATAACCATGGTCTTTATTATAAATATAGGAGTTATTATAAATAGATGTATTATTTAATTCATCTTTATTAATAAATAAACCTTAGTTTATAAAAAAATAAAATTTGGTGTGGACTTTTCATGAATTACTATAATGGTAATAACCTCCTTGAAAGAGTGAATAAATTCTCTTAAAATAATTACTTCTAATGGCTATGAATTTTAAGGGAATTATCTTTACAATTTCATTTTCGACTTCAAAAATTCATAAAACATAGTAAAATTCCTAACTTGATTCAATGTCGAATATTTTTTATTTGAAGAAAATATTAAATTTTATAAGATAATATCATGCATATAATATTTCATTCTTTCCTAATATAATTTTTTATTCTTTGGATAATCAAACTGGAACTCTATTATATAAGATAAATTCTAACCTCAAATGTTGTTTTTGATCTTTATTTGATACTTTTTTTACATTGTATGATAATTTTATTTTTCAAAAATATGTATCCAAAATTTATGTTCCAATAGGAAAATTCAGTACTTTGAATGATAATTTTCTCTTTATATGATAATATTTATTTCAAAAAGGATGGGTAATAATAATTTTTTCAATAACTTGTATGATAATTCCCATATGTAAGACTTTCATTGAATTATATACTTTTTTAGGAGTCTAAAATCCAACATAAAGGTGTATGTATGTTCATATAATTATTTCCTTTGATATAAAATATTTTTATTAGAAACATATGATAAATATAAATATTAACCTATATGATAATTTATCTGCTCATATGATATTTTATTCACAATTTTTTTTGAACTTGAAAAATAAAATTTTCACTAAAGTACTTCAAAAAGAAATATTACTTAGGAAAAAGAATAATTACCTGAAATTGCTTAATCTTATTAGTAAATAATGATAATTTTTTTGATAATTAGAACATATGAAATATTGAGATATGTTATAATAAAAAATGTATGTCCAAAAATCTCCCCCATTTTGATGATCACAAAACCCTTGATAATTAAAACATAAAATTCTTCAAATATAATTATTTTATATTTCCTTTTATAGAATAAAGTGTAAACATGAAAACTTTTATTGAAAATATTCTACCCCCTTTTGAATATAAAAAAGTAGAACAATCAGAGTGAGATAAAAAAATTAAATATTGTATTATAAATTATGAACTAGTGGAATATGTATCACTAAAGTTAATATAATTTTGAATTTACTTAGAGAAATGTATCAAAAACAACTAACAAGTAAATAATATAATCAATGTAATGAAAATAAAGCAACAATTCATGGAATTTAATTATTTAAACTAATTAAATTACAATTTAATGTAGTAATATATATTAAAATATAAACTAATAAAAAAATATATTACCCTTATTTCAATGTGTTAGGGTTTGGAGTGGGCAAGCCACGATAAAAGTTCACATGGTTAGGAATAGAGAAGGAGAGTTCACACCTATCAGAAACAACACCTGTATTATTATCAGTATGATTCCTTATAATTTTCATAATATCATCATGAATCTTCTTTGTTATTTTATCATCAAAATTAACATCAAAAGAGAAGGGAATAGTGAATATTGTAAGTGTAATGGGTGGATTAGAGGTAGATACTTCCCTTCGAATTAATACTTCTACTATATAATTTTCCCTATAAATAGCAGCAAAAGATGAAATAAATTAGGAATATTCTCACTCATATCTATGAAATAGATAAGGGGATTATCATCAAGATGTATCCTTCCTCTAAGATTATGTAAATCATTGACACAAATTTCTAACCAGGATACAAGATAATTCTCAAAAAAGTACAACAAGGAAAGGAATTTTATTAATCTCATCTTTATAGAATTATTGAGGATTAGAAAGTTTTAGATTGAAAATTAGAATGTAGTGCATTACCTAGCTGTTAAGGGTTGTTGCATGTGGGGTGTCATTATGTGACATATGAGTGTCACGACATGAGGACATCAACCTAACCCCAAATCAAGTGTGGATGGATATTTGGAATGTAATATAAGTCTTATTTATTCTCCTCCTAATCATAAGGCCTTTTAAGGAATGATAAGTGCAATTGAGTCCACACCCCTATGGTAATTGATCCCTACTAAATAAAAAACCATGAGGAAGTGAGATAAAGGTGAAAATATTATAATGGGGATCTACAGCCCTAATTATGGATCCTAAAAATGGCATTAGAGAGTGGTGGGAAGCCACTAATTACTAGGGAATACACTAAAGGATATAATTTTGGAGTCCCAATTAGAATGTAGTGGATTCCCTAATGTTCAAGGTTTTATTATTTTAGGATTTCATGGAAAGAAATATAGGAGTAATAGTGTGATGTATTTGACCCAAGTCCCACATCAAGCCAAAGTAAACAACATTTCAGTGGAGGGTCTACAACGCCAAATGTGGATCCTAATAGAAACATCATCCGTAGACACTCTATTTTTCATTCAATTTGTCATTCAATACATGAATTCCTTTTTTGGTGAACACCAATTACTAAAATATATTTTTATGCATTTAAAGTCCAAAATTTGAATTGATCCATTGATATATACATTCTGTCCCTTGTAAATGACAGTCTCAACAAACAATTGGCCCATCAGACTAATCACTTGTTTTAACTACCATATTAGATCATGTAACCTCAAAATCATATGAAGAAAAGTCTTGAACATATTTCATGATATCCTACAGTGAGTATTTTTTGGATGATAGATTTCTATTTAGAATATATAAACACTGATAAGATAATAATATTCCTAGTCAAATCATTTGTGTTGATTGTAATTTCATTTAAAGGAGAAAAAATATCTTCAACATAACCATCTAAATAATCCATTTTATTATAAAGGTTGTCTCTTCCTCTCCAACATTTAGCTTTGAAAAGATATAGTTTAGATAAGATATATTTTCTCATGTCTTAAATTGCATCTAAACATACCATGTTACATTTCAGATCTTGAAATATCCCATTTAACATCATCAAACATGAGAATATATTATTTAGTTGATCAAAAGTAGCATTGTATTTATTTTTTAGATGAGGATGAAACAGAAATAAATGTCAATTTATTTATAAAATAAAACTAAGAGATTATAACCTTTTTTAGATAATCTATTTTTATATAGATAAACATGGTTTCTTCCAGAACTGAAATAGAGATAACTAATCGAACAACCAAAGGAGTTCTCATCATCTCTATTTAAGATTGTAAAATTTTCTTGAGCTCATAAAAATGATACTATGAAATATAATTTTCTATCAATTCTTCTACTTGAGTTTTTCTCCCATCAATCTCAATTATCCTCGAATTAAACACATGAAGTAAAATATAAGTAAAATTATTCATGTATTTTTCATCCTTGTATCTCTTTATCTCTTCCCCAACAATATCTACAATATTTTTATATAAAATAGGAGCAAGTTCATTTGGTGGTTCTCTTCATGTAGCTTTTATAACCATACAAGGTTCTTCATCAGCTTCATCTTCTTCTAAAACAACATTCTTATGGATATTAAATCTTTATATGTTTTTAAATTTTATAAATTAATGATATTTATTAATTGGAAATTTCCTAAGATATTAAATTTCCTATAAATTGGGATGTTATAGATTTGAGTAAACATCATCATGAAATGAAAGAGTCTCAGACTCACCAACTTCAACAGATTTAAAATTTTAAAATAAAAATCAAGGGATTATTTATCACGGGTCATTTATTTTTGACCTTCCTAAAAAAATCCAAATTAACATATTAATTTGGTGAAACAACCTCAAACAAAATTTCTTAAGGATCATACTGAACAAAAATAGCTTCAAAATCTTCCCTAAATCAAGTTCCTATGAATTTCTTACATCAAAAATTTGTTTTTACTCAATTATAATTTGAACAACATGTGAATAAAGTTTTTAGATAATTTTTTTCTCACAATTATTATCACTGCTAGAGGCTCATCATCTATTGAGTCCTCCAAATCATCTAGAACAACGACAAGAGTAGAAATATTCCCCCTTTGTACCTGAGTATTAGTTTCCTCAATTTGTTTATCCATAATGGGAAAAAATATATAAAAAGGTATCTACAAAATAGATATTTTTCTTAAGAATCTAAACTCCAAGATTGTTTAGTCTATGACACTAAGTTTCTAACACCATACTGAGCTATATTCCTTCATTTTAAAATAGTAGGGTATGAATTCTCCCATAAAGATAGAAAAAAATATTTTTAAAAGTAATATTATATATAACTAATGATATACTATTTAGGTTGATTTTATTCTCATCCAGTTTTATATATAGAAGATGAAAATCAAGCTGGAATTTATTTTCAAAATCAAAATTTATTTTAATAATCCCTTTTTGGGAAAACATTACTAATATCACTATTTTAGCTTCGGGAATCGGGGCTATCGTTTTCTCAATGATTTGAGATACAAAATAAGATATTATTATATCATACCAAAACACACCATCTACATTAACTATATATTAGTTAAACTCAAAACCTCCTTCCTATAGGCAATGAAGAACTTTGACAATCTCTATAGATGAAATTCATAAGCTCTTCATACTAACTTTTTATATGAACAAATATTCAGCACCCTTGAAGTTGAACTCAGTATTTTCACAGAACTCCCAAACTCTTTTATCATATATGTCACGACCCGTCCTCGGGGCCCGTGCCGTGACTACCCCAAGCCCGCCTTCCATTGGCCAGGGGCTGGCGACTAGCACCAAGGCGTAAATCCCGGAAAAAGGGAAGGCATTGCCTTTGAAAAGGTAAACAAGCACCACAGAGTAAGCAAGCGGAAAAGTAAACACTAAGTAAAAACTGTAACAAGCTGTGTTGAAAGTAAAGGGGGCCGGAAATACAAGGCCAACTGTAAATTACAACTGAAAGGGAAAAAACAGCAACTGAAAAGAAAAGCCGCAGCGTCGAGCCGTCCTCTGGAAGTCCCACCAGAAGGGTAGGTACAGATAGCCTCCACTGCTCCTCGGGTCCACCTGACCACTCCGAGTACGTCCCGCCCAGTGGTCCACCTCCAGGTACCGTCCTGCTCCGCACGCCTCCACCACGATCAGCAATGTTCGTCGTCTGCAACCAACACAACAAAGTGCAGGCAAAGCCCGTGCAGGGGTGAGTATAAGCTACTCAGTAGGGACCCCGAGACCCCCGAAGGTCTCCCAAAATCCACAAAGGATAACAACAAAGGAAAGATACAATCACGAAGTAACAACCGACACGGCGTAGGTATATGCCCATACATATACCTAAGTCATCAATTCCCGCTCGTCTCCAACGTCCGAGCTCAAGCACAACCCAGTCCACACAGGAAAGCAAAACGTATACCCACACAGGATAGCACCACACAATCCACAAAGGAGAGTAAACAGTAATCCATATAGGATAGCTCAACACAATCCACAAAGGAGAGTAAACAGTAAATCCACAGAGGATAGCTCAACACAATCCACAAAGGAGAGTAACACAAGATTCAGCTCACCCAGGTATACTTCTTCAAATGACGATAGAGATGATCAGATGTAGCCACTGATTCATCTAAGTTGTGGGACCCACAAGGGATCTGTAGGTACTAACCCTCGCAATGACCCACACAGGAACGATCATGGAGTTGAACCCAAAGCTATTGGGAAACTCTTTCTCCATCAAGTACAGTGGTTATGCCTCTACAACCATGCGCTTTCCTCTTACCTTGGACTGCTGTAGTTCTCCACCTATCGGGTACTGTGGGCCTGCTGCTACAACCAAGCGCTCCCCCGTGCCACTACAACCAAGCGCACCTCTGTCGTGGGTCTGCGGCTACAACCAAGCGCTCCCCTGTGCCGCTACAACCAAGCGCACCTCCGTCGTGGGTCTGCCGCTACAACCAAGCGCTCCCCTGTGCCGCTACAACCAAGCGCACCTCCGTCGTGGGTCTGTCGCTACAACCAAAGGCTCCCATGTGCCGCTACAACCAAGCGCACCTCCGTCGTGGGTCTGCCACTACAACCAAGCGCTCCCCTGTGCCGCTACAACCAAGCGTACCTCCGTCGTTCGATCAGCAGTGGTCAAGTCTCAACCGGCTCTAGGGTTTCCGCACACAGTATGCTCGTTTCGGGAGGGTCCACTCCACGAGCTAAGAGGTCGATGCATCAACTGACATGTAGTTCAGAGTTGATGTATCCCAAGATGTACCATAGTGGTCACTGCCGAAAACACAGAGGATTCCCGTACGGTTTTTATCATCGTCGCAGTCGTACCCACTGAGGATCTCTGTACAGTCATCACCATCACAGCAGCAGTAACAGCCAGCTCTAAGGTTCCCGCACACAACAAGCTTGTTCGGGTGGGTCTGCTCCACGAGCCGAGAGGCTGATACATCAACTGACTTAAAGTCCAGAGTTGATGTATCCTAAAGTTCCGTATCGTCAACAGGAACTCAACGTCGCAGACGGCGCGTCAATCGGACGCCCGGTGTGAGAGTTATTGGCTTTTTCGTGCCAGAGGCCCGGTTGGTTTTTAAGGAAAAACCAACCCGACCGTACTCCACCTGCGTACAAACCTCGAGCGGAGTGAGCCAAAAGATCCATCTCACTTAGAGGAATTCAACGAAGTCGACGGCACGTCAATCGAACGTCTGTAGCTCAAGATATGAGCGTTTCCGCTCCGAGGGCCCGGTTGGTTTCGTGTACGAACCAACCCGGCTGAACTCAAAGTATTCCGAAACCTTGAGTGTGATATACCGAAACGACCGTCTCGATCCATAGATCGCGTTTCCGCTGACGAGGCATCGTTTGGAGGCACGAAGCTCAAGTTACGGGCAGAAGACCGAAAACAGTCCAAAGACGGGGGGTCCGGGCCCGGGCTGACCCGGCCCGACCCCCCTGGGTCGACCGAACCGGGTTGACCCGACCCGGTCCGGTTCGGCCAAGGCGCGGCCCGGCCGAGCGGCCGAGCGCCCGAGGTGCCGCCGGGCACTGCCCCCGCTGTTTGGAGATGTCGCGGCCCTCGAAGGGCCGCACTGATTGAATGGACACGGCTTCCGCCGCGTCCCGTGCGGGCGAGCTGGACCCGCACGGCCGCGGGTCAGCTGGCCGCCGCGGCGGCGGCGGCGGCCGCCGCCGGCAGCTTCCGCGGGCCACCGGAGTTGCTCTGGTGGTTCGTTTTCCTTCCCGTCTGCGCCGTTGTTCCTCCCAGGTCCCGTTATTCACTGCGGGATCATCAAAATGCCCTTGCGTCACGATTTTCCGTCGCCCGCCAAATTCGCACAACAACGAAGAACGGCGGAGGGTTGTCGGGCCATGTTCGTTTGGCCCGCACCCTCCGCGTTAGTTAATAACAATGGGAGAAATTATATTCAACACATGAAACAACAATTTTAATGAAATAAAATTGTTCATATGATTCCGGTTCTTTAATTTTAAAGAAACATTCACAGGAATAAAAAAAAGGTATTTCCAAAATAAAAATCCCTACCTCGTCAAGTCGTCGCTCGCGGGTTCTTCGCGGAATTGGGGATCGTCGCGTCGTCGCGGTATCCGGCGTCGCGTCGTCGCGGAAGGGTGTCGCGTAGACGAACTCCAAGGTTTAAGAACAAAAAGATTTAATTAATAATAATTAAATATTTCTGAATTAAAAACCACAAAGGAAAATTTAAAAGAAATCTGAAACCCTCACCTCAACGGATGATCAATGGTTTTTGTCACGGAGGAAGGAACGTCGCAGAAGAACGTCGCGGGAGAGGAAACGTCGGTGTCGCGGCACACGGCGTTGCATCGTCGATTTCCGCGGGTTCGGCGTTCTTCGTTGGAGGCCGGCGTTCTTCGCGTTCTTCGCGAAGAAGGGTGAAGGCACAAGAACTTCTATCAAAAGCCTCTCAACGAGTAATCCTCAAAAGTCGTGTGGGTCTTATTTTATTATTACACCAACAAATGAATAAGAGGTAAGTAACGACCCATTAATTTGTAGAATTAATTCAATGAAAGAAACTGCCCATTTAATTCACGAAATAAACTGCCCAATTAAATGGTGCGTTAAGAATTTAAGAAAACGCGTCAGTTGACTTTCTTAATGACCGGTTTTTGCGGGTGCGTTACTTAGCGGAAAAGAAACGGTGGGGCTCGTGCGGGCCCCACCTGAAAAATATCCTACCAAGAGGGTAGGATATTTCTGGATAGCATCCTATCTGGATCAACTCAGCTTAAGTGGCTTTCAAGTGGCTTTAAAGCGGCTTAAGTGAAATAAAATAAAGTTTGTCCTACAATTTATTTTATTTCTCAACTTTAAGCCCCAAAAATTAAAAACCACAACTGAGCAAACGCAACTCCAGAAGAGGAATTTCTAAGCAAATATCGGTGATGTGATTTTATCAGTGCCCTCGGAATTCGATTCCGAGCACCGGTTCAAAAGTTATAAAAACCCACTCGTTCATTCACTGAACGTACCCGAGCCAAACTTCGGAAAATGATTCCGGGCACACCGGGTCTCGGAATCAGGTGCCGTCAGAAGCTGTGTTCTTGTAAAATTCCAAAGAAAATTTAAAAAACTTTTCTTGAAATTTATGGGTCTTTACATTACTCCCAGCACAGGGCTTTAAGTCCCCATAAAGCTTCACCACAAACTTAGGGATACAAAGGCGGTACTGAGAACGCATCTGAGCCTCCCGCTCCCAAGTTCTTTCCTGGAGGTTCCCGAGCTGCCATATGAAGCGCACTAGAGGAACCAATCGTCCACGTAGGACCCGCTTCTGTCGATCCTTGATCTCCACTGGGACCTCAGCAAAAGTCTCCCCATGGTCAAAGGTTTGCATCGGGTCGTGCACGTATCTCCTCAGCTGAGATATGTGGAAGATGTTGTGCACCCGGAGCAACTAAGGTGGTAGAGCCAGGTGATAAGCCACCTCGCCAATCCTGCTGAGGACCTGGAAGGGTCCGATGAAGTGTGGAGACAACTTTCCGCCTCGGCCAAATCTCCGTAATCCACATCGAGGTGAGACACGCAAGAAGACGTGATTGCCATCCTCGAACTCAAGTGGCCTCCGCCTCCTGTCAGCAAAAGACTTCTACCGGCTCTGAGCTATCCTCATTCGCTCCTGGATGACCTGGACCTTCTCTGGTCCTACAAGAGCTGCTGTGATTTCTTCTTCGCCGATAAGAGAAATCTGGTCTCATCCCCTGGATGAACCACTTTCTTTGCCTAATACAGTCAATCCTGACATGGATGGTACTAATCCGTACTAAGGATGACGTCGTAAGGCCTCGGCGCTACTACCAAGAGATCCAACCGTTACTCTCGCTTCCAAGGGTTGAGTCACACTGTCGACATCAGTGTGTGGTAACTGGGTATCCTCCAGTAGATGTCTCACAAGTGAGGGTCAAGTCAACAGTCTAAACTGGAACCTCTTAGTAACAACACAAAAGAGGACATGAATGAAAACATCACAAAGGTAAGCGTCTTTTTCTATTGCAGCTCATAATACAAAGACACTACACAACAACAACAAGGAACTAGAAGTACAAAGGACGTATCCACTAGTTCCGTTCCTATCCAACTGCTCCTAGAGCTCCATGATCGAAGGCCTCATATGCCTGAAGCTGAGCTCTCACATGTCCACCAACTCCCTGCCGTCGGGGTGGACCTCCTGGTGGTGGTGGTGGAAACAAACCGAAGCGTCGTCCACCTCCAACTGCACGGCCAGCTCCCCTTCCATGGCCACCTGCTCCTTGCGGCCCGCCCTGATCGAACCTCTGCCTCTGCCTGGCGGTACCTTCGTCCATCTACTGGTCATCCGTATGGCGGGTCGGACAGTTACGATCCATGTGACCAATCCCGCCGCAGGAGTAACACTGCCCTCTCATGGAAAGTCGCTGTCCACCCTGAGTGCCTCGCATAAACGATCCATAGTCATGTGGTAGACCACCTGTAGGTCTAGTCATCTTGGACCCCTGCGTCATCTTTCTACTGCCCGCTGCAGAAGACTCTGCCACATGTCGGCAAGTGGCAGGTCCTACTGCTAGAGACTGCTCAGCAAGGAAACACTCCACTAAGAGGGCTCGCTCCAATACCCCTGCCTAAGTCAGAATGTTGAGGGAGATCATCGAAGCCCTGATCTCGTGCCTCAGTCCCTGCTCGAAGGTCCGGGCCTGGAAGAACGGGTCCCGTACCATATCTATGGAGTAGCGCGAGAGACCATTAAATCTCGCCGAGTACTGGGCCACTGTCATGCTGCCCTGCCGCAGCTGTAGCAGCTCCTGGATGCGCACCACTCGGAGGGTAGTTGGGACGAACTCGGAGCGGAAGATGCTCTCAAAGTCCGTCCAGAGGAGAGATGCCTCGTCGTGCACCTGGAGCAACAAGCTCCACCATCTTCCTGTTGCTGCGTGCAGGAGGCTCGCTGTGAGGATAACCATGAGGTCTGTTGGTGTCCTCACTAGCCTAAAAACTCGAACGACCGCCTCCAGCCAGTCCTCGGCTACCTGGGTGTCCATCTCCTCACAGAACCTGGGCGGTCGCTGGCGCTGGAACTCATGTAGTGCACTAAGGCGACGTGCATCCTCAGCGGCTGGGGCTGGTAGCATCGGTGGCTCAGCGGGTATAGGTACCGTCGGTGCCTCTGCTGTTAACGGGCCCTGTACCGAGGCCTCGTCGCTCGGTGGGTTGTCGTCGCGCTCTACTCTCGGAACCCTAGCTGGCTGCCGTCGTGGGACCATCCTGAAAAGGAAACAAGTGCGCCACGGTCAGAACAGTATACCTGGTGAGCTGACACAAAAAATCACAAAGAATACTTGAAACACAATGCAATCAATGTTTTCGTGCATTAAGTTGGAAATCAGAAGTCAGGGTCCTGGTGTACGGATACATCGGCCGCCGCACCAACACTGGACTCCCTAGACTGATAACCACACCCAATACGCTAAACACTATTGCTTCACATAGAAGAAAGATCAGAGTCTCCGGTAGAACCGACCACCTCTGATACCAATTTGTCACGACCCATCCTCAGGGCCCGTGCTGTGACTACCCCAAGCCCGCCTTCCATAGGCCAGGGGCTGGCGACTAGCACCAAGGCATAAATCCCAAAAACAGGGAAGGAATTGCCTTTGAAAAGGTAAACAAGCACCACAGAGTAAGCAAGCGGAAAAGTAAAGAGTAAGTAAAAATTGTAACAAGCTGTGCTGAAAGTAAAGGGGGCCGGAAATACAAGCCCAACTGTAAAGTACAACTAAAAGGGGAAAAACAACAACTGGAAAGAAAAGCCGCAGCATCGAGCCATCCTCTGGAAGTCCCACCTGAAGGGTGGGTACAGATAGCCTCCACTGCTCCACGGGTCCACCTGACCACTCCGAGTACGTCCCGCCCAGTGGTCCACCTCCAGGTACCGTCCTGCTCCGCACGCCTCCACCACAATCAGCGTTGTCCATCGTCTGCAACCAACACAATGAAGTGCGGGAAAAGCCCGTGCAGGGGTGAGTATAAGCTACTCAGTAGGGACCCCGAGACCCCTGATGGTCTCCCAGAATCCACAAATGATAACCACAAAGGAAAGATACAATCACGAAGTAACAACCGACATGGCTTAGGTATATGCCCATACATATACCTAAGTCTTCAATTCCCGCTCGGCTCCAACATCCGAGCTCAAGCACAACCCAGTCCACACAGGAAAGCAAAACGTATACCCACACAGGATAACACCACACAATACAAAAAGGAGAGTAAACATTAATCCACATAGGATAGCTCAACACAATCCATAAAGGAGAGTAAACAGTAAACCCACACAAGATAGCTCAACACAATCCACAAAGGAGAGTAACACAAGATTCTGCTCACCCAGGTATACTTCTTCAAATGACGATAGAGATGATCAGATGTAGCCACTGATTCATCTAAGCCGTCGGACCCACAAAGGATCTGTAGGTACTAACCCACGCAATGACCCACATAGGAACGATCATGGAGTTGAACCCAAAGATATTGGGAAACTCCTTCTCCATCAAGTACAGTGGTTATGCCGCTACAACCAAGCGCTTTTCTCTTACCTTGGACTGCTGTAGTTCTCCACCTATCGGGTACTGTGGGCCTGCTGCTACAACCAAGCGCTCCCCCGTGCCACTACAACCAAGCGCACCTCTGTTGTGGGTCTACTGCTACAACCAAGCGCTCCCCTATGCCGCTACAACCAAGCGCACCTCGGTCATGGGTCTGCCTCTCCAACCAAGCGCTCCCCGGTGCCGCTACAACCAAGCGCACCTCCGTCGTGGGTCTGCCGCTACAACCAAGCGCTCCCCTGTGCCGCTACAACCAAGCGCACCTCCGTCGTGGGTCTGCCGCTACAACCAAGCGCTCCCCTGTGCCGCTACAACCAAGCGCACCTCCGTCGTTCGATCAGCAGTCGTCAAGTTTCAACCGGCTCTAGGGTTTCCGCACATAGTATGCTCGTTTCGGGAGTGTCCACTCCACGAGCTAAGAGGTCGATGCATCAACTGACATGTAGTCCGGAGTTGATGTATCCTAAGATGTACCGTAGTGGTCACTGCCGAAAACACGGAGGATTCCCGTACGATTTTTATCATCGTCACAGTCGAACCCACTGAGGATCTTTATACAGTCATCGCCGTCACAGCAGCAGTAACAGCCAGCTCTAAGGTTCCCGCACACAGCAAGCTCGTTCGGGAGGGTCCGCTCCACGAGCCAAGAGGCTGATACATCAACTGACTTAAATTCCAGAGTTGATGTATCCAAAAGTTTCGTATCGTCAATAGGAACTCAACGTCGCAGACGGCACGTCAATCGGACGCCCGGTCTGAGAGTTATTGGCTTTTTCGTCCCAGGGGCCCGGTTGGTTTTTAAGGAAAAACCAAACCGAACATACTACACTTGCGTCCAAACCTCGGGCGGAGTGAGCCAAAAGATCCTTCTCAGTTAGAGGAATTCAACGAAGTTGACAGCACGTCAATCGGACGTCCGTAGATCAAGATATGAGCATTTCCGCTCAGAGGGCCCGGTTGGTTTTGTGTACGAACCAACCCGGCCGAACTCAAAGTATTCCAAAACCTTGAGTACGATATACCAAAATGACCGTCTCGATCCAAGGATCGTGTTTCCGCTGATGGTGCGTCGTTTGGAGGCCCGTATCTCAAGTTACGGGAAAAAGACCGAAAACAGTCCGAAGACGGGAGGTCCAGGCCCGGGCCGACCCGGTCCGGCCAGGGCGCGGCCCGGACGGTCGGACCGGCCTGGATCGGTTCGGCTGAGTGGCCGAGCGGCCGAGCGCCCGGGGTGCCGCAGGGCGCTGAACCTGCGGTTTGGAGATGTCGCGGCCCTCGAAGGGCCGCGCTGATTGAACGGACGCGGCTTCTACCGCGTCCCGTGTGGGTGAGCTGGACCCACGCGGCCGTGGGTCCGCTGGGCGCCGCCGCCTCCGGCCGCCGGCGCTGTCGGCAGCTTCCGCGGTCCACCGGAGTTGCTCTGGTGGTCTTTTTTCCTTCCCATCTGCGCCGTTGTTCCTCCCGGGTCCCGTTCTTCACTGCGGGATCATCAAAACGCCCTTGCGTCACGATTTTCCATCGCCCGCCAAATTCGCACAACAACGAAGAACGACGGAGGTTTGTCGGGCCATGTTCGTTTGGCCCGCACCCTCCGCGTTAGTTAATAACAACGGGAGAAATTATATTCAACACATGAAACAAAAATTTTAACAAAATAAAATTGTTCATATGAATCCGGTTCTTTAATTTTAAAGAAATGTTCACGGGAATAAAAAAAGGGTATTTCCAAAATAAAAATCCCTACCTCGTCAAGTCGTCACTCGCGGGTTCTTCACGAAATTGGGGATCATCACGCCGTCGTGGTATTCGGCATCGCGTCGTCGCGGAAGGGTGTCACGTAGATGAACTCTGAGGTTCAAGAACAAAAAGATTTAAGTAATAATAATTAAATCCTTCTGAATTAAAAACCATAAAGGAAAAATTAAAAGAAATATGAAACCCTCACCTCAACGGATGATCGAAGGTTTTTGTCGCGGAGGAAGGAACGTCGCAGAAGAACGTCGCAGGAGAGGAAATGTCGGCGTCGCGGCACACGGCGTCGCGTCGTCGATTTCCGTGGGTTCGGCATTCTTCATCGGAGGCCGGCGTTCTTCGCGTTCTTCGCGAAGAAGGGTGAAGGCACAAGAACTTCTATCAAAAGCCTCTCAACGAGTAATCCTCCAAAAGTCATGTTGGTCTTATTTTATTATTACGCCAACAAACGAATAAGAGGTAAGTAACGACCCATTAATTTGTAGAATTAATTTAACGAAAGAAACTGCCCATTTAATTCACGAAATAAACCACCCAATTAAATGGTGCGTTAAGAATTTAAGAAAACGTGTCAGTTGACTTTCTTAATGACGGGTTTTCGCGGGTGCGTTACTTAGCGGAAAAGAAACAGCGGGGCTCGTGCGGGCCCCACCTGACAAATATCCTACCAAGAGGGTAGGATATTTCTGGATAGCATCCTATCCGGATCAACTCAGCTTAAGTGGATTTCAAGTGGCTTCAAAGCGGCTTAAGTGAAATAAAATAAAGTTTGTCGTACAATTTATTTTATTTCTCAACTTTAAGCCCCAAAAATTAAAAACCACAACCGAGCAAACGAAACTCCGGAAGAGGCGTTTCTAAGCAAATACCGGTGCTGCGATTTCATCGGTGCCCCCGGAATTCGATTCCGAGCACCAGTTCAAAAGATAGAAAAACCCGCTCGTTCGTTCACTGAATGTACCCGAGCCAAACTTCGGAAAATGATTCTGGGCACACCGGGCCTCGGAATCAGGTGTAGTCAGAAGCTACGTTCTTGTAAAATTTTAAAGAAAATTAAAAAAAAAATCTTGAAATTTACGGGTCTTTACAATATAGGTACTCATATTTATTTTATTTAAACAAAAAATATCATCCTTTGTTGTCCAAAATATTTTTCAGTAATAAATCTATGCAGTCAATCCCGAAACAATTAAAATATTTTCTTCTTATAACTTTGCACAAAACTTTTATCTATTTCAAACTTTATGATTTTCTCCCCTTATCAATTTTCAACTTTCACATTATTATAATGAATGAATAAGCTTGAGGTTTGAATGTTTTAGTTAGGGGAGAACGGGTTTTGATTTGGGAGAGAAGAAGTTTAGTGGTTTTTGAAGGTTTGGTGACTCCAAGAAACTGATTACTTTCTAGGGCATATGAAGAGTCACTGTAAAAAGTTTAAATTAAAAAATATAAAAATTTTAAAACACGATATGTTGTGGGATACGTTCATACTCAATATAAAAAATATGAACTTTAAACATAATCCATTTAATAAAAAAACTTTGCAAGATGTTAAGAAAATAAATAATTAGACATAGAATTAAAACTAAAATTGAAATTAAATAAATTAATATTAATTAAACCTAATTCACTTTTAATAAAATAAAATTGATCAATAGGAAGTGGTTTGGTAAATATATATACTAATTAATGTTTTATATAAATAAATTCAAGAGAAATATCATCTTTCTGAGAATGATCTCTTAAGAAGTGATGTTTCAAATCAATATGCTTGGTTCTTGAATGATTTATATGATTTTTATAAATTTTGATAGTACTAGTTTAATCGTATTTTTATTGGAACATTAAGAAAATTAAATCTGAATTACATTAAGGATTGTCCCATTCAAAACTCTTGAGAACAACATATTCTAGTTGTAATGTACTCAGCTTCAATAGTTGATAATGAAACATTGTGTTTTTTATTGATCATGAGACCAGTGATTTTCTTGAAAAGTGACAGGTTCCATAAGTTCTTTTTCTATCTAGTCTATATCCATTAAAATTAGAATCATAATATGAATTTAAATTAAAATCAAAAGTTTTTAGAAAAAATAAAGAAAAAGAAATTGTTCAATTTTGATATCTTTAAATACATTTGGAAATTTTTAAATGATATTTTGTTGGGTTTACTTGAAACATTTCACATAAACAAAAATAAAAACATAATATCTTTTTTACCAAAAGTTATATAATGCAAGATCTCAGTTATTCATCTAAATAGTTTATTGTTAACTAATTTTCCAGACCCCTCCCAATAAATTTTTATGTTGAAACTCCTAGAAGTTTAATAAGTCTTACTAATTTCAAGTTAAAATCTTTTTAATAAATCACATATGTATTAAATTTGATTAAAATATTAAAAAAATACTTTTGATAAATTTTAAATCCAATATAATAGATCTAATCACCCTAATAGTCATTTTGAATTCAATTTTCAGGAGTTTTTTAAAATTATTACAATTTTTTAATTTTTCAAACAAAAAATAACATCATAAAAATATATTTACTGAAGTAAAATATTTTTTTAAGTTTTTTATTTTATAAAGTGGGTTCTACCAAACCCAAAATAAAACTATTTGATAAAATAAATGAACTTAATATTTTATACCATGTTCTTGGTGCTTGTTCATAAAAATATTTAGTAAGTTTAAAAATATAATTTTGAAAATGAGGGTCTTAAAAACATAAATTTTTCTCAAAAAATACTTCCTTTATTTGAAATTAATTATTAAAAGATAATTTAACATCTATATGATATAATCTAAAATTCATATATTATGCATATTCTAAAATAAATTTAATTTCTTCTGACCTAGAAATTAGTGAAAATGTTTATTCATAATCTATTATTTCTTCATGATTATAATAATTTTCAACTAATGTTTCACTCTTCCCAGTGAACACATCTTGATAATCTTGCTTATTTTTAAATACATAATTAGTTATAATAATGGGATAATTATAGGGTTTATCAACTAATTCATATAACTTGATCACTTTGAACTGATTTGATTATTCTTACATATAAACCACCCAAATCTCATCACATAAGTATTTCTCTATGGTTTAAGGTTCTAGTTGGGATAGAAAAATAAAACTCAACAATATTTCCTATACTAATACTAGTACTAACCCCTTCATCTAGGTTAACAATAATTGTTTCTTCAGGATTATTTTTAATGGAGCTAGTTTTTATATGAAGTGTTTTTTTAGGTTCATTAGTTTCTTCCATTTTGGGAATATATTGTTTATGATAATTTATAAATTCATCATTATTTTTGTAATCAAAGAAAGCCTAAAGTCTTGTATTATCCATCAAATCACTCAATGACTTAATTTTATTTTTATAATCAAAATCATCACCTTTATTAAATTCTACATGAGTGTATTCTTCAATAATCCTATAATTTTTATTGAAAAATATATAGGTTTTAGAAGTAGTAGAATAAACTAGGAAGATTAAATCATCATCATTTACATCAAATTTACTAGGATTGTCCTTGGTGTATAAGATGTATAATTTTTATCCAAAAACCTAAAGTATCCAACCTTTGGTTTTATCTTATTTTATATATCTTAAGGATTTTTCTTCAAGACATGCCTTATTAAAACTCTATTGATGACATAAAATGTGTTTTTAATAGATCTATCCCAAAAATAAGTATCTATTAAATATTTACACAAATTTTTTCTACAAATTTCTTGTAAGATACTATTAATTATTTAAACTACACCATTTTGGTGAGGTTTTTTGGGGCATATAAGGTATGTTTAATTCCCTGTTTTGAGACAAATGAATTGAATTCCTGTTTTCTGAAATTATCTCCCATGATCAATTTTTAATGAAAAATTTTATAAGTTTTTTTCATTTTAAAAAATCTTACAAAAACTACTAAAAATAAATATAATATTCACTTTTTGGTACTAAGAAATAAATTATTGTAAATCTTAAAAAATAATCAACCAAAACATAAATAAAAGATTTATAAGCTAGTAACATTGTCCAATAAGTTCTAAATAGATCCATGTTAATAAATTCAAGTGTTATAGATAAATAAACGTCTTTAATTCTTTTAAAATATGTTTTTTTGTTTCTTTTCCATTTGAAATGAATCACATGATTTATTTTTATCCAATTTATTTTTGTAAAATTATAAATCATATTTTTCATAATTAACTTACATAAATAATAGACATTACAATTTCTAATACACAATCCCAAATCTAATATTATTAAATTTCTATACCCAAATGGTTCAAATTCTGTTTACACAAATAATGAAGATCTTGTGTGAAAAAAATTTCATTTCTTAGTGCAGTAGATGTAAGCAACCAATTTTTTAAAATAGAACATGAATTTTAAAAGAATTAAAAAGAATATCAATAATCACAATGTTGAGGAATACATATCAGGTTGTTCTTAAAGCATTAAATATAATTTAATGTTTTGATGAATATAGAATGAGGATCTCAAATAGATCAAATTCCAATAATTTTTCATTTGGAATATTCATAGAATGTGACATGTCCTGCCATGATTTTAGACTGACACTGAATCTTGGTAAAAGATATAAACTCATATGCCTTGAATAACCACTATCCATAAACCCTTTGGAATTTTTATTATTGTGGTTTGTTACCTATATAAATATATTAATCAAGAAAATTTTCTCACGCCCAAATTATCATGTGTCTGGTAGTGTTATCTACAAAAGATTTTTGAACCCAAATTTGGTTATAATTTATAGAATTTTTAGAATTAGAATTAGATAAATTTTATAAATTAATGCATTAATTATTCCACATATCTGAGGATATCATAGGAATAAATCATTTAAAAAATGGCCATTTTTTCTATAGTGAAAAAATTATATTAAAAGTATTTAAATTTTTAGAATACGGCATAATTTTTTAATATATCTTTGGTTTTCTCCCTTTAGTTATTATTCTATACTTTTATTTATTTGTTTTGTTCTAACTAAGTATTTAATTTATATACTTATAAACATTGGTAAAAATATTATAAAAATGCTTTAAATTTTTATCTTCAACCATTAATTAATTCATTTTACTTTCATGGAACGCATAACTAGATGAATATTTTTCTAAATAAGAGTTCAATTTTGATATCTTTTCAGTTATTTCAGTCTTTTCTATTGACAAAATATCAAAATATTTCTTAAGAGACTTGTTAATTTTCATTAATTATTAATATTTCAGTTTTTATATATAATATTATTCATTTAACACATCAAAAGAATAATTTTTAGATTTATATTTAGAAGAATAATAATCAATAGAATACACCTCATCAGTTTGTTCCATAAAGAACATATTTTCTTCTTGATTAGATACTTAAAATATATTATTAGAACTAGAGTCATCATTAAATTCCTTTGAGGAACTCCATATTGAATTAATTGTTTTATTATCCTTCTTATTGTCTGATTTCATTTTATACATTTTTTTTATAATTTTTCTTCTCCTTAAGTTGGGGAAAATTAGGATTGGTATTCTTAATCTTCTTGCACTCATAACACCTTATTTTTATGTTGTTTCCATAAAACATTTTAATCTAGTAAAAGGATTTCTATAATCCTATTCTATTATAATATAAGTATTTGAAATTCTTGGAAAATTAAGAAATATCATCACTCGAATATGAATTTCTTGAATTATAGTCATGAGATGAGCATAAAATGATACCTATTTATTATTATTCTCATATTTTGAAATGGATTTAATTAAAATAGCATTTAAGTTTTTTTATCCTCGTATGTTATCCTAAATAAACTTCCATATTAGTTTGGTACATCATGTATGTTCCAATTAGATATTTTATTTCAATTTTTTAGAGTAATAGATTTCTTAATGGTAGCTGAAATTCCACTCGATCTATATGGTATAAATCTAATAACATTGAGATATTTATCAAGTTCCATATTAGGATATCATAAGGTGGATGAATTTTTTTTATAATTTAGGTTATCCTTCCTATCATCTGAGTGTTTTTATCTCCTTAAATTATTATGAATGTGTCAAATTTCAATTTGACAGTGTTGTATCTTAACTACCTTAAATTTTCCGTACCTTTATAAAATAAAAATATAGTTTTCCACATTTCGTGTGTTGTATTCCATTGTGAAACCATATAGAACTCATCAAGAACTAATCCACATATGATACCATTCATATATTTTGAGTTCAATTCATACTACGCATATAAAATGGTATCTCAATTCCCTAGTTCTCATTCAGAAATTTCATCAGGTTTGGAGACTTTTGAATAAACCATTAGACTAATATTATTAAAAATATATAATCATTCAATAATTTCATCATCCATAGTTTTCTCCATTGAAATAGGGATCCATGTCCATATAAATTGACTCTATATTTTCATCTATTATTTCTATTTGAAAATAATATTCACGAATTCAACTTTTTAGAGATGAGAACTCATGAGTCTCATATTTTGGAACCAATTATTGATCTAAAGGGTGTTACGTAATGACTCAAGAGGGGGCAGGGGTGGATCTATGTAGAGACCCGTATCTTGACGTACATGGACATTACATTACTTTTTCGGAATACTTAGTACATTATAAAAACACACACACAAGGACCGTAATAGTTTAGTGTCTTTGGAAACTCGGACTATAATCTTCTAATCGTGGTGAAAGATCTTCAACATCTCCCATAAAGATCTTCCTTTTTTTTACCTAAAACCTTTCTTTATATCCTGGGGAAAATAAAACATAAAAGGGTGAGCTCAAATGCTCAGTAAGGGTAAACAAAAAAATTATCAATCACATTATATTCAAAAGAACATAACATTTTGGAAATCATAACATGCAAAAGAGAGCATAATTTCATAACATGGGATAAATCATGGCAGTGAAATGTAATCACAATAATCATAACATAAAACATGGAACTTTGTGGCATACACACATAATCATAGAGAATCATTTCTTGTTAGTCATGACTCATTGCCAAGACTATCTTAGTGGACAAAGTCCCTTTCTGAATCGAGTAACCCTCGTTTCAGTCCTATTTCACTGAACCGGTATAACCTACCATTCCAGCCATGTCTATCTCATGAGATATAAAATCTTTACCCAATGCATTGGAGGGAGATATAGGTCCCACCCATCTTATAATGAATCCTTTCTTATGTGTTCCACATAATCATAAATCATACATCATCGCATAACACATGTAACAAAAATGGGATTCTTGAAACATCATGACATCATAAAACAATTCATATAAGATAAAGAAATTCATAAAAATATTTCCATCACAACATAATCAAAACCATGTAATAATAGGGAAAAAACAGAACCCTTTTATTATCTTAGATGGAAAATAATTTTGATAAAATACTTGAACTCCATTCTTGAGGAAAATATCCTTTCTACTTCAAAATTTTTTTTCCTTTCATAACATGTCATACAACTTTAAAATAAAAGAAGTTGATTAAAAATAAACTTGAAAACTTTTAAAGGAAGCTTCTTGGAAATAATGTTTTAAAAATCCATTCATGCCGTATAAGTTAAAAAAAACATTCTTCGTACTTTTGTCGGAAAAGTCAAAAAGTATCTCGTACGAAAAACGACAAAAGATTCCTTTCATACATATTACTAAAACTCACCGAAGGTTAAAAATGGATTTAAACAATTGTAGGTGGATGGAAATAATATTACATATTGATGAAACATGGATGTGGATGATAAAATACACCCCAGTAAATACTTACGAATAAACAATCTCAGATAAAAATGAGATTGTGATATTTCCCTTACCTTAGGTCCAATTTGCTTTGTACGTGTCCGAAGCTCCTGTATAATGGTTTAAATAATGTTATTGACTTATTCCAGAATCATACATATTGATATGATATCATATATGGTCATATTCTTAGCTTCTTGATAGTAATATTTCATTGTTACTTGTTACTCGGGTCTTTATTGCCTTTTGTTCTTATGCGTGTTTTGCCGAATACATTCTTATTCTTCTTTTAAGGTTATAGATACCTTATATACAGAATGGTATTATTTTAACATATATCATATTTATTCATTCAATTTATATAATTACTTTGTAATGATGATCATGTAGAACAAGTCGCATCACATCGTGGAGACGGTATTCCGTACGTACGCACGAGTGATGATATCGTTCCTATGATCGTGGAACTGTGTTGGAGTATATATATATTATTTCAGTATAAATATTACTTTATAATAATCATAAATAATTACTCATTACACCATTATACCCATCCTTGTAAAGTGATGGTGGAAAATAGATTACACCACGGCGTGGAGACGATATTCCGTACGTACGCACGCTCGGTGATTTCATTTTTCCGTAGGTTGGATAGAATGTGAATTAGGGTTGTTTCATATTTATAATAAAATATCAGTATGTAAGTAATACTTATGTTATTACTTTATCATTAAACAACTAAATAAGAAGAAGTTGAAGAAGAAAGAAATTGAAAAGATCGGTAATGGATATTACCTCTTCTTTGGAACGCTTCTTTGAATCCTTCACTTAGGGAACTAAGATTGGTCTTTGAAGAAGACCAGGACCTCTAGGATTATTCTAGGGAAGTGGAGAAGGGATTTTGGCAGGGGTTGGCCGAGCTTGAGTGCTCAATTTGGTGTGAGGAGGAGGGGGAGGAGGTGCCCTTTTATAAGGGAGGAGAGGGGCACCTTAGGAATTCTTAAAAATATTAATTTATAATAAATCTAACCCCACTTAAAAACCTCCAAAAATGACTCATATTCAAATATTAGATAAGATAAGGTTGTAATATCATCAACCAATCAAATTTAGACATGTTTGGAGCTTATTTTAAACCTTATCATTTTGATTTATCCTTATTTAGTCTATTTAAGTTTATTTGTGGTAATAAAATTCTAAATATTAAATTATAACAAATAATTACTTATTTGTTGTGACTTTTCCATAATTGTTTACTTTATAACATTATAGACCATATAAATATAAATTTATAATTTTTAAATATTTTTGTGATTTTTAAACAATTTTATAATATGTTATTTTTGTAAAATAACAATAGTGTCAATTTTGACACTATTCATTTATTTGAATTTAAATAAAATATATACAGAAGATATGTTCGAAATAAAAGCTTTAATATATTAATAAAAGGTCATATGTATCTATAAAATTAGTGTATCACATTAAATAGTTCATATAATATTTATTTTATTATTTTTAAAACCATTTATTTGGTTTATCTCTTAATAAAATATTTACTACATTATTTTTGTATAATTATTTAATATACTTATTTGTTGTATAAAAATTTAAAATAAAATTCTATGATGAAGATAAATATATTAGCTTTCACAATAATACTTTTACTCAAATTTATCATCTTAAAATCACAATATTTAAATTGTTATATTTATTAAATTATGAAGGTGACAACTTTGGCATCATTTAAAATAAAATAATATAAGTGTCATAATCGCTTTTATAAGGCTCCAAATGGTCAAATATTCGACCATTGGATGCTTATGGTTTACATTTACATGTCCAATAAGTTTTGGTTAGGTATTTGTGCATTTTATGGTCACTATTAGTTTAAAAAAAACATTATTCTTGATTTTTCACTAGATAAACAATTTCTGCATCACTATTGTGTCATAATTAATGATAATTATTTAATCCCTAAAAATTATAAATAAATTTATATGATGTAGATAATTTCATTATATTTCTGTAGACTATTCATGTTCGAAGTTTCATGAAGTTTATCACTAAATTAAAATTAATATACTTATAAAATTTAAGAGAGTGACATGTTGTCACTTTCTTTGGTTTTAATAATAATTAAGTTATTTTCATGGAAAAATGTTCATTAAATGATTCTAATCCGACCCTTAGGTGATATGGGTCGACTTTTAGTCATCCAATAGGATTTTGACATTTGTTAGGGTAATTTTAAAATATTATATTTACCCTTAATTACCCGATTTACCTTTAACTATGGTAAATAAAATTTACCGTAGTTACTATTCATAATTCCCAAAAATAAAAAGTAGCTTATTAACATAATTTGGACCCACTGATTCCAAATATGGAATCCATTTTTTAAAATTCCATACACAGAAGTTGCAGAAATTAAATTAAAATTAATCCCGTTGTCGAATAAAAACGGGTTTTTGTTTAAAACATTGCAAAAGATTGAATTGATTTAACCTACGAATTCAAGGTAAAATCAATGCTAATGACATACATTATATTAAATGGTAAAAATATATTCTATTTATACTTTAAAACCATTCAATTATAATTTAACCACATAAGATATTACGATGAAAAAAGTTGTTTTTAATTAAAATATAGCGTGTTTTTACTATTCATTAAAATGTGAAAGTTACTAGAATAATATGAAAAATTTATCCAAAGTAAATTTTTATTTCTTGATTCCAAAGAAGAATTTTATTTTGTCAAATTGAACTTATAAACATGTCAAAAAATATATTTAATGTGGGTGCGCCATCAAAAGGTGGCAAAACTGCATTTTTTTGAAAAATACTTATTTTACCCGAAAAATTTATTTTGTTCTTATACCATGTTCTAGAAATGTGTAAGATGAATAATAATGTTATAAAATTCAAAATTTAGTTAATACTATTCATAACGGCTAGTTCATGACAATATTATAATAATATAACATTGTTTATTAAAACCCGGTATTGTGTACAACACACGCTATCGAGGAAGGTCGCGATTGCGTGTAATGCAAGCCAAGTCAGGGTTGCGTGTTGTGAAAGAATCCTTCATTGTTTCGTATAACAGAATCCAACCATATTTTATTTATACATTTAATATATATATATATATATATATACTCAATGTTGCGTAGAATAACTATTATCAAAATTGTGTGTAACATGGTCCAAGAATAGTGTTGCGTATACTGAAAGCTAATACGGTGTTGCGTATAGTGCAAGGTAATCTTGGTGCAGAATACAACATAAGACATTAATGAAATTAAAATAATATTTTTCATAAAATCTCAGGGTGTTACATTCTACCCCCCTTAAAATGAATTTCGCCCTCGAAATTCGTCGGGGTTATAAATGGTTTACTACTTGAATGTTTCTTTGATAGAAACCCACATCGTAAAAAGGAATACCCAAACTTATCTTTAAAAAACAAAAGTATGAAACGTAACGGTTACCCAAATAAACTAATCACTGGGTTTCCACATAGGTGAAAATATGGATATGGAAGAGAAATCTAACCATCATGTCCTGATAGAGAGTGGTAGAGAACATGGCTATGGAAAAGCTAGCAATCACAAATCCATAAATTTGTGACGATCTAAGGTACCATCTGATTAATCAGATATAAGAGCACTAGGACAACATTTTTGGTTTTCAAGATCATTTCCCTAAATTTGAAAATTTGAATTACAATAAATACTTACTTTATTTTGGTACAATCTCACTGTTGTTCGTGCCTTGAACAATTTCCACTTCATCTCTTAAATAAATGAAGTTGAATTTGTTATTCGTGAAGTGTTAGCAGATCATGTGATAGAATGACGGGTCATTCCATCTGTCTCAAACAAAAGGTTAGCAAAAATTATATACACAAGTCGATCTATAGTGAGATTAATCATATATGGTTCCTAAAATGAACTTATACTTCACATATCATACTGCTTAATATAATAAAACTAGTTTTCTACTAAACAGGGACTTCCTGTAGGTCAGTGGTAGGCGATAAAGGCCAGTCGCACTTCGGTTGTGGGTTCGATTCCCACAGCCTTGTCCGAAGCGATGGGCTGTCGCCCGTCCTGCAGGTTGTCCTTTTTCTAAAACTACATTACTATAACATCACATAAATAATATCAAAAAAAGTTCTATACTTAAACAATACTAACTTATGGTTAACATAATCCATTACAATCTTTAGGCTTATCTAAAATACTTCGGTCCAAGCTCATAGTATAAAGAAAATTATTACTTGAAATGTCGCCAACCAAGCATGTGAATACCATCATTTATCCCCCATATATCTTGTTGGTCACATTCCAATCATGTGAATACTTTAATGATGTATTCTCTTGAAAAATATGAATACCCATTAAACCTTAGTGAAAACATGAATGCTGTCAAAAGTTAACTCTTTCCACATACCAAAATCCAAAAATTCTATATACTCAAACCATGATATAACCTTCTCCTTATATGAGCTCATGAATACTATCAAACATTTTATTTTCTCCTTATCCCTTCATTATGCGCATATCATCTACATTCCAAAAATATCTGAATAACCTTTCATGGATACTGGTAACATTAATCAGACAACAATGTAACAATCCTTACATGTCTCTTTATTCCATAGTGCCATGAGATTACTTATACAACATTACACATGATAAACATGTAATCATTCCACTACATTCTTAAACCATTGACCGAGATTCAACAATTCTTTCATCTCACATATCATTTGTAGTCTATTCATCATCATCCACATAAATACTTCCCATACGACCATACTGATTATCTTCATGAGACTTTCCCTTAGGGCATTGGTTTGCATAATGCCCGTACATTCCACATTTAAAACATTTAACCATTGTTGATGTCGTAGCAATACCATTATCCTCATCCATGTTGTTAACTGAACCTTTTTCTTTTGAATTTACTTGCTTTGTGTCCTTCTTTTCCACACCCAAAGCATCTTCCAGTTCCTTTGAAACATTCTCCTTGATGCCTCTTCCCACATGATTTACATAGTGGAAATTGAACTTTCTTTCCTCTATGATCATCATGAAACTCCATCTTTCTCTTATTAGCTGAGTCAGGAAACTTACCAAATTTTACTTTATTGATCATATTATGAGATTGCTGATTCGGCATAATAATGATGTTTGGACTTCCAAATCCCATTTCATTATGAAGAATATCATTCCATTGTCCATCATATCCTCCATTATCGTGAATCATCTTGTTTCCAGCCATTTTCTAAAACCTAAAAAGAATAGTGTGAGAGGAAAAAAATCATGCTAGGGAAAACAACATAATAAAGGGGAAGTACCTTCAATATCTAACATCTTAGGTTTAATTCTATGATCGTTAGCGTAATTCTAGTACTATAACCTATACGTATACTTAACCTTAGGGACATCCCTAGACATACCTTAGAAATATCTCTAGGGATCTCACTAAAGTTCTCGCATCCTAGTTTCCAAAGGATGACTAAACCTTTCCTCTGATACCAACTGTAGAGACCCGTATCTTGACGTACATAGACATTAAATTACTTTTTCGGAATACTTAGTACATTACAAAAACACACACACAAGGACCGTAATAGTTTAGTGTCTTTGGAAACTCGGACTATAATCTTCTAATCGTGGTGAAAGATCTTCAACATCTCCCATAAAGATCTTCCTTTTTTTTTTACCTAAAACCTTTCTTTATATCCTGGGGAAAATAAAACATAAAAGGGTGAGCTCAAATGCTCAGTAAGGGTAAACAAAAAATAATAATAATCACATCATATTCTTAAGAACATAACATTTTGGAAATCATAACCTGCAAAAGAGAGCATAATTTCATAACATGGGATAAATCATGGCAGTGAAATGTAATCACAATAATCATAACATAAAACATGGAACTTTGTGGCATACACACATAATTATAGAGAATCATTTCTTGTTAGTCATGACTCATTGCCAAGACTATCTTAGTGGACAAAGTCCCTTTCTGAATTGAGTAACCCTCGTTTCAGTCCTGTTTCACTGAACCGGTATAACCTACCATTCCAGCCATGTCTATCTCATGAGATATAAAATCTTTACCCAATGCATTGGAGGGAGATATAGGTCCCACCCATCTTATAATGAATCCTTTCTTATGTGTGCCACATAATCATAAATCATACATCATCGCATAACACATGTAACAAAAATGGGATTCTTGAAACATCATAACATCATAAAACAATTCATATAAGATAAAGAAATTCATAAAAATATTTCCATCACAACATAATCAAATCCATGTAATAATAGGAAAAAAACAGAACCCTTTTATTATCTTAGATGGAAAATAATTTTGATAAAATACTTGAACTCCATTCTTGAGGAAAATATCCTTTCTACTTCAAAAACATTTTTCCTTTCATAACATGTCATACAACTTTAAAATAAAAGAAGTTGATTAAAAATAAACTTGAAAACTTGTAAAGGAAGCTTCTTGGAAATAATGTTTTAAAAATCCATTCATGCCGTATAAGTTAAAAATAACATTCTTCGTACTTTTGTCGGAAAAGTCAAAAAGTATCTCGTACGAAAAACGACAAAACATTCCTTTCATACATATTGCTAAAACTCACCGAAGGTTAAAAATGGATTTAAACAATTTTATGTGGATGGAAATAATATTACATATTGATGAAACATGGATGTGGATGATAAAATACACCCCAGTAAATACTTACGAATAAACAATCTCAGATAAAAATGAGATTGTGATATTTCCCTTACCTTAGGTCCAATTTGCTTTGTACGTGTCCGAATCTCCTGTATAATGGTTTAAATAATGTTATTGACTTATTCCAGAATCATAAATATTGATATGATATCATATATGGTCATATTCTTAGCTTCTTGATAGTAATATTTCATTGTTACTTGTTACTCGGGTCTTTATTGCCTTTTGTTCTTATGCGTGTTTTGCCGAATACATTCTTATTCTTCTTTTAAGGTTATAGATACCTTATATACAGAATGGTATTAGTGTAACATATATCATATTTATTCATTCAATTTATATAATTACTATGTAATGATGATCATGTAGAACAAGTCGCATCACATCGTGGAGACAGTATTCCGTACGTACGCACGAGTGATGATATCGTTCCTATGATCGTGGAACTGTATTGGAGTATATATATATTATTTCAGTATCAATATTACTTTATAATAATAATAAATAATTACTCATTACACCATTATACTCATCCTTGTAATGTGATGGTGGAAAATAGATTACACCACGGCGTGGAGACGGTATTCCGTACGTACGCACGCGCGGTGATTTCATTTTTCCGTAGGTTGGATAGAATGTGAATTAGGGTTGTTTCATATTTATAATAAAATATCAGTATGTAAGTAATACTTATGTTATTACTTTATCATGAAACAACTAAAGAAGAAGAAGTTGAAGAAGAAAGAAATTGAAAAGATCGGTAATGGATATTACCTCTTCTTTGGAACGCTTCTTTGAATCCTTCACTTAGGGAACTAAGATTGGTCTTTGAAGAAGACCAGGACCTCTAGGATTATTCTAGGGAAGTGGAGAAGGGATTTTGGTAGGGGTTGGCCGAGCTTGAGTTCTCAATTTGGTGTGAGGAGGAGGGGGAGGAGGTGCCCTTTTATAAGGGAGGAGAGGGGCACCTTAGGAATTCTAAAAAATATTAATTTATAATAAATCTAACCCCACTTAAAAACCTCCAAAAATGACTCATATTCGAATATTAGATAAGATAAGGTTGTAATATCATCAACCAATCAAATTTAGACATGTTTGGATCTTATTTTAAACCTTATCATTTTGATTTATCCTTATTTAATCTATTTAAGTTTATTTGTGGTAATAAAAGTCTAAATATTAAATTATAACAAATAATTACTTATTTGTTGTGAATTTTCCATAATTGTTTACTTTATAACATTATAGACCATATAAATATAAATTTATAATTTTTAAATATTTTTGTGATTTTTAAACAATTTTATAATATGTTATTTTTGTAAAATAACAATAGTGTCAATTTTGACACTATTCATTTATTTGAATTTAAATAAAATATATACAGAAGATATGTTCAAACTAAAAGCTTTAATATATTAATAAAAGGTCATATGTATCTATAAAATTAGTGTATCACATTAAATAGTTCATATAATATTTATTTTATTATTTTTAAAACCATTTATTTGGTTTATCTCTTAATAAAATATTTACTACATTATTTTTGTATAATTATTTAATATACTTATTTGTTGTATAAAAATTTAAAATAATATTCTATGATGAAGATAAATATATTACCTTTCACAATAATACTTTTACTCGAATTTATCATCTTAAAATCACAATATTTAAATTGTTATATTTATTAAATTATGAAGGTGACAACTTTGGCATCATTTAAAATAAAATAATATAAGTGTCATAATCGCTTTTATAAGGCTCCAAATGGTCAAATATTCGACCATTGGATGCTTATGGTTTACATTTACATGTCCAATAAGTTTTGGTTAGGTATTTGTGCATTTTATGGTCACTATTAGTTTAAAAAAAACATTATTCTTGATTTTTCACTAGATAAACAATTTCTGCATCACTATTGTGTCATAATTAATGATAATTATTTAATCCCTAAAAATTATAAATAAATTTATATGATGTAGATAATTTCATTAGCATTCTGTAGACTATTCATGTTCGAAGTTTCATGAAGTTTATCACTAAATTAAAATTAATATACTTATAAAATTTAAGAGAGTGACATGTTGTCACTTTCTTTGGTTTTAATAATAATTAAGTTATTTTCATGGAACAATGTTCATTAAATGATTCTAATACGACCCTTAGGTGATATGGGTCGACTTTTAGTCATCCAATAGGATTTTTACATTTGTTAGGGTAATTTTAAAATATTATATTTACCCTTAATTACCCGATTTACCTTTAACTATGGTAAATAAAATTTACCGTAGTTACTATTCATAATTCCCAAAAATAAAAAGTAGCTTATTAACATAATTTGGACCCACTGATTCCAAATATGGAATCCATTTTTTAAAATTCCATACACAGAAGTTGCAGAAATTAAATTAAAATTAATCCCGTTGTCGAATAAAAACGGGTTTTTGTTTAAAACATTGCAAAAGTTTGAATTGATTTAACCTACGAATTCAAGGTAAAATCAATGATAATGACATACATTATATTAAATGGTAAAAATATATTCTATTTATACTTTAAAACCATTCAATTATAATTTAACCACATAAGATATTACGATGAAAAAAGTTGTTTTTAATTAAAATATAGCGTGTTTTTACTATTCATTAAAATGTGAAAGTTACCAGAATAATATGAAAAATTTATCCAAAGTAAATTTTTATTTCTTGATTCCAAAGAAGAATTTTATTTTGTCAAATTGAACTTATAAACATGTCAAAAAATATATTTAAAGTGGGTGCGCCATCAAAAGGCGGCAAAACTGCATTTTTTTTAAAAATACTCATTTTACCCGAAAAATTTATTTTGTTCTTATACCATGTTCTAGAAATGTGTAAGATGAATAATAATGTTATAAAATTCAAAATTTAGTTAATACTATTCATAACGGCTAGTTCATGACAATATTATAATAATATAACATTGTTTATTAAAACCCGGTATTGTGTACAACACACGCTATCGAGGAAGGTCGCGATTGCGTGTAATGCAAGCCAAGTCAGGGTTGCGTGTTGTGAAAGAATCCTTCATTGTTTCGTATAACAGAATCCAACCATATTTCATTTATACATTTAATATATATATATATATATACTCAATGTTGCGTAGAATAACTATTATCAAAATTGTGTGTAACATGGTCCAAGAATAGTGTTGCGTATACTGCAAGCTAATACGGTGTTGCGTATAGTGCAAGGTAATCTTGGTGTAGAATACAACATAAGACATTAATGAAATTAAAATAATATTTTTCATAAAATCTCGTGGTGTTACAATCTAGTTCTTAAAATTTTAACCACAATTATATTGTCCCTCGATCTATTCTATAATATTTTTTCAAATAGATATAATCAATAAAAATTGAGAAGTGAATAACATAACATAGAGGATTTATAGTGGTTCAGGGAGGGTGAATCCCCTAGTCCACTCTACCATTAATCTATCCTCGAACTTGTTGATTTTCTCTTTGCAATTACTTTTCTAAGGGGCCTAGATAGTTGAGTAAAAACATATAAAACTTTTTAAAAAAATATTCCCAGAGATTTTATAGGGATATACCTTTTTAAAAAGACCTATCCATGTCCTTAAAACACTTTGAACAAGTAGTGTTCACTTTATAAAATATAAATATATAGAATAGAGACATAGATTTAGTTTATAGTTTTAGGATGAAACTTGAAAAATGTTTAGCGGTTCTTGTATAAAATTAGTAATGCATCAATCATGATCTCTAGAAGATCTCTTAACTGAATTTGATATTATCTTCAATTAATAGCTGCAAAAAGATTTTATTCTTCATTGAAAATAAAGAATATATCGTATGTATATGAAAATAGAGTATAATATTTTTTATTTAAATAATACACTATTTCTCAAGTGTTATTTGTTTTCTTTTTTTTTCTGATATCTTTATTTTTATATTGAATATAAAATAATTAATATATACTCTAATAGTCAATAAAATATATAATAATACAAAAATTCAGGTTCTGTTCTCACGTGTGACCTTTGATTCTAAAAATATAAATCACAGAGATAATTATTTACTATAAACATAGTATTCATTTGAGATATATGAGTTCTTTGAAATATATATATTATTTAATTTTTCCTTCCATATCCATTCACCAAAATTTATAATAAAAATAAAATTAGACATGGACTTCTCTTCAATTATTGTAATGATAATAAATTCCTCGAAAGAGTGAAAAACTACTCTTAAAATTATTTATTTGAATTACTAAATCATTAAAGGAATTTATCTCCTTAAAATTTCATTTATATGTTCCAAATATCATAATTAATAGGGAAATTAATAACTTGATAATTTAAAGAAATATTTTATTTTTAAAAAAATCTTAAAATTTTCAAGATAATTTTCTGTATTTGATATTTTGTCCTTTCATAATATATTATTTTCTTCATATGTTAATCAAACTATAAACTCTTTTATCTAATATAAATCCTATCCTTATATCATTTTTTTGTTATATGTATCTGAATATAGTACATAATATGATAGTTTTCTTTGTCAAAAATTTCAATTCTTACTTTTTGAGATCATTGGAAAATTTGATCCTTCATATGGTAATTTTATATTCATACGATAATATCCTTTACCAAAAGCATGGTTTGTAAATATATATCCTTCTTTATATGATAATTGTCATATTTATTATATATGTTGGATAATTTACTTGTTCTGGAGTATAAAATCTAGTAGGAAGATACTTGTCTCTTCATATGATGGTTTCCCTTCATAGGAAACAAATTTTTAGGTATTGTATTACAATTAACTACTTATATGATAAATTATCACCCTGAATGATAATTTACCATCACATATGATATTTACCTTAAAATATTTATTCTTATTGGTAAACCAAAAAATTAACTAAAATATCCTAAAATTAAATATTTCTAAGGAAAAAAGCATAATTCGATAAAAACAATTATGATAAAATTATTAGTAAAATAAATGGCGATTTACCGAGCATAAAATAATAAAAAATATTGAGTTGTGTAGGAACAAAATTGGTATTTCTAATAGATAATAGAGAAAATAAATCAAACAACTACATGCGTCACTCAAGTCTAAAAGGAGTGTGTAAGTGGGGTGGAACCCCACAATTTATAGAGGTGGATCCATGTTGGGCGCCCAGGTACTAGCACACATCACTGATAGAGGAATTTTTTTAATCATTTTTCATATGTATTTCAATTATTTTATATCTCTTAATTTATCAATTGTATATTATTTGAATCATTTTTGGATTTTTGGTGTGTCTTGGGATAATGTGTGAAAATTGTTTAACTCTATAATTTTAACAGTTTTTTATCACTTTGTTATTTTGATCACAACTTTTATAATATTGACCTAATTGGATTTATTATTTTTATTAAATTCATTAGTTCATATGAGTTGACTTATTATTTTAGAACTAAAGAAAATTAGAACTTCTATAGTCCCAAAAAAAGCAATCCAATTTAAAAAAATATCTGACTTACAAAATGGACCCCACGTCATTAAATGATTCATAAATCAGGATAGAGACCTCTAATTTAGAAGATTACATATATATTTGAAAGAGTACTCAATTAAAAATTTTAACATTGAATTTTATGGAGGTATTTTTTAACTAATACAGCCATTTAATTCAACAATTTTGAGATAGAATAAGGGAATCTATGGCTGGAAAAAGTGTGTCACATTAATTATGTCATAAATTATTATATACTTATAAAATTAATTTGAAATTTAGAGATACAATAGAAACATATATTTCTAAAAAATTATAAGAAGGACCCTTGGTGTGTTTAGTCCATATATTAGGAATAATAAGAAATAAATTTATTGGGAATATTTTGGAGGATAATTTTTTTCCTCTATTATTTGATTTTTATTATATGTAGTTTGATTTCATTATTATGTAATTATAATTATTTTATTTTAAAAAAATGATTCATTATTTTTTAAGTGTTCCATCCTATATTCTTTTATATCTTATTTTTCTTATTTTCTAGTTTTCTTTTTCTTCTTCTTATTCTAAAATTATTTATGTTATTTTATTTTATTACTCTGTATATCTCTTCTATTATTTTAATTTTAATTTTATTCCTATTTTATTATATTTTTATTTATTTCAAAAGTTATTTATTACCCTCAATAATAAGGGTCTAACCCAAGTCTTGTCTTAGGGGAGGTAAGTGATGTTTTTATTTCATTCTGCATGTAAATTTATATGTTTGTGTTAAGTTTGTGGTGATCCAGGGTGATGTGTTTGGATGTGGACATTTTCCACCACAAAAATATAATAAAAATCATTTTTATAATTTTATTAAATTATTTACCTCCCTTATACTGGATACAAGATCTTGATATGATGTAGTTGAATCATTTAGTGTATGAAATGGAATATGATAGAGCTAGGTCCTTAGAGACGTCACACTCTCTATTTAGGTGTTTCATCAACCATGACTATAGAAAGACGAGGAATTATTATTTCTAAAGGAATTAAATATTTTTCAACAATAAAAAAATTAGGGTAATTCTTTCATGGGATCTCAGAATTGAATTATTAAGCTAAATTTAAACACCAACAAAGAGAATGATGGAACCTATAAACCAAACCATAAAGGCTATGTTCTTTATTTTATAATCACATTATATCATTGCATATGAGTTCAATTTTTTCAATGTATTATTTCAACTATATTATATTGATTTAATTGAATAATTAAAGAAAGAAAAGAATTAGTTTATGTAAATTAGATCAATTAATTAAGAAAATGAGAAAGCTCCCCAAGTGAGATGAATTTAGTCAACCTCTGTGATACATTAGAAAAATAAATTTGATTTTTTACATTCCCTATGACAGGCATGTGTCAAAAATCGTTCCATTAATAGGGATCCAATCAATAGTTTATTTAATTTTTTCTTTTTCAAACTATATAAAAATATTTGTTTTCCCTTTAAAAACCATATTATTTTTTCAATGATGTTTTCAAATGAATATTTTTTCTAATTCATGGAACAAATACTCACAAGTTCAAGAACAAGAAACAAAATATACTAAGGTGAGCTTCCAATGAAGGGTTTATTATCTTATAATAATGGTAAAGAAGAAACAAATAGGTATAGAGATATACCTCTTACCTCAATATTTTATGGTCATGGTTTATAAATTTTGAACTGATTTGAAAATATTTGAGGCTTAAAATGAAGTTCCACTGGTTTTCCATAATTTCACCAAATAAATCCAAGAAGTTGATGCCAAAATATTGGAATATCAATAGAAAAAAAATTAGGAAATAGATTCAAGAATACCATAAAGATATAGGGAGTGAAGATGAATACTCACATGCTGATAAGAATATTAGAAAATATTCAGATAAGTTTTGGAGTAACTTGGAAGAAGATGAAATATAACACGATCTCCCCATCTACAATATTGATGAATCAAAACATTATTACCTATTTTTATCCTTAGAGAAATAATCCACACCAGTTATGGAATATGAAGAAAATATGGAGCATCTCGATTACCAACCTCCACTCGATGATATCATACTTCAAGAGGCACTCACTAGTAAGGAAGTGATTGAACTTGAAACAACTCTAGGAGATGATCATATTTTAAATTCTTTTTATGATATTACTTAATATTATTTTTGTATCACTCTTTATTTATTTTGAATTTTCATGTTTGGGAAATTATTTCGATGCCTTATCAGAAGATGAAGAAACTGAACATTCACCTATTGTGGAACACATGAAGCTCCCTAACTTTACTGAAAATTAATTTGAGAAATCCCAGGAGGAAGTACATGTAGTTGTCCCTGATTAAATCAAATAGCGAATACTTGTATTTAAAGGTATAAAATTATTATTAATAATTTAAATTTAAAATTTGTTAAAGTAAAAACACTTTCTTACTTTCCCTTTTATCATGAAATTCATATATCCCAAGTTGATCCAAAATTGGAAAATAAAGAGAATGGTGTACGAGTAGAAATCAAGGAAGAGGATGAAACATGCCTCATCCTACCTCTATCATAACATATGTACCTTATTGTGAATTGTATGGATCTGATATAGACTATCCATGGGTTATTCCTCACTAAGAAAGAATAAGTTCATGCTAGGAAAAACCACATGTGATGGTTCAAATCTTAGAAACTCTATCCACCATTGAATTAGGGATAACAGATGGGACTACCCTCCAGAGGTAATAAAAATTTAGGGCCCACTTTGGGGATCATACCAAGATTTATATTTAAATTATTTCTTGGATTTAAATGTTATTATTCCATTATACATCCCACTCCCTCTAATATTTTTGATGTTAAATGATATTATACTTATGCTTAATGAAGTAATTTTATTTTGTAGGATCATGATGGAAAAGGAAGTTCTCAAACAATCAAGGAGGAAAGAAGACTAAGATTCATGGGAAAGGTAGTTCAATTTTATGATTGTCATTTAAACTCTATATATTTTAGTGTTAACAATATTTTTGGAGCTTTTAACTATAAATTTCATTCCCATAGTTGAATTTTTTCTTTACTTGAATTTTCTAGGAGACGTGAATTTATTATGAATACTTTTATGGAATGTTAAATATTTTAATTATAATGATATTGAAAGAGTAAAATAATAATTAAATGATTAAAGTTAATCGTGGATATTAAAATGAGGACTCATGATTTAAGGGAATTATTTGATTCATATAAATAATATTTCCAAATAATTATTTATAATTTGAATTTCTGTAATTTATGTGAATTGATTTTTTATTATTATCCATTCCTTGATTGAATGTCTAGAATCATATCTTCTATTCTTGAGAGGATATCTAGACCAAGTTATTCCAATTTTATTCTTAATCACATTTCTTGAGTGATATTGGGACATGCCACCTCCTAGAAATTGAATTTGAACTTTTAAAAGATGTGAATATGAAAAAAAAATATTTAAAAAAATTGAGGAATATTATGAAAATACCATATCTGTAAAGAGCCCCTATACATCAATATTTATTAACCCATGGATACTATGAATAAACTTGTCAAGAATGATACATGTTTCAAACCATTTTTTCCATCCGCACCCTACTCTAAGTAATTGCATGATATTTTAAAGTTGAAGTGTTGGGGTAATGGGATTCATTAAAACATAGATGAAAATTAATTATAAGTAAAAATTTTGGGGTATCTTATTTGGTTAATGATAAAGGTTATTTGATTCATACATTATACTTTCAATTTTTTTCCTTCTTGAAAAAAATGAAAAAATAGAAATGAGTTGTAAATTTGAAGAATAGAAAATCACAATCACTAGACCAATAATTTTTAACAACTGTTTTTGGGTGTGGATTTGAGGTTTATTTTAAGAATAACTTTAAAAAAATGAAAAAGTAATTTGAAAAAAAAAATAAAAGTAGGAAAAATTTCAAGAGGATGAATAAATCACTCATTATAATTTACATTGATCATGACCATACATTGAGTTTGGGGAAAGTGGGATTTGTTACAATTTTAAGGGGGGAATTTAATCAAGTTTTTTATTTTGATATAAATCATTATAATTTAAGATATAAAACACCTTCTTGGTCCTTAATTCATAAACATAAATTCTTACCTACCTTAAGCCTTAGAGTCATTCAAACCTTTATTGAAAAGCCCTTATTATTTCATGTGTCTTTGGTATTTACAAAATGGAGAAATAGTTACTTTATAAGAATATGGACAAAGAGTATGTTATAATTATTTTAGCACAACTCTACCTGATTTGTATCATGAGTTATGAGAGAAAAAAATCCATTGTGAGATAGACCATGATTTGTTATGTTTATTAAGAATGAACTGATGAAATTAATTGAATGAAAGGATAAACTCAATCGTTTTTCTTAAGGGAAAAGTAAAATGATTGAATTTATTGTTTATTTGTAAATTGATAAATTGAATTTATATTTTATGTGGATTTTTGAAAACTTTATTTTACATTGAAAATTATTTGATTTTATTTCATTAGAATTTGAATATTGGTAATATTTGTTCCATCTGAATTCTTGGTTGATATTTTATGCTTGAGGAAAAGCATGATATAAGTGTAGGGCAATTGATATATAAAATATTTAAAAAAAATTAATATTTATTTCAATGATTTAATCCCTACAGATTTATCAATTTCATATTATTTGTATCATTTTTGAATATTTGGTGTGTTTTGGGATAAAATGTTATAATTGTTTAATTCTGAAATTTTAACAGATTTTTATCACTTTGGTATATCAATAATAACATTAAAAATATTTATCTAATTTGAGTGATTATTTTTTAGGATTAATTAGTTCATGGGATTCAACATATTATTTTGAGGATAGAGAAAGTTCAAAATTACATAGTCCCAAAAAAATAAATCAAATTAATTTTTTTTTGAGTTGACAGAATAGACCCCATCTTAGTAAAAGAGGAATAACTTGGGCTAGAGACCTCAACTTTCGAATAATAAAAAAATCATTTAAAATATTAATAGATGATCCACTTGAAAATTAAATTTTATGAATATATTCTATCATTAATAAAGCCATTAAATGCCCCAAAGTTGAGTAATATTTAAAGAATCTTCTGTCATAAAAAATTTGTCTCATTAATTATATCATAACTTATTGTATACATGTACAATAACTTGTAAAATTAGATAGAAGATATAAAAATAAAATTTTCACAATATATAATATGGTCCCTTGTAGAGTTTCCAATGTCTTTTGGGAATAACAGGAGAAATAATTTAGTGGATAAATTCTGGGGGAGATTTGTTTTACTATCCTCTTTTCTTTTCTTTCTACTCTGTTGAGTTCACTATATTTATTATGAAATTATAATTATTTAATTTTATAAAATATATTCATGAGTTCTTTTAGGTGTTCCACACTATATTATTCTCCATATTCTTCTCTTTCTTATCTTATTTTCTTCCTATTTTCTTTTTATTATTTCTATTCTTCTTGCATTCTTTATGTTATTATATTTTATTTTTCTATCTCCCTATCTCTTAAATTATTTTTATTTTTTTATTATTACTATATTATATCATTTCCTTTCATAGTGAAATATTACCCTAATAATTGAGGGGATGACCTGAGTATTTTCATGGGGGGAGGTAAGTGGTGTTTTCATTTCATTTTTCATGTAAATTCAAATGTTTTTGTTATGTTTATTGTGAGAAATTGTGATGTGCATGGGTGTGGTGATTCCCCATGATAATGAACTCAAAATAATTTATATGCTTTTATTAAAAAAATTAACTGCCTTGTACTAGATTAGAGATCATCATATGATGGAGTTGAGCCATTTAGTGGATGTGATGGCATATGATGGAGCCCATTCTTAGAAGATGTCACACTCTCGATTGAGTTGTGTCATCAACTTCGATTATAGGAGGAGGTGGAAATAAGATTGCTAAAGGCATTCTAGATTTCTCACCACTCAATAAAATAATAGTAATTCATGCATGAGATCTCATAATTGAATTATCAAACTATGTTTAAACACCAATAAGGAGAATTATGGAATCCATAAACCAAACCATAAAGGAAAAGTTCTTTCTTTACTAATCACATGCATTCATTGCATGTTATTTTAATTTTTTGACTAAATTATTTCATTTCAATTCCATTTCTTCTAGATATTAAATAAAAACAAAAAAAAGATGTATTTTAGTTAAATTTGATCAATTAAGTAGTTGAGAAATCTCCTCAAGTGAGATGAACCTATTCATCCTCTACTATTCATTATGAAAATAAATTTTCATTTTTTACTTGCCCTGCTATAGGCATGTGTCAATCAGTATCATGTATCACAATGATATCATCATGGATGGTGTACATAATGAGCTTAACATACACATGTCTCACCCTGGTACAATTTGAGCCTAGGCACTCTATTTTGAACTCATTATTACACTAGCCACATTTACCGAAAATTTTTACCCTCTTCAATTTGATCATATCTGATTCTAAGAGGAGTACTTTTTAGAACTTTTTTTGGGAAGTGAAACAAAAATTTGAATGGGAATTCCTAGATTGAAGGATTGGCATATAATTAAAAACTCTCTTGATTTATCCTAGGTTCTTTACTTGATCTACCTAAACATGCCTTGGATTATTTGTGCACACACCCTTGTTTGGACATGTTCATGCGCGCCTTACTACCCTTGAGTAAAACTCATTGGTGCACTAATGTTTTGAACCTATATCCACATATTTGAAGGGGCCTGTGAAATCTCTTCCTTCACACAACTCACTTGACTGAGTGTACTATCACACCTGAATTCTAATCCCTAATACATGCATGTGCCAACTTCCATGTTGAACCGTTGTGCATCCTGATCTAATTTTTTATATAAATAAACCAATGGGTCTTTATTTTCAGCACTTGGAGAGGCATGAACATAGAGGAATATAAAGAGATGTGATATTTTCATGTCCGAGTATTTAATTTAATTTAGGTTACTTTTTGAAGTTAACGACTAATGAAATCAATAGGAACTAATGGTGATTGGACTGTATGAAGATCTTAACAATTAAATCCATCATGAAAAACCATATCCCATATGATCTTTAAGTACCATGGATAATGGACCCATTCTGAATGACACACTATAATATCATACACCAAGTCTAGTTCTAAAGGCATTAGCATACTAGGGAGCCACTCTCCTAGCACACCCTGGTAGTGTAACATCTGGGCACTTTGTTCCCAGGTCACCCTGTGAGGTCCAACTAGGGAAATATTTCATCCAACCCCTCTATACATGGGTGAAAATTCACCATAACCCATGAACAAGGTTAATATTCACCCTAATCCATACTAGTATAAACCCTCTCTCTATCATAACTATGGAAAATATTAGCCCAGGAACCCCACTTGGGTGAATCTTTATAAGACCCGAGATTTAATTATAATAATTAAACAACTCATACTATTGAAAATATAGCATGATGAACATTATATTTTTACAATAGAATAAAATTAAATTAAATAAATATCATTTTTGGATTTATCATGTCAAAATTGGCTTTGGGTGATTGTTTATATTTTCTCTCAAATAGTTTTTTAGATGAATTGTTAAAGTACCATTTTCACAAATACTTTCAATTTTATGAAATCATAATGAAAAAATAATGATATTAATTTTATGAAACCTTTTATATAGAAAATATATATATTTAATAAATAAAATAAATCATTTAAAATATTATTTTGGCTTTAAAAATCTATGCTTGAAATTTTAAAACCCAAGTGATGTTTTATTCTAATAAAAGAACTATTTTTATTCCTTTATTTAATGAATTATTTGTAAGGATAAATTTGGTTATGAATTGATTTTAATTTCCCATAACTCTTCTTTATTTAATTATAATTAAATTAATTTCATGAAATTCAATTCTACGCATTATTTTTTTTGTAAATCCATTATTATTCATGAAAATGAAATTTTTTAAAACCCATTTTTTCTTGTTTTTTTCATAATTATATAAATATTAACTTTCACCACCACTAGAAATTAAATCTTGTAAAATTTATTCCTTGTAACACCCTAAGATTTGGTGAAATATATATTTTTTGAATTAATTTAATCTTTTGGATATTTTACATTACCTGTATAGCTAAATTTAGACTGAATTACATGAAATAATTGAGTTTGGCTTGAATTACAAGTAATAATGATTTTATCTTGTATTACACGGTATACTATGTTTAGCTTTTAGTACACATAATACTGAGTTTAGCTTGCATTACACACAACAATGAGTTTAAACAAAATGTAAGATACTATTAAAATACTATTATTTAATTTGATAGTTATCACTTAGCTATTGGAATAGAACATTTGAATAGTATTAATTAAATAAATAAAATATATGGATTACACATATATATAAAATGAATTACTTGGTGATGAATTGAATAAAAGTGAAAATAAAAAACTATTTGAAAATAAAAGAAATATTTATTTGAAAAACTTTTTTTATGAGAACTAACACATTTTAACTCAATAAATTAAACATCCCAATAAGGGTGAATGATATTAATTGAATTTATATATTATATATTCCATGAAATTTTTAACATTCATCTTATGATTTTTTGAAAAAAAAGATAAGAATAAATCCAATTTTATACTGAAAAACATTATTTCTCTAAAAAACGATTTTTTAACTTTATTTTTGAAAAAATATTTTAAAACAAAATTTTGAAACTTTTAGAAAATTTATTTGACAAAATTAACTTCATTTTTGAAATCATATTGTCAAAATTTTCCTGTGGTCAATTTTTTGGGTTTTTTCTATAAAGGTTCATTTTTTTGATGATCAGTAAAACATAATAAATTTTAAATTGATCTTAAACTTACATTAGTTCAATTATATATCCATTAATTCATTTTAGTTCATTGGAATAAATTTAATAATGAATTTTTATATACAGAATTTGTAAAATTTTGAAAACATTTCTCTTAAGAAACCGCTTTCTCATCACGTCTACATGAATAATTTTAAATTAAAATTTTCTAATTCTATGAATTTAATTTGAAAAAATGGATTAAATATTAGTAATTAGAATAATATATATTAAATAATAATTTAAACTTAATTTTTTACCAAAATTAATAGTGAAATATAGTAAAAATTAATTACTCTAGTTAAGGTAAAAATGGGTTTACCGGGTGTTAATCTAAAAAGATAAGGGAAAAATGACCTTTACACTTGTTTAAAACTATTATATGGAATTATTTCTACTATAAAACATATAAGGTTCTATAATGGTCCATTTTTACCCTTATGAAAAATGGAAAATAAGGGTCAGCACAATTCTTTTCAAAATTACTAAATGTGCCCTCTCCCGCACTAATAAAAACCCACCCCTCCCCTCTATTCTTAATACCTTCAAAACCTTTTAGTTAAGCCAATACCTGAAATAATCACATCCCAAATTCCCTAACCTCATCCAACAATCCATATTTTTTATATAAATACAACCAAGGAAGGATTTTTTTGTAAACCTAAGGAGGAAACCTGAGGAAGAAGTAATGTTAATCAACGAGCATTTTTGTTTTATTTCATTATCCACCTTCTTCAATTATTATTATTAAATTTTTATACAATAAAACTTGTATATTATATATAATTATATTTTTTTTAATTTTAAATTAATGTCCTACATCCATATACACTTCCATTAAATGGGTTACGAAATCATTATTAGTGTGTTCGGCGGGTTATCGCCTTTCAAACCGATGTCATTAGTTTTTCCATTACCAACTATCACAATTGGAAATAATGATGGATATATTATTTATACATGATATTTATATTTTTAGTATTATTATATAATTATTATAGCCTACATTCCTTCATTCTTTCTATTTTTTAGGGATATAATGAAGTCATTTGTGTCTACGATGGACTACTACATTGCAAAGTGATGTGATTTTTTCACACTTCACATAGTAGGTATTAAGTATGGGTTCAGTGAACATATGATATTTATATGAGATAATAATTATTTTGGAATTATAATACAACTTATACCTTTATTTCGTTCAATCTGGAAATAAAATGGAAGCACTGTTCATGCGTACGTACGCCTACCGTCTCCACGGACGGTGTATTTCATTTTTATCACTATTTTTTTGGATTAATATAAATACATATATACTGAATATATATTATATTTATTTCAATTTTTAATCTTTGGATATTATTAAAACATGATATAATTCATAGAACCAAAAATTACAGGTCAAAACATATAAGAAGGATAAAACAGTTGTTGCCCGAAACGTGACTTTAACATAGAATTGTCTATAAAAAGGTGATTCCATGTCATAATAAAATCATATATGGTATGATATATATAAATATGATTCTATAATATGTGTATAATAAAATTATATTTATTATAAAGGATTTTTGAACATGTGAAATTCAAGTCAAGACTTTAGACAATGGATTTTTGTTTCACTTTTTACTTTTGTGAGACATGTGCTATATACACAAACTCTTTATTATTTGTGGTGTATATAATAACCATGATTGTATTATATGGTTATTATGATAAAAACTATTGGTATTTATAAATCCATTTAATTATCTATATTTCATGGGGTTTATGGTTCAAAAGTTACTAAAGCAGTAAGGGTTTTTTATCTCAATTTTCATTCTTTGAGACATATTTTATGTTATACACATATTTTATTTTACAAGGTATTTATTGAAAACATTTGACATGTAATATCATAAATTTATTTATTCTCATGATATTTTAATTTTAATTTTATGTTATTACTTCTAGGGGATTATGATTCAATGTAACCAAAGTGGTAAAGATTTTATGTTACAATCTCATCGTTTATCATGATTGTTTAGGATTATGAATTTAATAATATTATATTATGATACATGTCTTAAAAAACAAATAAATTTCATTATACGATGGTTATTTCATGAGAATATATTTTTTAACTTCGTTTTCTTCTTTTTATGTACCCAAGAGTTCAAAATGATATTTTTAATAAAATGTAATTTATTTATATTTCAGCCGACAAACATTTTTATTCCAAAACAATGTATTATTAAAATGTTTTAAAAAATTAATTTTTTTATAAAATGATTTATTGAAGAAATTTTCACCCATGTTTGACATTTTAAAAAAATTAATGGAATATTTATGTTGTTTTCAAAAACAATTTCTGTTTGGATTTTACCAAAAATGTTAAAGGAATATTTGTATAAAACCTGAATGAAACTTCATCCATCATGAACATTACTTTCTTTGAATATTCCTTTCTATGTTTTCAAGGATATTTTCAAATAAGAGGATATTCAAAATGTTTTATGTTTTAAAATTTTATTTCTAAATATGAAAGATTATTTTCATCCAGAAATGTTTTGAAGGATTTTTAAATCTTACTTTACAAGTTTTTGAATTTTATTTTCAAATAAAATTATTTTGAAAAATTGTTATGTTTTAAAAATTGATTTTAAAAGGAAGGATATTTTTCTCAATAAATGTTCCATTTTTTTTCATTCAAAATCTTTCTCCATATAATATTTCATCCTCTAAGGTTACTTACGCTTTACTTGGTATATGATTTAAGGATACCATTCTTATTATTTATATGAAGGGTTTATGTTTATGGTGGAATGATGATTATAAAACCTATTTCTTTTCTACGGTTTATACCAAGATAAAAATATTATGAAATCTGCTTATTTTTCAATGAGTTATATTGAGTTGAAACCATGAAATTATTATGAAACCTGTTTCTTTTCACAGGTTATGTTAGGATGAAATGTTTATGAAACAAATTTCATTTCATGGGCTTTGACACGATGAATGTTTTTTTATCCTGTGGCACACATATGTATGAATTTCATTCTGTAGTGGTGGTTATTTATAACCATGTAAGTTTTTTACGTTATAAATAAGGTTGATGGTAACATTATAACCAAATATAGGTGGGACTTATATCTCCCTCTAATGAATTAGATAAATACAGATAAATCATGAGTAAATATGTTGGGTGTGAACCTGATTACATGTTAGAAATGTTATGTATGAACCTGATTACATTTTCAAAGTGTTATGTGAGAACTTTATTAAATGTTCACAGAGTAATTCATGAACCTAATTACATGTTCACACAATTATGTGTTGACCTTTTTCCATGTCCACAAGTTTATGAAGGGTTCTCATTTCATATCCTTAACTTTATTAGTGAACCTATATCTATTTATACACATTCACCATGTTATAATCTAATGTGTATGCCACAAATATATGTATTATTCCAATGTTATGCTCTCATAGATCATGTTCTTTTGTTATTTAATGATTCGTGTCTTATGGACTACCACTTTTTATGCCATGAATCAAGATTATGATTTTTGATATGTAGGGTATGGTTTTTCAAATTTTATGATCATTTTCTCATACACTTATGTTCATGTTATGAATATATATCACATTTTTTACCCTTATTGAGCATCTGAGCTCACCCTTTCTTATGTTTCCTTTCCATATCTTATGAAGAAATGTCTTATATAGGAGTAATAAAGGGGAATATATTTATAGTATTCATTGAATATCATTCATGAATTAATAATATTTTGTTCCATGTTTCCAAAGGTACCAACCTATTATGGTTCTCAAGCATGTGTTTGTATAATGTAATGAATATTAATTTAAAAACATATAATTTCCATGTCTGAAAATCCTTGGTCTCTATAGTTGGAATATGAGGAAATGTTTATTTAACCCTTGGAAAGAAGTATTAGAAAACTTTAGTGACATCTTTATGGATATTTCTAAGGGTATTTCTAGAGATGTCTCTAAGGATAAGAATAAAGATGAACCAAATATGGGAAAATGGAATATAATTTTTTTAAAGTATTGATAAAGTATTTTAAAAGAAATTAAATCCATGTTTGGATATTAAAAGTGGATATAAATCTGGCATAAAGGTACCTAGGGGTAATAACTTTGAAAATCACACATTGAGTTGGACTCAATTGTCACCTAGTGCATGAAAATGGGCCTTGTTTTTCATCTAGTTTTACACCACCGAGGGATATTCTTTGAAAATTCGCAAACTCTTTAGAAATAATCTTAAATATTTTAAATAGATGATGATCATGGATAAACTATGTTAAGCATAAGGTGTCATATATTTAAAATAATGTGTTATGGTATAGATACACTGTAATCGATTTTTATGATTATTTGATTTTCCTCTATGATTAGTGTTTCTCACACTATGATTTTTGTTTTTAGTCAATAGAGGGAACCAAAATAAAGTTGGTTAACATTGAATATGATGACCAATTCTCTTAGCAGAATCAAAATTAAATGATTACTAGAGTGAAATATGTTGTGATGATTCCAAATCAGTTATCACGGAACATGATTAACAATGTGCACCTTAACCAACTCTCGAAATCACCAAAGAATATAATGATGGAGTTCAATAAGAGTTCAGATAGTGGATACCTAAGGAGAAATAATATTTAGTTTCCTATAAGTCGAGAATTTGGACATAATAACTAAAGGGAATGCCTTAGAGGGATAGGAGGATTTTTTGGGTGTGGAAAAGTAAGACACAAAGCATGTAACTTCAAAAAAATGAAGAGTTTTGTTAACAAGACAAATTAAAATATTATTCTCCCTATGGTAATATCAATGGATAAATACATTAAATATAGGATGTATGGGCATTATTCAAATCGATAACCTAAGGGGAAATATCGTTGTCACTAACCAAATATGGTTGCCATCAAAACTGGCACCCGACCCGACACATGAACTACTAGAAATTAGATCTTTACCAACGCTTCTATACCAATGGTTTGAAAAAACCGTTGGTATAGGTCACCTTTCCCAACGGTTTGGCCAAACCGTTGGGAAAGGCCCCCAAATTGGCCACTTTTCCCAACGGTTTGGCCAAACCGTTGGGATAGGTCCCCAAATATACCACTTTTCCCAACGGTTTGGCCAAACCGTTGGGAAAGGTCTCTAAATATGCCACTTTTCCCAACGGTTTGGACAAACCGTTGGGAAAAGTGGGCCAAAATTCAATATCCTACACAGAATCAAAATCACAACCAAAGACCTATACCAACGGTTTTAACAACCGTTGGTATAGGTACTTTCATTTTTTATCAGACCTTCGTACCGAGAACATTATATAAATCAAAATTTAAAATATTTATGAGAATAGATATATATATTTATGTAATTATGATCACAAAAGTCATGTTAGGTTAGTGGTTGAGTCGTTCAATTATAAACGAGGGGTCCTGGGATCAAATCCCAGCGGATGTTTTATTTTTGGAATTTATATACCAACGGTTCCATTACCATTGGTATAGATTTCATATTACCTATACCAACGGTTTCCAAAACCGTTGGTATAGTTCTATACCAACGGTTTTTGGAAAACCGTTGGTATAGACCTATCCCAACGGCTTACTTGGTTACGGTTCTCCAAACCGTTGGTATAGGCTATACCAACGGTTTGGAGGCCTATACCAACGGTTTCAAACCGTTGGTAAATGTTAGATTTCCAGTAGTGATGACAAGGCCCAAAGGGTGTTCCCAATCCCCATGGGCTAGCACAAGTTCATGGGAATAAAAAAAATGGAATTTGGGAATGATTTACTCAATTTTATAAACATAAAACAACAAACAAATCTAATAAACCAAATCTGTATTTTTCAAACCAAAACATCTTTTAAAAAAATTCAGAATTGAATTACATAATCTAGAACAAAAATAAAAGACTATAACAAAGGAAGAATTTAAAAAAGAACAACCCAACAAACTCCTCATGTTAAGGGTAACTACCCCCAATCCATCTCCACGACACTACGCCAAGAATGAAAACTAGAAACCTGAACCACTTGCACAAAAAGCTTCACCCAAACCTGTGACAAATAAGCAAGTATACTTAAACCCAAGGGTGTAATAAAGGTGTGAGCCAAATCCTTTTAGGATTCTGCCACAAAATATTCCATGTGATAATCATTATAAGGCATAAATCTTTCATATTTTATAAATAAGAAATGATAGTAACAATTTCTTAAAGATGAAACCTTCAATGAAAATAGCTTTCAAGTGGTCTACTTTAAAAGAAATAAACACTTTTAAATAGAATAAAAAAGATAATTAATTTCTCCAGCCCAACATACCATATGCTGAAGGTAAGTATGAAATATCAAACGATCACTAGCACTAGGAAAACAACCATAGGCACTAGCTCACTGTAGGTCCTAGTCACCTTGTACTCGGTGAAAGTAACCAGACAAATATTCGTTCACTTTCCCATTGACCACTAGTAGGGATAATAACCATAACCTAGTGGTCCCCAACCATCATCATCATCATATTTTATTTATTATTTTAATCTTAAAACTTTCTACATGAAATAGAGGCCAAACCCCATGGGATCACTAGCATAATAGTACATGTTCACCCACCAAGATACCTGGGTTTTCCCTCTTGTACTCAAACAAGTTACACAAGACATGAAATAAAATTTGAACATGAAAATACCACTTAAAAGTCACACACACACAAAAAATCCCAAACAAATGTCACATGATCCAATTTTTTTTATTCAAATTCATTTTGGAAATCATACACACACCAAAACAGCACACAACAAGTTTCACCTCTCTTTCACATTTCAAAAAAACCTTTACAAATTTTATAAAAACATTCCAAGATATCACACATCACATAACACCCCTTTTAAATTAAAATATTCCATTTCAAAATTATACTCCCACAAAAACAAATTTTCAACATAGTTTCACCTCTTACATGAATCAATAAACCATTTAAAACCTTCACAAAGGAATTCCAAAGAGTGTAACCAAGTTTTGAACATAAAATCTTTCTAAAAAACCTTTTTGAAGATAAAAAGCATACCAATATCACATTAAACCATAATTCTCAACCATAACATATTTTAATAAAACTATTTAATGAATCATAAAACTACCCCAATGACCAAAACATGAAATACACACAAAAAATATCCATTTTTGCACAAAAATGCCACTTAAATACCAACCGCTTAACAAATGCTACCAAAAATAATTTTTGAACCAAAAAAATGGAAAATAATCATTCAAAAAAATTAAATCAAGAAAAACTAACTCATCTAATAATGGTTACACATGGAATCACCTACCATTTGTGCCAAAAACTCCAAACCGTTGTGAAAAAAATCAACCGCGCCACCACCGCACCATAAGGGAGTGAAATCGACCTCTAATCCACAATATTTTACCAAAAAGTCACAAGTTTAAACCCAAGTTATGAAACATATATTTTTTAAATTAGGAACTTCAATAAAACATGGATGAAACCCTAAACACAAAGAAGAAACCCTATGCAATGGGAGGAGGAAGGGAGGAAACCCACTTACCTGAGGGATCTTGACTAAATTAGAACAAATCCAACAATAGTTTAATCATGAAGTATCAAAATATGGTAAGGAGTCACTAATAATTCTTAGTATGTCAATTGGGGACTGAAATGAGGGAAAAAAGTGAAAATAGAAAGAGTTATGAAAGAAACATTTTACCTCTTCAAATCTAGGCGATTTGAGAAATACTAATAAATATTTTCCTAATCCGTGGGGGAGATGAGCTCCAAAGATTACAAATAGATATTAGTGGTGAGCCTATGGTTTTTTTATTCATTTGGGAGGTGGAATCAGAAAAATAGAGTAAACAAAGAATATGATATGAACTAATTAAAATAAAATTTTAAAACAAGAATTGGGATCATGAGTTGGTCCAATTCCTAAATATATCACCCAAATCCACCATGATTATATATTCCTAGAGTGTCCAAATTGATATTGTGGTGTTAATAGGTTAGGTCAAACCATGTTGGAATTTAAATTAGTGAAAAGTTTTGAAAAACTAAAGAGTTAAAAAAAGAAAAAAAATTGGTTTTTAAATCTGGAAACGGGATCATGGTTTGGCCCAAATCATGAAAACTCACCCTTTCCTCCAAAACTGCTTGGAAAACCCCCACAACAAAGAGAGAATAGAAATTAAATGAAAAATAAATTTAAAATAAGTAATGAATTTGAAAATTATCCCCATCATATATCTTTTTCCCCTAAAAACCCACAACAAGGAAAAAATCAAATACCAAACCCAACCGATAGGCCAAAATGGACTCCTTTGATAAGTTTAGCCCGCCCCCAAAACACTAAGATATCTCTAGTTGAACAATAAAGGAAGGAATAATCTCACCAACCAAAACTTACACCAGTTTTATAAAATGATCAATCACATTGAAACATCATCCCTAAACAAAACACCTCAAGCACAATCCAAACAAGAATCAAGAAATTTACCCAAATGAACAACAACATCAAATAGGGTTACCAAATTTTCACTTCAAAAAAGCTATTGGGTGCACTATAATACTAATGTTTACCCAATGAGTAAGTTCATGGTTAAATAGATCTGAATGAGAAAACCTATTTCCAATAAAAGAACAAGGATAAAACAAAGTTACTGATATAGGGAGACCCAAATGGGCTCCCCACCATAAGAGACAACTTAAATTTTCCTGAGATAGAATTAGGCCACTAAAAGGGGTGGACTAAATAGACTCCCTGACATAAGGGGTATAATTTCATTAGAATTGTCCAAAAAAGCTTACATGAGACCCATGGTGGGTCTTTGCACTATAAAAACCAACCATCTTAACCAACTAGCATGGGCCTACACGAAAAGAACCCAAAATTTAAAGAGTTGGCACAACTGCACGGTTAGTCCGCATAGTTTGAGAAATCAAGGGCTAACCATGCTGAGAATTATGTCCAAAGGGGAAACATTGCAAGGTTACGTGGGCCAAGGCGCCCAGCCAAGCAGAGACCATGTAATTGCAGCTGTCTCTTATCACACTGTTTCCTAGGATGGTGAAAAGTTACTACTAGCCGTGCGCAAACCGGGCACTACCATATTTCAAGCCCAAATTTCAAACATTATCTAAAAACTCAAAGGAAACTAAAGGGGGGGAAAGTATGAACTTAGGAGATAATGTGGGAACAAGATTACCCCCCCCCCCCCCAATTTCCACCTAACAAGAACAAATTGAGAAATACGACAATACAAGAGGTTTAAACTGTTCCCATCTTTCATTACAAGGATGGGAAATAGAACAAAAAATTTTAACAACCCTGGTAATTCCCTGACTACATGCCAACTTCACTCTGGGACAATTGGATGGACCTTATATGATCGAAGCATCTTTAGCCCCATAGTCTGGCGTTGGGAAACCCCAAAAAGAAACTACTTTTGTTTCCACAAACAACTACACTGTGATCTCTGATGGGTTCAACGAGATAGAACACACTTCAAACACACTTTAACAAAACCGAATTTTTTTCCAAAAAATGAGCTTAGAAGATTCACACACATCACCCCTTGTTTCTTCGGATGAAAAATGGAAATATGAAAGGACATATTAAAACAAATTTCACTAAATAGAGTATGTCATGATGTTCTGAAGGGATGCACTCTTCCAAAAAAATAGAGATTCTCAAAAGATTGCACAACCTTCACATTTGAAGTCAAACGAGCACATGACATCACAAGGTGTCTCTGAACACGAATCTTGTGACTGATAGAAACAATATATGGATAGGGACTTTATGCTAAGTCCCAAAAAACACAATATTTATTTAAAAATACCATATAATCCTCTCTTGACCATATTCCCCACACCGGTGGTTTAATATGAACCCTTATTTCAGAGATACTGATGAAAGATCCAGAGGCCCTCTTAAACAACATTTTACATTAACAAACTCAGACCACTCCCACCTTGGGAGACTCAGGTAACTTAAGAAAATAAGGTCTCCTTCAACCTTCCACGACCACTCTCCCACTACAAGAGGATACACAAAACCAAGAAAGAAAATGGTGTGGATTCAACCTCCAAAAATTGAGAAAAAGACTTCTTTCGTTGATCAACTAGTGGAATTTCCAATTTAGAAGAAATATGGGCTGCACTTCAATCAAGCATTAAATATTTATGGGGGAATACCCTCTCTAATGAGAGAACCCAAGGGCCCAACCAATATGGTCCATATATCAAAAAAACAATATCACTAGTCATAACTGAACACATGACTGGAGCCACCACAAGGGCCTCCCGAACTTTTCTCAGAAGAGACCACTAACTATCCCTTCAACCCAACATACTGACCAAACACAAACCCAATACATCATGTTTTACTTTATAATAATTCACTTAATTGAAAATAAATGGGTCGATGGTTAGCGTACCCACCAATGGTATCTTATGGGCCTTACACATGCATGTTTAATAGCCACACTAGGCACCCTCCTCACAACTATCCCGAAACTCATTCATTGATGTTGTTAACCATCCATCATCTCATATAACCACATGCATGTGGTCACTCATGGAAATACCCAAGGTTAAAACATTCAAACCCAAAACATTCAACTACACTTCCCCTTTTCTAAAAACCGCTAACCTCAAAATAAAGACAAAATTTAAATATTACAAAACATTTCAGAAAGATCCAATTATTCAAATAAAAACTCAATTTCAAGCCATAAAATAATTTCAAAAAATTTCAGACCATTTCAAAAAACTCCCAGTTTTCTGAAAAAAACTCTGTTTGATTAACACCCATCCATTTAAAAACCAATCTATTATTACTGAAACAAGATTTCAGTGGTTCATAAAACGTTTCAAATTCTTACTAGTTACCATATAAAAATTTATCTTAAAACCCCACATATAAATTCCCAAAACACTTCATTAAACTCAAAACACATGATAATAATTTAGAAAAGTCTATTTCGAATAGATTTTCAAAACCCACTCTAACACAATTCATACTTTTAAAAGAGGTGTAAACACACCATTTAACATTTAAAAATAGTTCTGAAAATTCATTTCCACCATTTTAGAAATCAAGACACTTCCTATTTACTGGAAAATAATTTCATAAAAGTTCACATTTCTTAAATCAAGTCTTATTTATAATTTTAATTCCAAGCTTCCACGATTCCAAAAAAAGAACACAAGACAATGTGATATGAAACTAGTTTTGTTGGGTGACTTGGACATATGGTTGGAGTACATACACCAATCACATATCCATCACAGAGAGTGTTCTAGGAAAATATCCATAGCTCTACATAGCTTTCCAGGCCCTACAATCTCACTGAGACCATTGACCCAACTCTCTTTCCATTTCCCTAATCACCGATGACCCATGAAAAAAAAGGACTCAGATAAAACCTGACTTCCCATGGTGACTTGGATACCATCACGAGGTTTGTTGGCTAGGCACACAACTCATAATTGGAATTTCAAGTATCTATAACCCTAGCTTTGGACTATCCCAACTCTCCCCCAAATAACATGACCCAAGAGAGCAAACCTGACCTTCTGATACCATTTTTTCACGAACCAAATCTGGTAGCCATCAAAAACAACACCCAAAATAGTCTATGGAAAGGCCCGAAGGGAATTACCAATCCCCATGGGCTGAAACAAGTTCTTGGGTATAAAAAAATGAAATTTGGGAACGATTTACCCATGTTTATAAACATAAAACAACAAACTAATTCAATAAACAAAATCCAGATTTTTCAAACCAAAAGATATTTTACCATAATCAGAATTGAATTACATAATCTAGAAAAAAATTCAAAGACTATAACAAAATAAAAATGTCACAAAGGATATCCCAAGAACCTCTTCATGGAAAGGGGCACCGCCCTCAATCCATATCCACAACACTGCGCTAAGAAAGACCGCTAGAAACCCGAACCACTGTAACTAAAATCTTTACCCAAAACTGTGACAAATAAAAAAACCTACATACAACCAAGGTTTTAAGTAGTGTATGAGACAAATACTAGTAGTATTCCACCAAAAAATATTCTATGTGATAATCATTATAAGACATAAATCTTTAATGTTTTTTAAATAAGAAATCCTAATAACAATTTCTAAAAGATGCCACTTTAAATAAAAATAGTTTTCGTGTGGGTTACTTTAAAAGAAATAAAAACTTTTAAATAGAATGAAAAAGATACTTAATTTTTCCATATAAACATATCATATGCTGATAGTAAGTATAAAATATCTAATGAGCACTAGAAATTGGAAAAACCCCTAGGTACTAGCTCGTTGTGGGTCCTAGGTACCTCATACCCAGTGAAAGTAACCATACAAATATCCATTCTCATGCACATGAACCACTAGTAGGGATCATACCCATAACCTAGTTTTCCCCCCAACATCATAATAATCATAGTTTAGTTAGTGTTTTTATTTTCAAACTTACTACATGAAACAGGGTCCAAACCCCATGGGATCACTAGCATTCTAGTACACGTCCACCCACCTAGATACCCAGGTTTTCCCTCTTGTGCTCAAACAAGTTTGAAATGCCATGAAATACAATTTTAACAGGAAAATACCACTTCCAAGTCACACACACACTAGATATCCCACCAAAAAGTCACATTATCCCCTTTTCATTAAAATTCATTTTAGAAATCATACTCACACTTAAATAGCCCCAAAAACGTTTCACCTCTCTTTCACATTTCAACAAAACCTTTAAAAAATTATAAAAACATTAAAATATAGTACACATAAAATAACAGACATTTAACATTAAAATATACCATTTAAAAAAGTACACTCACACCAAAACATTTTGGTGACGTAGTTTCACCTCTTACATAAATCAAGAAACCATTTAAAACATTCACAAAACAATTCCAAGGACTGTAACCAAGTTTTTCACATAAAATCCTTCTAAAACCTCTATTTGAAGACCAAATTAATAACAATATCACATAAAACCATAATTTTTAACCTTAACATCATTTAATAAAACTATTCCATGAATCATAAAACAATACCAAGGAACACAACATGAAATACACACAAAAAATATTAATTTTTGCACAAAAATGTCACTTAAAAACCAACCGTTTAACAAATGCTACCAAATATAATTTTCACACCAGAAACAATTAATGATAATCATTAAAAAATATATATCAAGAAAAACTAACTCAACCAATAATGGTTACACATGAAATCACCTACCATTTGTGCCAAAAAATCAAAACTGTTGTGCGAAACTTTAACTGCACCCCAGCTGCAGAACAAGGGAGTGAAATCAACAACTAATCCCCAAGATTTCACCAAAAAGGCACAATTTTAAACCCTAGGTAAGAATACTCTCTTCTGTAAATTAGGATCTTCAAGAAAATATGGATGAAACCCTAAGAAAAAGGAAGAAACCCTAAGAAAATGGGAGGAGGAAGGGGGAAACCCACTTACTTGAGGGATCTTGAAGAAATTGGAAAAAACTACACAATTAGTTGAATCTTAAAGCATTCAAAACAGGTAGGGTGGCTCCAATAAGTCTTAGTATGTCATTTGGAGACTGAAATGGGGGAAAATAGTGAAAATTTAAGGAGTTATGAAAGAAATATTTTACCTCTTCAAATCAGGATGATTTGAGAAATACTAAGAATGATTTCCCTAATCAGCGAGGTATATGAGTTTAAAGAGGAAAAATAGATAATGGGGGTGAGTATAGGGTTTTTTGATTTGGGTGGGAGGTGGAATCACTAAAAATAGTAAAAAATGAATAATATATGAAAGCATTAATATAACATTTTAAAATAGGAATTGGGTTCACAGGTTATCCCAATGCCTAAATATATCACCAAACTCCGCCATGACTATGGATTATTAGAGGGTCCAAATTGATATTGTGGTGTTAATAGGTTAGGGGATACCATTTTATAAGTGGAATGGGTGCAAAATGTTGAAAAATGAAAGAGTTATAAATGAAACAAAATTGGTTTTTAAATTTGTAAATGAGCTCATGGTTTGGCCCAAATCATGAAAACAAACCCTTTCCTCATAAAATGTATTTGAAAACCCCGCAACAAAGAAATAATGGAAATTAAATGAAAAATACCTTTAAAATAAGTCATTTATGTGACAATCATGAAGAGAATCGGAAAGGTGGTATGATTAATGTTTATATTACTAATGATGAAGAGACTAAAAATGAAATATGAAAGGAAACCAGTGATAAGGAATCAGGAAATGAATCCTATTTAATTTTTTGATAAGTAAGTGGTATTATTGAATTAATTATGCATTGGAATTGAAATATTATGTTATATGAATCATGAAATATATATAATGATTGTTCAGTATAAGTTCTTCAATAAGGATTTTAAAAAATATGGTAAATGGTACTGATGGATTAGAAAAGTGATTTAATGGTAAGGTGATATTTTTATTTAGGGAAGATATCCTTTAATATGTTCTTGTGGTTGATAAAATTATTTTTAGTTTTGATAAATATATTATTGATATGGAAAAATTAAACTAGAAAACATTGATGGTCTCAAAACTAATAAAGTATTTGTTAATAAATTGGCTTATTCTATCATTGATGGATTTTACATCATTATTTGATCTATGGAATATATTAAATAATATATGGTTTTACTCAAGTAATTAGAAATATTTCATGTTTTCATTGATATTATCTGGTAATTCAGGATATTAAAATGTTTCAAAAGAATAATATATGAACGTATCCATGAAGCTTTCATTTATGGTGTAGTTTAAGTTGAACATTTGATAAGGTTTTAGATATTAATGTATTAATTCACCATATGAATATTTATCCATATTTGATAACTGGTGTTAACTTTTTTAAACTAAGGATAGATGAAATGATTTATCATTCTATATATGGATCTTATAATCCACTAGTTCTTCTGGAACAACAGATTCAACTTTATTTATTATACTAAAAGATTAAGTGGAAATTGATTGAGGCACAACCAATGGATGAGATTGTGCTTATAAAATAGAATTAAATCAAATAAGTATATCTTCTCAGGACAATTCATCAACATTAGGGAAGGGATCTTGAAAAAAAATTATCCTAGAAGCTTTATTTTTGATGAATAATATAGCCCCTTAAATCTTCATAGATTTATATTCTTTGGGTCATAAACCTTATCTGTATCACCCGCTTTCTTATGATCAATCACTCTCCATAAGTATTTGGGTGTTAATTTTCTTTTCTATGTCTATGTTTTCACTTCCCACCTATGTTCTCCTATTTGGAAACCTAGTATGTGTTATTTTATATGCATTTCACATATCCTTTTCTCTTTTTTCAGGAGGATGTTTTATTAAACCTTTTTAAAAAGTGATTTTCTAGGAATGAATTTTCAAATTTTAAACCTTTGAGGACCAATATGAACTTCGAGGGTGAAATTAATTTTAAGGGAAGTATAATGCAATACTATGAGATTTTGTGAAATATATATTTTTGAATTTATTAAATATTTTTGATATTTTTCATTAATTTCAACATAGAATTTTAATTTCATTACAATAAAGCATTGAGTCTAACTTGTATTATATGCTGCACTTTGTTTATCTTTTATTTAACAAAACAATAATTTTGTATTTTTTTACACATAATTTTGATTTTATCATACATTACATGAAACACCAAAGTTTAAATGAAACAAAACAAACTATTAAAATATTATTGTTTAGTTTTATAGTTATCACATAGCTATTAGAATGGCATGTATAAACATGGATAATTATGTTATAAAAATATATGGTTTACATATTTATATAAAATTAATTCTTTGGTGGCCAATTAATAAAAACTAAAAATAAAAAACTATTTGAAAATGAAGGAAATTTTGTTTTGAAAAACTATTTTTATGTGAACAAACACATTTTAACTAAATTAATTAAAAAACCATATTTTTGAATTATTTTAATTTATTTTATATATTATATATTCAATTAAATTATTAGCATTCTTCTTATGTGTTTTATTTACAAGAGATAAGAATAAATCCAATTTTATTCTTAAAATAGTATTTTTCTAAAAAGATGTTTTTTCACCTTTTTGGGGTTGTTCTAAAAAAGTTTCATTTTTTTACGATTAGTGAAAAATAATGAATTTTGAATTTATTTTAAAGTTAAATTAGTAAAATTATACATCCATTAATTCAATTTAGGTCATTGGAATTAATTTCATATTTAATTTTTATATAAAAACTCTGAAAACATTTAAACATTTTTCTCTTTTAAACCCCACTTTATCATCGTGTCTGTAAGATAAGTTTTGAATTAACATTTTAAACATACTTGATTGGAATTTGAAAAAATGGATTCCATATTTGGAATCAGAATAATTTATATTATCTAATAATTTTAACTTAATTTTTAACAAAAATGAATAGTTAATTTAATACAAATTAATTGTCACGATTAAGGTAAAAATGAGTATTTTGGGGGGTTAAACTAAAACGATATGAGTAAAAATGACAAATAAACTTGTATAAAAACTATTAGATGGACATATTTTGAATATATAAACTCTAGGTTTTTATTATGGTCCATTTTGGACCCTTATGAAATATAAAAAATGCGAGATCACTCAATTCTTTTCAAAATTACAAAAGGTGTCCTCTCCCACACTTTTAAAAGGCCACTCCTATCCTCTCTTATTCACAACATAAAACACTTTTTTCAGAAAATACCAGCCAAAATAAATTACCAACTTACATCCACTTATCCTATAATCCTTTTTTTGACATAAATCCAACCAAGGAATGATTTTGGAGCAATCTAAATGAGGATATCTGAAGAAGAGGTAACATTCATCAACGAGATTTTATTTATTTATTCCTCCACGACATTTAATTATTATTATAACATGTTTACATAAAAACCTAAGTATATTACAAATACTAAAATATTTTTATGTGAAGATAATGAGAACAACCATCTCCACCTCTATCAAATTGGTTATAAATTCACCATTCGTGTGTATGGAAGAATGCTACCTCGTGAACCAATGACATTCATTTTTCCATTACCACCAATCACATTTCGAAATAATGATGGATATGTTGTTTATATATGATATTTATGATATTATTATTCTTCATTAATTATTATATCACACATTCCTTTATGCTTTCCATTTTTTGAGAATATGATAACATCGCTCGTGTGTATGGCGAACTACCGCCTCACAAAGCGATGTTTTTTTGTTAACCATTTACATGGAAGGTATTTTGGATTGGTTTAATGAAAATATGTGATATATATGACATATAATGATTATATAATAATAATATATCATTTAACTTTCTTTAATTCAATATTTCATGAAAATGGAAACAATATTCATGCGTATGTACAACTTACCATCTCTATGAATGATGTATTTCAATTTTTATTATAAAATTTTATGGATTAATATAAATATATATATAAAGAATATGTATTGTATTTATGCAATTTTTTAAATTCTTTATATTCTTAATCCATGAATTAATTAATAGGACTAAATATAAAAGGTCAAAAAAACACAAAAAACTAACTAATTATTGTATGAAACATGAATTTAATGTAGAATTCTCAATAAATGTAAAATAAAAGGTAATAAGAAAATAATATATGTTATGATATATATAAATATGGTTCTATAATATATTAATAATAAAACTATATTTATTATACATGAGGTTTGAATGTGTGCGACCAAATTCAAGACTTAATGTAAGAGATTTTTGTCTCCCTTTTTACTTTTGTGAGACTCATTCTATATTCACTAAATATTTATTATATGTGGTGTATACAATTCCCAAAAATTTATTTTATTATTATTATATAAAAATTATGTGACTTGAAATATAATTTTATGTATCTCTATTTCATGGGGTTTATGGTTCTAAAGTTACTAAATTAGTAATGGTATTTTTGTCACAATTTGCCTTCTTTGAGAAATATGTTACATTATAATCCTATAATCTTATACTTGTTGTCTATGCTGTCCCTTTTAAATTTAAAATTATGAAATTATTTATCATCATGACATTCTAAGTTTCATTTTTTATTATTCATTAAAAGGGATTATGATTCAAGGATACCAAAGTGATAAGGATTTTATAATACAATCTCATCGTATATCGTGTTTCTTTTTTTATTATGTTTCTGATGGTGGAATCTTATGACCCACAAATCAAGAAAAACATAAATTTTATTCTAATCTATTTATCTCAAGATAATATATGGTTTCAGTTCAATTTTATTTTTCTATGTACCCAGGAATTCAAAATACTATTTTTAAGAAAATTTTATATATTTATTTTTTAGAGGAAAACCCCTTTTCTTCAAAAACCATGTTTTCTAAAAATGTTGTAAATTTTTTTGAAATTTATTTAAAATTATTTATTAAAAAAAAATTTACCCAGGTTTGAAATTTTAAATTTTTTATGGAATCTTCATGTTGTTTTCAAAAAAATGAATGTTTTTCTATTACCAAAATTGTGAAATGAATCTTTATGTACGATGTGAACAAAATTTCTGCCATCATAACCATTAATTTATTTGAATAATCATTTATAAGTTTTAAATGTTATTTTTAAATAAAATTATTTTCAAAATGTTCTATGTATTAAAAATTTATCTTCAAAGAGGATATAATATTTTACTCTAGAAATGTTTTAAATGATTTTTAAATCTCTCCTTAAAAATTTTCAATGTTATTTTCAAGGAAAAGGATTTTGAAAACGGTTTCTATTTTAAAAAATTATTTTTGAAGAAATATTATTTTCGTCAAGACCTTCTCCATATAGCTTGAAATCCTTTGAATTTACTTATTCTTTACTAGGGATATGATCCAAGGATAACATTCTTATTTTTTTTCTCTAAATGGTTTGTGTTTATGATGAAATTATGTTTATAAAACCCATTTATTTTCCACGAGTTATACCATGATAAAAATCATCTAAAATCCACTTAACATTTTATAAGTTATGTTGTGATGAAACCATGAAATTATTATAAAACCTATTTCATTTCCACAAGTTATATTATGATGAATTTTTTGTGAAACTAATTTCATTTCATGGGTTCTGACATGATGGATATTTCATGATCCTGTGGCTCACATATGTTTGAATTTTAGTATGTGATGGTGGTAATTTTATAACCAAGTAAAGTGGTTATATTATAAAAAAGGAAAATGGTTACATTATAAAAAAATATAGGTGGGTCCTATATCTCCATCCAATTCATTGGGTAAATATGGATAACTCATGATTAAATATGTATTTCCTAAACCTGATTAGATGTTTAAAATGTTATGCATTAACTCGATTACATCTTCAAAATGTTATGAATGAACTTGATTACATGTTCAAAATATTATTCATGGTTCGTATTATATATTCACAATGTCATGTGTGGGCCTAGTTTCATGTATATAAGTTTATGAAAGGGCCTGATTTCGTGTCCTTTACTTAATTAATAAACTTGTCTCTATTAATAAATGTTCAAAATGTTATAATCTAATATGTATTCCATAAAGATATGTATTATTAAAAATTTATGATTTCATGGTTTATGTTATGTGATTATCTTGTGATTAATATATGATAAAATTCCAATCTTTATGCCATGACTTAGGATTATGATCTTTGATATGAATGGTATGGTTTTCAAAGTTTATGCTCATGTTATCATACCCCTATGTTCATGTTATGCTTATATATCTTCTTTGCTTACCTTTATTGATAATTTGAGCTAACCCTTTCTTATGTTTTCTTTCTTATGGTTATGAAGAAATTTTTTAAGTAGTAGTACTAAAGGGGAATATCGTTATGGGAGAAATTGAAGATATTTCAAGAATTAAGAAGATTGTGTTCGATGTTTCCAATGACACTATACTATTACAGTCCTCAGGAATGTGTTTATATAATGTAATTTATTTTCTTTTAAAAAGATATAATATCCATTTATGAAACTCATGGGTTTCTATATTATATTTTTATAAATAACATATTTTTAACAGGACAAGTTGAGTCAACATATAATATTACATGAATTAGACCACCACAAGGTCTGATGAATGTTTCTGATCACCATGGGTTGGAGATAAACACTATAGTATCTTATAGGGAGACATATAAATTATTTCATCCTCATTTGACACATGACACTATAGAAACAATCATAGTATCACAACAGATATCCAAGATAAAATTACATTTTAAAAACCTATAAACCATAAAAGGAAACATCTAAAAATGTATAACTAGGTCTAGGTTAAATAAAAAAGGTTCAAAAAAATGGAACCTAAAGAAACTCATGGTTTCATCTCCATGTGAAAATATGACGCTATCATCCCAACCCTCTAGAAAGAAACAAAACCTTAGAGATGCATCCTCAATATGACACTCTTCCTTTAACTTTATCCAATAAGACAAAGGTTACAAACATCCATAGGATGAATTAGGGCCTGAGCACTAAATCTCAATAGGATACCCCCAAGAATATATAAAATTACTTTCCAAATGAATCTGTTAGTTCTTATTTAAAATAGATTTCAATACTATTTATAGAATAAATCTTTTTCCATATAAAATAACCCTACAATTTTCTTTAAAATAACATTCCATATTCATATAGAAAAATAAATATGATATAAAATATATATATGAGGAACAAGAAGATGAAATAAACATGTTTCCAACATAAATATCCATATCAAGTGTTTAAATAGGTATATGAATATACATGAAAGTATTATATCCTCATATCACCAAAGGGACAATCAAAACACAAGGTTATACAAAACTAATATGAACAGTGTGAAACTAGTTGTAATAAGTGAACTCTATAGTCTAGGAACCTCAATATCATAGAAAGGATACTCACCGGCAATAATGGAATCCTGAAAACTAACCATAGTGATAGCTTATTCCAATAGGTCTTTCATATTCCTTGTTTTTCTTCATACTACAAATATTTCACTATGGTTTAAAATAGTATTATTCCATTCAAGAAACCAAATTCACGTTTTATTAAATAATTTATACGGCAATTTCACCTTAATTTATATGGTCACATTTTAATAAAACATTTTATATTGTAATAAAAACAACATTTATGCTTGAAAACCCATTTCCATTTCAAAACTACATTTGAGTAATTCCATCAAAATTGAGATAATTTTTCAAAGAAAATACCATATTGAAATTTTTTTTATAAAAAAGATGAAATTTACCTCTCATGAATTCAAAATCACCAATTTCATATATCAGAACCAAATAGAAGCATAATAAAAAAGGATATCTAGGGGATAAACTAAAGGATATAAACACCTACCGCAAGATCAAAGAAAATATCATTAACTTTGAAACTGGTGAGGGTAAATGAATAGATCTTGTAATAAAAATATAAGATCTAAAAGGATCACCCTAAAAGAGAAGGGAAACACTTAACCTTACAACAACAAGGAAGAAAAGATCCAAAAAATACTTCATAGAATGAAAGATATAGAATCCGAATCAAATGAGGAAGAAAAATCAGTTTAATAGGAGGAAAGTGAGTTAATAGACATGATAATAACTTCATTAAGGTTTCACATTTCTATATTGATCAATCCCAAAAGATCATGGGAAAATGAGGGTTTTAAAAAGCTAAAACCATTGCCACCATGCCCTATTGTTGGTCACCACTATGTGGTGGCTTTGACCAGGAAACTAATCATTGGAAATAGCCATGACCAGACCCTAAAAACAAAATCAATTGGAATTTCCATGACCACCACTACACCTATAGTTAGTCTTGTTGTCTATGGTACATTGGGTGACAACCACTACACTCCACCAAAGGTTTCACCCATCTCTAGTTGTTTTATGATATCTATTTCACATAGTAGACATGAAAGTATACCAAAAAATCTACCATGGTCGTGGTCCTGGAAAATTTACACCATAATTCCCAAAAAATCCATTTAATCCTTTGTTAACCTTGAATGATTTGAATCCAAAAAGGAAAAGATAAAATATTATCCTTTCCTAATTCCACATATTGATGCATGATAATTATCCCCAATATAAAATCTTTTTATACCCCCTAAATAATCAAGATAATGAAACCTAAAATATGAGACTAGTAATACATCATCAATGAAACATTCTCCCATGTATCACGGTTTTTCATCCCACACTATCATCTCACTTGAACTAATGTGTTAGTCTTTCCATACAACACCTTACTCTATTGTTCCACTATCTAAATAATATTTTAAACCATTGATGTGTAGGGTTTTATCTCAACATCCTCCCACTAGATCACATGGGATACATTTGGAGGATAATATTTTAGTTGGGAAACATGGAACATATTATGGATAGAATTTAGATGAGCAGGTAATTCCAGATGATAAACCACCTTCCCAAGTCGCTCTAAAATCTCAAATGGGCCAACATAAGAAGGTTATAACTTATCTTGACTCCCCAAATATCTATATCCCAACCAGGGTGAAACTCTAAGAAACCCCTATAACCTACCTCAAACTCCAATGAAAGACGACTCCGATCGACATAAGATTTATAAAGACTCAGAGATGTCACAAATATCTTTCGAAAAAATTTCAAAATATTCATCATCTTCTAGATGATACTTGGTACAATGAAGGGTTGTTATCCAACCTATAAAAAATAAAGAAAAAATCTACAAGGCCTCCCATACAACACCTCAAAAGGTTCCATGTTAATTGATTCATGATAGTTATTTTTGTAAAAAAACACTACTAAGGGAAGATGTTTCTACCATGATCCAATAAAGTCAAACATGTATTCCTGAAGCATGTCTTTAATAATCGATATGGCTCTCTCAAACTATTCATCCATCTAGGGGTGATACAACATGCTAAAATTTAACTAAGAACTCATAATTTCATACAATCCAATCAAAACATAGGATGTGAAGAAAGGGTACCTATATGAAACAATATCCAATGTAACATCATGGATACTAACAATATATTTCACATATTGGTTCCCATGATCATCTACCTTCATTAACTCCTTGATATTTTGGAAATTTTCCTAATTTATGAGTCAATAAATTATCACCAATATCACATGATTACCACTTGGAGTTTGAGGTATCACAATCATAAATTCTATAAATATTTTATCCCTATTCCATACTAGGATCATTAAGGGTTGCAGAAAACCAATAGTCCTATGAAGTTTGGACTTAATTATCTAACACATAAAACATGGAGACACAAATAATTTGTGAACATGTTTACTTTCCTAGTGGGGTATTAAATATCAAAATCTAGAATCTAAATGTTCTCTACCCAATTCCTTTGTCTAAAGTTAATATCCATTTGAGATAAAATATAATTTAAAATCTTATAGACTAAATACACTATAAAACTCTCCCCAAAGTGGTAGTGTTTCCATGTCCTTAGAGTATGCATCACTATGACCGACTCAATATCATGAATAAATAAATTCTTCTCAAATGGGCATAACTAATGAGATCCATAAGATAATAACAATATCCTATAAATAATAACACCACCCAAACCCCTATTAAATGATGCATTCGGCACTGCAAGGCACCACTATCAGCATCAAAACAAATCAGAACAACCAGAAGAGGGTGCTACAAATTACAACGTGACAAGTGATGTTTTTGAGACTGTAACACAGGAAGATCAAGATTGTCACATGTCATTGGATCCTCCTCTTGATTACGTGGAGCCAAATGTAAGAGAAAACTTTACTAAGGAAAATGTGTTTCATGATTTAGTTGACGATGGAAATCAAGAGTTGTATAGTGGGTGTTGGAAATATTCAAAGCGTTCATTTCTGCTGAAGTTGTACCATATCAAATGTCTATGTGGAATTACAAATAAGGCCATGTCCATGATATTGGAATTGATTCTTGATGCATTTCATGAAGCAAAAATATCAGAATCTTTTTATGATATGAAAAAAGTTGTTAACAAGCTTGGTATGAATTATATACAAATACATGCATGTCCCAATGATTGTATGATTTATTGGGGAGAGGATTCAAGTAGACAGAATTGTAAGAAATTTTCTTCTTCTAGATGGCAGGAAAAGGGTGATGTTGGAAGTCTGAATGAACATAATTTCATAGAGAAGAAGAAAAGGAGCACACCTGTAAAGATTTTTCATTACTTTCCTTTGAAGCCTCGATTGAAAAGATTATTCATGTCATCAAAAACCACCGAACACATGAAGTGGAATTCTGTAGATAATAACAATGATGGGTTAATGAGACATCCACGAGATTCCCAATCGTGGAAGACATTTGATTCATTACATCTTGATTTCTCAGCTGATTCTAGGAATGTTCGATTGGGATTGGTTGCCGATGGATTCAACCCATTTGGGACTTTGAGTACCAATTATTGCATTTGGCCAGTTGTTTTGATCCCTTATAATCTGCCTCCGTGGATGTGTATGAAACAAACATATTTTATCCTTTCTATGAATATTCCTGGAAAACAAATTCCTAGAAATGATATTGATGTATACTTGCAGCCTTTGATTGAAGAATTGCAGGAGTTGTGGAGTAATGGTGTTGAGACATTTGATGCTTCTTATAAATCAATGTTCAAAATGCATGCTGCTTTAATGTGGACCATTAGTGACTTCCCTGGGCTTGGGAATTTATCTGGTTGAAACACTTACACGGGTTTGGCTTGTCCCATTTGTAACTTTGATTTTGATCCCAAACGCCTACCTCACAGTAGAAAATGGTGCTTCTTGTGTCATCGAAGATTTCTCGATGCATCTCATAGATTTCTGCTGAAAAGATCAAAATTTAATGGTTTCATTGATCGTAGACCACCTCCAAAGTTGTTAAATGGTTTTGAAATATTGACATAGCTTGAAAATGTTGAAACAGAATTTGGGAAGGTTCATCATTTTAATGATAGCGGAAAACGGGTCCGAAGTGCATCGTCAAGCGAAACCGGAACACAACAATGGAATAAAAAAAGTATATTCTTCGAACTTCCATATTAGGAATTTAATTTGTTGCGGCATAATCTTGATGTGATGCATATTGAGAAGAATGTATGTGACAATTTGATCTTCACATTGCTTAATGAGCATGGAAAGTCGAAGGATCGTCTCAATGCTCGCAAAAACTTACAAGAAATGAACATAAAATGTGATCTCTGGCCAGATGAGAATGAAAAGTATCCTCCGACAATTTTTGCAATGAAAAATAGGTATAAAGATACATTCCTTCGAATGTTAAAGAATGTTAAGGTATCTGATGGGTATTCAAGTAACATCTTGAGGTGTGTTGACTTGAAGAATCGTAAGTTACATGGATTGAAAAGCCACGATTCACATATTTTGTTACAACAGTTACTACCATCGGTATTGCATACATTATTACCTAAAAAAATTACTGCTGTTGTACTCCAGTTCCGCACATTTTTCAGAAAAATATGTGAGAAATCTCTACATACATTTCAAATTGACAACCTCCAGGAGAGGTTTGTATTGACCCTTTGTGCAATAGAGATGATCTTTCCTCTGTCCTTTTTTACAGTAATGATGCATTTAACTGTGCATTTGGTTGAGGAAGCTGAATTAGGAGGACTCGTTCATTATCGATGGATGTATCCAATTGAGAGGTACTTTATTTATATGTTTTCCAGTTAAGTAAGCAATTTTTAGTACATAATTAAATTCATAATTATGTTTATTTTATTTCACAGATATCTTGGGCATTTGAAATCATACGTGAGAATTAAAGCTAAACCAGAAGCCTCAATTTCTCAAGGCTTTGTGGCTGAGGAGTGTCTTACCTTTTGTTCTCGATACTTGGATGATATTGAGACAATATTTAATCGAGTTGGACGTGTTGACGACACATCGAATCAATCTCAAATACATCAGAAATCGAAAATATTTCCTGCTATTGGCCGATCAGTTGAGAGGACCTCAAATGTGACACCGACTGAATTGGAATTATTACAGGCACATAGATATGTGCTGCTGAATAGTGAGATTTTAGATCCATTTATTGAAAAGTTGAGGATACAAACAAAGAGACAAATGAGAGTCTGAACACAAAATGAGAAAGATATAATGAAATATGTTAATAAAGATCTTGTAGAATGGTTTGCACAACGTGTAAGTTCATTAAAATTGCAATAAATACGAATATCAGTTTGACACATACATTTTGTAAATATAATAAAGTATATTTCTTTTTTCAGATCATGAATACTGATACTCGATCAAAGGTGTTAGAAGATTTGATGTTTCTTGCTAGAGGTCTTCTAAAAGAAGTTAGAAAGTTCGATGCTTATAATGTGAATGGATTTAGATTTTGTACAGTCGATCGAGAAGTGGGTTTGAGAACACAGAATAGTGGTATATTTACATTTTATGAAGTGGAATACTATGGAAAGCTGCATAATATTATTGAATTAAACTACCATGGACATTTTTTGGTTGTTTTATTCAAATGCAAATGGGTCGATATTATCAGATGTGTTAAAAGAGATTCCTTGCAATTTACTTATGTGAACTTCTCTCGCTTGATGGATGTTGGTGATCGTGAACTACATGATCCATATATCTTATCATCGTAAGAAAAAATGGTATATTATGTGAATCATGTTGCCGATGAAGGGTGGAGTGTAGTTGATCACGTAATACAAAGAGATTTGTATGATATGGGTGATGAAGTGGAAAATTTGACATCTGAAATTGAATTTAATCAACAATAGGAAGCAGAATTATTTTTCCATCATGATATTGAAACTATTAGTCTAGGACGGATGAATGAAGTGGATGAAGCAATGGAGCAGGAAACCAACATGATTGAAGGGTAAAATGATTGTATGTTTAATTATTTATTTATTCAGCAACCACTTGTTTCATTTCTGCAGTCATTCATTATCATTGTTATATATATTTTGTCTGTTAGTACTCCATCTATTATCATTTTTATTTTATTTTTCTACATAATTTTTTTGAAATATATATTCTGAACTTAATTTTATTTGATTAAATGACATGAATTCCAAGGAAGAAGTGGTACTTCACCCCTTCAAGTTCTGCGAAATATGACTATCCATCTGGCTCCCTCCCCACAACATCTGAGGCACCAGATGCCGACACCCCTACACCATCTCTTACACCATCTGTGGATGTCCCAGTAGAGGCTGAGTCGCCGACTCCCCCTTCAGATGAGAAGATATACCCTTGGTGGGAGTGCATCGATTGGTGGTATGCAGGTAAATCATAGAAAATCAAAATAATTTAGTTTCCTAACTTTCATTGGTTTTAAGTTTTAATATAAATATGTAACCGTATTTAATTTTCAATAAAATGTTCTTACAGGTGACAGCACAAAGTGGAAATGAAGGTGGAGAGGGTGATGATGCATCATCAGACCCTGAGTAGTTGTATAGTTGATGTGTTGAACAAAAATAGAAACAGTTGGTATGTATATGTAACATTTATGGCACATAGTTGCCACCACACTTTTTCATGTCCTAAAATTTCCTTGATTACTCATGTTTCTTTTTATGCATTTTATTGATTTCTGATGTTTCTTTTTATGTCTTCATTTCTCGAGTGTGGTATACATCATTCCATTTATTTCTATGTTTGAATTGGTAGTCAAGATTTTGGATGACTAGGAGTTAAACCCATTGTTGATGTGTTGAACAAATTGGGTCATTTCATAGTGATCAAGGGGATAGTGTTGTGGACACTTTGGTGAGGCCCATTGTTGAAAATGTCTGATTTAAGCGTCAGAAGTATCTAAGCATGCTCTAGCTATTCTAAAATGTCATGAGAATTTTCTAAATCAAGGGTGTTTCACTAAGATATAGGTGTGACTGAGGGGTGATAAATTATCATAAGTCCATGAATATAGGCAAGAAAACTTTATAAATTAAAATATAATCTCAAAGATGGATGTCGACTTGACTCACAATTAGTATGTCTTATAAAAACATGAATTTTAAGAAAATAACTTCTACCAAATAATTCAATATTAGGATGGTTACCTCATATAATTATGTCCCTCTATTCAATAAAAAATATATGAAAATTGATAACCTGAAAAAAGAACCAAAAATAGGGCATATAAGATTGCACAATGATAACACTTAGAGAAATGAAGAAAACAAAGGAGGTAAAAGGAGAAGAATCCAAACCCCTATCCTTCCTCTTCTTTAAATGGACGAATAAATAGAGGAGTATTGAGTTTTTTTTGTAATTTTTTGACGATACATACCTCCACTTACTATAAACACAAAATAAAACTGACCGGTTACAATGGACTATTTCCGACCATAACTGTTTTGATCACTGAATTGTTACTGCTTGACTTGAACTGCATTCCCAACACAATTTCCACTTAATCATGGTCTGTCTGGTAATTATTACCTATCATTATATCCCTTAATTATTTATATTATGATTCTTAATTCCATTTTTTGATTCATTACAAGCTATCCGGTCATGAAACTTTAATTACAGGAATTCCATAACTTTTTTCTTTACCAACACTAGGCCTTATAGGGAGATGTCATAGGTCTGGTACAAAACACTTCTATAAAAACATACTCATAAGAAACCATAGTTATAATCCCATGACTCTGTGTAATTATCGTATTGAATTTTATCAACACCCACATCTAGAGGATGTCCAATTTAATAAGACCCCCCAAACCACCTCTCATCACCTGTCCCTAGGTTTCTTTGCCATCTGAATTTAATCCAGAAACATTAAACCAAGTGATGTCTATATTACTTTTCTCAGATAATTCTATGAAATACCATATCCATTAAAATTTCTAGAACTCGATATGGTTTGATTTCTATCATCATAGGATACATAGTTATATCTAAACCACTTATCTTGGTCTCGTCCTTATGTTTCATCCCAAATAGACTCCCTCTTAATCTTAGTTTTTGAGACTCTATAAATTCACATTGGGTTTTCCTACCCACTAAACCTTACATTATACAATGTTTATGAAGAAATAAGGTAAACAAAAACATTAAAAGATGATATATTCTACCATTAAAGCCAAATAAAAGTCAATATAGTATCTTTAGGTCCACCAACTTATGAAAAAATTAGAGGTATGTCATATTTCTTACATATACTAGTTCAAATGACCCATATGAAACACACAAAGATGTTAATTTAAGGAACATAATCCATTTTTAGGATTTAAATCTTCATCTTGAAATAATACCTTCATGTTTTTTAATAAACCAAGTCACTAAACATCTTCATAACCAAATATACTAATGTTAGTTTAAGGTAATGGCATATTTTCTTGGCATCAAAAAATGTGCTTCATACAGTTTTCCATAGAATCCATGATACAAACCTCATTAAAAAAACACGGGAGATTAGAAAATATTTTTTGGGAATGAATAAGACACAAATGGGGTTTACATTTTTTTCATGGATTTTCACATAATAAAGGATTGGGATTCATTTAAAATGTTTTCTAATTTGGTAACTTGGTGGTGAGAGCCTCCCATTGGTAGTAGGATATGTATTTTTTATGTTGTTTATAAAAATGGTTGTTATAATTCTAAAATACATTTTTATATTCTTTTAGTAACTTTTTGGCATTATGAGACACATAATATGGGATAAATTGGTCACTAGGGGTGTAGTTCATTTCACATGATTCAATTTGACCATTTTTTGATCCAAAAAAATTATTGATCATATGTTATAGTCATTTGATGTCAGTATGAGTGTTATGAAATTATTTTCATGTACCTTACTTTAGCATGAGCCAATGTCACTTCAATTCCCAGTTCTTCTGGGTTTTTCCTATATCCACTAGTGAATTACTATACTGATGTGCCCACATCTACCCATCCATGTATGTGTTGCTAAGTTTCATCTTCCCTAGTCTCGTCTTGTGAGCATAACTCTACTTCACACAAGTAACTTATGTGCTTGACCTCTGTGCACTTTTCACATTTTGAGATTATGTATATGCACTTAATTTATGTGCTATGTTACTTGAAAAAATTTCTTATATTGATCAAACCTTGTGTGCCCCTATCCCTATATTTTTCAATAAATAAACCCCATGGATCCCCATTTAATAAACATAAAGAAAGAGGAAGAGACATGAGTTTCTCATGTTCCCAAGTATATAATTTCACTAAGGTGTATTTTTAAGGTCATACCTTGGGTAAAATAATTTTAATACAAGATAATTGAGTTACCTGAATGTTTAACACATTATAACCTTTGAGGAATACTACTTCTCCCATAGTTCTCTAAAACTGTGGTGAAGGATCTCATATTAGATGATACATTAGGTCTTTACATTCTGAATTCATACCCTGGATGAAACAATAGAGAATCATGAACCTCGTTTAGTTCCAAAGACTCAACCTCACTAGTGTTCCACGAACTTAGACCCTATTAGATATTCCTCAATTGGGATTCATGCGCCAAAGTCAACTCAGGCCTTCATACTCTGGAATACCATTACCTTATACGCTATACCACAATGATCCTTATCATGGGCCTCTATACTAGAGGAAACTATCACCGATCCCTCAACTGGGTCAATGCTTCACCCACCCCTACACTTGGGTGAAGCTTTACCTAGCTCCAATTTTAGGGTGTTATATTTTCTCTAGATCAATTATAGATAAAATTTTCACCCAAGTCTCTTATTTGGGAACCCAATTCCCCAAACCAGATCCATGAACTATTGATTCCCATGATCAACAATTTTTTCATGACACAGTGCCTATTATCGCTCATTTATTCCATTGATAATGGGATCTTCTTGGGTTTTCCTCCTAGGATGATATGTACCTCATGGGGATTATAATCATGTATCCCTTTTATAATGAGAGTCCTTGTCATGAAGATATTTGTAAAACCTCCCCTAACACAAGTTTCTCATCTTGGTTTCCCTATATCTAGTATCTGGTTTCTCATCTTGGTTTATAATCATGTGATTTATTCTGGATATTCAGCTCTTGGTCATTGGTGGGAGGCTAGGGATGGTTTTTTCTAGTTTTATTTGTTTTTCAGGGCAGTGGTGCAGCAGAAGAAAAGAATTATTATTTTTATTCTGGGAATATTTTCACAGCGGTTTTAACCTCCGCGAAATGTATATTAGTGGCGGTTTAAACCGTCGCTAAACGTAAAATAAAATTGACTTTTCACAGAGGTTATAACCGCCGCTAAATAGGAGCATCGTGGCTGCCTCATTCCGCGGTGGTTCCTGTGAATTTAGCGGCGGTTTTACGGCTGCTGGAATTCGAGTTTATTGGCAGCGGTTATAACCGCCGTGAATAAAGTGATATCCAGGGCTCGTAAAACTGCCGCTAAATTCAGGAAAACCGCCGCGAAATGAGGCACCTAAGACGCTTTCCTAAAACCACCATTAAACGTTAAAAACTGCCGCTAATAGATTTCCGACGCCCTATTAGGCGGCGGTTTCTGTAAACCGCCGCCAAACAGTTTAGCAGTGGTTTAAACCGTCGCTAAACGGTGATTCTATTGTAGTGTCTGATGATATGATGAATGTTTTATGATCTTCTAGAACATATATTTATGTTTTCATTATATGATGGTTGGGACTAGAATTATATATCCCTCTAATGTATTAAGTAGTGATTTATATCTCATGAGTGAATTATGGAATGTGAGTTTACATGATCGATCCACTATTGGAAAAATGTAGGGATACCTAAATCATTTTAGGAAATAAGTGGTGGTGGCTGATCCACTATAGAAAATAAGTGATAATTCATGATCTATTATGATATGAGAAAAAGGTTATGATTCCTAATCCACTATTATTTTATGGTTATTGTAGTTATCCTTGACATATGAAATTTTTTGTATGCTTATAATGGTGCTACACTTTTATTACATGATTATAATCTGAACTTAGGGTCCATGATTAATTTATGATGAATCTTAACTCTTATGATTTATGTATTTTGAAATGATAAATCTTTATTCATTGAATCTTTTTTATGATCTTTGAAAAAATTGGTACATGATTTGTAAGTTATGGTCATGATCTCATACCCTTATTCCTATCTTATGATTTCATATGACCATCAGTTAATATACCACACGTTTATCCTTACTAAGCATATAAGAGCACCCTTTTAAATGCTTCATTTCCATAGATTATGATGAAATATTTTAAGTATGGTATGTAATGAATTTTACAAAGCAAAAAGATCATTATGAGAAATTATAAAGAATGTTCCTAAATAAGATGTTTATGTATATAATATTCAAAGACACAAAACCTTTATGATTCTATCATGGATAGTAATGTTATATATTTAATGTTCATCTAAAAATATGTAATATTTATGTGTAAAATTTTTTGGTCACCTCAAATAGGATGAAACAGAGAGATTTATTCATACATAAACCTCTCTTGAACCATTTATAGGAACCTTTCACCTTATATTCTTCGATTTATGACTTTAGACCACATAACATAACATCCTTACCATGTGACATTAAAATGGATGATTGATCTTATCACACACCCTTAAACTATGAAACCCAAGTTACATGGGATTTGATTCATATTAAACAGGATGCATTGGGGACCTTCATGATGTTTAATCCTAACACACCAAATAAACAACCTTAAAAGGCACTTCACTAGGTTAAGGATGAATGACCTTAAAATGTACCAAATTGGTCCTCATCACATGGCCTTAAAATGAATGACATGTCTCATTATGTAGAATTGAATGGTTTCTAATTCCCTTTATAAAGATACATATGTATCCACTCTTCTAGTCCTAATCCCAATATCACAAAACTTACCAATTCCAAACATGTTGTTGAATTTTAGAGAACCTAATTGTGTGGTTTTAAAAATTATACGACCAACCAAGTAAAATAAAAAATGGAGAACCTTTGATACACATGTATATCCAAATTTATGTATAGGTTTGATCAATTCATGGAGTAGAGGTAACCATTCATGAAATAATATTTGAGAAGGATTCACAAATATATGTTAAATCTTAAAGAGTGTCCCATAGTATGTAACAATTGCCCTGAAAATCATGATATGATCTGTACCTCTCATCCAGTCAAAAATGCTCTCCTGAAGCATAGTTGGTAAAATCTATAACAATTACCTTCCTTTGGAAAGTAAGTTCACATCAACTCAAAATGATTTCAGTTTAATATGAATTAGAAACAAATAAACACATCCCAAATAGATATAATCCCAAATACTAATGAAATAATTGTGATTATTGTGATGAAAACTCAGTGTTATCAACTGCCATTACTACTTTCCATCTATAGCCTTTAAGACCATCCTATAACTATACATATTAATTTTCATAGACATAAGAGAAAACAATGAAAGTATATATGTGCATAAGTTGGTAACAATACTCAATATGGTTATCCCGCATAGTGACCAAAACCGAAGAACATCTTGTTTTGATGTGAATATATAATAATTGAAGTGCTAACAACCCAATAACATTGAAAGTCACCATTAAAAATAATTTTATCCACAATAAATTATGATTAAATTACCCAAATTTTACTTTCATCATGCTTAATAAATATCAATGTTTTATTATATAATATATCTATACTTATATATATAAAAATAATAAAGGTATCTAACAGACTATGTCCTCCTAGAGTGTTAGGAGGTTCTCATAGTTCAACTTGATATCCCTCTCATTGGAGAAGAGACCCAGAATATAACTCTTGAAATTAATTCTCACTATATCTTTCATGTTATATCCACTTTACCCCATATGTGTATGATAGTCATGAAATATAAATAACCAATAAAATAATGATATTGTCTCATATCTCTCTATAATTTCCCCACCCAATTATACACTTATGATATACTAATATAGATGTGGAAGTAAATAAACATCTACACCTATCTATGAGATGCTAGAGTATATACACATATCTGTCTACCTATGATATGATGGAGTATATACATATCTCCACCTATATATGAGATGATGGAGGAAGTACACATATGAATTTATATCATACTTGAGAAAAACCAATACATCTAGTTCTTCCAAACACAATGATATGTGAAGAAGAAATGATACATAGTGCCCCACTATCCACTTCAATCCTAGAGATATTGGAGATAAAAAGTTTACACACTCTATCGAATAAATTTTTATTATAATATCATGTATCATTAATAATCACCCAACCCAATACCATTGGTGAATGAGACAAAATACGTGTGTAGGAAATCTTTAGTCCCAACCCGAAGTTATGTTTGGGAAAGGTAAATATTGTTATCTCACACTAACTCAAGTCAATGAGTAAGTGGAATGAAATATATGTGGTATCACATCACCATAAATATTCATCAATGCCTATACTACATCAAACCATGAATTTAATATGAATATAAGGTAATCACTTCACACAAATCAAAGATCTTCTGATCAGACACACATGACTTTATCCATAATATCCCATAAATGTTATATCATCCTTAATGTATTTCTCCATTACTATCTCATTGTAAGACCACATTATAGAATTACAACCATCCTCATTTTCTTTATGTGTTACATCTGTATCATAAAAAATGAACCAAGATACAACCATTATATTTCAAAACATTCTCATAGACCGTATAAATATTTTTCAGAAAGATACTACAAATTTAATTTGTAAATTTTGTGTCATTATACTTTATTATATTTCTATAAATCACAATTTATTCATTTAATAACATTTAATTCCTTCAATATTGTATTTAATCATCATAAGGATATTATATTATCATTGGAAAATTTTTATTTAATCTCATTTAATGTCTTATAACTTTAGTCATTATTATTATCTTTTTATAAATCATCTTATTTACCTACATTTATTTGTATAAATAAAGTTCATTATTTTTTATATATAAATATATTTTATCGAGTAAACCCCACTAAGTTTAAATCATGAAAATACAATTAAATAAACATTATGTTTCACTAAGCAATTACATTTTATTTTAGTAATTAACCCACATAATTCAATCAATTTTAATAATTATTATAAACCATATAATAATCCTTCTTTATTCAGTTATTTATAAAATATGACCTCTTTAATAAAAAATCATTAATAAAATAATGTCCATTCATGTCAATCCATCACATTAAATTAATTTATTCATAAATAATTTCATAAACATCCTTAATGTCGTCAAAATATCACCAGATAAATCATTAATTCATTTTGAGGATTTATTTCCTTTATTATCAAAAATATTTTACCATATTATCATATTCTTTCAAACCATTAACATAATATATTTCACTTAACCTAGATTAATCCAATCTCAGGCCAAAATCTTTAAAATATGAAATTCCTTCCATGACATAGAGTTAATATTCAAGGAAAATAATTAAATTCTTAATATATTAACCATTTTATATTCATAATTTTTAATCCCAATTACATCATTTTATTAGTATAATACCAAATCATACTCATTAATTCTTCATTTTCATAATTATCTTAAAATTTTTATGAAGAGACCTAAACATGACATGCATATATATATATATATATATATATATATATTATGTATTATGAGATGAATATTCATTACATATCTTTACGATCCATGTCAGAACCTTAAATGGTTAATGTCTTTAGAAACTTGGATAAATTAATAGTTAGTATGTAAAACAAATACATAATATCCCACCAAGTTCCATACAACTTTTACCCATCTTATATATATCGTACTTAAAACCTTTCTTCATATCATGGGGGAATAGAATCATAATAATGGGTGAGCTCAAATGGATAGTAGAGGTAAATAAAGGATATATCATTAAATTGTCGTTTTATCCAAAAATGAGAATAATGGTATGATAAAATAAGATTAACATTTTAAAATAAAACCCAAAAAATCAAATATAATAATAATGAGTCCTGGCATAAATCTTGGATGATCAAAAAACATGAATCATAAATAAATAAAAGAACATGATCCATGAAAGTGTATTGTTATCATAAGATCATCTCATTAAATAATGACATAAAGTTTTAAATAATCATAATCATATAAATATTAATTCCAGGCTACCCACCAAGACACTCATCACATGTTAGGATTGGATATCCACCTGTGTACTTGCATTGTGATTGGGACAACCTTTTATATACCCTAATTAGGCTAGGGATAACCACCCATGCACCCTGTTTTGGGAATGGGATAACCTCATATGTACCCTTTGAGTACATACAATATTAATCTCTACCCAATTCATTGGAAGTATATAATGTAACCACATATCACTTAATGAAAATCCATTCATATGTATACTCAATGATCATGAAAACATTTTTCATTTCATCATAGATTAATACATGGAAAAGAAAAAAAGTTTCATCAATATTTCATCATCATAATCATAAAACATCTAGAGAAAGATTAAGTATGGTTTCATAGGATTATATACCATTTGAGAAATAAGTTACATCAAAGTATGTTATCATAGATGAATAATTCCTTTATAAGTTCTTTGGAATATTTATTGAGGAAAATAAATTTTCTTTTTGAAACTACTTATTTTTTGTCTAAATAGTTTGAAAAGATTAATAAAAAAAATTTATTAAAAATTAAAGCTGTAAACTTCTAAATTAATTTGGAAATAAAATAGTCATCATGATTATGGGAAAATCCATTCATATAGATGTTTAAAAAAACTCCATTCACACCTTTGATTAAAAGTACATTATTTGGGAAAACACAAGAAGTTTCATCTTAAATATTTTTATAAAAATAAAATAATGGGTAAAAAAGAATTTAATAAATCATATAATAATAATAATAAAATTCTTGAAAATATTTTATATAAAATATGAACATGGATGAAAATATTCTTGAACGAATAGAAAAATAGAGTTGGTTTTCCTTAAAAATATTAATTCAGACATTAGAGTATTGAGGGATAATAAAAAGGATAGAAAACTTATTATTTAATAAAATACTATAGTATAAAGAAACAAATAATATTTATAAGAGATATATCATAAAAATTCCCCATCAAAAACCTAATCATAAACAATCTCGGCAAAAATGAGATTATATTGTAAAATCCTTACTCATTTTGTAACTTTTGATTCATAAGTCCCATGAAAGAAGTGAATTAAAGTGAAACAATAAATACCCAAAAAAATAACTATATTTATGTTAAAACATATCAAAGTGGTGTTAGGTGCACCTCCTAAAGAAATATAGGTTTATAACATAACATATGTTCCAAAGAAGACAATTTGTGATGATAAACCCTTACCACTTTGGTAACTCTCAAATAAAAACCCATGAGATGAAATATTTTGAATCGAAACATTAAATACCCTTATTTAATATGGGTAAATGATATGAAATTCCCAATGGTAAGTATATACACCTCATAAATATAAATATATTTATAAAAAAAACATGTCTCAACGAAACAATATTAAGACAAAGAACCCTTACTTTATGTCGGACTTGATTCATAAGCACTCTAACCTTAGGTATAATAAATTTATATTTATTATAATTTTATAAAGAAAACATTTAAAAATTTATAATAACATATATTATACACTTACAAAATTTAAACACCCTTTTATTAATAATTATTTATCAAAATCCACATATTTTGGTGTTAACTGTTTTGTTTTTAAAGTATGTTTTTATTCAGATGTTATGATCCTTGCATCTTGAGCAAAGTTACATAAAATACAAAATGTAAATAATGATATAAAAATAATATATATTCATTATATACTTATTTATAACTTTATATAAATGGTATAAATATAAAAATGAACTACATCGTTTATAGTACTTGTACTCTGTTTTCACATATGAATGTTGTTTTCATTTTCCAACGAAAAGAAGAAAATAATTAAAAATAATATTTTATCATTATAGAATAAATATTATATCATTAATATCATATATATTTATTAAATCCTTCATTATATTCCTCAATTATAGGAGGTGATGGAAAATGAATCATATCGCTCGTGGAGGCGGCAGTCCACACATACGCACAAGTGAGATAATTTCATTTACCTTTTTATGAAAGGGGTGTGGGAAAAGTTTTTTCCATAATTATAATAAAATATTAGTAAATTTATGATATTTTAGGAATAAATTAATTGTGGATACAATTTTTTTATAGAATGTGGAAGAAGGACAAAAATTGAAATAAATCAGTTAAGATTTACACCTCTTCTTTGAGAGATCTCCATTGGATTACACTTTAAGCCTTGAAAGATTGGAATTAGGATAAAAAATGAATCTAGAAAAAGAGAAGGAATATAATAAGTTTTTTTCAGGGAATTTTCATGCTATAGTAATATAATATTTTTAATAATTGAGGATAATATGTTCTCTTTTATAAGTGAGGGGTAGGGAACACATGGAATTATTTAGAATATTTCAATAATATAAAGCCACTTTCATGTAAAAGTATCTAAAAATGAGAAAAAAATGGAAGTTATGACAATATAGTGGTTAATTAAATTAAAAATATATGAATTATAATGTTTAATGTAGAATTTTCCCCTTATTTCTTAGTTTAACCCCCGGTAATCTCATTTTAACCTTAACCATGGTGACAAAATTTAACAATTTTTATGATTCATTATCACCAAAATTTAATTTGACCTTATTAAATTATATCATTTATTATGATTAAAAATATTAATAATTTTTACAATATTAGATTACTATAAGTGGGAGAAATCAATTTTAAAATAAGCATGAAAAACTCAATTAAATTTATTTCTTAAAAAATGTATTTTTAAGTATAAAAATAAATTTACTTTCATTACTTGGATTATAAAAACTATTATATGAATATATAAAATATTTTATTGAATATATATTATTTAAATTTAATAATAATTATCAATTAATGGTTATTTATATAATTTATTAGGATAAAAATTCATTGCTGGTGTAAAAAATAATTTTAGGAAAATGTGTTTTTAAGCCCTAATATGAACTTTTACAAAAATAAAGTATAATAATGATTCTTATATAATAAATTTTATTATTTATAATTATAGGATACTTATTTAACTTTAATATAAAATTAAAAACATAACGGTACTTTTAAAAACATTTATTTAATGAAATTAAATTAATATTTTACAAAAATTGGTATTTTTAAAATTTAATTAAAAATAAATCTTTTCATAAAAAATCTAAAAAATTCACCTACAGATATTATTTAAATTATTATTTCAAAAATGATATTAATTTCCTCAAATATAATTTATAAAAATTTTATAAATTAATTATAATTTCCATGCACAAAATTTAATAAAAAACATTTTTGAAGAAAACATATTTTTGATGAGTGAAATTACTTAACTGAAAAATGAGTATTTATTTATTATGAATTAATCAATAAATTTTTATCATATAAAAGCATTATATTTATTTTTCATATTGTTTTTATTCCTGTTTATATTTCCAATTTAACACATAGGTTATAACTATAACATTTAAATAATATTTTTATAGTATATCACACATTGCTTAAACTTATAATTCAATGTTTAGTAAGATATCAAGAATAATATTCTAAATTTTCATGGTGTAACATCCCAACCCCCCCTAAATAAATTTAATCCTTAAAAAATTTATCTCATTAATCTAGGGTTCAATATTTGAAAATACCTCGATTGAAAACCCATATCATATAATGGGATAATAAAATTTCGTTTGAAAAGGGGAAGTGAAAAACAAAAAATTTACCCAAAATAACACATAATCGAGTGCCAAAATAAGGATAACATTATAGGTAAGTTAAAATATGGACATGGAGGAGAAATATGATGTCAAAATGATAATATATAATGTTAGAGATCATAATCATTTTCAATTTAATAACCATAAAAATATAAATTAGTGAGGGTGAAAAAAACCATCAATTATTCAGAAATTATTATAATAAGAAAAACATTTTTATTTTCAAGATCCTATTCCTAGATTTGATGAATTATTTTACCATGGAATATGAGAAAATATACATACTATATTTTAAATCCATAGATATAATTCCATCCTTTAGTTGTGTGTTTTAATTAGTTTCCACCTCTTTTTATCCATATTACAATGATGAGTAGACTATAATAATTCTTCATACTTGAATCACTAAACTAAAATTATAATTAATCATAATATCTATAAAAGGATGAAACTATATTCCTAATATCCCTATTCAATTATGAAACCAAAAAATTGGTTAGTACCTGGTAAGAGAAATAATTAGAATAAACTATCATTCGAAAGGTTTTTCTAAATGATTTATATAATAATACCCAATGATCTAATTATTATTTTTCAAAATAGTTAAATTATAGGACTTCAAAAATAATTATAAACTATCATTCAAAACAAAAAATTTATAAAAGGTATAAAAATTCTAAAACCAAGCGAACTTTGATCCCCAAACAACATAAAGTATCTCATAATGTCACATTCCAAACAGGTGGATACCTTGGTCCTATAATATCTTAAAACATTCTAATGAAATGAATCATTATAAAACCTCAGTGAAAACATATATTCTTTGAAAAAATAAACTATATCCTCGTTCCACAAAAAAATCTTTGAGTATCCAATATAGTTTATAAATCCAAAATGAAATAATAATCATAAAAGATAACATAAATCACTCTATCATCAAATCATTATTTAATTTCAAGGAAACTAATATTATCCAATTTACTTTCTTAACATAGATCATCTCTATATCCTAACTAAAAATTATTATCTCAACCTCAAGAACATATTGAGGTTTATTTATCCCTCAATCACGTGTTTTCCAAAAATATCACTTTACCACTAAATAACATTTATAGGTTATTAGTACCATTCAACATATGCATAAAAATCCTTAAACAAAAACTACTGAAAAACAATCCTTAGATGCTTCAAGATTGTTATAACCAAAATATAAATTAAAAAACTTCTATAACATAGTTCTCAAACCCTAATACATAATCACCTCAATCATTTCACTTCAATGATTATCATAGAATTTCCCCTTCCTTGGTCTAGATGTTAAACCGTGGATTAGGGAATTGAAATGGTTAATTCACAAGTTCCCCACACATAAGGCATTGAACTATAAATGGTACCTTATGATGTACTTTATTTCTCTCCACTAAACTCATCATTTTTTCATGATAATTGGTTTATTTGTGACCTTCTTTTGCACAGAAGAAATATCCTCTTCTTACTTTGATACATTTCCTTCGGTTATTCCTCCAGTATTCTTGATGTGTTGGAAACTCAATCTTTATTCTTCATTGGTCTTTATGAAACTCTATTTCTATGTCATTTGGTTCATTTGAATAATAACCTATATTTAGGTTGATAATAATATATCTAGATACATGTTTAATAATAATAATAATGTTTCTCATTACATCTCTGTAGAAGCAGAAAATCACTCCAGGGCTGAGGAAGGTTCAGGCATGACAAAGTGAATCCATATTTGGAACCGGCAATCCATTTTTGGGGGCCCAGAGGGGTGGCACGAAAAAAATATGGAGGTGTGTGAAAAAAATTTCCCGCACAAAAAACTCTGGGGTTCGTGAGAGTTTTCCGCATGAGTGTGGAACTTTTTAGCGCCACCGCTCCGCGCGGTTGATCTATGCACTTCTAACATCAGGCACACAATATTTCGTGCCGGTGTGATTTTCGAGTGGACCCGTGATCCTGAGTGCCTATAAATAGATGGACACCCCTTCAACTTCATCCTGAAGAATCTGAACTGTCTTCCCTACGTGAAATTCCTCTCCTGTGCGCGCAAAAATATGGCTCTCAGGTACTGAATTTGTCACGCCAGGTGGCCCGGGGGTCCGATTTCATGCGAGACCCCTCGGGCATGATCCTCATCCAGATCCCTTAGACTCTCGTCCCCCTTGTGTATTTCCTTCCAATTTCGTGAAATCCTCTCATCCACGTGCAAACCCTTTTAAATTGTGTGCCCTCTATTATGCACCCGGACCGACCCTTTTGCACCCGAACCCGATTGTGCACCCGACCCGGCCTTTTTCGCGCACGTCGCTTAATTGTGAACCACCTCGTCTAATTTCGCACCGACGTAGTCCTTTTCATGCGAGCACCTCAATTGCACGCCGACCTTCCCCTTTTTCACGTTGCAGCCCCTTTTGTGCACAAGCCTCCCGCATTTTGCGCCCATGATGTCCCTCTTCCAGACATCATTTTCGAGTGCCTCCCTTTCCCAAAGCATATTCTCCATATACTCATTTTCCGTGCAACCTCCTAGGTTCGCACAAATTAACTTTAAAGTCCCATGGACGATACCGCCCGTTGCGTTGCTTCGCCTCATGATTCTTCGCATAGGCACGCTAACAGCTATTGCTTCTTCTAATAGCCACGCTAACTTGGACCCCCCAATGGTTCTCTCCATGACACCCCTTATCCACAGATTTGCATGTCCCCTCTCTGCGCCAAGGAGCAGAGGGTAATGGTTATTTATGTACTAGGGGTGTGGAGCAAACCCACCTCGTCCAAGCTGCAGGATGTTAAACTGCCAAGCACTATCATCCTCGGCACATGACGTTAAACTATGGCCTCACCACGTGCCTCGCACATGGATTTCCCCCACCTTGGACTTTCTCCACACCCACTGGTCTCCATGAGGATGGGATCTTCCCTCACAGGGGATGATATCCTCCTTATCGGAGTGACATTTGTTCGCGTAGAAAGGGTGACCATCTCGGTGTACGCCCCTAGCTTTTCTTGATGGAGGCAGCATCCCTACTCCTTTCTTCTTCGGTCCAAAGGACCAGGGGGAGGGGTAAATGGACACTGGACCCCTCCTTTCTTCAGTTCCAAATCCCTCTCCCACTGGGCTTTGTTTCCACCGGGCCTCTATCCTGGAGTAATTCCCAACCTCTTCGAGATTCTAACCATGCATAAGCCCATGTTTCCTCTTTGGGTCACGATCATATGTAAGCCACACTCCACTTACCATGGACGCACCTTTCACGACGTGATCGTCGGGTCTCTGTTATCTCTTGTTTCTCACACCGAGAAAGACTCACATGGGATTAGAGTGAGAACTGACCATGACATCTTCCTTGGGCCACCTCAGAGCGTAATCCCCAAATGCCACCACCTGAACTATGAGGTATTTGATCTTTTCTAAGGCAAGGTGCATAGGAAGCTTCGCTGAGGTTCAAGCCCAACACCCAATTGGCCATTCCGATAATCTTCACACTGGTTCTCTAACCCTACCTGAACTATGAGGTCTTTGATCTTTTCCAATGCAGGGTAAGTAGGAAACCTCTACAAGGTTCAATCCCAACAACCATTGAACCCCAGGTCCACCTTCACGTCGGATCCCAACCACGTGAACTATGAGGACCTTGATCTTTTCTAAGGCAAGGTATATAGGATGCCTCCCTGAGGTTCAAGCCCACTTTCCAACTGGACCCCAAGTCCTTATTCACGTCGGTTAACTGAATCCTCCCCCATACCCGAACTATGAGGACTTTGATCCTTGCTAAGGTAAGGTATGTAGGAAGCCTCCCTGAGGTTCAAGCCCACCATTCACCCGGTCGTTTCGACCCCTTTACGTCAGTTCACTAACACATTGGTCTACTTCAGAGAATAAGCCCCAAATCCACCTCACCATCTAAACTATGAGGACTTTGATCCTTTCCAAGGCAGGGTACATAGGAAGACTCCCTGAGGATCAAGCCCAACACCCAGCAGTTCCTACCCCCTTCATGTCAGTTCATCCCTTTCCTGCATGACGTTAAACTGTGGACCTCATCCATCGGTAATCCGTTTTTACCCCATCCAGCTGTAAGCTGTTGTGATCCCATTCAGTGGTAAGCCATTGACGTCCCCAATCAGCGGTAAGCCATTGAAACATTCCTCAGTGGCAAGCTACCATCAGACTAAATACGTGGACTTTGATTCCCTGCCATGGCAATACGTAGGAGGCCTCTTAGAGGCTCAAGCCCAAAACCATCATCATCCCCATGATGTTTCCATCCCATTCACCACCCACCTCATGAAACCTTACATCATCCATCCTGATTCTTACCCGGGCTACCACATCTCGATGGGATCATGCCACCCCATTCCTCATTCCATCTAAGAACATTCTGGAATCCACCCACACGATGAAACCAATATCAACAATCCCTCCAGGGGTTTCCTCCATCTAATCCACTATAGTCATTGTTCTGATGAGCCCGATCCATCTCTGCTAGATGTTAAACTCTCGAAATACCCTATGTTAAACATGTGAAGATGAGGAAAACCTCAGATACATACCCATGGAATACGATTCCCCGAGTTCGATGTGGTATGCCTCCGGATTCTGCACCCTAGAGAATCCCTATAATAAAGGACAGAAGAGAGACACGCCAATTCCCCAGTGTCTAGACATGCCAGTGACTCCCAACATGACTACTCCTCTAACCAAAGGTTTATACTCGGATCGGACCCCTTGGAATGTCCTGACAGAAGGAGTGTAATTAACTAGCGTCCATGAGGATATGACGCCAATAATAGTTTTACGAACAATGTCTTGAGTCTATAAGGGAGACCCGGACCAGGTGATGAGTTCTGAGGAGGAATCCACGGATGAATGAACTGTCATACCATCTTCCCATTTCGATTAAGGTGAAAACGTCCCTATACAAAGAATGGATGCCACCCACCTTTGGAAAGTGGGAATGCAGGGCAACAGTTGCGCGTCCTCCACATACAGATGCGTGTGCCCTGGAGAAAGCATCAAAAACAGAAATGGTGAACATAACATGAATTTATTCTCCTTCATATGGAGATTAGTAGCACTCGGGGAATCAACAGATTGAAGTGTCACCATATCCAGCTATCTGGCACCGAGTCCCGCTAAGCAAATAGCGGGCCTGGTGTAAAACTCACCAGTAGTTCGGGCCGTAGAGTGTTGGACATTCTGTTCTGCGACATTGTCATCATGGATCCATCTTATCAGCCCTGAAATATTGGATGGAACTGGGGAATTGGTCATCAATTCCTTTTCCTTTCAGCACTAAAAAGTTCATCTCCCTGATTCTCAAGAATCAGTTTGCTGCACCGGGGACGCGATCACTGCCTGCCCATAGATGCAGGGGTAGGGGAAATGCCAATACGGCCATTCCACAGGGCTTCACCTCTTCCATGATAGCCTCTACATCTACGAACATGGGGCACCCATGACCCCACTCCCCTTCTGAGGTCATTCAATGGAGGGTAGTCAATGACCTCATGCATTGTTACAAGGAGGAGGGCATAATTCCGACCTGGGATATGGCCCACCTAGATTTAGAGGCATCCACGCCTCATCGGCAATGCCGCCCTTGAGGGCCATGCAGGGATCAATTGCTTCCCACCATGATGTACAATATTTTCGAGAGCCTCTCCCCGAAATGCTTTGACTACTCCCTGCCTTAAGTTGATGAGGTAGGTGATGTTCGGCCCAACCTGGTCAGAGTCCCATTCCAGGGGCTCCCAGTGAGGGATACCACTCGTGCACGTCAGCGCCGCTGCCCAGTCTTGCTAAAAGTGGATAAAGTAAGCTGTGTACCTGCGCCCCTAGCCCTAGTTCGTCTAACCTGATTCCAGCGTCGGGTGCAAGCTGAGGAGGATGCCTTCCAAAGGGAGTCAACATCGACAGCAACTGTGGCCCGAGCCACCGCCGATGCATATCTTCAGTCCCTTACATACAATGAGCAGGGGCGCTTATACGCACGACTACGATCGAGGCCCCAACCACCCCACAGGCAGGCTGGGTCGACTCTCTTGGTCACATGCACGAGTAGTGGTCGCCGTGAACCAACCCGCAGCGATGCCACCCCATTCAAAGGTCCTCCCCGTACCACTACCACAGATAGTGTGGGCCTTCATTGCTTCAAGTCTCGGAAGGGAGGTATGCCCCAAGCTACCCTAAATCTGAATGAAGGTCTTCCCTGTGGGGGTGATACTTGGCACAAAAGCCTCTCCCGTGCCCATTACACTGGGTATGGAGTCATTCCTCCATCCCCCGACTGCCGGTGTAGGTACATCGACCATTCGGTCTCTCTTCAATGTGGGGATCCTCCCCATGTCCTCTCAGCAGGTGGTGAAGGTCCTCTTTGCCTTGGAAACCAGAAGGGCGAGGGCCAGCCTCACTCCACTCGCACCCAGCATGGAGATCCTACCCATGTTCAGCTAGACCGGTACAATGACCCTCCTCATACTGAAGTCCCCAGGGAAAGTAAGCATGAAGGTCCTCTTAATGCGTTTCCAATTCCATAAAAGGTTTTTCCCACTCCAGTGCAACCCATGGAGGTCTTCCCCATGTCCCCTTCGACATTTTTCCTGATTTTTCTCACACTCCAACTTTCTTGGGTGGAGACCCTCTCATCCCCAGCGCCAGTGCAGCCAAAGGACTCTGTGTCAGAAATCTGCCCTGTCCTAAGGAGTAACCCAGGGGTAGGAAGGAGGGTCATCGCTGCCATAAGAAGAATTCTAAGAAGTTCCGAATGGAGATCAAACTAGTTTGCTTCTCAGACTCTGAAGTGAAATATGACTCAGGTCGGGAACCCTCCCCTCGCTCATCCGTGTCAAGGCCCAGAGCAGGGACGAGGTGCATTAGCCTAGTGATCCTGAAATGAGAGGATCATATGATTCTCACCTCCCTCCGTAGGTATATCCAGGAGGATGAGAATCTAGCGACCCCGCAGGTTACAGTCATGAAATCACCACCATCGTCACTGAAATCTCTCTCAACCTCCACAAGAGATCACGAAGAGCTATTCTGGGAACTAATAGCAGGAGAGAAACATTGAAGCCTATCACCAGTGGCCCTATCCCCTGAACCGGGAACTATGACCATCTGCCCGTCTTATCGCAATGTAGCAGCCAGGTCACTACACTCTTCGGAGGACAGCCTGAGAATTGGTAGCCAATCAGCCTGCTTGTCATACTCTCCACCAGCCAGCTTTCCATCCCAGTGGTCTACTTTAGTACCGCTGCCAGTTCCTCAACCACCACCTATTGACGAATGGAGAAATCAAGGTACAGACCCTGAATCTAAGACAAGGAGCTTCTAGAACATCCTCACAGTGGACCACTTCCCCGAGAAGTTCTGGCCTGTGGTAGCATAGAATTTCTGCATACCGGAGTCCCTCACCCTGGAGGAAGTTGAGTGTTTCTACTACACCATATGGGCGACACATTTTAGTTTTTGTCATTAGCGGGTGGTTTACCCCAGGATACGAGTGTAATTTGAAGACATCAGTGAGCAATGTCGTCTGGTCAAGTTGCCCGCACTCCCTGTAGTCTAGCACCCTAAGTCACCAGGTCGCCGTGAGGCCCTCCAGCAACAATGTGTTCAGAGTATCAAGATACTCCGCACAATTTTCAAGGAGGCTACCACCCATTTGAAAATCTGTGGCTGGGGGTAGTATGCTACCCTCCTCTTCAGTCCTATCTGGCAGCATCCCAACTCTCTAGGTGATATCAAGGATATTCCCCCAGGAAGGGTCATGGTCAACATGGATGACATAGTGGAAGAGGAGGATGAGCTAGAGATTCTCGATGGAGACCTACCCTGTGAGATCGTGCCACGACTATTGGACCCATCAGGGAGGATTACTTTTCAGTAGAGGAACCTAATCGGTCTCCCTACACCCATCGGGGCATTGGTTCTTATCCAGAATTCCGATAAGGGAAAAAATCACGTCGGAGTTTCCAGGAACTCCGACTGACCTGCTTCAGTGCAGAAGATGGATTAGGACCCCAAGAAGGCCACATTGTGCCAATAACTTACTGAGAAGAAGAAGTTGGTCGATGAACTCCTAGTTGAATGCGCTGTAGGGCGATGGACCAATGATGGTAATCCTAGACTAGTACAGCAGGGGCAGGAACAATTACCCCTCAGCGAGCTGCCTCTAAGAAACCCTAATCATCTTGCCCCCATAGATAGGGTTGAAGCCAGAGCATACGAAAAAAGAGCGTGGTATGTCTTGCCAAACCCTCTTGAACGGCGTGGAAATCCAAGGAATCTAGTCCGGGTTCCCCCCAGGTGCCCCGTAAGCCACTCCACCAGCCGCTGAGCCTGTTTACCATGTTGAATAACTTGCCAACGCACTCCTAGTTATGGATCCCCGTAAAGACAGGGATCCCCTCCCAGATGATCCAATGGCGGCACTCATTTCCCGCCTTGAGGCATTGGAAACATGATAGGTGGAAATCCCACCTGATGTCAAGCCATATCCGGCATGGGTGGATGATATGTCGGCACCTCCGGATTTTGGGAATCCCACCTTCTCCCCCTTTAACGGGATGGGGGACCTGCCGCAGCACCTGGCCCACTTCAACTCGAGCTGTGGGCCCATGTTAGGGACTCCAGTGCACTAGGAGGCTACCAAGCTCCACTTTTTTGTTTAGACACTGGAGGGGTTGACATTTGTCTGGTACAGCCAGCTCCCTATCGGATCCATAACTAGCTAGGAAGACCATCATAGGTAATTCCTCTATCAGTTCAGTTCCACCACCTAGAAAACCAGCATCGTAGACCACTTCAAGTTCAATAAAAGGCCTGATGAGCGAGTCATAGACTTTATCGCCCGGTGGTAGGGGCTCACATTCTCCCTTGACATGCCACTGGATCAGGAGAAATTAATGACGATGTGTGTAGGGAATGTCAGGATGGAACAGGTTCCCTTTCTGATCACCCAAAACTACCCTGGAGGATTCTGAGACTTCTCCAATAGGGCCCAGCACCTAGAGGAAGACCTGCAGCAGGTCAGCCAGGCACGTCCGTTGCCCCCTGTGATTCCTGCGAGGAGGGCTACCAGAGCCAAGCCTGCCACAGTGGCCCAAATAGAGCCCCCTAGATAGCTGACATTATTACCAGCGGAGCCACCTCTGCAACAACGATGAGGCCCACCCCCACAGGTGCAACCTCCAGCCCAGCAGCTTCCGCTTCAGAATCAGCAGGTGCCACAGTGGAATGTGCCACCACCACCTAGGTAGGACAACCAAGATCCACCTCCTCAGCAGACGCATCTAGTTCCTAGTTAGGGCCAGGCTCCAAGATCCCCCTTTCCAGACAGAAGAAACCAGACCTACTCGTTCAACAAGAATCAGGTCCCTATCTATTTCATAAATGCCTTAGAACAAGGAATCATGCGTTTTCTTGAGTGCAGAAGGCCAAAAGAGGCGAACCTCACTGATCACCCCAACTACTGCCCCTATCATCGGATCCTGGGGCACACCCTCAAGTAGTTCTATGTGTTTAAAATACCCTTGACTGTCACTTGAAGAGTCATCCATCACTGGGCGGATTCAGGGAGGGATCCCCATCTTTAGGGTTATAAAGTCACCGAGAATGCGGAACAATGATGGCATTGGTGGGGCACGTTGTTTTCCCTTGTGCCACTGATTCTTTCTCTTTTGAGAAGAGGCTGGCTGAGATAATGATGTAGAAGTGGTGGCCGCAGCTTCTGAAGGCTCCATCTGATCCAGGCATTCCCGAATGATACCATGAGCACCAGCAACCATTTTGCGATCCATACAGTCATCTTACTTCTGGGACCCATAGTTAGAAACCTGCTGCCACTCACATTCGTTGTCACTTCAGAAGCTGCGGCCACCACTTAGACATCATCATCTCATCCATCCTCTTCTCAAAAGAGAAATCATTGGTGGCGTAAGGGAAAACAACGTGCCCTGCCAATTCCATCGTTGTTCCGCATTCTTGGTGACTTTATACCCCTAGAGATGAGGATCCCTCCCTAAATCCGCCCAGTGATGGATGACTCTTCAAGTGACAGTCAAGGGTATTATTTGGTTAATACCGTGGAGTTGGTAAACCCCTATATGACTCCTGATGACGGGGAGTGCCAAACGAACCTCCCCAACATCCCCAGCCGACGCCAACATTGGCGGAGTCGTGGCCACATGGGTCATCGGGGCACATCAGTTGGAACCTCCAGCTAGGTTGTGAATGCCACTAAGACTAGACAGCAGGCCTAGCGCAGAACTCAGCATGCCCAGCCTCTTCATCCGGTGTCGTCGGGCCCGCCTCCACCACCATTTGTGCTACTGGATCAGGAAGAACTACCTCGACCAGGCTGCAACCAGCCTCGCCCTGCTACAGGACGATCTCATTCATCTGTTCCTCATCTGAAAGTTACTCTTTGGGCTTCGACTAGTGAGCAACGTGATATATCCAACACCAGTCAGCCACCGGTCCGGCTGGCAGGGCCCTCCATGCCTCCTATCAAAGAGCGGCTTCGTGCAAGTAGAAGTTCATGCCTGGTACGGAAGTATGATGTTCTCAAGCACATCGCCAGCATCCCATCAAGGATTTCCATCCATTAATCCATTCGATTGTCACCAGATATGCGTGAGGCCCTCGTTGAGTCTTTAAGAAGCCCCCTCCAGTTTTAGATAGAGGTAGCAGCTGCAGAGCCTTTTCATGATGAAGCGTTTGAGAATGCTGAATGTCAGGCCATCATTTCATTCTATGGAGAAGATGAAGGCTCTCCCATACAGGGGAACATCTTCCCACTATACAACACATGACAATTTAATGGCGTGGAGGTTTGCCACTGTCTTGTTGACACCAGCTCCAAGATTAACCTTATCTCGACGCGGACGTTGCAGAAGATGAGATTATCCGAAGATGACTAGACTCCCTCTGATTTAAGAATCCAGGGATACGACAGGACCGAGCAGACCCCAGTCGATAAAATTGTTTGAAGACCTAGTTTAGTGGCATAGTTTCCAGTACTATGTTTACGGTTGTCTCCAAGGACACCACGTATAATGCATTGATGGGTAGACCATGGATTCACCTGCACGTGGTAGTCCCCTCGTCGTATCACCAGTGCCACAAGTACTCCCTCAATGGTTGAGTAGGTTTACTTCAAGGCGATGCTTCTATTTTTGCCTCTTGTGAAGCCCACTACCTGGATTCTGACTCTTACAAGAGAAAGGATAAGTAGATTTAGGAAAGTGAGGTTAGGCCCATGATGGCCACAACTGACCCTTGGGAGGTTCTAGATGAAGCATACGTCTCCCCGATCCATCGATTGGAGGCCCCAACCCCCGACATGGGAGAATGTTTTTTTGTCTCCAGTACAAGAGGGAAGCATATTCCCTAGTCCAAGAGATGAAATAAAATCACCTCGTACTTCTACTCAAACCAGGATTAGGTGATCCCGGAGCCTCCTATGCCCGTACGATATCAGGATATCTGCCCCATGGCAACAACAGTACGTCATACCTTTCTGTTTCTCCAGGATGGGATTAATCAGATCAAGCCGATGCGCCACTATTGCTTTGATATCATCAAGCATGGTCCCTTGGGTTGAAGACCAGTTGGGATCAGATCGACTACCTTCATTACTATGGTTTCAGTAGTACGTGAATCTCCTGATAAGTTGTACACCGTTGTCCAGGCTGGTACCAGCCTCCCGTTAGGATCTGCCGACCCAGAGGAAGCTTCTCCCGCAGGGAATCCATCCTCCACAAGCGAAGAAGAGGATTTGGAGGACAATCCCCCTTCCTTTGAAGAATTCGTCTCCACTACGGTTGATGAACTATTACAGGTGATCCTTGGTAGTGAGGCAGATCTGAGACCCACCTTGATCAGTGCAACCATGTCCCTTGAGGATCACCAGTGGTACATAGATTTGTTGAAGTAGAATCATGATGTATTCTTTTGGAACAATGACCAGATGGTAGGACTGAATCCTCAGGTATCCGTCCACCACCTCAGTCTCCCTACAAATCATCACGGGTTCAAGCAGCCTCCCAGAAAGATGAATCCTTCTCATAGTGCCATGGCCAAGGCTGAATTTGACAAACTCATCAGAGCCAAATTCATCAAGGAGGTTCAATACCCCAAGTGGATAGCCAACATTGTTCCCATTAGGAAGAATAAAGGATAGATCATGGTCTACATCGACTTCTGAGACCTCAACTGTTACTGTCCGAAGGATGATTTTCCCCTTCTAGTGATAGAATTGTTGATCGATGATATGGCTAGGTTTCAGGCCCTCTCCTTCACAGATGGTTACTCTGGATACAACCAAATCTGAATGGCCCCCGAGGATGAGGATTCCATATCTTTCAGGGTGCCCCAAGGTACTTTTGGTTACCAGGTTATGCCCTTCAGCCGGAAGAATGCAGGTGCCACCTACCAGCAGGCTATGCACCGCATATTCAAGCCAATCCTCTGGACATTGGTGGAATGCTATGTGGATGATCTGGTAGTCAAATCTCGCCAGCTCCAGGACCATCTCAAGAACCTTGAGAAAGTGTTCAGCTTCCTCTGTTCCCACCACCTGAAGATGAACCCATTCAAATGTGCCTTCAGGGTCACCTATGGGAAGTTCCTTGGATTTGTTGTCTGGTACCAGGGCATCGAGATCGACCCCGAGAAGATCAAGGCCATCAGTCAGATTCCTCCCCCGAGAAGTATTCGGGAGCTTCAAGGTTTCCAAGGCCACCTAGACTACATGCACCGATTCATTGACAATCATACCAGCAAGTGTAAGCCCTTTTCTCGACTCATGAAGAAAGGATCCACCTACGAGTGGGACGAAGAGTGCCAGACCGCGTTTGAGGAAATAAATCAGTGTCTGCTCTAGCCTCCGGTCTTGATGACACCCATCTCAGGAAATCCATTAATCCTGTACGTGACTGCCATGGAATGATCTATCAGCACCCTTCTCGCCTAGAAGAACAATGAGGGGATCTAAAACAGTGTCTACTACCTTAGCCACATGCTCCTCGACATGGAGACTAGATACTCCCCCATCTAAAGGAGCTTCCTTATGCTAGTATTCGCAGTGTAAAAATTGCGACACTACTTGCAACACCATGTGGTTCATCTGGTGTCTCGGGTAGACCCGTTGAAGTACATTCTAAACCGCCCCATGTTGATAGGCCAACTAGCATGGTGGGAAGTAATCCTCCAGCAGTTCGACATCAGGTTTTTCCCCCAGAAAGCTATCAAGGGACAAGCATTGGTAGATTTTCTAGCAGCCCATCCATCCTCTGCGGACCATTCCCTAGACCTGTATTTTCTTAATGAGGCAATCCTCTGGGTAGATTGTGCTATCCTGTGTTGGAAGATTCACTTTTATGGTGCCTCCTGGAGCCCCATCGGCTGGAGGCTCGACGATCCCAGACTCAACAGAGTAGGCCTGGGTATTGTATTTATTACCCCATCACAATCCATTTTTCCATACTCATTCTTGTTATCAGAAGGCTGCACCAATAATGAGGCAGAGTATCAGGCCCTCATCACTGGCCTCGAGCTGGCCCTCGAGATCGATGTGCCCCATTTGCATGTGAAAGGGGATTCTGAACTAGTCATCAAGAAAATCAATAGTGACTACGTCATAAACAATTCAGAGCTTGTACCATTGTTGGAGCACACCCTCCATCTAATGGACTAGTTTCCATCTCAACCGGATGTTACTCATGTCCCTCAATCACAGATCAGTTGAGCCGATGCCCTGGATGGTGTGGATGCATCACTTGCAGAACCAGAGTCGGATGATCTGATTATACACGTGGTGCATCAGAGAGTCATTTCTCTCGTCACCACATATGATGATGATGGCCTACGAGTAATCCATTTTAACGCCGAAGCCTCCACTTCAGGACCCCCAGGTTCCTCAGATGCAGTGGTTGAAACAACCCCCAACTGGAGATCCCCCCTTTTCAGTTATCTCCAAAATGGTTACCTCTCGGCTGATTAGGCCGAGCGCGAGTGAATCTGACACCGCATGTTGTAGTTTACCCTCCAGAGTGGTCCTAGTCTTGATAAGATCCTCTAAAAGCACAGGATTGATGGTGTTCTCCTCTGTTACATCCAATGAGTCAATATTTCTCAGGTCATGTAGGAGGTTCACACCGGTTCCTGTGGGGCTCACCAGACTGGGCCGATGCTGTCCCACGAGATCCAAAGATTGGGATATTTCTGGCCCTCCATGATCCACGACTGCATCGAGTTCACCAAGAGGTGTCACGCATTACAATTTCATGCTAACTTCATGCATCGACCTCTAGAACCTCTATACTCTACCAAGTACTATTGGCCAATTGCGGGGTGGGGACTCGATGTCGTGGGACCATATCCACCAGCAACAACTCACCAATGCAGGTTCATCTTGGCCGCCATGGATTTCTTTTCCAAGTGGGCAGAGGCAGTTCTGCTCAAGGAGTTCAAGGTCCGTTCTATTGTCAAATTCATGAGCTCCAATATCATCTACCGATTTGGAGTCCCTCATTCCGTCCTCGCTGATAATAGCACCAACTTCCATGCAGTTGAGTTGAAGAAGTTGTACGCCAAGTCCAACATCCGTTCAAACCATACCTCCCACTACCACGTACAGGCGAATGGACAGATCAAGGCGCTCAACATTACCCTCTCTAACATTTTGCAGAAAATGGTTGTTCAAAACAAGAATATTTGGCCGGACAAGCTCCCCAATGCCCTCTGGGCCTATCGGACGACGAATCATAATTCAACCCTGGTGACCCCATATTCCATGGTGTATGGAGCTGAGGCTGTCCTGCCCATCAAGATCAAGCTGCCCTCATTACGCACAGTGGTCTATGACCAGCAAGCGCTAGATAAGGTAGTAAAAATTCGTCTGGGTGAATTGGAAGCACTTGACGAGAATAGGCTTCGTGCCATGCACAATTTGGAAAGGCATGAGAATAAGATAGCTAGAGCATTCAACAAGAAGGTTCACCTTCGCTCATTCCTGCAAGGAAACATGGTATTGGCCTTCCAGACACCAATGATCCCTGGCATGAAACCACCCAAGTTGGAGCCCAAATGGGAAGAACCTTACATAATTCACAGGGTTTACCCTAATAGAGCATACTCCCTGGTGACCATGGATGGTGAGCATAAAACTCCTCCCACCAATGCCAAGTTCCTCATGCAATACTTTTCCTGAGCCTACTGGTCCTGCATGACCTTAAACTAGATGGTTCTGCATGACCATAAACTGCATGATGGTCCAACATGACCTTAAGCTATTCGGTCCTACATAACATTAAACTGTGCATCGTCCTGCATGACGTTAAACTGCATCTTGAGAACTATGTATGGCTTGATTCCCATCCACATGGGATACGTTGGAACGCTCAGATGCCTCATCTTCAGCCCAGTCCCAAACTCTTCCCTTTGACTATCCCCCATGGGTATAGTTCTCTTGGAGGATCCTTACAGGATATGGTGTAAGCTTCCTTAGCCCCACTCGTGCCAGGATTATAACAGTCACACCTTGTGCGTACTCCCCATTCTTCTATCCTCCCATGTCCTCACCATATGACTTTAAACTTCATGGCCTTCAAGAACTACATATGGCTTGATTCCCATCCTTATGGCATATGTAGGAACACCCAGAAATTTTGTCTATTGGCCCAGCCCAAATTCTAGAATCTCCCCTCAGGTCAGGACATATGGTGTGGTACTGGTTTTTGCCTCAATACACGTTGAGCTCATCCCGATTCCTCCGTACGTCTCCCTCACCATAGGTGTTTTCCTCTTTCATCGCCCTACTTTATTTTAAAATTTATGGGTATAGATATGTTTCACCCACTCCTTTGATTGGGACTCCATCATCTTTCCCATCCAGAAGGTCCCCCAAACGGCATAGATGCTAGTCCCAAGGGCTCTCCTAACACATTATGCCAACGCCCTCGAGGATGTTGAACAAAAAATTGATACAAATCTCGCATTGTAAATATTTTTAGCAGTCAAAACTCATTTGTTGTTCCCATTCTAGGTAACTATAGGGACACTTTGTTTCGAACATGGTCAACATCTATCTTGTGTCGTTAGGGCCACCCTAAGATGTCCCAATCATTGAGTTTAGTGGTTCATTCTTCCCCATTGTATCTCCAAGCGATGAACTCCCATCAGGTGATGTCAGTTTCTAGACCCTTATAAGATAGGGAGAGACGAATCCGACTCCTTGTTTCCCACACCAAGCACTGATCACGTGGGCTTAGGAGCTGTGATGAGGTGGTAACTGCACAAGAGGTTGTATGGATACCATTAGTCGAGACACCCCACCTCAGGCCCCTCAGCCCTTTCGGGCCTCTGGCACAGGTTCTCATTCAGGGTTGTATGGTGGGGTATACGACTATGTCCTCATTCATGTTGGGTTACTCGTTGTACCGTAGACCTCCTGTATGTAGGGTATCTTACCCATTTTCGTCCTCACGGCAAGACGTTAAACTGCAAGCTGGTTGGCCTTTTCCATCTGAGGCCCAGCCTTAGGACCCTTGGCCTTTTCCATCCAAGGCCTAGCCTCAGGCCCCTTGTCCTTTTATGTCCAAGGCCCAGCCTCAGGCCCCTTATCCTTTTCTGTCCGAGGCCCAACCTCAAGCCCCTTGGACTTTTCCATCCAAGGCCTAGCCTCAGGACCCTCACCCCTTTTTCTTCCGCGGCCCAGCCCCAGGCCCTTCGACCCTTTCTGGACTCTGGCCCAGGTTCTCATTCAGGGTTTTATGGTGTGGAATGGGACTATGTCCTCATTCACGCTGGGTTACTCATCGTGTCGTACACCCCCCCCCCCCTCTTTGGGGAATCTTACCCCTATATGGGTCATTTCTAGAACTACATGTGGCTTGATTTCCATCCTCATGGGATACGTAGGACCGCCCAAGAAACTCGTCTTTGGGTCCAGCCCCATCCTGGCCCCTTGTCCCACATTCCCCCGGAGAGAGGAGTATATGGTGTGGTATGGGACTATTTCCTCATTCACGTTGGTTTTGTAAGACCACACCACATACCTCTCCCTCTGGAGAGTTCTCTATCCCTTTATTCTATACTCATCCCTTAAAATTTCTTACTCTTAATTTGATCACCCTCCTCGACCCTCATCAGCGACGCACCAATCTATTTAAGAGTACTCTGGTTTAGCATGTGGAGTGTCAGATTTTACGTGGACATGCTTTCACCCATTTTTCAGGCTTCGCGTTCCCATTCATTTGGGTTTCAATAATCTTCCACACCTGAGGGGACCCCCGAATTGCATGGATTCTAGGCCTATGGGCTCTCATACCATAATGGGCCAACCTACTCCAGGGTTTCAGACAAGAAATCGATACATGTACCGCATTGTGAATTTGGGCAGCGGTTGATGCTCATTTTTTGTCCCCATTTGAAGCTAATGCGATAGGGATTCTTTGTTTTGAACACTGTGAACAATTATCCTCCACCTTCACGCCAACCCCTTTAAGCCGTGAATTTTGGTTACATGATTTACATCATTATCCACCCCATCATGTCCAAGTGGAATTTTAGCACTCCAGACACTATCCCTTAGTGCGCATTTGCACATTAAGAGGACAGAACCACGATAAAGGCATCATTCAGGGCTCTGCACCGACTTCCCTTTGACGTGCATCCTAGGTATTGAAAAAAAACTCTCTCACCCTTGTTTCCCACACCGATTAAGGCTCACGTGGGCTTATGGATCGGGTTGAGGTATGCGCTTACTTGAAAGGATTCCACTTCTCCCTGGTCCGAGCTCTAAGACCATAAACTAAGATCTCTTTTAGAACTATGTATATATTGATTCCCATCCTCATGGGACACATAGGAACACCTAGACGTATCGTTTTTGGGTTCATCTCAATTGGGATCTAGTTTCTCCTACCCCTCACCCTCCTACCTCTATTTTGTCCCCTTGGACCGAGGTCTCTTTCACAGAATTGTGTACGATGTGGTATCTGATTCTTCCCCCATTCGTGTCGGGTATGTTTTAGTGCACCATGAAAATTCACCCTTTATCCTCATTTCTACTTTTTCTATGCCTCATGATGTTAAAATGCATGCCTGGTCCCACCACATGACCCTAAATTGTGACATTATCGTCCTGGTCGCGTGACGAAAAATGGAACTGCATCATGATGTCCTCACTCAAGGGGACACCATGTTTGGTATCAGTCACATGCCATACCATTTGTCTATGCCTGCATATGACTTCATTCTTATGGCGACGTCAGGACTTGCTATCCTTGGTCTGTCAATTCACAAAAAAACCATTCACCTTATAATAAAAACTAGATTTATGAAATACCGCTTCTTTTGGTGGGAGGGACACACCCGCACACCCCTTTTATCCCTAGAACTAGTACCTTAACATGTCACCTCTTAGAACTACGTGCATCTTGATCCCCATCCTCATGGGGTATGTAGGAATGTCCGTGAACCTTGCCTCGGGCCCAGCTTAACTCTCGTGTCTGATCCCTTGACGTAAAATCTTTCCATGGAACATGTGGTGGTCGAAACCCCAGGTTCCCATTCACATTGGGTTTTATAATTACCCCACCATGTGTCTCCCGCGTTTCCTACCATCCATGGTTTGAGCTCTATGACCATAAACTAAGACCACTCTATGTCCTTGCAGAAAGACATTAAACTCCACCACACATCTTAATAACTATGTATGGATTGATTCCCATCCTCATGGGATGCGTTGAGTCTCCCAGGCATTTCACCTCACTTCCAGCCCCAGGAATAATAAATCATGTTCCTCCTCCTTTTTGTACCCTGGCCTGACCCCTTATGGGGAACCATGTAACTACAACTTTTCCCTGAACAAGTTTGGGATACCCCACGATGAGACTGGGAAGCACCAACTCCCTTGCCAGAGAGGTCCTGTCTAAAAGTAGGAATGATCCATGTTTAGACTGATGCACCCATCTAATGTGATTCCACCATGGTGGTGTAATATTGAGAGTCTTGGATCCTATTTGAACAAACCATCACTCCACATTCCACGCTTTTCATGCCCCTTATTCGGACCCTCGTCCTCTTTCATGTCTAAAAGAACCCCCTAACAGTATGGATTCTCGGCCTATGGGAACCCTATTGTCTCGGGCCAACGTTATAAAAGGCTATTGGATGAAATTTTGAGTCAGGCCCCATGTTTCGAACATGGTCAACAATCGACCCTCATTTTCCATCCCCATTCTGGGCTAACACAATAAAGATATTGTGCTTTGAATGTGGTCAACGGTTATTCTTTATTATCACACCACCCCCATAGTGTTTTGAGTCTTGGGTATCGTGATTCAGATATTCCATTCCCATATGTTCAGATTGATTCCAGCACCCTTGGCGTCACCCTGTTCATGCACAAGAGCACACTGGGAAAATGGTAATTTGGATGTTTCGAGAGCTTCATCCTCCAGTCAGGTCTCTCCCATTTCCTCCCTGAAATTTGGGCCGGTTGTTCAAACCTCGGATGCTCGAAGCTTGGTTGACACTTCTATGTTCAAACAAAGTAATGGATCATAGTTGAATGTATTAAACCAAATGAACAAGTAAATGATTATCTATACAACTATCCATACATGCAGTTCGAAACAAGAAGCCGTAAGGAAAAATTATTTCATGAGTTCGGCCAAAATAGGGCCCTTAAGGGTCAGATTCTTGGATGGATCGCTCCAGTGCCTCTATCGTTTGGCTGATGGACTCCAGGATTGCTTCCTGCCCCATGAGGACTCTCTCTTCATCAGCGGCTGCAAAGAATAGTCCCCTGACCCTAGCCCGTGCTTGTGCCTAGTCGGTTTGAAGTTCAGTCATCTGGTGATCCACCTCCACCAGTTGCTCTTGGGCCTCTACCAGCTAGGCCCTTAACTGCTCCACAAGCTCGGAACAGTTTGAAATGAATGTCTCTCTTTCCTTCACCTTTTCTTCAAGGCGCCAGACCTCTTGTTCTTCCTTGATGATTGCTTGGGTACTCCCTGACCCCTACCGACACTGGGCAACATTGGAGCGTTGGCTGTTCTTGCACAATTTCTTGGCCATGTAGTCACAGACAGTCAAATGAAGGCACTAAGCATCCATCCCTCCATCATAGAGAAAGCGCATCCAGGTTTGGATTGATCCCATCCATTTCATCCATTTTGTACGGGGCTGACCGAGAAAGCGCTTGATGAACTTACACCCTTTGTATTGCGTCATTCATCTCTCCTCAGCCACCTCCGAGTCAGAATCCTCTATCTCCTTAGGTTCTGCAGGCCGATAGCCCGAGAAGGCAGCCAAGAGACCAGCGGCAGGGTCTTCTTCGTATGCCCCTCCCAAGGGGTTGGGATCTTCAATGCCTGGGCAACCATCCCCTCTCACCTCAGTCTCGGTAGCTCCCTCACCGACTTCTGGCCCTTCCCCGACATGAGTACCATTGATTTTCACTACTCTTTTCTCACCGTGTTCTTGGGCCGGCTCAGTTTGAGAAGTGTGCCCTGAATGGGGCGACATGTTTGCAGTTGAATAAATTGCAGATGACCCGGTGGCAGCCCGAAGAGCCTCCAAGGCTGTGATTACTACACAAACAAGGAACACCCTGATCAATTGAGCTATCCAATGGTGATTAACCAGCATTTAAGTAATGAACTTATAGGTTCCCAAAGCATCAGCCTTCGGTGTTCTAGCCACAACAGGAGCTGCCATTATGGGGGATCCCTCAGCGCTCGTCAACTCAATAATGGGCATCGGATCCCCACCTTGTTCTACCGGCACCTCCTCCCCTTCGAATGGAGACCCTTGGTCGCCACCGATATGCTCCTAAATAGGAAAAGGAGATCTAATTAAGGGATACAAAACATGATGAGGGGAAAGGTTAGATAAGGGCTAAGGCGTACCTCAAGAACCTCAGTTATATCCACATCAGATCTGACGATCTCACCACTCTCCCGGAGACTCCCTTGGTGGGACTCCCCTTGAGACCCTCCACCTTTAGGATACTCTTCTCCTTTACCACCTCCTTCACCTTCTCCTTCATCCTCCTCTTCTGTCTCAGCGACTTCTGGATCATCTTCGTTGTCATCGTCCTCTGACAGTAGCTTTTTTGGATCATTCTCTTGACCGAGCATAACTTTCACCAAGAATGATGGCTCCTCACACAAACCTCGTTGGTGTGCAGACACGTCCATGGCTGTCAGATACGCATGCCGACGATGAAATTTCAACCTATAGACAACCCGAATGAGTCCGACCTCCGACAGCTGGATTCCGTCTCACACTATCTTCTACCAAAGAGCTTTAGTACTCATCGACTATCGTGGGGTCATCAAGGCTGACCACAGAGCCGGGAAGATTGCGTCATTGGAAGGTTGAGGCAGGTACCTTATCTGCTACACAGGAAGTTCCCTGGCCACTTCCAGATCTCTTCTCCCCCTAGGCGATGAGGGCACGACCACGCCATGCAACCTCCCCACCGCTGAAGTCCCAGCTTGTGTGGTCCCAGCGGCCCAATGAACTTCCGACCATTGTTCCCTAAAAAAACCATGTCTCCTATCCCGCCACCCAGGCTTTACACTGGGTACCTTTAGTTTCCAAACTCGCTTCCAGAAAATCCTCTCAGGGTATGATATGGCCCAGTGCTCGGCATATTCGGTTGAGAGGCCAGCATCAACTTCGGTGAGAGGAAAGGTGATAACGTCGCTAGAGCCCAGGGCTGTGAACATCAGCCATATTTAGAGAAGAACGAAGGGGTTCCTATCTTCCCGAACATCTGTGTGCACCTTCTTCGGCATCCGCTGAAGGCATCCAAACTTCCTGGAAAATCTGGACGGCATGTAGGGATCACAAAAGATCTTCCAGTCAATCTGGGCCATGATAACCCCACCTCTGATGATCTGGAAGTATTCCCTTTGCTTCAGTGAGCCTTTCCCATTATCTATCATCTGTACTGTCGGGCTGGGGAATGGGCTGATAGTGGAGTTGGCATAATTGTCAATCCTGATACTTACTCCCTCCTCATTAAACGTCAGCGGCATGACCCCGACGATGTTCCACAAGGAAGTACGCATGCCATTACCTAGAGGATGAATGTCATTCGGAAAGGTATACCCACCGAAATGAGCCGTCACCCAGCCATAAAATATCTGGAAGGGGCTCCAAATCCTCCTCGGTGACCCCCTCTCGAAATGCGTCCCAAAATGGAGTATAGATGGTCCAACATGGGGAATCCCATATTGAACATTTGATTAGAGTACATGATACCGACCATCACCAGGGTCGCTAGGAGAACTCCCATCCTTGAATCCCCCACCGGAAAGAGCCAACCACTCAGAAATTTGGAAAGGAAAATAGTGTATCAGACTTTCGGGTCCCGACTCTCATTTATGTTGAAGCCCCATGAATGATAGTCCCCTGACTCCAATAACCTCCAGTACGATTAGATCTTGCTCCTCTTTGCCACGGTCGGACACCATATCCATCGCCCCGACATATTGACATCCAGATCTCTTTGCAAGAACAAGCTAAATAATTTCTTGTAAGTAATGTCCTTCAGAAAATCATTGACCCCCAACCCATCCTTAGCCAGTTCCAACAGGTTCCATATCAGCAAAGGGGTTCATGATCCGTCCCCCCAGGTGTTCCTTGTCGGGAGGAATTCATCATATTGGTTCCCATCCAAAGAGATACCCCCGATGCAATGGATGTCCCACAGGCTCATACCAACTTCCCCATGATGAAGATGGAAGGGATTGGTGTTAGGGGACCATCGGTTAAACAACTCTGGTCTGAGCTCAGGCTGGAGATAGAAATGAAACTGCGACGTCCACACCGTCTCGAACAAACCGATGTGCCACAGTTCAGCCCCAAACTGGTCACATGTCTAGAGAACCCAATACGCCCAGGACCATTCAGTGGTGAAATTTCCTCCAGACCACATATCCCAATATTGTATCCATCCTTTGGTCTCATCAGTAACACTCTGACGGAAGGTGCTTGCATAAAGGGTCGGAGAACTCTCTGCGACAGGGTCACTCCCCAAGATGGTCCTGGTCCTAGGATTCAGGGCGTAAACATCCAGGTGTCTAGTTTCTCTAGCAGGATGTCCGTTGTAGGTGATGTTATACTGGGGCATGTAATCCTCGTGGGTCACCCATGATCGTGGTGTGGTGACCTCAAACTTTGGAACATGTACCTCCTCTAGGATTCTGAAGTCCCAAGTCAGTAGGTTGGAAGACAGTGCATACTCCTTCTACGTTGGGGTCAACATGTTGAAGAGAGTATGATTGTTTGATACGATCCTTCGGGTGCCATAAACCTCAGGGTTGGTGACCATCTCAGCCCTTCTAGTAGCGGATACAGCTTCCCTCTCAACGTCATCCCGATTGGTGGCCATCTCCTACTGGAAAGGTTTTGAGAAGACTATGTGAGAAAAATAGTTGTTGGAGTGAAAAAATAGAAGCTAGCGTGAAAAAGTAGTAGCTGGCGTGGAAATACAGCTGCTGGCGCAAAAAATCGGAAGTCGGCACGGAAAATCCAAGGTTGGCACGTAAATAGATGACTGATCGTGGCGAATTACGTGCAACAGAAGAGTTTTTCACATAGGTGGAGGAAATCGTTTTCATGCACAAGTGCTCTGGGCTTATCGTGTGATAAAATCCGTACAGAATGGGGGACCCGCGAGGCCTTTTATAGGTGCAATGAGCAGTTTTTGCGCATGCATGAAAATTTGATTGCGCGCTCCGTACCAGTTTTTCACGCCTCTTCGGTTTTAAGCGTACGTCGGACCTTGGGAGTCCTCTATCTCAGTGTTTCCCTTGTAATCCGAACTTTATAGCCCCTCACCGATCCGATTCTGAGGGGGGAATTTTTAGACGCCAAAAAGCACTCTAGGGCAGAGGAAGGTTCGAACGCGGCAAAGGGAAGCAATATTTTGAACCGGCGATCCATTCTGTGGGGCCCGGAGGGGCGGTGCAAAAAAAATACTGAGGTGCGCGAAAAAAATATGTCTCGTGTGAAAAAATATGGGATTCTCCAGAGTTTTCCGCATGAGCATGGAACTTTTTCGGGCCACCACTCCATGCAGTTGATCTTTGCGCTATCGACACTGGGCACACAATATTTCACGCCAGTGTGTTTTTCGTGCTGACCCGCGATCTTGAGAGCCTATAAATAGAAGGCCACCCCTCAGACTTCAGCTTAATGAATCTGACCTATCTTCCCTGTGTGAAATTCCTCTTTTGTGCACGCAAAAAGATGGATCTCAGGTACTGAATTTTGTCATGCTAGGTCACCCTGGGGGTCCGCTTTCACGCGTGACCCCTCTGGCTTGATCCTCGTCCAAATCCCATCGATTCCCATCCCCCATGGGCAATTCCATCCAATTGCCAACAATCCTATCTTCTGCATACAAACACTTTCAAATTGTGCGTCCTCTATTACGTGCCCGAACCGGCCCTTTTGCGCCTAAACCCAATTGCATGCCCGACCCGGACTTTTTTGCGTATTCCGTTAAATTGCGTGCCACCCCAGCCAATTTCATGCCGACGCAGTGCTTTTCGCATAAGAACCTCAATTGTTCACCGACCCACCCCTTTTTCTTGCAGCAGTCCCTTTTTTGCCCAAGCCTACCACCTTGTGAACCTGTGGTGTCCCTCTTTCGGGCATCATTTTCGGCTGCCTCCCATGCCCAAAGCATCTTCTCCATATACTCATTTTCCGTGCAAACTTCTAGGTTCGCATGAAGTAACTTCAAAGCCCCTTGACGATACCGCCTATTGCGTTGCTTAGCCTCATACTTTTCCACATAGTCACGCTAATGGATATTGCTTCTTCACATAGTCATGATAACGTGGACCCCTCGATGGTTCTCTCCATGACACCCCCTATCCATGGCTTTTCATGTCCCCTCTCGGCACCAAGGAGAAGAGGGTACTGGTTATATAATTCCTAGGGGTGCGGAGCAAACCCACCTCGTCCATGCTCCAGGACGTTAAACTGCCAAGCACCATCATCCTCAGCACATGACGTTAAACTGTGGCCTCGCCCTGTGCCTCCCACGCAAGGTGCCCCCACCTTGGAAATTCTCCACGCCCACTGGTCTCCCTAATGATGAGATCTTCCCTCACAGTGGATGATATCCTCCTTATCGAAGTTTCATTTTTCCGCTAGGAAAGGGTGACCATCTCGGTGTAATCCCCTAGCTTTTCTTACCGGAGGCAGCATCCCTACTCCTCTTTTCTTTTTTGGTCCCAAGGACCAGGGGGAGGGGGAAGTGGACATTAGGCCCCTCCTTTATTTAGTGCTAAATCCCTCTCCCACTTGGCTTTTTCACTGTCGGGCCTCCATCCTGGAGTAAGTCCCGACCTCTTCGGGCTGCTAACCACCCTTAAGACCCTATTTACTCTTTGGGCCGCGATCACGCGTAAGCCCCACTCCAATTCCCACGGACGCACCTTTCGCGACATGATCGTCGGGTTTCTATTATCTCTTGTTTCTCAAACTGAGCATGACTCATGTAGGCTTAGAGTAAGCACTAACCATGACATCTTCCATGGGCCGCCTCAGAGAGTAAGCCCCAAATGCCACCACCCGAACTATGAGGTCTTTGATCTTTTCCAAGGAAGGGTATATAGGAATCCTCCCTGAGGTTCAAGCCCAACACCCAATTGGTCGATCTAACCATCTTCACACCGGTTCGCCAACCCCACCTGAACTACAAGTTTTTTGATCTTTTCCAAGGCAGGGTACGTAGGAAGCCTCCATGAGGTTCAAGACCAACAACCATTGGACCCTAGGTCCACCTTCACATCGGTTCCCAACCATCCGAACTATGAGGACTTTGATCTTTGATAAGGAAAGGTACGTAGGAAGCCTCCATGAGGTTCAATCCCACTATCCTCCTGGACCCAAGGTCTTTATTCACATCGGTTCACCGACTCCGCCCCCATACCCGAACTACAAGGACATTGATCCTTGCTAAGGTAAGGTATATAGGAAGCCTCAATGAGGTTCAAGCCCACCATTCACCCGGTCATTCCGACCCCTTTACATCAGTTCATGAACACCTTGGGCTGCCTAAGAGCGTAAACTCTAAATCCCCCCACACCACCTGAACTAAGAGGACTTTGATCCTTACCAAGGTAGGGTACGTAGGAAGCCTCCTTGAGGTTCAATCCCAGAACCCAGCAGTTCAGACCCCCATCACGTTGGTTCATCCCTGTCCTGCATGATGTTAAATTGTGGACCTCATCCAGCGATAAACCGTTGTAACCACATCCATCGGTAAGCTGTTGGGACCCTGTTCAATGGTAATCCGTTGATGTCCCCAATCAGTGGTAATCCCTTGAAACCCTCATCAGTGGCAAGCCTCCCTCAGATGAACTATGTGGACTTCGATTCCCTACCATGGGGATATGTAGGAGGCCTCTTCGAGGCTTAAGCCCAAAACCATCATCATCCCCATGACGGTTCCATCCCATTCACCACCCCCTCAAGAAACCTTCCATCATCCATCCAGATTCTTACCTGGGCCGCCACATCCCGATGGGATCATGCCACCCCATTCCATGTTCCATCTAACAGCATTCGAGAAGCCACCCACATGATGGCCCCAATATCGGCATTCCCTCAAGGGGTTCCTATCTCTGATCCACTCTATTCAGTGTTCTGATGAGCCCGATCTGTTTCCTCTAGACGTTAAACTCATGGCATACTCTGTGTTAAACATGAGAAGGTGTGAAAAACCTTAGATACATTCCCATGGAATATGATTCCACAAGTTCGATATGGTATTCCTTAGGCTTCCACACCCTCGAGAAGCCCTACAATAAGGGACATAAGACAGACAGGCCAATTCCCCAGCATCCAGACATGCTAGTGATTCCCAACATGACTAATCCACTAACCTAAGGTTGCTGCCCTGACCGGACCCCTTAGAATGTCCTGATAGAAGTAGTGTAATTAAATGTCTTTCATGAAGATATGGAACCAGGAAGAGTTTAATGAACAATGTAGTAAGTCTATAAGGGAGACCCAGGCTAGGTGATGAGTTTCGAGGAGGAATCCACGGAAGGAAGAACTGGAATCCCATCATCCCATTTCGATCAAGGAGAAAACATCGTAGAACAATGAACAGATGCCACCCACCATTGGAAAGTGGGAATGTGGGGAAAAAACTGTGCGTCCTCCAAAGACATATATGCTCACCCTAGAAAAAGCATAAAAAACAATATCCCATTTCATTTGGTACGCATGATCACAATCAATGCATCGTCCATAAAATTCAGTGTTAATATAATTATTTCTTGTTCTAACCATTGACTATAACCAAATAGTATAATTTCAGAAAAAAATAATCATAGTGAGAAATAATATAATCATGAAAATAATTTATAGGATATCTAAATTTTGAAATCTTATTTTCAATCAATTAAACTTTAGGTTTAACCTAGGTTATCCTTGGTTATCATTTATTTTAATCCTTCAAAATGGATCATAAATAAAATGTTAATTAAAATAATAATTTCCCCTAAGAGTTCCTATTTGGGTGTGCAGTATTAGGATCAACCATCATGCACTGGTGATGATCGAGTTAATACCCAATCCACTCCTTTTAGAGTTGATCACTAAGGTTAAAATGTTCTACATATGCATCTACTTTCTAGTATCCTGAGAGGGATGTATTTTCTTGGGAAACCACACTACTTTATTTACCATAAAATAGGATGTTATCCTATATTTAGGCTTATCCAAATTCTTATCATGAACATTTCCTCACCCAAGTTTCTAAAAATAACTAAACTTTACTCTGATACTAATCGAGGAAACTGAAACATAAAATTTATAAATATTACATCTTATTATAGGAATATTCATTACATATCATTATGATACTTGACTTAACAATAAATTTTTAGTGTCTTCAGAAACATTGATACATAAACAATTGGTACATTAAAGTTTCACATCATATCCCACTAAGTTCTTCCCAACAATGAAGATTCTTAACAAAGAATACTTAAAACCTTTCTTCATATTCTGGGGAAAAGGAAACATAAGAAAGGGTGATCTTAGATTATTATCAAAGATGATCAAGGGAGATATAATTCAATGATCACTTTTAAGCATAACATTAGCCCATTTTTTTGGAAACCTGAGATTAACATTTGAAAATCATACCCAATAATCCATAGATCATAATGATGAGTCATGGCATAAATCTTGGCAGTTCAAAAGACATGAATCATAAATAATTCAAAGAACATGATCCGTGAGAGTATAAAATTTTCTTATGATCATGTCATAAAAAAAGAGTCATAAAGCATGAAAAAATCATAATAATAGAAATATGTCATTGATACCCACCAAGACATTCATTACATTTTACTCTTGTGATAACCAACCATGTACCTACTTAATAATTGGGATAACCTCCAAATAAATGAACCAATTTCTTTAAATAGAATTCTATTTTGAATGAATAAATTCCTTATTAAGAAATGATGTTCTAGAAAAATCATGCACTGTATTTCATTTGTTATTTTAGAACACTATAAAATATGTCCATAAATTTTCTAGAATGTAAAAAAGATCATTAAGCCTAAAAAATAATGTTAATATATTCATTCTATAGAAACCATAAATATTAGTATATACTAAGGGTTATGATAAGATCTAAGTGTCATGACTGGAAGAAGAGATTGCCTTGGATAGTAGGATTATACCCCATGAAGCCCATTTATTAAAGATTCCAAAGGAGATGGAATCAGTAGGGTTTTCCCTTGACCAGGATCTGGAATAGATTCAACAATTGAAAATCATGTGAAACCATTTATTGGAGAACATAAAGCTTACCAAGGTCACGTCCCAAACCAAGTTCGTTGAACCACCCTAATAAAGTACCACAATTTCACACTTTAACCTTAGAGCATACGATGGTGTAATAAGGGGTTTGTATATAGACCCTAGAAGTATGATTTTTTATATTTTCTTCTTAATAAAATAATGATTATATTAATTCTTTTTTATTGTTAATTTATATATATAGATGATTATATAATGATTTGGACAGAAATTATATTTTGGAATGAAGAAACCAGAATTATATTTTTAAGAATTATATAGTATCCATTAAAACACTCTTTTTATTAAATTCTAGATTTTTGAAATAAATTATATTTTCCAGAAACATTCCTTTTAATTTTTTTTAAATATAAATGATCATATTATTCAATAAATTCCAATCTAAATATTGTAAGGATGGAAAGTTTCCAGTGTCATAAAACTAGTATTTTACACTAAATAAGAAAATTTATCTCAGTTTAAATTTACATATTTAAAAAAATTATTTTATTAAAATAAATATTATCTTTTAAATCTTTATTTTGAAATTATCAAACAGTTATTTTTTTCAATTTTATGAGACAAAATGATTTTTTGGTAAAAATTAAATATGGTATAAATATCTATTTGTATTATTAAATATTAGTATCTCCAAAGTGATGTGATAAATATTATTAAAGGAATCCATGAACAAAAATATATTTCCTTTTTAAAATAATGTGTTTTTTGAATTTTTTTTTATTAATTTTTAATACCAATAATGAATCCTCCAAACCCTATATTTTATTTTAGGGTTTTAAAATCAATTAATTATAAATATGACTCAATTACACTTTATCCATGTTAATATTTTAAAGAGTTATGTTCTTACCCTAATAAAATATTAAAAACAACACATATTTGGTAGGAAACATGGTAAAAACCACGGGAAGGAATTTGGATTTCATTATTTAATTATATAGAGTCCAGAACCAAAATATAGAAACTAATAAATAATTCCCCTATATTTTACTTTAAATACCAACTCAACATCCTAATCATATTCTCTAAAAATCCATTTATCATGAATTTACTCTCCAAATACCTTTCTAAATCCCTCCCAAGGGTTTCCCAAGATCTTAAAAAGATCCACCCATGATTTTTTAAACGCCCTCTCGAGGTAAGGAATTCACTCCTCTTCCTTTTTATTTATTTAATTTTATTAATAAGCCTTATGATTTAAAATTATTCATATTTTTATGTAATTTTACACATTCCTTTAATATCCATATTATTGATAAGTAATGAGATACCAACTTTTAATCCTGTTAAAACCTTCCTTGGACCTTTATATACAATCATCATTCAATCAAAATTATCCCATGACTTTCTATTCCAAAATTTTGTGTTGTTAATACCCATCCCAATTTCCACTCAGGGGTACCTTAATTGATTTACTTATCCTTCATTGATTTGAGACTTCAATGTATGTAACCCACACTGCATAATAATGGGATTAAAAATGTTGAAATATGTTCTTATGTTGTATGATATATGTGGAACACAAATGAATTTACATAATATTAATGTGACATGGGGTATGAAATTATATTGATCTAATATACATTGGGAAATGTTTTATTTCATGAGATACCAAGTATGGTTAATTAGTTGTTATCATAAGCACACTATGTTATGATTTCTTGATATTTATCCTTGATTTATGCTTATGATGTCATGTTTTATGTTGTTTCTGCATCTCAATGTTTCCTTGATTGTATCATATTATATCATGACTCAATTTTCATGTTTATGATTATCACCCTTATATGTAACCTTAATATGCCACTTGTATTACTTCCATCATGTTATTATTTGATTATTCTATTACTAGGATTTATATATCACCCTTTTCTTATATGTATCCCCAGGTTATCCCGTACAATTTTAGAAGTTCAACAAAATTAAAGGTCTTGTTATTGAAATTTAATTAATGTCATTGTATCCCCATTTTAAGTAATTGGGATATGTATCTAATTACAAAAAGGAACTAGGCCTCTCTTTTTTTATTTTTTGATGTGTAAATTTATGTTAAAAATATAGCATCCTGCCCTTTTTATCACATAAACTTTCATTACATTTTACAAAACCGAGGATCTTTATGGTTTAGTGTCTTGGAAACCAGGAACTTTAAACATGAAAACATAAAAAATTCTTCTAAAACACTTGAATGGCTTCTCCTCATGTTCATCCTAGGTTCATTACTGCATCACATAACCTGGGGACATACATCAAAAGAAAGGGTGAGCAAAAAGCGCAGAAAGGGAAACAAGAGAAACATTTTACATGTGAACTTGAGATACTTCAATAAGGTCCTGAAAAGATCTTTAAGGCATGAGAATGAAATCATGAGTCATATCATAATAAAAATAACATTTTAATAACTTGAATATGTGGCTAAATCATTTAACATAGACAATCATGAACATATCACCAAGGTCCATCCCCAAGGTGTCATTTGAAAATTACCAAGGTCATTCACCAAGGTATCGTGAAAATTGTAATCTCTAGTGGTTACATCATTACCCAATGCATTGGAGCGCTATCAGGGTGCACCCTTAAATTTTCCTTTATTATCATGTGAGACACATATATCCTCATCAAAAATTTCATAAATAAACTATATAGCATAAAATAAATGGGTTTCATTTCATAATCATAACGTTAAAAAAAACTACTTTAAAGACATGATCCTTACATCACTTTAAAACCCAAAGAAAAGGAAGGTGGGTCTCATGTATGTAAATCCCAGAATTTAAAATAGAAAATTTTGGTATATATGTGAATACCCCTTTAGAAGAAAGAGCTTTGAGTATTCACTTAATAATATAAAAGAACTTTAGAAAAAGAGAGAGACATTTTGAGACGGAAATTCTGCAGCATAACGGCTATGTTACGAGGTTTTAGAAGACATTAAAAAGAGAGTGAAAATGGGTCAAACATTCATAAATGACCCATAAAACAGTATATGGAAAGAATAATAAGGATAAATGATCATGGTAATGAAATTTTAAGGACATACCATTTGAAATGAAAAACATGGAAGGAAGACAAAAATTAGATTTCTCTTATGAAAGTTCGGCAGCCTAACGACGTTACTTAAACTTCAACAAAAATGATTTGAAAAGATCAAATTGGGTCTCTAATCATGTGAACATAAGAGTTAATTATGATAGATATAGTGATAATTCCCCAACATAATTAAAAAGTAACTTGAAAGACTTGACATGAAAGTAGAACTTTGAAAAGAATGAGAAGGGTGAAAGAATCCCCTAAAAATTCGGCAGCCTAACGGCGCCACTTAAAACTTCAAAATACTGAATTGAAGAGATCAAATGGGGTCTCTCATCATATGAACATAAGAGTCCAGTATTATAGATATAGAGATCACACCCCAAAATAACAAAAAGGAACTTGAAGGAATTGACATGAAAGTAGAACTTCAAAACGAGAAGGGTGAAGAACCACTTAAAAATTCGGCAGCCTAGCGGCGCCACTTAAAACATCAAAATACTGAATTGAAGAGATCAAATGGGGTCTCTCATCATATGAACATAAGAGTAAAGTATTATAGATATAGATATCATACCCCGACATAACAAAAAGGAACTTGAAATAATTGACATGAAAGTAGAACTTCAAAACGAGAAGGGTGAAAAACCACTTAAAAATTCGGCAGCCTAACGACGACACTTAAAACTTCAAAATACTGAATTGAAGAGATCAAATGGGGTCTCTCATAATATGATCATAAAATATCAGTATGATAAATTTAGAGATCATACCCCAACATAATAAAAAGTAACTTGAAACACTTTACATGAAAATTGATCTTGAGAAATGAGAAGGGATAAAGAATCCGTTACAAATATTTCGGCAGCCTAACGGCGCCACTTAAAACTTCATAAAACGAAATAATGAGAGTAAGAGGATGTCTCTCATTATATTAACATAAAAAGTTCAGTAAGAGGAGTATAAAAGAACATCCTCCAACATAAGAACATGTAGCATAAAAGGAATGACATAAAAGAGATTACTTGAAATGAAAGAGAGAGGTCAGATCCCTTACCTTAAAACATAACTCTTAAAACTCAAAGGTTAGGACCTTGAGGGCTTGGGGGCACCATGGGAGGACTCCTTGAGAGGTAATGAGACCAGAACTTCGTTGGGGTAGAGTGGGGAGTCGAATGGATTTGAGGATGGCTTGGTATTTATAGGGAAAGTGAGGGGACAAGGCATTAATGGCCAAGGGACAGCTCATTAGTGGTTTTGGCAAAACCATGGGCTGTCCATGGTATTTTCCCATGGTATTGGCCACATGGGACACCTCATACCTTATCTTACTATTCATAAGTCGACCATATTGATTACATACTTAATACATTATTTAATGATGTCATTAGACACCCATAACTTAAAAACTGTATTTTCACTATTCATCGAAAATTCAACTTTCTCAGAATAATCCCAAAATTTCACCTAAAATAAATATCAACGCTCTGATTACAAAAATGAACTACATTTTATAAAAATAATTTTCTAAATATTTTTAATTTAATTTTTAAATAAAAACACAATTCACCGAAAATTCATTTTTTCAGAAAAAACCCCAAAAATTACCATAGCATAATATCGGTGCTCTGAGCTCAAAAATGAAATCCATTTTATAAAAATAATTTTCTAAATATTTTTAATTAAATTTTTAATTAAAAAACACTATTCATCTGAAAAAACTAATACTTGAATAATAATTTATGAAACCGTTATTTAACCATTTTATTGAATCACATTACTTAATCAAGGTGCCTAGATTATATTAATACTTTTTTAAGTGAGATTACTAATCCATTTGGACACATTACTAATCCTAATCATAAAATCACTATTCGTAATTTACTATTCATCAAAAATTAAGTTGTTCTTATTATACTCTAAATTTCGTACTGAACATAATTGTAGAAGACCATTTTTCAAAAATTATTACACATTTTTAATTATTTAAGGTTTACATAACCATTTTTAAAATATCCTATTTCTAAAATTCATCAAAAATATGCATACTATATTTATCCGGTCATTTGAAAATTCATAAACTTCATCATAAGAAGAAATCCCAATTTTTATTTAAAACAAAGGATTACACAAGGCAGTTACGGTCTCCTTACATATCCCCTTATCACACCAGCATAGGACCTAAGTGTAAGGTGTGCTAAGGTGAGAGAATCTGAGGGAGGTTCGGCTAACATCGCACGAGTAGTAATTTCTATTAGTTTGAACTTCTCGCAAAGGCGATTCCGTTCTAGCTTCACATGATGAAGTTCGGCTTGGGTTTGGTCCAGAGCAAAGCCCAGTGGTGCTACCTCCTTCCCAAGTTCTATTAGATGGGCTTCGATCGGTCCAAGACTACTGGGTGAGGCCATCAAATCATCTTTCTATAATAATTAACCAAGATTACTTGTATTTAGAGGAAATAATCAAAACGTTTAGTTTCCAGTGGTCATATTGACCAATGGTCATATAACAGTCAAAGCCCAATGGTCTCATTTTAATTATACTCATGTTATCAAATGAAACATTTTTGTTGATTATAAAAAATAAAATAAAATAACACACAAAATTAGGAAACAATATTTATTCAAAATTTTGGGTCGTTACAATCTTCCCCCCTTAAGAAATTGTGTCCTCGCAATTTTTTTTTTAAATCAGGTTTTGAAATTTCATTGAAAGTCCCACATCGGAAAAGGAGTCAGAAAAACTATTACTTTAAAATAAAGAAAGGTAAGTACAAAGGTCACCCCAGTTAACCCATACTAGGATTCCATGGAGGAAAACATGGACATGGAAGAAAAAAAAAGGGTCAATTTCTGGGGGAGAGTGATAGAGAACATGATTAGGAGAACGTTAACCATAAGAAAATCCCAAACTTATGATGTGTGTAAACGGTCTTTTATTACCAAGTTGGAAACATAAACCAACAACGTTTTTGTTTTACGTTCCTTTTCATAATTTTTAGGAATTCATTTACAACATAAAACAAAAACATAAGAAAATATACCTATCTTCATGAAGAGTTTCATCATTTAATAAGTTTCTACCCAAAACTAATCTTTTCTCCAAACTATGAGCATTCAAAACTACTTGGTCTCATCAAAACACAAGAATCATCTTCATAATCCACAAAAGATTAACTATCTATTTCTTCTATCTTTAAACATTATCCCAAAAATAGAAAGGGTAAGGTAAAACAACTCTTCAAAAAGAAATAATCCCATAGGAATGGAAACTACTTTTAAATCTTCAAAGTTCCATGGTTCTACCCAAAGTTCATCATAGTCCATTCCATAAATAGCGGTCCTTAAAATTCCTCAAAATAAACCAAACTAAGATTGAAACCCAAATACAAGAAGAATTTGAAAACATAGTATTCCAAAATAAACTTCATTGTTCATCTCTAAACAACATCAACCACTCCTAACATCTTATAACAAATGTATCTAACCTAAACATATTTTACCCAAGATAGGTTAATCATTCCCATAAGTAACCTAAATTACTATAATTCCACCTTAAATTCATCGATTCTTCAAAATATAAGTCAACCTTACTCTTCAATGAAAATACCGTAGTAATCTATTTACCTCGATCATATAGGGTCCCCAAAATAGTGAACTCTTCCAAAATAATAATCATATTTTAATCCCCTAATCATCCCTATCATATTAATACGACAATCGTCGCATTTCCTATGACATTGGTTGTTTGGAAATGTTCTTCCATTTCCCACCATTAACTAAGAAGAGAAATCATAATTAGGGGCTTAAGTACTTAGCCAATAATCATGAAAAGGAACTGAAATCATATAAGGATAACTTGTAGAAGAAAATTATACCCTAACTTGTGATCCCCTAGGTTCCCATCTAGGTTATCCATGATCATATATTCTTATGTGAATCTTTATTTTATTTTCGTGTCGTAACCAAGAGTGCAGCAAGGCCCGTTGTCATGTACCAGTTCCCGTTTAAGTCTAGATCAAAGCGGTGTTTTCGGGTTTTACCCCTATGTACATCTGTGCCAGAGCCACCTCTACCTGCTCTTATCCAGACAGGGATGTATCTGCTTGGCAACCCCTTACTCAATACTCACCAAAATACTAGGAAGATTTCCTATTTTTTTAACTTTTCTATAGGGTTCTTCCTAGAGTTTTCATATCCTAATTTCCACAAATTACTAAACCATCCTTTGATACCAACTATAGCATCCCTCCCTTTTTATCACATAAACTTTCATTACATTTTACAAAACCGAGGATCTTTAAGGTTTAGTGTCTTGGAAACCAGGAACTTTAAACATGAAAACATAAAAAATTCTTCTAAAACACTTGAATGGATTCTCCTCATGTTCATCCTAGGTTCATTACTGCATCACATAACTTGAGGACATACATCAAAAGAAAGGGTGAGCAAAAAGCGCAGTAAGGGAAACAAGAGAAACATTTTACATGTGAACTTGAGATACTTCAATAAGGTCCTGAAAAAAACTTTAAGGCATGAGAATGAAATCATGAGTCATATCATAATAAAAATAACATTTTCATAACTTGATGATGTGGCTACATCATTTAACATATACAATCATGAACATATCACCAAGGTCCATCCCCAAGGTGTCATTTGAAAATTACCAAGGTTATTCACCAAGGTATCGTGAAAATTGTAATCTCTAGTGGTTACATCATTACCCAATGTATTGGAGCGCTATCAGGGATCACCCTTAAATTTTCCTTTATTATAATGTGAGCCACATATATAATCATCAAAAATTTCATAAATAACCCATATATCATAAAATAAATGGGTTTCATTTCATAATCATAACGTTAAAAAAACTACTTTAAAGACATGATCCTTACGTCACTTTAAAACCCATAGAAAAGGAAGGTAGGTATCATGTATATAAATCCCAGAATTTAACATAGAAAATTTTGGTATATATGTGAATACCCCTTTAGAAGAAATAGCTTTGAGTATTCACTTAATAATATAAAAGAACATTCGAAAAAGAGAGAGACATTTTGAGACGGAAATTCTGCAGCATAACGGCTATGTTACGAGGTTTTAGAAGACATTAAAAAGAGAGGGAAAATGGGTCAAACATTCATAAATGACCCATAAAACAGTATATGTAAAGAATAAGAAGGATACATGATCATGGTAATGAAATTTAAGGACATACCATTTGAAATGAAAAACATGGAAGGAAGACAAAAATTAGATTTCTCTTATGAAAGTTCGACAGCCTAACGACGTTACTTAAACTTCAACAAAAATGATTTGAAAAGATCAAATTGGGTCTCTAATCATGTGAACATAAGAGTTCATTATGATAGATATAGAGATAATTCCCCAACATAATTAAAAAGGAACTTGAAAGACTTGACATGAAAGTAGAACTTTGGAAAGAATGAGAAGGGTGAAAGAATCCCCTAAAAATTCGGCAGCCTAACGGCGCCACTTAAAACTTCAAAATACTGAATTGAAGAGATCAAATGGGGTATCTCATAATATGAACATAAGAGTCCAGTATGATATATATAGAGATCATACCCCAACATAACAAAAAGGAACTTGAAGGAATTGACATGAAAGTAGAATTTCAAAACGAGAAGGGTGAAGAACCACTTAAAAATTCGGTAGCCAAGCGGCGCCACTTATAACATCAAAATACTGAATTGAAGAGATCAAATGGGGTCTCTCATCATATGAACATAAGAGTCCAGTATGATAGATATAGAGATCATACCCCAACATAACAAAAAGGAACTTGAAAGAATTGACATGAAAGTAGAACTTCAAAACGAGAAGGGTGAAGAACTACTTAAAAATTCGGCAGCCTAACGACGCCACTTAAAATTTCAAAATACTGAATTGAAGAGATCAAATGAGGTCTCTCATAATATGATCATAAAAGATCAGTATGATAAATTTAGAGATCATACCCCAACATAATAAAAAGGAACTTGAAATACTTTACATGAAAATAGATCTTGAAAAATGAGAAGGGAGAAAGAATCCGTTACAAAAATTTTGGCAGCCTAACGACGCCACTTAAAACTTCATAAAACGAAATAATGAGAGTAAGAGGGGATGTCTCATTATATGAACATAAAAAGGGCAGTAAGAGGAGTATAAAATAACATCCTCCAACATAAGAACATGTAGAATAAAAGGAATGACATAAAAGAGATTACTTGAAATAAAAGAGAGAGGTCAGATCCCTTACCTTAAAACATAACTCTTAAAACTCAAAGGTTGGGACCTTGAGGGCTTGGGGGCACCATGGGAGGAGTCCGTGGGAGGTAATGAGACCAGAACTTCATTGGGGTAGAGTGGGGAGTCGAATGGGTGAGAGGATGGCTTGGTATTTATAGGGAAAGTGAGGGGACAAGGCATTAATGGCCAAGGGACACCTCATTAGTGGTTTTGGAAAAACCATGGGCTTTCCCATGGTATTTGACCATGGTATTGGCCACTTGGAACACCTCATACCTTATCTTACTATTCATAAGTCGACCATATTGATTACATACTTAATACATCATTTAATGATGTCATTAGACACCCGTAACTTAAAAACTGTATTTTCACTATTCATCGAAAATTCAACTTTCTCAGAATAATCCCAAAATTTCACCTAAAATAAATATCAACGCTCTGATTACAAAAATGAACTACATTTTATAAAAATAATTTTCTAAATATTTTTAATTTAATTTTTAAATAAAAACACAATTCACCGAAAATTCATTTTTTCAGAAAAAACCCCAAAAATTACCATAGCATAATATCGGTGCTCTGAGCTCAAAAATGAAATCCATTTTATAAAAATAATTTTCTAAATATTTTTAATTAAATTTTTAATTAAAAAACACTATTCATCTGAAAAAACTAATACTTGAATAATAATTTATGAAACCGTTATTTAACCATTTTATTGAATCACATTACTTAATCAAGGTGCCTAGATTATATTAATACTTTTTTAAGTGAGATTACTAATCCATTTGGACACATTACTAATCCTAATCATAAAATCACTATTCGTAATTTACTATTCATCAAAAATTAAGTTGTTCTTATTAGACTCTAAATTTCGTACTAAACATAATTGTAGAAGACCATTTTTCAAAAATTATTACACATTTTTAATTATTTAAGGTTTACATAACCATTTTTAAAATATCCTATTTCTAAAATTCATCAAAAATATGCATACTATATTTATCCGGTCATTTGAAAATTCATAAACTTCATCATAAGAAGAAATCCCAATTTTTATTTAAAACAAAGGATTACACAAGGCAGTTACGGTCTCCTTACATATCCCCTTATCACACCAGCATAGGACCTAAGTGTAAGGTGTGCTAAGGTGAGAGAATCTGAGGGAGGTTCGGCTAACATCGCACGAGTAGTAATTTCTATTAGTTTGAACTTCTCGCAAAGGCGATTCCGTTCTAGCTTCACATGATGAAGTTCGGCTTGGGTTTGGTCCAGAGCAAAGCCCAGTGGTGCTACCTCCTTCCCAAGTTCTATTAGATGGGCTTCGATCGGTCCAAGACTACTGGGTGAGGCCATCAAATCATCTTTCTATAATAATTAACCAAGATTACTTGTATTTAGAGGAAATAATCAAAACGTTTAGTTTCCAGTGGTCATATTGACCAATGGTCATATAACAGTCAAAGCCCAATGGTCTCATTTTAATTATACTCATGTTATCAAATGAAACATTTTTGTTGATTATAAAAAATAAAATAAAATAACACACAAAATTAGGAAACAATATTTATTCAAAATTTTGGGTCGTTACAATCTTCCCCCCTTAAGAAATTGTGTCCTCGCAATTTTTTTTTTAAATCAGGTTTTGAAATTTCATTGAAAGTCCCACATCGGAAAAGGAGTCAGAAAAACTATTACTTTAAAATAAAGAAAGGTAAGTACAAAGGTCACCCCAGTTAACCCATACTAGGATTCCATGGAGGAAAACATGGACATGGAAGAAAAAAAAAGGGTCAATTTCTGGGGGAGAGTGATAGAGAACATGATTAGGAGAACGTTAACCATAAGAAAATCCCAAACTTATGATGTGTGTAAACGGTCTTTTATTACCAAGTTGGAAACATAAACCAACAACGTTTTTGTTTTACGTTCCTTTTCATAATTTTTAGGAATTCATTTACAACATAAAACAAAAACATAAGAAAATATACCTATCTTCATGAAGAGTTTCATCATTTAATAAGTTTCTACCCAAAACTAATCTTTTCTCCAAACTATGAGCATTCAAAACTACTTGGTCTCATCAAAACACAAGAATCATCTTCATAATCCACAAAAGATTAACTATCTATTTCTTCTATCTTTAAACATTATCCCAAAAATAGAAAGGGTAAGGTAAAACAACTCTTCAAAAAGAAATAATCCCATAGGAATGGAAACTACTTTTAAATCTTCAAAGTTCCATGGTTCTACCCAAAGTTCATCATAGTCCATTCCATAAATAACGGTCCTTAAAATTCCTCAAAATAAACCAAACTAAGATTGAAACCCAAATACAAGAAGAATTTGAAAACATAGTATTCCAAAATAAACTTCATTGTTTATCTCTAAACAACATCAACCACTCCTAACATCTTATAACAAATGTATCTAACCTAAACATATTTTACCCAAGATAGGTTAATCATTCCCATAAGTAACCTAAATTACTATAATTCCACCTTAAATTCATCGATTCTTCAAAATATAAGTCAACCTTACTCTTCAATGAAAATACCGTAGTAATCTATTTACCTCGATCATATAGGGTCCCCAAAATAGTGAACTCTTCCAAAATAATAATCATATTTTAATCCCCTAATCATCCCTATCATATTAATACGACAATCGTCGCATTTCCTATGACATTGGTTGTTTGGAAATGTTCTTCCATTTCCCACCATTAACTAAGAAGAGAAATCATAATTAGGGGCTTAAGTACTTAGCCAATAATCATGAAAAGGAACTGAAATCATATAAGGATAACTTGTAGAAGAAAAGTATACCCTAACTTGTGATCCCCTAGGTTCCCATCTAGGTTATCCATGATCATATATTCTTATGTGAATCTTTATTTTATTTTCGTGTCGTAACCAAGAGTGCAGCAAGGCCCGTTGTCATGTACCAGTTCCCGTTTAAGTCTAGATCAAAGCGGTGTTTTCGGGTTTTACCCCTATGTACATCTGTGCCAGAGCCACCTCTACCTGCTCTTATCCAGACAGGGATGTATCTGCTTGGCAACCCCTTACTCAATACTCACCAAAATACTAGGAAGATTTCCTATTTTTTTAACTTTTCTATAGGGTTCTTCCTAGAGTTTTCATATCCTAATTTCCACAAATAACTAAACCATCCTTTGATACCAACTATAGCATCCCTCCCTTTTTATCACATAAACTTTCATTACATTTTACAAAACCGAGGATCTTTAAGGTTTAGTGTCTTGGAAACCAGGAACTTTAAACATGAAAACATAAAAAATTCTTCTAAAACACTTGAATGGCTTCTCCTCATGTTCATCCTAGGTTCATTACTGCATCACATAACTTGAGGACATACATCAAAAGAAAGGGTGAGCAAAAAGCGCAGTAAGGGAAACAAGAGAAACATTTTACATGTGAACTTGAGATACTTCAATAAGGTCCTGAAAAAAACTTTAAGGCATGAGAATGAAATCATGAGTCATATCATAATAAAAATAACATTTTCATAACTTGATGATGTGGCTACATCATTTAACATATACAATCATGAACATATCACCAAGGTCCATCCCCAAGGTGTCATTTGAAAATTACCAAGGTTATTCACCAAGGTATCGTGAAAATTGTAATCTCTAGTGGTTACATCATTACCCAATGTATTGGAGCGCTATCAGGGCTCACCCTTAAATTTTCCTTTATTATAATGTGAGCCACATATATAATCATCAAAAATTTCATAAATAACCCATATATCATAAAATAAATGGGTTTCATTTCATAATCATAACGTTAAAAAAACTACTTTAAAGACATGATCCTTACGTCACTTTAAAACCCATAGAAAAGGAAGGTAGGTATCATGTATATAAATCCCAGAATTTAACATAGAAAATTTTGGTATATATGTGAATACCCCTTTAGAAGAAATAGCTTTGAGTATTCACTTAATAATATAAAAGAACTTTCGAAAAAGAGAGAGACATTTTGAGACGGAAATTCTGCAGCATAACGGCTATGTTACGAGGTTTTAGAAGACATTAAAAAGAGAGGGAAAATGGGTCAAACATTCATAAATGACCCATAAAACAGTATATGTAAAGAATAAGAAGGATACATGATCATGGTAATGAAATTTAAGGACATACCATTTGAAATGAAAAACATGGAAGGAAGACAAAAATTAGATTTCTCTTATGAAAGTTCGGCAGCCTAACGACGTTACTTAAACTTCAACAAAAATGATTTGAAAAGATCAAATTGGGTCTCTAATCATGTGAACATAAGAGTTCATTATGATAGATATAGAGATAATTCCCCAACATAATTAAAAAGGAACTTGAAAGACTTGACATGAAAGTAGAACTTTGGAAAGAATGAGAAGGGTGAAAGAATCCCCTAAAAATTCGGCAGCCTAACGGCGCCACTTAAAACTTCAAAATACTGAATTGAAGAGATCAAATGGGGTATCTCATCATATGAACATAAGAGTCCAGTATGATAGATATAGAGATCATACCCCAACATAACAAAAAGGAACTTGAAGGAATTGACATGAAAGTAGAATTTCAAAACGAGAAGGGTGAAGAACCACTTAAAAATTCGGTAGCCAAGCGGCGCCACTTAAAACATCAAAATACTGAATTGAAGAGATCAAATGGGGTCTCTCATCATATGAACATAAGATTCCAGTATGATAGATATAGAGATCATACCCCAACATAACAAAAAGGAACTTGAAAGAATTGACATGAAAGTAGAACTTCAAAACGAGAAGGGTGAAGAACTACTTAAAAATTCGGCAGCCTAACGACGCCACTTAAAATTTCAAAATACTGAATTGAAGAGATCAAATGAGGTCTCTCATCATATGATCATAAAAGATCAGTATGATAAATTTAGAGATCATACCCCAACATAATAAAAAGGAACTTGAAATACTTTACATGAAAATAGATCTTGAAAAATGAGAAGGGAGAAAGAATCCGTTACAAAAATTTTGGCAGCCTAACGACGCCACTTAAAACTTCATAAAACGAAATAATGAGAGTAAGAGGGGATGTCTCATTATATGAACATAAAAAGGGCAGTAAGAGGAGTATAAAATAACATCCTCCAACATAAGAACATGTAGAATAAAAGGAATGACATAAAAGAGATTACTTGAAATAAAAGAGAGAGGTCAGATCCCTTACCTTAAAACATAACTCTTAAAACTCAAAGGTTGGGACCTTGAGGGCTTGGGGGCACCATGGGAGGAGTCCGTGGGAGGTAATGAGACCAGAACTTCATTGGGGTAGAGTGGGGAGTCGAATGGGTGAGAGGATGGCTTGGTATTTATAGGGAAAGTGAGGGGACAAGGCATTAATGGCCAAGGGACACCTCATTAGTGGTTTTGGAAAAACCATGGGCTTTCCCATGGTATTTGCCCATGGTATTGGCCACTTGGAACACCTCATACCTTATCTTACTATTCATAAGTCGACCATATTGATTACATACTTAATACATCATTTAATGATGTCATTAGACACCCGTAACTTAAAAACTGTATTTTCACTATTCATCGAAAATTCAACTTTCTCAGAATAATCCCAAAATTTCACCTTAACCAAATATCAATGCTCTGACTACAAAAATGAACTCCATTTTATAAAAATAATTTTCTAAATATTATTAATTTAATTTTTAAATAAAAACACTATTCACCAAAAATTCATTTTTTCAGAAAAAACCCCAAAAATTACCATAGCATAATATCGGTGCTCTGAGTTCAAAAATGAAATCCATTTTATAAAAATAATTTTCTAAATATTTTTAATTAAATTTTTAATTAAAAAACACTATTCATCCGAAAAAACTAATACTTGAATAATAATTTATGAAACCGTTATTTAACCATTTTATTGAATCACATTACTTAATCAAGGTGCCTAGATTATATTAATACTTTTTTAAGTGAGATTACTTATCCATTTGGACACATTACTAATCATAATCATAAAATCACTATTCATAATTTACTATTCATCAAAAATTAAGTTGTTCTTATTAGACTCTAAATTTCGTATTGAACATAATTGTAGAAGACCATTTTTCGAAAATCATTACACATTTTTAATTATTTAAGTTTTACACAACCATTTTTCAAATATCCTTTTTCTAAAATTCATCAAAAATATGCATACTATATTTATCCGGTCATTTGAAAATTCATAAACTTCATCATAAGAAGAAATCACAATTTTTATTTAAAACAAAGGATTACACAAGGCAGTTATGGTCTCCTTACATATCCCCTTATCACACCAGCATAGGACATAAGTGTAAGGTGTGCTAAGGTGAGAGAATCTAAGGGAGGTTCGGCTAACATCGCACGAGTAGTGATTTCTATTAGTTTTAACTTCTCGCAAAGGCAATTCCGTTCTAGCTTCACACAATGAAGTTCGGCTTGGGTTTGGTCCAGAGCAAAGCCCAGTGGTTCTACCTCCTTCCCAAGTTCTGTTAGATGGGCTTCGATTGGTCCAAGACTACTGGGTGAGGCCATCAAATCATCTTTCTATAATAATTAACCAAGATTACTTGTATTTAGAGGCAATAATCAAAACGTTTAGTTTCCAGTGGTCATATTGACCAATGGTCATATAAAAGTCAAATCCCAACGGTCTCATTTTAATTATACTCATGTTATCAAATGAAACATTTTTGTTGAGTATAAAAAATAAAATAAAATAACACACAAAATTAGGAAACAATATTTATTCAAAATTTCGGGTCGTTACAAAAAATCATGAATTAATGTTTATAAAACATATGGGTTTAAATAGTTAGTATAGGATAAATATCTATTTATTTTTGAGAATTAAGATTAAAAAACCTTAGTGAATGCCTTAGGGATAAGAATAAAAAAAATGAAAATATCCATTAATTTTTAGACAGTATAAATAGAGTCATTTCCATGAAACAAAATCCATGTCTGGATTATATAAGTGGATGCGGCACTGGAACAGTTGTACCAAGGGGTAATAACCCTAAAAAGGGGAAATTATGTATTAAATCGATTGTAACCTAGTGTGTGATAATGATTACTTCCGGAACACTTGTTTTAACACTGTGAGAAAATTTAATTTGGTAAACAGATAATCTATTTATGAACGATTATGAAGGGATAAATTTCTATGAAATTTTATATTTGAAAATAGTCTCTGGGAAATTTAGATTTAATCCTATAAATATATAGGTTAAGGAATACATATCGTTTAAGGTACATCCCTTTTATATTTATAAGTTTCCCTTTAATATTCTTATTAATTTTAAAATTCATATCCTCTAGTCTATTTTTGATGAAGTAAATGATTAGACCTAGAATCAAATAGTGAAAGTTAGTCTTATCAACAATTAATGAACATCAAATGTCCTATGTGACTCTGGTTATACATATTCTTTCATATCATGCAATTTTTGTATAACTATTCAAACACCACCAAAAAATATGGAAGTAGGGATAATGGTGAAAATAGAAAATGGGTAAATTGGTTCATTCTATGTATAACTTGTCCCCTATCAATATTTGTGGGATAAATTTCCTAGTGAACCTTACGATACCCCCCTTAATTAGAATTTTACACTATTATAGGTATGGATTGGATTTCCTTGTATAAATCCAAAATAAATTGTTATGGTAAGGAAATAACTCTATGTATCATGAATCTCCATTCAATTCTATACATGTGTAAGAGGATAATGGATCTCCTTTGGAATCACTATCTCAATCATGGATATTATTTATTTACAAGAAATCATATATTACACAAATGATTAAGACAAAGTAAAAGATCATACTTGATGAAATTTCCATTATAATAGAATATTTTTATGTGCTTAATAGAGAATTGTCTGGTCTTCCTCCAAACTGAGAGGTTGAATTAACAATTGAACATATACCTGGTGCTCTACCAATATCCATGAATTTATATAGAATGGATGCTATTGAACTTTAAGAGATAGAGAATCAACTATAAGAGAATCTGGATAAAGGTCTTATATGCCGAAGTGCTTCACTTGGGGTGCACCATTCATTTTCATTAAGAAGTAGGATATTTCTATGCACCTCTGTATTGATTTTCCTGAGCTATATCAGATCATAATATATAAGAACTATCATCTACCATGGACTGAAAATTTTTTAAATATATTATGTATAGCCTAATAATTCTATGTGGTGGATGTTTAGTTGGGATATTATCAAGTAAATGTGAAGAAGAAGGATATCTCAATGGATTTTTTTTGAATAAGGGACATAAACTATGAGTTCATAGTGATTCCTTTTGGATACACAAATGCTCTCGTTATCTTCATGGAACTAATTAATATATTATTTTGGGATTACCTTAATAAATTTGTGAGATTATTTATAAATTATATTCTTATATACTCAAAAATAAAGAACTTGATTAAAATTTTAATATTATACTGAATAACATGAAAAATGACAATTTAAATGAGAATTATAGTAAATGTGAGTTTTGGATAAAGAAATTAAAATTCATGGAAATGTTATCACTATTGAAGGAGTGTCTATAAATCCTTCAAATATTTAGGTAATTGTAGGATGTCCCAAACTAATATTTTTGACTGAGATCCATAGATTCCTTTGATTACTTGGCTACTATCTTTGATTTTTGAGAAAATTATACCAATTATCAAGCTTACTAACCAAGATAACTTGGTATGGGGTGAAGTTTTTATGAATTGATGTATGTGTAGAGAGGTTTAAAGAGTTAATAATAGGTTAATCATAGCACATGTTCTCACATTAGCCATTAGTGGGGAAGGATTTTTGATCTACAATGATGTGTACATACAAACACTTGGGTTGTGTACTCATGAAACATGAAAAATAGAGAGTCTATGGCTCTATCCAATTAAATTTCCCTGAGTGGAACTACCTAACCTCGGATCTGAAATTGTCTATAGTTATCTTCCCATGGATGATTTGGTGGAAGTGTGACATATATAAAGATCAAAAAGACTATCTTATAAATTTACACAAATAGATATCAATATTCACTAATAAAGGTGGTTAGATATGATTAATTATTATGACTAGTCAATCCACTACCATTGTGGAAAGGACAATAATGTGGAAGATGATTTGAGTAGATCGAAACCAAAAATCCTGTGCATGATAAGGATTGAAAGGGATCCAATCTTCTTAGACACGAATATGATAGACATGGGAATCATAAAAGGAACTTTATCCTACCTTTCACAAATAACATCTTAAAAGTCCTTTCTTGAGAGGATCAATGAGGAACAATAAGATGATGGTGATGTACATAAAAGGTATGGGATATTCCACATTTCAACATTGCTAAATATGAATTCATAATTTTTGGATCCTAGATATGTGTGCCATTGAAACTAGAACTAAAGAGGGAGATTTTAGATGATTCACATATTATATCATTCTCTATTAATCCAGGAATCACTAAGATATATATATATCTTAAGAAAAAAAATTTGTGGGACAATATGAAGAGAGATATTGTAGAATTTGTATCCTTATACATGGAATTCCTACAACTCAAGGATGATAAATATAAATATAAGGGTATTATGAAACCATTGAATATACTAGTATGTAAATGGGAAAAATCCATGTATATCATAATAGTACTCCCTAGATTGGAACCCATGACTCTTAAAGGAAATAATGCCATTAGGGTGGCATTCAAACACATTAAAAAGTCAGAAAAATTTATTGATTCCAAGAAATATTTTTATCTTTACCAACTCACCAAGATATACATAAGAGATGTGGTAAGACTATATGGGATACCACCTCTCATTGTATCATATTGAGATATGGGGTTTACCTTGAGGTTCTAGAGAATTCTTTAGTAAGAATTGGATATAGAGAAGAGTTTAAGTATTGTTTATTACCCTCAGATGGATGGTAGGTCATAAGGAACCATACTATAGATGATATGCTAAGATCTTGTTCAATGGATTTACAAGGATTTTGGAATTATCACCTTCCCCTAATATATTTCTCATACAACAACAATTTCCATTATAGCATTAAAATGGAACCTTAGGAGGATATGTATGAGAAGAGGTTCTAGACTCCAACATGTGGGGAAGAATTTGGAGATAAGAAGCTCATGGGACCTGATTTTATCATAGAGATTATAAATATGGTTCAAACCACTTAAAATAATATGAGATATGTGAAAATTTGGTAGAAAATGTTATGGTAAAAAATATCTATGAGACTTAGAGTTTGAGATCAAAAATAATTTGTTCCTTAGTACATAACCATGGATGAAAATCACGAGGGTTGGAAAGAAGGGAATGTTTAGTCCTAGAAACATTGACCACTTTTAAATCCTTGATAACATTAGATTTGTGGATTATCAACTAGTACTACCACCTAACCAATATCAAGTATATAATATGTTCCCTGTATCTCTCTTAAGTAATTACCTACCAGACCCTACACATGTACTGAATCTGGAGGTGGTACTATTGGAGAATGACCTTTCACATGAGGAGGAAAAAGTAAAGATCATATATTGTAGAGATAAATTTATGTGAAACGAGATAACCCACTTGTTCAAAGTACTATGGAAGACCAATAAGTTTTATGAGGAAACATGAGAACTTGAAGAGGTGGTGAAATGAAAGTATCCTCATCTATTTTAGTGTATATAATGAAATTTTGAGGGTGAAATTTATAAAGGAAAAAACAAAGTAACTATCCAAAATATTTATAAATAAAAATCTTTATTGATGAATTAATTACTTATTAATATATTTAGTTATAGAAAACACATAGATTGTGTTTCAATTATTATTTTGGACCAATATAAAATATGTCCATAATGTGAATATCATGCTTAAAAGAATATTAATTTTCATAACCATTTTTAAAATAGTTATTATACATAAACTGTTAAGATTAGTATATATTAAGGGCTATTATAATATTTAATTTACACCAAATGAAGAGGCATTGACCTTGACCAGTAATATTTTACCGTATAAAGCCCATTTATTAGAGCTTCTAATAGAGATGTCATCAATGGGATTTTATCTTGATTGAGCCCAATTTGAGATTCAATAACTAAAACTCAATAAAAAGCAAGTAAGGGTGAAGTTCAATATTATCTAGTTCATGAACCTAACCATGTTTGTTTAACCACCCTAAAAAAGTACCATCATCCCAGAGCTAACCATTACAACATATGATGGTGTAATAAGAGGTTATGTATCTAGATCCAGGTAGTTTGAATTTTTAAATTTTACTTTTAATAAATAATGATTATATTCATCAATTTTAAATATTTATTTATATATAAACATGATTATATACTTATTTTGAAAAAAAAAATTATATTTTGATACGAAGAAACCAAAATTTTATTTTTGGGAAATATATAGTTTCAACTAAAACACAGTTTCTGATAAATAATTTTTTTTGAAATAAATAATATTTTCTTTAAATACATTTATTAAATAATATTTATTTCAATGAAAATCATAATATAATTTAATAAAATCCAATGTAGTTTTTATAAGGTTTAGAAAGTTATTAATGTCGTAAAAACAAGTATTTTCTAATAAATTTGGATTTTTATATAAAACTGTAAATTACAATATTCAAAAAATTATTTTAATGAAATAAATATTATTTTTGAAAAAATCATATTGAAATCACAGAATGGTGATTTTTTCATAATTTCCTGAGATAGATGAAATTTTGTGTAAAAATTAAATATAGTATATTTATACTATTATAACATCATAATAGCCTAAAATTGATGTAATAAATAATATAAATGGAATCCATGATACAAAATATATTTATCCATTAAAATATTATGTTTTTGAAGTTATTTTGATTCATTTTACATACCTATAATAAATCCTCAAAAACCTATATTTTATTTTTAGGTTTTGAAATAAATTTTTAGAAGCACCATCTCAATAAGCACCTCCTAAGATTTTAAAAGCACCCTCTCTAGATAATGGATTCTATCCTCCTCCTTTTTATTAAATTAAATTATTTTTATGAAAAAATTTATTTAAAATTTTCATGTTGTAAATTTTTTTACACGTCTATTTTATATCCTTATGATTCCCAAGTAATGATATACCACCTTTCACTCTCATTAAACAATTACTTGAACATTTATATACACCTGTTATGTTGTCAAAATTATACCATTATTTTCCACACAAAAATTTTATATTGTGAACACCCATACTCCTTTTTAATCAACAATATTCACCCAGATGTACCAATCCATAATTGATTGGGGACTTCATGTATGTAACCCAAATTCCATAATAGTGGGATTAAATATAATGAAATATATTCTTATGTTGTGTGATTTATTTGGAATACAAATTCATGTACATGATATAAATACGAGGGTTGTGACTAGAATTATATATCCATACAATGAATTATGTGATGTTTTTATCCCACAAGATACAATGTATAGTGGATTGGATGTTAGCCTAATCACACTAGCTATGTTATGATGTATTAGAGGTTATCCTTGACTTATGATTACTATGTAATGTTTTATGTTGTTTCCACTTTCCTATAATTCCTTGATTATGTCATCTTACATCATACTTTTATGTTCATATTTTTGAATCTCACCCTTATATGTCACCTTGACATGCCTCTTGTATTACTTTCATCATGTTATGATTTGATTATTCCCTCATTAGACTCTATATCTCACCCCTTTCTTATGATGATACCAATGTTATCTCATGCAATTTTATAAGGTCAAAATATTTCATAGGTCAGGTTTTTGAATTTTAATTTATGTAGTTGTATCCCAGTTTTAGGTTATTGTGATATGTATCTAATTATTCAAATACACTAGGCCTCTTGTTCTTTTAGGATTGTATGATGTGCATCTTTATGTAATAAATCATGAATTAATGTTTATAAATGATATGGGTTGTCATATATTTTGTACCATTTGATATCATAAAACATTAATCTTTAACTAGTATATTGAAGGGATATAACATACCCACCCATCACATAATCATAATCCATTCATATGTATTCCAAAATATAGATAAAAAAATTATCATTTCATAATTGTAAAACCCAGGTAAAAGAAAACATGTTTTATCAATATATCATTATCATAATAATAAATCATCTAGTGAAATAATAAGGATGGAATCATAGGATTATATACCCAGTGAATTATAAGTATCATCAAAGGATGTTATCATAGATAGATAATTCCTTTAAAAGATCACTTGAATATTTCTTGAGTAAAAATAACATTTTTTTTAAAATCGCTTAATTAAAATCTAAAAAATTCCAAAATATTAAGGAAAACTTTTCATATAAAAGATCCATGAAAAAATATAGTGGAAAATTCAAATGAAAAATTATTCATGATTTGGGAAAATTTTTTCATGTGCTGTATATTAAAACAAAGATTTTATTCACACCTTGGGTAAAAGGTCCCTTGTTTGGAAAGTGATAAGAAGTTCCATTTTAAATTTTTTATTGAAAGAAATAAATGGGTAGAAACAAATTTAATAAATAATTTTAGAATATAAAAAACATTCTTGAATACATTTTAGGGAAAACATATTTCGTAATGAAGACAACATGGGATGATAAACTCTTACCACTTTGTTGACTTTCGAATCAAAACCCCTTGGATGAATTATTTTTAATTGTAACTTTAAATACCATTAATTAATAATGTCACACTATATAACATGTGTAACACCTTGAAATTATAATGTACGAACCGTGTATCTGATAGCATGTATGACATCCAACACCAATCATAGAAGGGAATATAAAATCATGATAATTTAAAATATATTTACAATTTTAAATAAATTTAATATATTTTATATCATTAAATGCACACAATACTGAGTTATCTTGTGTTACACATAACAAATAATTTCTTCGATAGCTTGTGTTACACACAATACTGAATTTTACTAAATACTATTAATATTATTATTTAATATAATAATATGTAATCTAGAAATTAAATTAGCTATCATGAATATTATTAAATAAAATATGAATATATTTGATTTAATTAATTGTTTACCAATTAATTATAAATTAATATAAGAAATAATTGAATATAAAGGTGATGCTTTTATAAAAACTATTATTATGCGACAAAGGTGTTTATCATAATAAATTAAATTAACAACTATTAGAGAATGAAATTAATGAAACATATATATTATATATTCTAAAAAGTATTTATTATTTTCATCCAATATATTTGATAATCATAAGATAAGAAAAAACCTATTTTATGTATAAAAATCTATATTTTTTAAAGAAAGTTTTACCACATTTTAATGAGGAACCTATTTTAAATAAAATTTTTAAATTTTTTTAAATTTTATATGTCAAAATAAACTTAATTTTTTAAATCATAATTTTAATATTATCTTAGGGTGAATCTTTTGTATTTTTTTGAGAAGTATCATTTTCTGATGAATAGTGAAAATATTGAATTTTAATTGAAAGATGACTTTTCGTTTAATTTACTTATAAGGATAAATTATTTTTTAAGTTGTTTCTAAAGTCACATAATATAAATAAGACATTAATTAATTAAATTTAGTTCAATGGAATCAATTTCACATTGAAATTATATATAAAAACTCAGAAAACTTTGGAACGTTTTCACTTTAAAAACTCACTTTATCGTCCATTATGCGGGATTAATTTTAAATACATTTCTACCACTAATGTTGTAGGAATTTTAAAAAATGGATTAAATATATATAATAATCATAATTTATAATTTATATTAAGTTAAACTTGGGTTTTTACCAAAAATATTAGTGAAAGCAATTAAAATTAAGTACAATGATTAAGGTAAAATTAATCTTAATATGGGACTAAAACTTAAACATAAGGGCCAATATGACCTATACACATGTAAAAAACCTATTTTATGGATATAATTATAAAATATACTAAATTGTATCTAATATTTTTTAGTATTTTATGTGCATGATGAAAGGGATATCTCTCAATATTGTTTACCTTTTTTATATTTACAATAATGTCACTCCTCCTCCACTATAAAAAGGCCCTCACACCTCCCACTTATTCATACCAATAAATGGATTTGACTCATCCAAATACTTACCAAATAATATTCCAAATTACATCTCCTAATAATAGGAACATAACTTTGGAAAAAAAACAAAAAAATGTATTCATTTGGTATAAACCAAAAGGATTTTCTAGAATAAGAGATTACATTCTTCAACGATCACTTTGGTCTCATTTACTTCTACACCACTTAAATTAATTTTATATCATGATTATATAATAAACCCATTATATTAAATATACCGATATGTTTTTATTGTAATATTGAAACCTACACTTTCACATACATCCATAAAATGGGATACAAAATCATCATTCATGTGTATGGAGGACTACCACCTTGCGGACCAATGTCATTCACTCTTCCATTTACCAACTTTCAAGGTTTGAAATAATGATGTATTTATTTTTTAAATATTATATATAAATTATTTATAAAGTATTTAATCTTTTGGAAATTTTTATATAACCATATCTTCATGCCTTCCATTTATGGGAATACGATAACATCGTTTGTGGACGTGTGGACTACTGTCTTCTCAAAGCGATGTGATTCGTTCAAACATTAATGGAATTTATTAAGGATGTTTTTATTAAAAATACGTTACGTATATGAAATAAATATTATACTTGAATTATTATATACAAATATATCATTTACATTTCATTCTTTTAAATAAGACAAGGACATGGAAGTAGCCTCCAGACGTACATACGACCAACTGTCTCCATGAATAGTGTGTTTTATTTCCTATATTCAAATATTATGGATTATTATAAATACATATATAATAAATATATATGATACTTTAATAAAGTTTTACATCATATATATGATGAAAGAAGTTTTGATTTAATTAGAAAAAAACTAACATATCAAAACATACTAAAAAACTAGGAAACTAACTCCCAAAATAGTGAGAATAATGAAAGATTATTAACAAATGAGTAATAATATATTATAAGAAGATAATTTATAATATTATAAATATTATTTTGGTTTTTTGATAAGTTAATTATATTCTCAAAAACATTATACAACAATTTAACGTATGTTCACTCAAATAGAAATGCATGGTAAGGGATTCCATCTCAATTTCATTTCATTGAGGCATATTGTAATGTTATGCCCCTAGTTTATTTTATATAGTGTATATACTGAACCTTTTATATTTAATATCATGAAAACATAATTATGTATTGTATTTTTAGTTTTAATTTAAATTATTTCATCAAAGGGGATTTCAACTTAATGTTACCAAGTAGTAAAGAAATTTCATAACTCAATTCCTTTAATTTGGTTATATTACTTCCTCATTATCATAAATATTATATGATTATGTGTATAATTAATTTTAATATATATTGATGTATTTAAAGTTATTCAATGTTTATTTATATTTTATACACATAATCACTTCATTTATTAATTCTCACTTCAATGTGATGATTATTTTTAAGGGTTTATTTAACAATTTCATTCTAGTCGAGATTGTTTATTCCTGAAATACCATTAAAAGAATTTGTATGACCATTGTCCAATAAAACCCATTAATTTTATTCTAATATGTCTATTCATGATCTTTTTCAAGTAATTTTACCATTTTTCCACTCTTTAGTACATAAAATTTTTTATAAAATGTTTTTATGAAAACCTAACTCCATTTCTCTCTTTAGTCAGAAACCCTATTTTCTTATAAAATCCCTATTTTATAAAAATGTTTTAAAAAAATGTTTTTAACCTTTCTAAAATTATTTATTAAAGAAATTTCCCCCATTTTGTCTTTTAAAAATTCTTTCAAATCAATCTTCTTATCACTTTCTTAATAAGGAACTTTTAGTTACCTTTTTTCCTTGTAAAAGGAATGTTCTTTTTAACTTATACGACATGTATGAAATTTCCTATCATAATTTATTTTAAGATTCCATTGAAAGTTTAAAAGTTTAATTTTTAAATAATATGATTTTTAAATTTATATTCAGAGAAAATAATTACAAAATATTTTCAAAATTAAAATGATATTTTTCCCAATAATGTTTTAAAAGATCATTTTATAATATTTCCATTTATCAAAAACATAAATCCTTTATTTTTACTCCAATAGTGATATGTTGTATTGATAACATCCTTATTATTCCACTAGATGATTTTTTATTTATTTTTCCAAGGAAAGTATTTACATTCACTTCCTTGATTTATTTTTGTTGTATCTTGAAATATTCACTTTCATACGATTATTGGACATTGAATATACCCAAATTATCCATATCATTTATCATGGATATATTTACTACCTAAACCGTATACCATTTTTACATATGATAATTACTTTGTTGTTTATTTGATTTAATAGGGAGATATTTATAAATCTATATTATTTACACAATAAATATATTTGATAAGGCACATTGTTCATTAATTAAATCAATTATTCGATATGTGAGAAATGATTTGGAAATTCACTTCATGGGTTGGGGACCATTGGAAATAATCCCCTAGATGAATCAGTAGTCTCATGAGATGAAATTAGATAGCAAAAAACCCTTCATGTTTGTTTCCAAGAAGAATATATGTGTTTCTACCCATAGATATAATCTTTCATGAGAATAGATCATGACGGTAAAGGTATCATGTTACTAGGAAACATGACTTATGATAATTAATAATTCCCTTCATTATAATTCAGTTATAATTTTCCAAGATATTTTTTCTTTAACATTATCTATAGATTCATTTCACTCTCTATTCATTGATTAAATGGTTTGTATTTCAGTTATTTTTCTTTCCATGTTGATTATTCCTTATAAATATATTTAAGTGGAATGTTTGTTTAGTTTATTATTGTGCCTTATTGTTTATGCACTTCATCATTGGTTTATTGATTATATTCCATGTGTATTTAGTTATTTAACTTCCCATTTTTTTATACACTCCTGCTCAATATATTCATTACATGGAATGTGAGTTTAGTTATTCAACTTTCCATGTTGACTATTATCATTTTTTAATTGTTATTTTTGTTATAATAAACCCTTACTAAGAATTTGAGCTCACCCATATTTTGTTTTCTTTCCCCAGGAATCCAAGAAGTGTACAAAGAAAGATATGGAAGCATACACTAATTGGGAGTAAATTTATCCTCAAAAATAAAAAAAATTGTAATTAGTCTATTCATTTGTAATATAGTACTCATGTATGTATCTGGCTTACCAAGACTACTAAAATCTTTGGTCCTTCCAAATTTGATTCCTTGTAATCATGGAAATGTAATGATAGTAGACACCAACTCCAGGATTACTGGGGTTGGAGTGCTACAGTTGGTATTAAAGGATTTTTAGTAGAAACCTTTAGAATTATATTTTTGAAAACATAGATTATGGGGAAAAATCCTAAGATAAAATTTTAGGATTAGTGTAACAACTAAAACATTTACTAAAGAAAATTACTCTAGATTTAATTAAATGTCTTAGTATGTAAAATAGTTATATACCATATGAACTTTCTTGGTTTTATGTTTTTGGATTTTAAAATACATTTAATAATTTTTACCATTTCTAATATAGCCATTAAACAGTGACCAAATTATTAGTATAAAAATACGGCTTTAACAAATCCAATTTACTCAGACAAAGGAAGTGATGGTGTCATCCAGTAGAATTTCTCCATACAATGCCCATTTTTTAGAGCATGTAAAGGAGGTAGCATCATTGTGATTTTCTCTTGACCAATCCCAAGCTGAGCTTCAACACGTTAAGCTTAAACAGAGCCGCTTGCTGGAGAAGTGGAAGTTAATAGAGATTACCACCCATGCGATGTTATTTGAGCCATCCCAAGAGTCTGTCACCATCACACACCATACCATTAGGTCTTATGTGGGTGTTATAAGGGGTTATGTAACAATACCCTAGCACTATTATTATGTGCATTATTTTTGTATACAATAAACAATATACATTCATTTTATTATTGTTACATTGTAAATCGATTTTAAAGCACAAATAGTATTTTTATTTAATATTCAATTAAGAAATCTATTTTGAAGAATTAATTGTTTATTAAATTAAATAATATTTTAATAAAATATTATAACTAAATTAATTTTTATTAAATATAAATTATCTTATAATCTTTATGAATACAATTGTATGTTTTATTAAAGTTTGAATGCTGTTTTTTTTCAAAACCCATGAATTTTTGAAAAATGTTGGTTTTTATATTAAAAGTAAAAATTAGAATATTTAGAAAATTATTTAGATAAAATAACATTTTTTTTATAATTAGGACATAGAAATTATCCAATAGTGAATTTTTCATAATTTCCTGAGACAATCAAATTTTTTGGGTAAAAATTAAATACCGTTAAATTAAATAATGTGTTCTATGACATCATAATGACCCAATAGTGATGTAATAAAATAATATAAATGGTATGTTCAGATAATATATGTTTTACGTTTAAAATAGTGTGATTTTAGGATTATTTTATTTATTTTTCAAATCCTTAGTAGACCCTCCAAGACTTTTAAATCATTTTAAATTTTAAAATGATTTCCTTGAGAGTGTGACTCACCTCCACATAAGAAAGCATAATATTATAAAACTTTCAGACATTGTACTTGTAATATAATGTTATCTACTCCCATTTTGGCAAAAACCTTGGACAAAAACCATGGGTTGGTTTGTGTTTTTATTAGTTTAATGTGTAGTTTCCAAAACCTAAATAATAAAGAATTTCCTCTCTTTTCCAATATAAACCCACCCAATCTACCACTTCTCTTTACTAAAAACCCTTCTAGCATGTCCCTACTCTGACCTTATTTCCCTAGTATCCTCCCAAGGCACCCCGAGATTCAAATAAGCCTCTCTCAAGCCTCTCCCAAGCCTTTGGGATCACACATCTAAGTACGGGATTTCTTCCTTCCTTATTTAATTCCAAGTTTCTTTATATTGTTATGCCATTTTATTTTCAATTAAAAATGTTGGGGTATAATTTTTAACCTCCCCTATACTTCAATAATTATGTTTTAATGATGAGAGACATCTTTATCTCTCATTAATTCCTTCCGTGTACACCCATTTCCGGGCTGAAATTTCTTAATGAATTTCTTCCTTTCTCATTTTTGTCAAAATTTCATTATGTTGTAATACCCTTTTATTTTCAATTAAAAATGTTGGGATATGATTTCTCACCTCCCCCATAATGACCTACTAATTTTTTAATGATGATAGACCTCTTTCTCTCTCATTAATGTCTTTCATGTACACCCATTACCATGCCAAAATTCCATAAGGAATTTCTCTCTTCTCATTTACATTCAAGAAATTATTTTATATTATGCATATAAATTACATTAAATATATTGGGCTATTATGTTCCATGACCGCATTACATTCCATTTAATTTATAAATGATGAGATTCCCATTTCTCTCTCATCAACCCCTTTTACAATTTCTATTTTACGTCGTTATATTGCTCAAGTTACACCAAAAGTTCCCATGCCAAAATCATCGTATAAGTGAATACTATACCTATTTCTATATCAAGGGTATTCATATTTATGCACATGTACTTGTTGATTGAGGACTTAAATTTATTTATTTGATATCTATTATTAGTGGAATAAATTATGATGTTTAATGAATCTATGTTGTATGATCCACATGGCAAACTTATCCATGAAGTGAAATGTTTATAAAGGGTGCGCCTTGAGAGTGCTCTAATGCATTTGGTAATGAATAGTATCATGATACGCCATGTTCAAAGAGGGTTTACTCATGATAATAAAAGTGAAATTAGGGATTAATCATGCTAATTCATGTGTAATGAGGATTTACCCATGCTCCATGTGCTATGAGCCTCAGCTCATGCTAATATCATGTTAAATGTTGTTGCTACATTTCCATGTTAGGATAATTAGGTTATATCATGCCTTTATGTTCTTTTTTCTCTTGAGATACATTGATATGCCTATTTCCTAAAATTTATTATATTCTTTATGTTATGACTTGTTTACTCTTTTACTGGGTTTTATATCTCACCATTCTCTTATGCATGTCCTCAGGGTATCCCATGCAATTCTAAGTACGAAGGAATGTTTTGGTCGTGTAAAAGAATATTTCAATAAAGATATTGTGTTTTATGTTCTAATTTATTAGGTAATTTTCCTAATTTCACAAGACACTAGACCTCTTAATCCTTAGAGTTGTCTTAAGTTCAATTATATGTAACAAATCATTTTTATGTGTGTAATAAAGAGCATGGTTGTTATAGTAAGTATCTAAGGATAGTTTTAGTTATTTTTGGGATTAGGATCAGAAAACCCTAGTGAAATATTTATGGATAAGACTCAGTATAATAAAAATATCCCTAAATTTTGGTGATTATTGATTAATTGGTTTATCAAGAAACTACATCCCTACCAGGATACGAGCTGGTAGAGGCAGCTTTGGAACAGATGTATCTAGGGGTAAAAATAAAAAACACCGCTTTGAGCTGAACTCAAAATGGAACTAGTGCACGAAAACGGGCCTTGAGGCACTTTTGGTTACAACACTCCTAGGGGAAATTATTTGGTAAATTCATAATATTAGTATAAACCATTATTAAAGGAATTAAAAAAAATTCACCTAAGAAAATATGTTTGGAATTACATCATTGATAATATAGATTGCAGCCCATAAATTCAAAAGTTAAGGAAATATAAGTAATTTATAAGTTGTCCCATTTTCATTAGACTCCCCCTTTATGTGTTACCCCTAACTTTCTTTTTATTCCATCAAATGGTCAGTAATAAGATGACTCAGGCTAACAACCAATGCGAAGATCAATGTGATGACTGTTCTAATGAGATGCTCAATCCGATGTGAGTGGGAATCACAACTTTCTCACGATAATCACGTAGTTAACTCAAGTTTTGAATAGAAACCTGGGTCAAAAAGAACATTCAATCCCTCCCCCAAGATAGAACATGATGCAATCAAGAGCTTCATGAGGCAAAGGCTTCATACTTTTAATGGATCATCTGATCCATCAATCATCGAACAATGGATCAACTCCATTGATAAGATCTTCTTCGTCCTTCAATATTATGAACAAGAGAAGGTAATTCTGGATGCTTATCATATAGAGGGTGAAGCTGATCAATGGTAGAAATTGAAAAAAAAATACGAAGCCTGAGGATGAGATCAAGGTGTTTGAATTGAAGTATTTCTAGAAAAAGTTTTTCGATAAATATTTTCCTTGTAACCTCTAACTTAAGATAGAAAGGGACTTCCTTTCCTAAACGAAAAACCATGATGAATCCATCATAGCGTACAAGGAAAACTTCACAAGGCCTGCACAATATGTCTCTGGCTTTGTCGTTACCCCCGAATGCAAGGTTGACTGATTCTTTGGTGGGATAAAACTTAGCCTATGGGAGGCCCTACCGATCTATGACTTTGAAAGCTAAAAGGAAATTTCATGATGTGCCCTCAAGGTCAAAATATTTATCAGAAAATCTAAGGGTATCATGGGGATAAGAAGCGTAAGTTGGACTTTAATTTTGACAGTCTGATGTATAAATCCCATGGTTCTAATAAAATCCAGCACCACATTTTCCAAAGGTGCAGAAAGTAGCACCCCATAAATTTCCTGAAAGGGATGAGGAAATGTTTTAGGTGAGGAAGAGAAGGGAACTTGGCCATTAACTTTCAACAAGAAATACCCATGGCTGTGATAGAGGAGAGGAATGTTCATTTCAAACCTCAACTCATTGTTCATTACTTCAACTGCAAATAACCAGGGAACATTGCAAACCAATTCCCTGAGCCAAGAGTTTTCAGAGGCAACCAACAACCTCCAAGGCATTAAGGGAGAGATTTTTCCATCACTACCACCAAAGAGAACCCCAACAATGAAGTGGTAATAGGTACTCTTTTTATTCATTCAGGAATAGCGAACTTACTTTTTGATTCTGGTTCTATGCATTTTTTTATATCCCAAAAGTTTATTAGAAAAATCCCAACACCACCACAAATCATGGATTTAGATATGTCAATGAGAACCTAAAATGGGGAAATCATTGCAACCCATGAACATAACTCTTCCCCTGTCATAATTTGTTGTTTTAACTTCCCAGTAGACCTCTTCATACTCCCTATGGTGTAATTTAATGCAATTATTAGCATGGATTGGCTTTCCCTATATAGATCCAACATACATTTCCATGAGAGGGAAATCACTCTCCATATGGTGAATCGATCCCCGATTTTGTACAAGTGAAAATAGGAGGATGAATATTCATTATCACCATCATCTCAAGCATGGATATTACTTCCATATGAACACGCATATCTTTCTCAGATGATTGAGTTTAAGGGAGAAACCATCCTTGAAGACATTCCTATTGTGAGGGAATTCACAGAAGTGTTTCCCAAGGAATTGATTGCTCTTCTTCCTAAATGTGGTGTTGAATTATCAATTGATCTTATACCTGGGATGTTGCTAATATACAAAACTCTATATAGAATTTCTGTTGTGGAGCTTAATGATCTTAATAAACAACTATAATATAATCTATATAAAGGGTTTATACACCGAAGTGCTTCACCATGGGGTGCACAATTCCTCTTAATCAAGAATAAGGATGGTTAAATGTGCCTTTGTATTGATTATCTTGAGCTCAAAAAATCACTGTAAAGAAAAAGTATCCTCTTCCACTAATTGATGACTTTTTTGATCATCTACATAGAGCACAATACTTATTCAACGTGGATTTTCAGTTAGGTTATTACCAAGTAAGGGTGAAGAAGGATGATATCCCCAAGACTACTTTTTGTACAAGTTACGAGCATAATGAATTCATAGTAATTCCTTTTAGACTCACTAATTCTACAGAAATCTTTATTGACTTGATGAATAGAGTATTTAGATATTGCCACAATAAATTTTTGGTAGTCTTTATAGATGATATTCTAATATACTCCAATATAAAGGAGGAGCATGAGGAGAATCTAAGCATTATACTAGAGACCTTGAAAAAGGAGAAGTTCTATGAAAATTATAGAAAGTGTGAGTTCTGTTTGAGGAAGTATCATTATTGGGTCGTATCATCACAAGAAATTGGATATCTATGGATCTAACCAAGGAAGAGTCAAATGAGGGATGGGTGAGGAAAACATTGGTGATGAATATCCGTAGCTTCCTGGGGTTACCTCAATATTATCGCTGATTTGTGAGAAATTTCTCATGATTTTAAAACCCTATTACCATGCTAACTTATAATATCATCAAGTTTTCTTGGAGTCATGAATGCGAAGATAGCTTCAAGGAGTTGAAAGGGAGGCATATCCCTACCCTCATGCTCACACTACCTAGAAGTGAATAACTTTTTTTTTGTATTCACTGATAGTTTGACGAAGGTATTGGGCTCTGTGTTGATGAAAAATGAAAAAGTCATTGCCTATGCTTTAAGGAAATTGAATGTTCATGAGAAAAATTATCCAACACATGATCTAGAGAAGGCGTTAGTAATCTTCACATTAAAAATTTAGCGCCATTACCTCTTTGTGGAGAAGTGTAAAATGTACATGGATCACAAAAGCCTTAAGTATATATTCACACAGAAAGAGTTGAACATGAGCCAATTAAGATGGTTAGAGATGATCAAAGACTATGACTACTAAATCCATTTCCACCCTGGGAAAGAGAACAAGGTAGAGGATTCTCTAAGTATAAAGGACCCATCAATTATATCATTGATGAGAATTAAAAAGGATTCAATATTCTTAGATTTGATGAAGATGGACATGGGAATCAAAAAGAAGAAAACATCATCAATCTTTTCACAAATGATTGTCCAACCGTCTCTTTTAGAAAGGTTAAAGGATTCTCAAAAGGATGATGTGGTAATTTAGAAGAAAGTGGAAAATATAAAAAATGGTAAATCCTCAGAGTTCAATGTTAATGAAGAAGGAATTTTGAGATTTGGGACAAGACTATGTGTTCCATCAAATCTGGAGATAAAGAATGAACTTTTGGATGATGCACATAGTTTGAATTTCTCCATTCACCCAGAAACACAATGACGTATTGAGATATATGAGAGCATTATAGGTGGGATAACATGGAGAAGGAGATCACTTAGTATAAATGAAAGTGCCTAGTATGTCAGTAAGTGGAGGCTGAGAGGTAGAAGTCTAAGGGGATGATGCAACCATTACCCATACCATCATGGAAATGGGAGAACATCACCATGGAATTTGTAACTGAACTTTTGAATACATCCAATGGAAACAATGACATATAGGTTTTTGTGGATAATATTATAAAGATTTCACACTTCATTTCAACTAGAGAGGATTTATAATTTGATCAACTAGCATAGATATATATTAGATAATTGGTAAGGATGGACAGAGTACCACTATCTATTGTATCCTGTCAAAATCCAAGATACACCTCAAAGTTCTAGAATATTATTTAAAATGATTTGAATACTGAGTTGAACTTTAGTATGGCTTATCATCCTCAAAATGATGGCCAATATTAGAATATTGTCCAAACACATGAAGAAATGTTGAGATCATGCTCAATGGACTTAAAAGGAGGATGAGATAAACATATTCTTCTGGTTGAGTTCTCTTACTATAACAGTTTTCACTCAAGTATCTAAATGTATCCTTATGAAGCCCTGTATGGGAAGAGGTGAGGAACACCAGAATGTTGGGATGAAGTTGGGGAGCGAAAATTCCTAGGTCCAGAAATGGTTGAAGAAATTATGGAGAAGGTTAAGACCATCGAACAACAAATTAAAGTTGCTCAGAGTCGACAAAAGATCTATAATGATAATTGTCGATGAGACTTGTAGTTTGATGTTGGAGACTTGGTATTCCTCTGCATATCATTGTGGAAGAGAATTATGAGATTTTGGAAGATGGTAAAGCTTAGTCCAAGGTACATCATCCCTTCTGAGATCCTTGATCGTATTGGAGTAGTGGCCTATCGACTAGCACTCCCACCAAACCTCTAGTACTTGATGTATTCCATATATCAATCTTGAGGATGAAGTACATACCTGACCCATCACATGTACTCAATCCAAAGGTGGTTCCATTGGATAATGACCTCTCTTATTAGGAGAAGATGATGAAGATCTTAGATCCTAGGGAAAATGGTTTACGAAATAAGATAATTCCCCTCGTCAAGGTGTTGTGGCGAAACCCCAAGTTTGAAGAGGAAACGTGGGAATTGAAGGAATTGGTGAAACAGTGTTACCCTCATCTATTTTAGTATAGTAAAAGGAAATTTTGAGGGAGAAATTTCTTAAGGGGGGGAATATTGTAACGATCCAAACTTTTACTAATGAAATTATTATTGATCTAATTAAATGTCTTATTATGTAAAATGATTATATAACATATGAACATCCCTAGTTTTATGTTTTTGGATTTTAAAATATCATTAATAATTGTTACCATTTCTAAAATAGTCATTTAAGAGTGACCATATGGTTAGTAGAAATATAGGGCTTTAACAAATCCAATTTACTCAGATAAAGGAAGTAATGGCCTCATCTAGTAGAATTTCACCATACAAATCCCATTTTTCAGAGCTCAGAAAGGAGGTATCATCATAAGACTTCTCTCTTGAACAATCCCCAGTAGATATTCACCACTTTAAGCTTGAATGGAACTTCCTATAGGAGAAGTGGAAACTAATAGAGATTACCACCCGAGGGATGTTATCTGAGCCACCCTAAGAGTTTTTCACCACTGCACACCGTACCCATAGGTCTTATGCGGGTGTTATAATGGGTTATGTAACAAGACCCTAGCACTTTGATTATGGGCATTATTTTTTATAGAATAAATAATACATATTAATTTTTTTTATTTTTAGTTTTTAAATAGTTTTTTAAAGCACAAATAGTATTTTTAGAAAATATTCAATTAAGAAATCTATTTTAACGAATTCATGTATTTTTAAATTAAATAATATTTTAATAAAATATTATTACTAAATTAATTTTAATTTAATATAAATGATCGTTTAATTTTTATGAATACAATTGTAATTTTTATTAACGTTTGAATGTTTTTTTGTCAAACCCCATGAATTTTCGATAAATGTCAGTTTTTATTTTAAAAGTAAAAACTCACATATTTAAAAAATTATTTATATAAAATGAATTATATTTTCGGAATGAGGACATCAAAATTATCTAACGGTGAATTTTTCACAATTTTCTGAGATAGTCAAATTTTTGGGTAAAAAATAATTACCATTTAATTATATAATGTGTTTTATGGCATCATAATGACACAATAATGATGTAATAAATTACAATAAATGGGGTGTTTAGACAATATATGTTTTTACTTTAAAATAATGTGATTTTAGGTTTGTTTTATTTTTTTTACTATGCCTTAGTGGAACCTCCAAGACTTATAAAATATTTTAACTTTTAAAATGATTTCCTTGAGAGCATGACTCACCTCCACAAAAGAATGTAACAGCCCAAGATTTTATGAAAAATATTCTTTTTAATTTCACTAATGTCTTGTGTTGTACGCTACACCAAAAGGAGCTTGCACAACACGCATCCTTGACTTGTTTTGCATTACACGCAATCGCGACCTTCCTTGATAGCGTGTGTAGTACGCAATAACGAGTTTCACTAAACAACAATATGCTGTTAAAATATTATTAAAACTAGCCGTTATGAATACTAATAACCAATTTTTGAAATTTTTGAAATTTTGTTTTTCAAAATGGAATTCATTTTTGGATTCGTAGTATCGAATTTAGCCTAAGATGAAATTTTGGTACTTTTCGGATAACTTTTATATTCTGATGAATAGTGAAAATTACTAAATTTTAATTAAAAACAACTTTTTTAATCGAAATAAATTATTAATTTGAGTGGTTTTAAAGTATATTTAGAATATATTTTTACAATTCAATAAAATGTTGGTCATTGGAGGTAATTTCACATTTACACCAGACATAAACAAGTGTTAATATTTTGATAGTTATTATCTCTTAAAAACACGCTATTTGTTGTGACAGCGGAAATTAATTATAAAATTAATTAATGCAACTTATATTTTGGTAATTTTGTAAAATAGAAATCATTTTTGAATTTGGAATATCAATTATAGCTTAGGGTGAAATTTTGGCATTTTTCTGAAAAACTTCAATTTTTGATGAATAGTGAAACTACTAAGTGGAAGTTAAAAAAATTATTTTTTTCATAAATCATAATTTTACCGCTTCTGTGAATGGAATTTCAAAAATCCGAGAGACACGGTTGATTTCAGTAAGTAAAATATGGTTCAATGAGATGAAAATAATTTTTGGTGAATAGTAACTTTTTACTTTTTTTACCACGGTTAAAAGTAAATAGGGTAATTAAGGGTAAAAATGATATTAATATTACCCTAACACATGTCCTAATCCTATTGGACAAGTGTATCTCGACCAAAAACAACCTTAAGTGTAAAATATTATCATTTAGGCCCACTTGGATTAGATTAGGACATTTATTATTATTTAATTCAAAGAAGAGTTAAAAGAGTTAAAATCAAAGTTTATTTACTAAAACATTTTTAATATAGGGTTATACATAAGATAAATTCGATTATAAATATTCATTAGAAATATACAAAGATTTACTACATAATGGTATTTTATTTATAATTTTTAGACATTAAATAAGTTAATTTATTTATGACACAATGATGATGCAGTAATTATCTTATTAATGAAATATTGATAGAATTGATGTTATAAACACCAAATTAAATGTAATTTGAGACTTTTTATGAATAAAAATAATTTTCTAGGTTACTATGATATATTATTGTTGCTTTAATCAACTTGGTTCGAACATATAATTCTGTTATGACTTTCACAAAAATCATATATCAAATAGTGTCAAAATTGACACAAAATAGTTTTTAAATCAAATATTATATTATTAATAGTTATTTTATTCCTAAAAATATAAGTTTCGGCCAAATGACTTATATAAAGATATATATATTAATAATAAACAATTTGGGGTTCGTTTGGCATGTTATAGTAAGTGTATTAACCATATAGTGTAAGAAAACAAAAAGACACGGTAAAAGTTAAATTATTTAACTTAGAGTTAAATCTAATTGATAAGGTTAAAATAATAACCTAAATTTATCTAAATCCTATTGGTTTATAGGATTTAGACCCATCCCCACTTTAGCTTCGAAATAAGACCCTTTAGAACCTATATAAGCCGATTTTGACTTTAATATAAAATAATATTTTGAGATATTCCTAAGGTGCCCCTCTCCTCCCTTATAAAAGGGCACCTCCTCCCCCTCCTCCTCACACCAATTTGAGCACTCAAGCTCGGCCAACCCATGCCAAAATCCCTTCTCCACTTCCCTATAATAATCCTAGAGGTCCTGGTATTCTTTAAAGACCAATCTTAGTTCCCTAAGTGGAGGATTCAAAGAGGCGTTTCAAAGAAGAGGTAATATCCATTACCGATCTTTTCAATTTCTTTCTTTTTCAACTTCTTATTCTTTAGTTGTTTCATGATAAAGTAATAACATAAGTATTACTTACATACTGATATGTTATTATAAATATTAAACAACTCTAATTAACCTTCTATCCATCCTACGGAAAAAGTAAATCACCGCGCGTGCGTACGTACGGAATACCGTCTCCAAGTCGCGGTGTAATCTATTTTCCGCCACCACCTTAATTGGATGGGTATAATGGTTTAATGAGTAACTATATATGATTATTATAAAGTGATATTGATACTGAAATAGTATACATACACTTCAACACAATTCCACGACCATGGGAACGATATCATCGCTCGTGCGTACGTACGGACTACCGTCTCCACGACGCGATGAGATTCATTCTCAATGATTAACCATTAATGAATGATTATAAAGTATATATAATAAGTACTAATGAAATATATTACATAATAATGATACTGGAATTATTTATATTTATATGTATGTCATCTACTTAATTCCATTCAATTCAATAAGGAAACGAAAACAGCGTTCATGCGTACGTACGAACTACCATCTCCATGAACGGTGTATTTCTTTCCATTTACTGATTTATTATATATGTATATTCTGAATATATATATATAAATCATGTTTTATATTCTGGAATTAATTAATCATGATCTAAGTAATCATATGAATAATTACAAGTTAAAAACACGAACGACAAATGAGACGATTTTACCCAAAACGCTACTTTAACATTAATTTACAAAAGAACGGGTAATATAAAGTCATAAGTGGACCATATATGATATAATAACAATGAATATGATTCTGGAATAAGTCAATAACATGATTTAAATCATTATACAGGAGTTTTGGACACTTACAAAGCAAGTCGGACCTAAGGTAAGGGAAAATATCACAATCTAATTTTTATCCGAGATTGTTTTTACTTTGGCATTTACTAGGGTGTATTTTATCATCCACATCCAAGTTCCCTCAATATGTAATATTTTTTCAATCCACTTACAATAGTTTAAATCCAATTTTACCCTTCAGTGAGTTAGTAAAGAATATGAAAGGAATATTTTGTCGTTTTTTTCGTACGAGGTACTTTTTGACTTTTCCGACAAAAGTACGAAGAATGTTTTTTTTAACTCATACGGCATGAATGGATTTTTAAAACATTATTTCCAAGAAGCTTCCTTTACAAGTTTTCAAGTTTATTTTTAATCAAATTCTTTTAGTTTAGAATTTTATGACATTTTAAGAAAGGAAAAGTGTTTTTGAAGTAGAAAGGATATTTTCCTCAAGAATGGAGTTCAAATGTTTTATCAAAATTATTTTCCATCTAAGATAATATAGGGTTCTGTTTTTATCCCTATTATTACATTGATTTGATCATGTTGTGATGGAATTATTTTTATGAATTCCTTTATCTTATATGAATTGATTTATGATGCCATGATGTTTAAGATTCCCATTTGTATTACATGGGTTATGCAATGATGTATGATTTATGATTTTGTGGCACACATAAGAATGGTATCATTATGAGATGGGTGGGACCTATATCTCCCTCCAATGCATTGGGTAAAGATTTTATATCTCATGAGATAGACATGGCTGGAACGGTAGGTTATACCTGTTCAGTGAAACAGGACTGGAACTGTAGAGACCCGAAGCTTGACGTATATGGACATTACATTACATTTGTGGAATACTTAGTACATAACAAAAACACACACATAAGGATCGTAATAGTTTAGTGTCTTTGGAAACTCAGAACGTAATCTTCTAATCGTGGTGAAAGATCTTCAACATCTCCTATAAAGATCTTCCCTTTTTTTTTACCTAAAACCTTTCTTTATATCCTGGGGAAAAGAAAACATAAAAGGGTGAGCTCAAATTCTCAGTAAGGGCAAACAAAAGAAAAATCAATCACATCATATTCATAAGAACATAACTTTTGGAAATATTAACCTACAAAAGAGAGCATAATTTCATAACATGGGATAAATCATAGTAGTGAAATGAAATCCCAATAATCATAACTTAAAACATGAAACCTTGTGGCATACCCACATAATCATAGAGAATCATTTCTTGTTAGTCAAGACTCATTTCCAAGACTATCTTAGTGGACAAAGTCCCTTTCTGAATCGAGTAACCCTCGTTTCAGTCCTATTTCACTGAACCGGTATAACCTACCATTCCAGCCATGTCTATCTCATGAGATATAAAATCATTACCCAATGCATTGGAGGGAGATATAGGTCCCACCCATCTTATAATGAATCCTTTCTTATGTGTGCCACATAATCATAAATCATACATCATTGCATAACACATGTAACAAAAATGGGATTCTTGAAACATCATGACATCATAAAACAAATCATATAAGGTCAATGACTTCATAAAAATAATTCCCTCACAACATAATAAAATCAATGTAATAATAGGGATAAAAACAGAACCCTATATTATCTTATATGGAAAATTATTTTGATAAAACACTTGAACTCCATTCTTGAGGAAAATATCCTTTCTACTTCAAAAACATTTTCCTTTCTTAACATGTCATAAAATTTTAAACTAAAAGAAGTTGATTAAAAATAAACTTGAAAACTTGTAAAGGAAGCTTCTTGAAAATAATTTTTTAAAAATCCATTCATGTCGTATAAGTTAAAAAAAACATTCTTCGTACTTTTGTCAGAAAAGTCAAAAAGTACCTCGTACGAAAAACGACAAAAGATTCCTTTCATACATATTACTAAACTCACCGAAGGGTAAAAATGGATTTAAAAAAAATTTAGATGGATGTAAATAACATTACATATTGGGGAAACATGGATGTGGATGATAAAATACACCCCAGTAAATACCGAAGTATAAACAATCTCGGATAAAAATGAGATTGTGATATTTCCCTTACCTTAGGTCTGATTTGCTTCGTATGTGTCCGAATATCCTGTATAATGATTTAAATAATGTCATTGACTTATTACAGAATCATATTCATTGTTATGATATCATATATGGTTCACTTATGACATTATATTACCCGTTCTTTTGTAAATTCCATGTTAAAGAAGCGTTTTGGGTAAAATCGTTTCATTTATCGTAGGTGTTTTGACTTGTTGTTCTTGACATTATTATTACTTATATCATGATTTACTTACTTCCAGAATATAAAATATGATTTATATATCATATATATTCAGTATATATATATATAATAGATAGATAAATGAAATGAAAAACACCGTTCATGGAGACGGTAGTCCGTACGTACGCATGAACGCTGTTTTCCTTTCCTTATTGTCTTGAATGGAAGTAAGTAGATGACATACATATATATATATATACATAAATCCAGTAGCTTTATAACGTCATATATTTAATTATTATTTCTTATATATAATTTATAATCATTCTTAAATGGTTAACATGGAGAATGAATCTCATCGCGTCGTGGAGACGGTAGTCCGTACGTACGCACGAGCGATGATATCATTTCCATAAATATTGAATTGAATTGGAGTGGATTATACAATATATCAGAATAAATATGATGTTTTAATAACTATGTATAGTTATTCTTTACACCATTATACCCATCCATGTAAGGTGGTGGTGGAAAATAGATTACACCACGGCGTGGAGACGGTATTCCGTACGTACGCACGCGCGGTGATTTATTTTTCCGTAGGATGGATAGATGGTGAAATAGGGTTATTTCATACTTAAAAAAACATATCAGTATATGAGTGATACTGATGTTATTACTTCATAATGAAATAACCTAAGAAGAAGAAGTGGAAGAAGAAATAAAGATGAAAGAATTGGTAACGGTAATTACCTCTTCTTTGAAGCGCCTCTTTGAGACCTCCTCTTAGGGCACTAAAATTGGTCTTTGAGGAAGACCAGAACCTCTAGGATGTTTCTAGGTAAGTGGAGAAGAGATTTTGGCAGGGGTTGGCCGAGCTTGAGTGCTCAAATTGGTGTGAGGAGGAGGGGGGAGGAGGTGTCCTTTTATAAGGGAGGAGAGGGGCACCTTAGGAATACCTCAAAATATTATTTTATATTAAATTCAAAATCGGTTTATAATGGTTCCAAAGGGTATTATTTCGGAGCTAAAGTGGGGATGGGTCTAAATCCTATCAACCAATAGGATTTAGACAAGTTTAGGTTATTATTTTAACCTTATCAATTAGATTTAACTCTAAGTTAAATAATTTAACTTTTACCGTGTCTTTTTGTTTTCTTACACTATATGGTTAATACACTTACTATAACATGCAAAACTAACCCCAAATTGTTTATTATTAATATATATATCCTTATCTAAGTCATTTGTCTGATCCTTAGATTTTTAAGAATAAAATAACAATTAATAATATAATATTTGATTTAAAAACTATTTTGTGTCAATATTGACACTATTTGATATATGATTTTTGTGAAAGTCATAACAGAATTATATGTTCGAACCAAGTTGATTAAATCAACAATAATATATAATAGTAACCTAGAAAATTAGTTTAATTCATAAAAAGTCTCAAATTACATTCATTTGAGCATTTATAACATCAATTATGTTAATATTTCCTTAAAAGGGTAATTACTGCATCATCGTTGTGTCATAAATAAATTAATTTATTTAAAGTCTAAAAATTATAAATAAAATATCATTATGTAGGAAATATGTTTAGATTTCTAATGAATATTTATAGTCGAATTTATCTTATGTATAACCCCATATTAAAAATGTTTTAGTTATTAAACTTTGATTTTCACTATTTTAACTATTCATTAAATAAAATAATATTAAATGTCATAATCTAATCCAAGTGGACCTAAATGGTCATATTATATTCATAAGGTTGTTTTTGGTAGAATTACACTTATCCAATAGAATTAGAACATGTTTTAGGGTAATAGTAATATCATATTTACCCTTAGTTACCCTATTTACTATTAACCGTGGTAAAAAAAAGTAAAAAGTTACTATTCACCAAAAATTATTTCATCTCATTGAACCACATTTTAGTCCTTGATATTAACCGTGTCTGTCGGATTTTTGAAATTCCATTCACATAAGCGGTAAAATTAAGTTTTATGCAAAATTCAGTTTTTAACCTACCACTTACTGGTTTCACTATTCATCAAAAATTGAAAGTTTTCAGAAAAATGTCAAAATTTCAACCTAAGCTACATTTCATATTCCAAATTCAAAAATGATGTATATTTTACCAAGTTCATAACATAGAAATTGCATTAATTAATTTTATAATTAAATCCCGCTGTTAAAACAAATAGCGTGTTTTTAAGAAATAATAACTATCAAAAGATTGACACTAGTTTATAACTGGTTTAAATGTGAAATTACTTCCAATGACCAACATTTTATTAATTTGTAAAAATATATTCTAAATATACTTTAAAACCACTCAAATTAATAATTTATCACTATTAATTATTTCGATTAAAAAAGTTGTTTTTATTTAAAATTTAGTAATTTTCACTATTCATCAGAATATGAAAGTTATCCGAAAAGTACCAAAATTTCACCCTAAGCTAATTTCGATATTACGAATCCAAAAATGAATTCCATTTTGAAAAATAAAATTTACAAAATTTCAAAAAGTGGTTATTACTATTCATAACAGCTAGTTTTAATAATATCTTAATAGCATATCGTTGTTTAGCGAAACTCGGTGTTGCGTACAACACACGCTATCGTGGAAGGTCGCGATTGCATATAATTCAAGCCAGGTCAGAGATGTGTATTGTGAAATCTCCTTTTGGTGTAGCGTATAACACAAGACATTAATAAAATTAAAAAGAATATTTTTCATAAAATCTCGGGCTGTTACATTCTACCCCCCTTAAAATGAATTTCGCCCTCGAAATTCGTCGGGGTTATAAATGGTTTACTATTCGAAAGTTTCTTTAATAGAAACCCACATCGTAAAAAGGAATACCAAAACCAATATTTTAAAACAAAAGTATGAAACTTAACGGTTACCCAAATAAACTAATCACTGGGTTTCCACATAGGTGAAAATATGGATATGGAAGAAAAATCTAACCATCATGTTATGATAGAGAGTGGTAGAGAACATGGCTATGGAAAAGCCAACAATCACAAATCCATAAATTTGTGACGATCTAAGGTACCATCCGATTCATCAGGTATAAGATCACTAGGACAACATTTTTGGTTTTCAAGATCATTTCCCTAAAGTTGAAAATTTGAATTAGAATAAATACTTTCTTTATTTTGGTACAATCTCACTGTTGTTCATTCCTTGAACAATTTCCACTTCATCTCTTAAATAAATGAAGTTGAATTTGTTATTCGTGAAGTGTTAGCAGATCATGTGATAGAATGACAGGTCATTCCATCTGTCTCAAACAAAAGGTTAGCAAAAATTATATACATAAGTCGATCTATAGTGAGATTAATCATATATGGTTCCTAAAATGGACTTATACTTCATATATCATACTGCTTAATATAATAAAACTAGTTTCTACTAAACAGGGACTTCCTGTAGGCCAGTGGTAGGTGATAAAGGCCAGTCGCACTTCGGTTGTGGGTTCGATTCCCACAGCCTTGTCCGACGCGATGGGCTGTCGCCCGTCCTGCAGGTTGTCCTTTTTCTAAAACTATAACATCCCATCAATAATATCGAAAAAAAACCTCTATCCTTAAACAATACTCACTTATGTCCAACATAATCCATTTCAATCTTTAGGCTTATCCATAATACTGCATTCCACTCTCATAATATAGTGAAAACAATTACCAGAGATTTAATACCATCGTTGATCCCCATAAGATATGTCTTTTTGGTCACATTCTAAACATTCAAAGTCCTTAATCATGTATTCTCTTGAATACCTTAGTGAAAACATGAATGCAGTTTAAAGTTAACACTTTCCACATACCAAAATCCTCAAAATTCTATATACTCAAACCATGATATCACTTAGTCCTTATATCAATCATAATCTCATGAATACTGTCAAATATTTCATTTTCTCGTTTCCCTTCATTATGCACATATCATCTTATTTCCAAAAATATCTCAAGCACTTTGAATACCACATCAAAAAATATTGCAATACTCAATGATACAACATTATTTTGGAATCCCATTACATAAACACTTAATCATCCCACCACATCGTTGTCATATTCAACATTGCCAATAGTGATCGCATGTGACTTCCCTTTGTCATTTGCCTTCAGTGGTTGATCATCACTAACCCTTGGATTAGGGCATTTATTAGCATAATTCCCCATTTCCTTGCACTTGAAGCATTGAAGTGTTGGTGGTGCGTTCTCTGCAGTGTTTGCTTTATTCACATCATTAGAAACCCTTTTTCCATTACTTCGAAACTCAACTGCTCGATGACCTTCTTTTCCACACTTAAAACATTTTCTAGTCCCTTTAAGACAATCTCCACCATGCTTCTTTCCACACTTTGTGAATAAGGAAACATTCATCTTCTTTTCACCATTATTCTGAGATTTCTCCTTGAACTCCATCTTTCGTTTCTTGTCAAAACCATGAGATGGATATGTAACACCAACTTCCATTTCTACCTTGATAGCACAACACACAATTTCTTCATATCTACTGAAGTCTCTTATAGATAATGCCCTTTGAAGACTTGGTTTTAAGCCACTGAAAAATCGATCAACTTTACTTTCAGGTTGGATGATAATGCCAGATGCATACCTTGCAAGTCTTGTAAAATTCGCTTCGTATATACCAACATATTCATCATCCTTTTTCTTTAGTTCAAGAAACTCCTCCATATTTGTTCGAAGAATACGAGGGAAGTACTTATTGAAAAATAAGTTCTTGAACTAGTCCCATTCCATGGACTCAATTTCATCTCTTTGCCTTGTATTCTTGATAAGATTCCACCATTGATCAGCTTCACCTTCCAAATGATATACTGCTAAGATGACTTTATCATGTTCATAACATTGAAGTACTGAAAATATCTTTTCAGTGGTACTGATCCATTGTTCAGCAACAAGTGGATCAGAAGACCCACTGAAAGAAGGTGGACGTTGCCTCATGAAGGACTCAATAGAATATTGTTCCCTTCTCTGCTCATTTGGAAGTCCAGAATGATTCATAGCTTGTGTAAGTATAGCAATAATATTTTGCACTCCATCTCCCATAACATTTGTTTGTTCAGGAGGACAATCATTGCATTGTCCATTACATTGATCAACACGGTTCCTTCGGGTTCCAGTCATCGTCTAAAACCCAAAAAGAATAGTGTGAGAGGCAAAAATCATGCTAGGGAAAACAACATAATAAAGGGGAAGTACCTTCAATATCTAACATCTTAGGTTTAATTATATGATCGTTAGCATAGTTCTAGTACTATAACCTATACGTATACTTAACCTTAGGGACATCCCTAGACATACCGTAGAAATATCTTTAGGGATCTCACTAACGTTTTCGCATCCTAGTTTCCAAAGGTTGACTAAACCTTTCCTCTGATACCAACTGTAGTGACCCGAAGCTTGACGTACATGGACATTACATTACATTTGTGTAATACTTAGTACATAACAAAAACACACACACAAGGATCGTAATAGTTTACTGTCTTTGGAAACTCAGAACGTAATATTCTAATCGTGGTGAAAGATCTTCAAAATCTCCTATAAAGATCTTCCCTTTTTTTTACCTAAAACCTTTCTTTATATCCTGGGGAAAAGAAAACATAAAAGGGTGAGCTCAAATGCTCAGTAAGGTTAAACAAAAGAAAAATCAATCACATCATATTCATAAGAACATAACTTTTGGAAATCTTAACCTGCAAAAGAGAGCATAATTTCGTAACATGGGATAAATCATAGTAGTGAAATGAAATCCCAATAATCATAACATAAAACATGAAACCTTGTGGAATACCCAAATAATCATAGAGAATCATTTCTTGTTAGTCAAGACTCATTTCCAAGACTATCTTAGTGGACAAAGTCCCTTTCTGAATCGAGTAACCCTCATTTCAGTCCTGTTTCACTGAACCGGTATAACCTAACATTCCAGCCACGTCTATCTCATGAGATATAAAATCTTTACCCAATGCATTGGAGGGATATATAGGTCCCACCCATCTTATAATGAATCCTTTCTTATGTGTGCCACCTAATCATAAATCATACATCATCGCATAACACATGTAACAAAAATGGGATTCTTGAAACATCATGACATCATAAAACAAATCATATAAGGTCAATGACTTCATAAAAATAATTCCCACACAACATAATAAAATCAATGTAATAATAGGGATAAAAACAGAACCCTATATTATCTTATATGGAAAATTATTTTGATAAAACACTTGAACTCCATTCTTGAGGAAAATATCCTTTCTACTTCAAAAACATTTTCCTTTCTTAACATGTCATAAAATTTTAAACTAAAAGAAGTTGATTAAAAATAAACTTGAAAACTTGTAAAGTAAGCTTATTGAAAATAATTTTTTAAAAATCCATTCATGTCGTATAAGTTAAAAAAACATTCTTTGTACTTTTGTCAGAAAAGTCAAAAAGTACCTCGTACGAAAAACGAAAAAAGATTCCTTTCATACATATTACTAAAACTCACCGAAGGGTAAAAATGGATTTAAAAAAATTTTAGATGGATGTAAATAACATTACATATTGGAGAAACATGGATGTGGATGATAAAATACACCCCAGTAAATACCGAAGTATAAACAATCTCGGATAAAAATGAGATTGTGATATTTCCCTTACCTTAGGTCCGATTTGCTTCGTATGTGTCCGAATATCCTGTATAATGATTTAAATAATGTCATTGACTTATTACAGAATCATATTCATTGTTATGATATCATATATGGTTCACTTATGACATTATATTACCCGTTCTTTTGTAAATTCCATGTTAAAGAAGCGTTTTGGGTAAAATCGTTTCATTTATCGTAGGTGTTTTGACTTGTTGTTCTTGACATTATTATTACTTATATCATGATTTACTTACTTCCAGAATATAAAATATGATTTATATATCATATATATTCAGTATATATATATATATAATAGATAGATAAATGAAATGAAAAACACCGTTCATGGAGACGGTAGTCCGTACGTACGCATGAACGTTGTTTTCCTTTCCTTATTGTCTTGAATGGAAGTAAGTAGATGGAATACATATATATATATATACATAAATCCAGTAGCTTTATAACGTCATATATTTAATTATTATTTCTTATATATAATTTATAATCATTCTTAAATGGTTAACATGGAGAATGAATCTCATCGCGTCGTGGAGATGGTAGTCCGTACGTACGCACGAGCGATGATATCATTTCCATAAATATTGAATTGAATTGGAGTGGATTATACAATATATCAGAATCAATATGATGTTGTAATAACTATGTATAGTTATTCTTTACACCATTATACCCATCCATGTAAGGTGGTGGTGTAAAATAGATTACACCACGGCGTGGAGACGGTATTCCGTACGTACGCACGCGCGGTGATTTCTTTTTCCGTAGGATGGATAGATGGTGAAATAGGGTTGTTTCATACTTAAAATAACATATCAGTATATGAGTGATACTGATGTTATTACTTCATAATGAAACAACCTAAGAAGAAGAAGTGGAAGAAGAAATAAAGATGAAAGAATTGGTAACGGTAATTACCTCTTCTTTGAAGCGCCTCTTTGAGACCTCCTCTTAGGGCACTAAAATTGGTATTTGAGGAAGACCAAAACCTCTAGGATGTTTCTAGGGAAGTGGAGAAGAGATTTTTTCAGGGGTTTCCGAGCTTGAGTGCTCAAATTGGTGTGAAGAGGAGGGGGGAGGAGGTGTCCTTTTATAAGGGAGGAGAGGGGCACCTTAGGAATACCTCAAAATATTATTTTATATTAAAGTCAAAATCGGTTTATAATGGTTCCAAAGGGTCTTATTTCGGAGATAAAGTGGGGATGGGTCGAAATCCTCTCAAACAATAGGATTTAGACAAGTTTAGGTTATTATTTTAACCTTATCAATTAGATTTAACTCTAAGTTAAATAATTTAACTTTTACCGTGTCTTTTTGTTTTCTTACACTATATGGTTAATACACTTACTATAACATGCCAAACTAACCCCAAATTGTTTATTATTAATATATATATCCTTATCTAAGTCATTTGGCCGATCCTTAGATTTTTAGGAATAAAATAACAATTAATAATATAATATTTGATTTAAAAACTATTTTGTGTCAATTTTGACACTATTTGATATATGATTTTTTTGAAAGTTGTAACAGAATTATATGTTCCAACCAAGTTGATTAAATCAACACTAATATATCATAGTAACCTAGAAAATTAGTGGAATTCATAAAAAGTCTCAAATTACATTCATTTGAGCATTTATAACATCAATTATGTTAATATTTCCTTAAAAGGGTAATTACTGCATCATTGTTGTGTCATAAATAAATTAATTTATTTAAAGTCTAAAAATTATAAATAAAATATAATTATGTAGGAAATCGTTTTAGCTTTCTAATGAATATTTATAGTCGAATTTATCTTATTCATAACCCCATATTAAAAATGTTTTAGTTATTAAACTTTGATTTTAACTATTTTAACTATTCATTAAATAAAATAATATTAAATGTCATAATCTAATCCAAGTGGACCTAAATGGTCCTATTATATTCATAAGGTTGTTTTTGGTCGAATTACACTTATCCAATAGAATTAGGATATGTTTTAGGGTAATAGTAATATCATATTTACCCTTAGTTACCCTATTTACTATTAACCGTGGTAAAAAAAAGTAAAAAGTTACTATTCACCAAAAATTATTTTCATCTCATTGAACCACATTTTAGTCCTTGATATTAACCGTGTCTGTCGGATTTTCGAAATTCCATTCACATAAGCGGTAAAATTAAGTTTTATGCAAAATTCAGTTTTTAACCTACCCCTTAGTGGTTTCACTATTCATCAAAAATTGAAAGTTTTCAAAAAAATGCCAAAATTTCATCCTAAGATACATTTCATATTCCGAATTCAAAAATGAAGTCTATTTTACCAAGTTCATAACATAGAAATTGCATTAATTAATTTTATAATTAAATCCCGCTGTTAAAACAAATAGCGTGTTTTTAAGAAATAATAACTATCAAAAGATTGACACTAGTTTATAACTGGTTTAAATGTGAAATTACTTCCAATGACCAACATTGTATTAATATGTAAAAATATATTCTAAATATACTTTAAAACCACTCAAATTAATAATTTATCACTATTAATTATTTCGATTAAAAAAGTTGTTTTTATTTAAAATTTAGTAATTTTCACTATTCATCAGAATATGAAAGTTATCCGAAAAGTACCAAAATTTCACCCTAAGCTAATTTCGATATTACGAATCCAAAAATGAATTCCATTTTGAAAAATAAAATTTACAAAATTTCAAAAAGTGGTTATTGCTATTCATAACGGCTAGTTTTAATAATATCTTAATAGCATATCGTTGTTTAGCGAAACTCGGTGTTGCGTACAACACACGCTATCGTGGAAGGTCACGATTGCGTATAATTCAAGCCAGGTCAGAGATTTGTATTGTGAAATCTCCTTTTGGTGTAGCGTATAACACAAGACATTAATAAAATTAAAAAGAATATTTTTCATAAAATCTCGGGCTGTTACAGGAACGAGGGTGACTCGATTCAGAAAGGGACTTTGTCCACTAAGATAGTCTTGGCAATGAGTCTTGAGTAACAATAAATGATTCTCTATGATTATGTGTGTATTCCACAAAGTTTCATGTTTTAAGTTATGATTATTGGGATTACATTTCACTTCTATGATTTATCCCATGTTATGATATTATGAGCTGTTTTGCAGGTTAAGATTTCCAAAAGCTATGTTCTTATGTATATGATGTGATTGATATTTATTTTGTTTACCCTTACTGAGCATTTGAGCTCACCCTTTTATGTTTTCTTTTCCCCAGGATATAAATAAAGGTTTTAGGTATAAAAAAAGGAAGATCTTTATGGGAGATGTTGAATATCTTTCACCACGATTAGAAGATTACGTTCCGAGTTTCCAAAGACACTAAACTATTACGATCCTTGTGTGTTTGTTTTTTTTTGTTATGTACTAAGTATTCTGCAAAAGTAATGTAATGGACATGTACGTTAAGCTTAGGGTCTCTACAGTTGGTATCAGAGGAAAGGTTTAGTCATCCTTTGGAAACTAGGATGCGAAAACGTTAGTGAGATCCCTAGAGATATTTCTAAGGTATGTCTAGGGATGTCCCTAAGGTTAAGTATACGTATAGGTTATAGTACTAGAATTACGCTAACGATCATAGAATTAAACCTAAGATGTTAGATATTGAAGGTACTCCCCCTTTATTATGTTGTTTTCCCTAGCATGATTTTTGCTTCTCACACTATTCTTTTTGGGTTTTAGACGATGGCTGGAACCCGAAGGAACCGTGTTGATCAATGCAATGGACAATGCAATGATTGTCCTCATGAACAAACAAATGTTATGGAAGATGGAGTGAAAAATCTTATTGCTATACTTACACAAGCTATGAATCATTATGGACTTCCAAATGAGCAGAGAAGGGAACAATATTCTATTGAGTTCTTCATGAGGCAACGTCCACCTTCTTTCAGTGGGTCTTCTGATCCACTTGCTGCTGAACAATGGAACAGTACTACTGAAAAGATATTTTCAGTTCTTCAATGTTCTGAACGTGATAAAGTCATCTTAGAATTATATAGTTTGGAAGGAGAAGCTGATCAATGGTGGAATCTTATCAAGAATACGAGGCCAAGAGATGAAATTGAGTCCATGGAATGGGACAAGTTCAAGAACTTGTTTTTTTGTAAGTACTTCCCTCGTATTCTTCGAACAAAGATGGAGAAAGAGTTTCTTGAACTGAAGCAAAGGGATGATGAATCTGTTGGTACCTATGAAGCAAATTTTACAAGACTTGCAAGGTACGCTTCTGGTATTATCATTCAACCTGAAAGTAAAGTTGATCGATTTTTCAGTGGATTAAAACCAAGTCTTCGAAGGGCATTAGCTATAAGAGACTTCATTAGCTATGAAGAAATTGTGTGTTGTGCTATCAAGGTAGAAATGGAAGTTGGTGTTACATATCAATCTCATGGTTTTGACAAGAAACGAAAGATGGAGTTCAAGGAGAAATCCCAGAATAATGGTGAAAAGAAGATGAATGTTTCATTATGCACAAAGTGTGGAAAGAAGCATGGTGGAGATTGTCTTAAAGGGACTAGAAAATGTTTTAAGTGCGGAAAAGAAGGTCATCGAGTAGCTGAGTGTCGAAGTAATGGAAAAAGGGGTTCTAATGATGTGAATAAAGCAAACACTGCAGAGAACGCACCACCAACACTTCAATGCTTCAAGTGCAAGGAAATGGGGCATTATGCTAATAAATGCCCTAATCCAAGGGTTAGTGATGATCAACATGAGCAACCACTGAAGGCAAAGGATAAAGGGAAGTCACATGCAATCACTATTGGCGATGTTGAATATGACAACGATGTGGTAGAATGATTAAGTGTTTATGTAATGGGATTCCAAAATAATGTGGTATCATAAAGTATTGGAATATCTATGTGTTGGTATAATGTGGTATTCAAAGTGATTGAGATATTTTTGGAAATAAGATGATATGCGCATAATGAAGGGAAAACGAGAAAATGAAATGTTTAACAGTATTCATGAGCTCATGATTGATATAAGGACTAAGTGATATCATGGTTTCTGTATATAAAATTTTGAGGATTTTGGTATGTGTAAGGTGTTAAATTTTAACTACATTCATGTTTTCACTAAGGTATTCAAGAGAATACATGATTAAGGACTTTGAATGTTTGGAATGTGACCAACAAAACATATCTTATGATATATGGGGATCAACGATGGCATTAAATCTCTGGTAATCATTTTCACTTTGTTATGAGAGTGGACTGCAGTATTATGGATAAGCCTAAAGATTGGAATGAATTATGTTGTACATAAGTTAGTATTGTTTAAGGATAGAAATTTTTTTCGATATTATTGATGGGATGTTATAGTAATATAGTTTTAGAAAAAGGACAACCTGCAGGATGGGTGACAGCCCATCACGTCGGACAAGGCTATAGGAATCGAACCCACAACCGAAGTGTGACTGGCCTTTATCGCCTACCACTGGCCTACAGGAAGTCCCTGTTTAGTAGAAACTAGTTTTATTATATGAAGCAGTATGATATATGATGTATAAGTCCATTTTAGGAACCATATATGATTAATCTCACTATAGAATGACTTATGTATATTTAATAACTTTTGCTAACCTTTTGTTTGAGACAGACAGAATGACCCGTCATTCTATCACAGGATCTGCTAACACTTCACGAATAACAAATTCAACTTCATTTATTTAAGAGATGAAGTGGAAATTGTTCAAGGTACGAACAACAGTGAGATTTTACCAAAATAAATTAAGTATTTATTCTAATTCAAATTCTTCAACTTTAGGGAAACGATCTTGAAAACCAAAAATGTTGTCCTAGTGATCTTATATCTGATGAATCAGATGATACCATAGATCGTCACAAATTTTTGGCTTTGTGATTGCTGGCTTTTCCATAGCCATGTTCTCTACCACTCCCCATCAGAACATGATGGTTAGATTTCTCTTCCATATCCATATTTTCACCTATGTGGAAACCTAGTGATTAGTTTATTTGGGTAACCGTTAAGTTTCATACTTTTGTTTTTAAATATTAGTTTTGGTAATCCTTTTTATGATGTGGGTTTCTATTAAAAAAAACTTTTGAATAGTAAACCATTTATAACCCCGATGAATTTCGAGGGCGAAATTCATTTTAAGGGGGGTAGAATGTAACAGCCCAAGATTTTATGAAAAATATTCTTTTTAATTTCACTAATGTCTTGTGTTGTACGCTACACCAAAAGGAGCTTGCACAACACGCATCCTTGACTTGCTTTGCATTACACGCAATCGCGACCTTCCTCGATAGCGTGTGTAGTACGCAATAACGAGTTTCACTAAACAACAATATGCTGTTAAAATATTATTAAAACTAGCCGTTATGAATAGTAATAACCACTTTTTGAAATTTTTTAAATTTTATTTTTCAAAATGGAATTCATTTTTGGATTCGTAGTATCAAATTTAGCCTAAGGTGAAATTTTGGTACTTTTCGGATAACTTTCATATTCTAATGAATAGTGAAAATTACTAAATTTTAATTAAAAAAAACTTTTTTAATCGAAATAAATTATTAATTTTAGTGGTTTTAAAGTATATTTAGAATATATTTTTACAATTCAATACAATGTTGGTCATTGGAGGTAATTTCACATTTACAACAGACATAAACAAGTGTTAATATTTTGATAGTTATTATCTCTTAAAAACAAGCTATTTGTTGTGACAGCGGAAACTAATTATAAAATTAATTAATGCAACTTATATGTTGGGAATTTTGTAAAATAGAAATCATTTTTGAATTCGGAATATCAATTATAGCTTAGGGTGAAATTTTGGTATTTTTCTGAAAAACTTCAATTTTTGATGAATATTGAAACTACTAAGTGGAAGTTAAAAAAATTATTTTTTGCATAAAACTTAATTTTACCGCTTATGTGAATGGAATTTCGAAATTCCGACAGACACGGTTAATATCAAGGACTAAAATGTGGTTCAATGAGATGAAAATAATTTTTGGTGAATAGTAACTTTTTACTTTTTTTTACCACGGTTAATAGTAAATAGGGTAACTAAGGGTAAATATGATATTACTATTACCCTAACACATGTTCTAATTCTATTGGATAAGTTTAATTCGACCAAAAACAACCTTATGAATATAATATGACCATTTAGGCCCACTTGGATTAGATTAGGACATTTATTATTATTTAATTCAAAGAAGAGTTAAAAGAGTTAAAATCAAAGTTTATTTATTAAAACATTTTTAATATAGGGTTATACATAAGATAAATTCTATTATAAATATTCATTAGAAAGATAAAAATATTTCCTACATAATGGTATTTTATTTATAATTTTTAGACATTAAATAATTTAATTTATTTATGACACCATGATGATGCAGTAATTATCTTATTAATGAAATATTGATAGAATTGATGTTATAAACACCAAATTAAATGTAATTTGAGACTTTTTGTGAATCCCAATAATTTTCTAGGTTACTATGATATATTAGTGTTTCTTTAATAAACTTGGTTCGAACATATAATTTTGTTATGACTTTCACAAAAATCATATATCAAATAGTGTCAAAATTGACACAAACTAGTTTTTAAATCAAATATTATATTATTAATTGTTATTTTATTCCTAAAAATCTAATGTTCAGACAAATGACTTAGATAAGGATATATATATTAATAATAAACAATTTGGGGTTCGTTTGGCATGTTATCGTAAGTGTATTAACCATATAGTGTAAGAAAACAAAAAGACACGGTAAAAGTTAAATTATTTAACTTAGAGTTAAATCAAATTGATAAGGTTAAAATAATAACCTAAACTTCTCTAAATCCTATTGGTTGATAGGATTTCGACCCATCCCCACTTTAGATTCGAAATAAGACCCTTTAGAACCATTATAAACCGATTTTGACTTTAATATAAAATAATATTTTGAGATATTCCTAAGGTGCACCTCTCCTCCCTTATAAAAGGGCACCTCCTCCCCCTCCTCCTCACACCAATTTGAGCACTCACGCTAGGCCAACCCCTTCAAAAATACCTTCTACACTTCCCTAGAATAATCCTAGAGGTCCTGGTCTTCTTCAAAGACCAATCTTAGTTCCCTAAGTGGAGGATTCAACGAGGCGTTTCAAAGAAGAGGTAATATCCATTACCGATCTTTTCAATTTCTTTCTTCTTCAACTTCTTCTTCTTTAGTTGTTTCATGATAATGTAATAACATCATTATTAATTACATACTGATATGTTATTATAAATATTAAACAACTCTAATTAACCTTCTATCCATCCTACGGAAAAAGAAAATTACCGCGCGTGCGTACGTACGAAATACCGTCTCCACGCCGTGGTGTAATCTATTTTCCGCCACCACCTTAATTGGATGGGTATAATGGTTTAATGAGTAACTATATATGATTATTATAAAGTGATATTGATACTGAAATAGTATACATACACTTCAACACAATTCCACGACCATGGGAACGATATCATCACTCGTGCGTACGTACGGACTACCGTCTCCACGACGCGATGAGATTCATTCTCAATGATTAACCATTCATGGATGATTATAAAGTATATATAATAAGTACTAATGAAATATATGACATAATAATGATACTAGAATTATTTATATTTATATGTATGTCATCTACTTAATTCCATTCAATTCAATAAAGAAACGAAAACAACGTTCATGCGTACGTACGAACTACCATCTCCATGAACGGTGTATTTCTTTCCATTTACTGATTTATTATATATGTATATTCTGAATATATATATATAAATAATGTTTTATATTCTGGAATTAAGTAATCATGATCTAAGTAATCATATGAATAATTACAAGTTAAAAACACGAACGAAAAATGAGACGATTTTACCCAAAAATCTACTTTAACATGAATTTACAAAAGAATGGGTAATATAAAGTCATAAGTGGACCATATATGATATAATAACAATGAATATGATTTTGGAATAAGTCAATAACATTATTTAAATCATTATACAGGAGGTTCGGACACTTACAAAGCAAGTCGGACCTAAGGTAAGGGAAAATATCACAATCTCATTTTTATCCGAGATTGTTTTTACTTTAGCATTTACTGTGGTGTATTTTATCATCCACATCCATGTTCCCTCAATATGTAATATTGTTTCCATCCACTTACAATAGTTTAAATCCAATTTTACCCTTCGGTGAATTTTTAGTAAAGAATATGAAAGGAATCTTTTGTCGTTTTTTTCGTACGAGGTACTTTTTGTCTTTTCCGAAAAAAGTAAGAAGAATGTTTTTTTTAACTTATACGGCATGAATGGATTTTTAAAACATTATTTCCAAGAAGCTTCCTTTACAAGTTTTCAAGTTTATTTTTAATCAAATTCTTTTAGTTTAGAATTTTATGACATTTTAAGAAAGGAAAAGTGTTTTTGAAGTAGAAAGGATATTTTCCTCAAGAATGGAGTTCAAATGTTTTATCAAAATTATTTTCCATCTAAGATAATATAGGGTTCTGTTTTTATCCCTATTATTACATTTATTTGATCATGTTGTGATGGAATTATTTTTATGAATTCCTTTATCTTATATTAATTGATTTATGATGTCATGATGTTTAAGATTCCCATTTGTATTACATGGGTTATGCAATGATGTATGATTTATGATTTTGTGGCAACATAAGAATGGTATCATTATGAGATGGGTGGGACCTATATCTCCCTCCAATGCATTGGGTAAAGATTTTATATCTCATGAGATAGACATGGCTGGAACGGTAGGTTATACCGGTTCAGTGAAACAGGACTGGAATGAGGGTGACTCTATTCAGAAAGGGACTTTGTCCACTAAGATAGTCTTGGAAATGAGTCTTGACTAACAATAAATGATTCTCTATTATTATGTGTGTATGCCACAAAGTTTCATGTTTTAATTTATGATTATTGGGATTAAATTTCACTTCTATGATTTATCCCATGTTATGATATTATGAGCTCTTTTGCAGGTTAAGATTTCCAAAATCTATGTTCTTATGTATATGATGTGATTGATATTTCTTTTGTTTACCCTTACTGAGCATTTGTGCTCACCCTTTTATGTTTTCTTTTCCCCAGGATATAAAGAAAGGTTTTAGGTATTAAAAAAAGGAAGATCTTTATGGGATATGTTTAAGATCTTTCACCACGATTAGAAGATTACGTTCCGAGTTTCCAAAGACACTAAACTATTACGATCCTTGTGTGTTTGTTTTTTTGTTATATACTAAGTATTCCGCAAAAGTAATGTAATGGACATGTACGTTAAGATTAGGTTCTCTACAAAGAAATCCTAATATTTTAGAAATTTAGGACATTTGACTTATAAAATAATCTTTTACACTCCCATTTTGGAAAAACCCATGGGAAATAAACCATGTTTTGGTTTGTGTTTCTGATTAGTTTAATGTGTAGTGTCCAAAACATAAGTAATAAATAATTCACTCCCTTTTCATATATAAACCCATACACAATCTCACTTATCTTCACTCAATACCATTTTATCATGTCCCTACTCTTTCCTTGTAACTCTATTATCCTCCCAACGTTCCCAAAGCTCCCAGGAATCCACTCTGAAGCCTCTCCCAAGACTTTGGGATCACCCATCCGTGTAAGATATTTCTTCCTTCCTCATTTATATCCAAGTTTATTTATATTGTTATTCCCTTTACTTTTAATTAAAAATGTTGGGGTTTGATTTTTCACCTCCCCCATACTTCCCTCATTATTTTTGAATGATTAGAGACCTCTTTCTCTCTCATTAAATTTTTCTTTGTACACTTATTACCATGCCGAATATTCGTAATAGATTTCTCCCTTTCTCATTTTGTCCAAATTTATATATGTTGTAATACCCATTTATTTTAAATTAAAAATGTTGGGGTATGATTTATCACACCTTCATACTTACCCATTTATGTTTTAATTATGATATAACTCTTTCTCTCTCAATAATTCCTCTCATGTACACCCGTTTCCATGCCAAAATTCCGTCAGGAATTTCTCTCTTCTCATTTACATTCAAGAAATTATTTTATATTATGCATCTAAGTTCCATTACATATGTTGGTATATTTTGTTCCATGACCACCTTACCCTCCATTTAACTTATAAATGATGTGATACTCCTTTATCTCTCATCAACCCATTTTACGATTTCTATTTGACGTCGTTATGCTGTCGAAGTTACACCAAAATTTCCTATGCCAAAATCATCATGTAAGTGAATACCATACCTATTTTTCTATCAAGGGTATTTGAATTTATGCACATGTACTTATTTATTTAGGACTAACATTTATTTATTCCATGTCTATTATTCATGGAATAATGTATGATGTTTAATGAATCCATGTTGTACGATCTGTGTGGCACACTTATGCATGAAATGAAATGTTTAAAAAGGGTGTACCCAAATAACACTCCAATGAATTAGGTAAAGAATAGTATCATGACATGACATGTTCAATGAGGGTTTACTCATGATAATTCAAGTGAAATGAGGTTTTATTCATTATAATTCATGTGCAATGTGGGTTTATTCATGCTACATGTGTAATGATCCTTGGCTAATGCTAATATCAGGTTAAATTTTATTACCACATTTCTATGTTATGATAATCATGTTATATCAGGACTTTTTGTTCATTTTTCTCTTTTGGTACATTGATATAACTTTTTCCTAATATGTAATATATTATTCATGTCTTTCCTTGTTTACTCATTTACTGGGCTTTTTAGATTACCATTTTATTATGAATTTCCTCAGGTTATCCCCTACAATGCTAAGTACAAAGGAATGTTGTGTCTATGTAAAAGAAGTATTCAATAGATATTTTTTGTTTTATGTTCTATGTTGTTATATAAGGTTCCTAATTTCCCAATAAACTGGAGCTATCGATCCTCAGAGTTTCCTTAAGTTCAATTTTATGTAATAAATCGTGTTTATGTGTGTAATAAAAATTAGGGTTGTTATAATTAGCATAGGAGCACATATGAATTTGTTAACTTAATAGTTATGGATACCCTCACCGGATTGTGAGATTAAGTTTGATCAAAATTTCTATGTCTTAAAAATATGTTTTAGATTTTATGTAATCGGAGTCTACTAATATTAGGAATATTTTGGAAAAAATTTATGGAAATACAAATCATTATTTTAATAATTGTATTAGTGGTAAATATATTTTAGGAATAATGAACTTACATTTTGAATACATTAGTTTAAAGGTATTTATAACCATAATTGTTATTATTTTCATTAATGACATTGTAATAATAGTCGAATTGGATTATTAGGATTAAAAAAAATATTGTATTGAAAACCATAGGAAAAAGATTATTAAATGATTGAAATTCAAGGATCTAAGTCATGATTATTTTTGAAATTATATCAATATGGTTTTAGAAAAAGGAAAACCTATACGGAAGTGGGTCTTGAACCAATGACTAAAGGATGATAGAGGTTTAATTCCTACCATTGTCCTACGCAATGTCCTGGTTAATATTTCATTCTTTGTAGTTAAACAATTTGATGAATAAATATTAATAATGAACTGATGGTATAAATTTTTTTTGTTTAGAGATTAATATATTAGCCATTTTGGTTTCGAAAAATATTTAGAGATAGATATAAAGACATATTTTATGGATCTTCAAATCTGTTAAAGTGAATTTTAGTTCTTTATGAATAATTTGTTTTATTCATTTCTTTGAGTAAATGGATAAATTTGAATTTTATCAAAGAACAACCAAAAGATGAAATTTTTCTTTTGAAACTGAAACATAATAATTAATTATATTTCCTAATATTATTGGTCAATAAAATAACTCCCCAACATTTGGAAAAGGATTTAAAAACAAAAATATTATCCTGAAACCTAATTTTTATGTTGAACCGATGGCCTTTTAAAGATTAAATTATTTTTAAATTTGAGGCCCTAAACTTTCCATTTATCATCAATTTATTTTTGATATATAACCTCAGTCGTCCCCTATAAATTTTTATGATTTTCCTCCATGTATGTATCTCTACTTTCAATTTATTTTTCCTACTTAGAGACCTAGTAAGATGTTATTCCATGTGACTCTTCTACATATCATTCTATCTTATTAAGAGGGTAGTTTATTAATTATTCTAATGATGTGGGATTTTGAAAAAATTAAGTTTCAAATATCAAACCCTATATTTCCAAGATCAAGTTTAAATTTTGAGGACGCAATTTAATAAAGGTGGGGAGAATGTAACACCCCAAAATTCTAAAGTAAGAACATTGTATCTGATGCATGTATGACACACAACACCAAGAGTAAAAGGTAATATAACATCCCTAGAATTAAAAATATATTTACTATTTTAAATAATTTTATTATATTCTATAGTTTTCAAGGCACACAATTTTGAGTTATCTTGCATTAAATGCAACAATTACTTCCTTCGATATCTTACGTTACATGCAAGACCGAGTTTTACTGGTTATTATTAATATTATTATTTAATAAAATAAGATGTAACCTGACTATTAAATTAGAACTTATTAATATTATTAACTAACATATTAATATATATTATTTAATTCATTGGTTAATAATTAATTATAAATTAATATAAGAAATAATTTAATATAAAGGAGATGTTTTTATAAAAAACTATTATTATGCGCCAAAGGTGTTTTATCATAATAAATTATAATAATTAATATTATTTAATGATATTAATGAAATATTTTTATTATATGTTTAATAAATTATTTTTTATATTCATCCAATACATTTTATTGGCATAATATAAGAATAAACCCAAATTTATATATAAAAACTTACATTTTTTCTAATTGCAGTTTTACCGCCTTTTAAGGGCGAACCTATTTTAAATCCAATTTTTGGAAATTTTATAAATTTTATATGTAAAAATACATTCATTTTTTATATAGGAATGTTAAAATTATCATAGGGTGATTTTTTATGTATTTTTCTGAGAAGTTTCATTTTTTGATAAATAGTGAAAATACTGAATTTTAATTGAAAACTATTTTTTCATCTAGTTTATTTATAAAGATAAATTATATTTTAAATTGGTTTTAAAGTAACATTATATAAATTATATATAAATTAATCCAATTTAGTTCATTTTAATCATTTTCATTTTTAAATTGGATATAAACACTTAGCAAACTTTTGAACATTTTCACTTTAAAACCTCACTTTCCCATCCCATCTACGAGATTAATTTAAAATTACTTTCTATAACATATATGATTGGAGTTTGGAAAAGTATATTCTATATTTTTAATCAAAATAATTTATAATTTATATTAATTTCACCTTAATTTTTGTATAAAAATATTAGTGAAAGTAATTAGAATTAATTGCAATGATTAAGGTAAAATAAATCATAACAAGGGACTAAACCTTAAACATAAGGGGAAAATGGCCTATATAATAGTATAAAACCTATTCTATGGACAAATCTAGACCATATCCTTCATTTTATCAAATTGTTTTCTTATTGGAGGCACATGATGTAAGGGAGACCTCTCAATAGTGTTTACCTTTTTATTTACAAGAATGCCACTCTTCCTCTACTATAAAAAGACACTCTCCCATCACACTTATTCAAACATATCAAGAAATTTGGATCATAAAAAATGGATTTACCCAAATATGAGGTAACATTATTCAATGATCACTTTTATTTCATTTAGTTCTCTACCACTTCAATTAATTTTATATCAGGATTATAAAATAAACTTAGTGTATTCAATATACCTAGATTTTTTAGACTAATATTTAAACCTACCTTTTAACACACGCTCATCAAATGGGATATGAAATCATCATTTGTGTATACAGAGGACTTCCACCTTGCGAATTGATGTCATTCATTCTTTCATTTACCACCTTTAAAGGTTAAAAATAATTATTTATTTATAGTTTATATATGATATATATAGTATGTATAATGCCTTTATTCTTATGTAACTTTTTATATTACCATAAATTTATTCCTTCCATTTTGTGGAAATATGATAACATCGTTTTTGGACATGTGTACTACCACCTCCTCAAAGAGATGTGATTCATTCGCACTTTACATGGAATGTATTAAGATTGTTTTAATACAAATATATTAAATATATGACATAACTAATATTATTGAATTTTTATATGCACAAACACACAGACACACACACATATATATATATATATATCAATTAATTTTCATTCTTTTAAATATGATAAATAAATGGAAGTAGCATTCTTACGTACATACAACATATTGTCTCAATGAATGGTGCATTTCATTTACTATATTAAAATATTATTGATTATTATAAATACATATATAATGAATATATATTATACTTACATCATATTTTAAATAATTTATTTTATAAAATCATGATATACATAAAAATAAAAATAAAAAATTTCAAAACACACTCAAAAAAATAGGAAATGAACACCCGAAATAGTAAAAATAATGAGAGATTGTTGAAAAACAGGTAATAAGATATTATATGGAGTTAAAATATGATATTACAAATATTATTATGTTTATTTTATAAGTTAATAACCTGCTCAAAACCATTATACACGAGGTTAAATAATGTTCCCCCAAAAATAAATGCAAGGTAAGGGATTTCATCTAAATTTATTTTTATTGAGGCATATTGTAATGTTATGCACCTATTTTTTTATATGATGTATATAAAAACACTTTATCATTTAATATAATTAATAATTAATTCTCATGGAATTTTTATATTTTATTTTATTTATTTAATCAATGTTTATTTGAAGTTAAAGCTACCAAGTGGTAAATAAATTTCATAACTCAATTCATTTCATTGGGTTATATTACTTCTTAATTGTCATTAATATTTTATGATTATGTGTATAATTACTTGGAATATATATTGATGTATTTACACTTCTTCAAGATGTATTTACATTTGACACACATAATTTTTTTATTGATTAATTCTCACTTCAACATTATGATCATTTCAAGGGTTTATTTCGTGATCTCGTTCTAATCGAGATTGCTTATTCTTGAAATTCCATTAAAGGAATGTTTATGAAAATTTCTCATTAAAACCTTTAATTTTATTCTCATATTGTTATTAATGATATTTTTAAATTAATAGTACTATTTTCCCACTCATTTTTTCTTAAAATGTTTTGGAAAATATTTTTAAGGAAACCCTACTTCATTTATCTCTTTAGTAGGAGAACATGTTTTCTTCTACAAACCTAGTTTTCTAAAAGGGTTTTCAAAAATGTTTTGAAATTTTATTAAATGATTTATTAAATATATTTTTAACCATTTTTATTTTATGAATTATTTCAAGGTAATCTTATTATATCTTTCTAAATAATGAACTTTTATAACCTTTTTTATTGAAAAAAGAATATTATAGTTACCTTATAAGACATGAACGGAATTACATGCCATCATTTTCTTTAAGCATCCTTTGTTAAAATTTTAGTATTTAAATAATTTTTTAATGTTATTTTAAAAAAAATGAGTTCAAAATGAAAATGATATTTTCCTCATGAATGTTTTTAGAAGATCATTTTATCAAATTTACATTCACCAATGGAAACAGTTCTTTATTTTTATTCCACTTGGGATATTTTGTATTGATACCATCCTTATTCAAACTCTAGATGATTTTTGATTGATTTTCTCAAGGATAGTATTGACCTTCATTTCCTTGATTCATTTTTTAGTCCCCTTGAAATGTTTTCTTCTATGTGATCATTGAACATTGAATTTACTCTAATTACCCATATCATTTATCATGGATATATCATTACCTAAACTATATTAAATTTTTACATATGGTAATTAATTATATTATCTAGGTAAATATTGAAAAATCTATATTCATTTCTCAATATAGATATTATATAAGGATAATTGTTCAACAATTAAATAAACTATTCGATATATGAGGAATTATTTGGACATGAACTACACGGCTTGGGTACCGTTAGAAATAAGCCCCTAAATGCATTAGTAGTCTAATAAGATGTAATTAGTTGGATAAAAACCCTTAAAGTTTGTTCCTAATCATAATATATGGGTTTATACCAGCATATTTAAACTATATTGAGAATATATCTTGAAGGAAAATGTATCATATTCCTGGAAAACATAACATCTCATAATTATGCATTTTCTTCATTCAGTATTCAGTTATTATTATCCATGATATTTTTTACTTTTACATTATGTATGAATTCATTCCATTTTGAGATCATTTATTAAATGGCATGTGTTTCAGTTATTTTCCTTTCCATGTTGATTATACATTATATAGTTATTTAAATGGAATCTGTGTTGAGTTGTTTACCTTTCTATATTTTTTATAAACTTCCTTCTCAGTGTAGTGATTATATGACATGTTTTCCTAGTTATTTACCTTTCCAATTTTTTTATTAACTCCCCTTCATTTTATTGATTACATGGAATTTTTGTTAAGTTATTTACCTTTTTATATTGATTATTCTCACTAATTCATTATTGTTTACACTGTACTTAAACCCGACTGAGCACTTGAGCTCACCCTTATCTTGTTTCATTTACACAGGAATCCAAGAAGTGTAATAATAAATATATGAAATGATATTCTAAGTGATATTAAATTTAACCTCAAAATAAAAATAATGTTTTAATTGGTGTATTAAGTTTTAATACAAGACTCATATATGTATCTCGTTTATGAAGATTATTAAACTCTTCTATCCTTCAGAATTAGATTCCTTATAATCATGCCAATGTAATAGTCGTAGACACCAAATCTAGGATTACTGGGTTCAAGGAAATATAACATGTCAAATGGTCATTATATATACATCATAAACATAAATAGTTGAATGATATTTAACATGTCTCAAAGAAACAATATTTAGATGATGAACCCATACCTTATGTATGAATTGATTTGTAGGCACTCTAAAATCTTGTATAATAAATATATATTTTTTATAATTCTATAGAAAAACAGTTTACATACTTATAATATCATATATGATCCACGCATATAATTATAACATTATTTTATTATTAATTATTTATTAAAATCTTCATTTCTATGTGTTAAGAGTTTCATTTTTCATGGATATTTCAATTCGTTTGTTATGGTCCTTGAATCTTGATCATGGTTAAATCAACTCAAAAAATATTAATCATGATTCAATTATCATATATATTTATATAAAAATTATATAAATATTTATAACCATCTATAAAAATTAAATATATAATAATGAATTACACAGTTCATGGTGACAGTAGTATGTACGTAGGCATCAACGTTGTTTACATTTTCTAATGAGAATAATTTAATAATGGTAAATAATAATTGATCATTTTATAATCATAAATATATTATAAATATCCTATATATTTATTATATCCTTTATTATATCCATAAAATTGAGTCAATGATGGGAAATGAATCATATCACTACGTTGAGGCGGTAGTCAACACATACACACAAATGATATTTTCATTTTTCATTTGATTGAAAGTAGTTGGGAAATTGTTCTTCCATAATTATAATAACATATAATTATATTTATTAAATTTTATTAATCATTTTAATATTGATATAATATGTTTATATATGGTTAAAGTAGAAATAAAATTGAAAGAGCTCATGTAACATCACGACTTAGGATCCACTAAAATGGTGCCCTGAGCCGGTGGGTCACATGGACTCAAACATGATTCCCTATATTCCAAAAGTTTATTACTAGTATTGAGGGACTATAATTGTATTATAGGGATACTATACCTTCATATTAGAGTGTCACATTAGATAAGACAAATAAACAAAAAATTGAGGAATCATGATATAATATATGGATCCACAGAAAAAAATACAATAAAAAATTGTAGAAGATTAAATAAAAAAACAAAATAATAATAATAATAATAAAATACCAAAATAATGATTCATATAAAAAATTATTTCATGGTCTACTGATATAAAAAAGTGGGAAACATGGGACAAGAATACATATCATGCTATACCGAAATGAAAACGGTCAAAATACTGCTCCACTAGGATCTCAATCATAAGTTTGTTCCTCTCCTCCCATGCTCCAAGATATAAGTAAATAAATTAAGTATCTATATTTTTGTGCTTTCCCTTATCCATACCTATAGTCATGAAGTATACTCTGGTACGAAAGGTGTCCTAAGTAGGGTGTTAGGTAAACTTAGTAGGCCACCACCAACAATTTCAAGAAGTAATCTAGCCATTGTACATAGAAATATTAGTGAGGAGGTAATTGAATAATAAAAATGCAAAATAAATACACACCATCCATCTTAGGTTTCACTAGGACACCCAGAAGACACTACTTGCTTCCGCATATGCTGGAATATTTCTCATCCAAATAACCTAAATATATTTAAGTAATAATATATATATATATATTGTTATATACTATATAAGCATATATATACTATTTATGTGAGGAAATAAGTTGGCATATACATAGATAATAGGTGCTAGATGGAATCAGTATTTAACTGAGGAGTTTGTAACTAGTCTAATGAGCCTATGGCTCCATCAAGTGTAAAATCCTATAATCTCGTATCAATGTGAGACATCATGTCAATCACTCGAGATGGTGGGGTGAGTCGTCATGCCCAACACCCAAATCAAGAGAACATGGATCATCATGCACATCATCTAGATAGCATTTTAAGATGTCATGCTCAACACATGATTTAAGGGATCATGAAACATCATGATCAACAAGACCCTTATCAATCATTCAACTGCCAATATCTACGGAATACCAATAATCGTAATAATAAAATGAGGGATTTCCTCTAATTAATTAATAAAAAATAAACCAATGTAATTATGGGTGTCACAATTACTATAATGTATATATATAAAAGCATGCATCACTTGGTGTGGTATTTACCCTCATTTTCATTCATTGGAATTAATTAATTTAATTAATTTATCAAGGAAATTTAATTACATTGTCCCAGAAAACACTTAGATGTTTATCTGTTCAATGATACAATTATATTAAAGATTGGAAATTTATTTTCAAGACAATTTAGACACATAGGCGGTGTTTGTTCATTTAAACAAATATATAAAAGAGGAAAAATAAATTCGACACACCCAAATGGGTGGAAATTAAGGATGTAAACATCCTCTAATCACTTAGAAAGGTTCCACACAAGTATGAAAACATGTGTGCATTTATTTAGAAATGAAAAAAATCATTTATGAGAAACACGTGACAATTGTCGGCTTGCGGCACAATGGAGAAGCTATGTAAACATAATGACTTTTAGGGAAAACAACTAGACCACCTACCTTGGGGACATAGATGAATCCTCATCTGATTTTGGATTTAAATTTGAATTATAATGGAAGAAATTGAATAAATGGAACAAACACGAAAATATGGTGAATGATATCACACCAAAATAGGGCAAGAGATGAGAAGATAAACTATGAATGGATGCAAGAGGATTGAGAAGCTTAATGATGTGAATCTAATGTGATGGATGGAATTTTAATTGGACTATGGATTGAGGAGTTATCTCAATCCCAAGGAGAGGTGAAGTAATAGATCATGAGAGAAGGGGAGAGGCTCATGTCCAATGGAAATGAATAGAGGAAGAAGGAATAGGTTTAAAAACAATTCATAGGTAAAATCATGAAATCAACCAATAAAATGGAGTCACATGGTTTGGCTACATGGTTGGGCAAACCGTATACAAACCATGTTTCCTCCACATTCTAAGGAGTGACCCTGAACGGGCTAGGTGCATAATTTTCCTAATCAAGCACAATCCATGTAAAAACCCACTATCACCAAACCTCTATAGGACTGCATTGGTGTGCACGCTGGTGTACATGATTATCGAAAAACCTCGTAGACTCCTACTTCCCACTGAGTTCCCTGCATGGTTAAGTCGCATAGTTAATTCTAACCATGTGCTAACCATGTTGTCCAATCTATTTGTCAAATTCATAGAAATCTAGGCTCTTAAAAATCCTTAGATGCTCCCGAAACATTTTTTAAGCCATATAGAAAATCTACCATGATAAAAAAAGATATTCAAACCATAAAACAAATGATTCGTAAGTTTGAGAAATGATGGGTCCTCAAAACCTCCCCTCCTTAAAGAAACTCATCCCTAAGTTGGACTTCAGAGGGTAAAGATGGATTGGATGAGAAATAATTCATCCATTTGGATCAAATATTATCTTTTCCCTCCCAGGTCCCATATTGTACTCTGTTGTATTTCCATAACACCCATACTAAAGGAATTGACCTATGTTAGAGAGTTTTCATTCTTTAATCAACAATAGGCATGGGGTACTCTTGAAAAGAAGAATACACATCTTACTCAACCCCATTAGGTTAAAAACATGTGATGGTTATAAATAGTATTGGTGGAGCTGAGATATGTGAAAAACATAATGCATAGTCCAGTATTTTTAAGTAAGTGTTATTCAATAATCCATTGGTCTGATTTCTTTCAAAACTGCAAAAGGACTAATGAATCTTGGTGAAACCTACCTTGCCTCCAAATTTTATGATTCCCTAACCTGGGTGAAACTTATATGAAAAATTGATCTCCTAACTCAAACTCAAGAGGTCATCAGTGGCAGTTGTTATAAGACTATTGTCTGTACTGAGCTATCAACATGTGCATTCTGATCAACTGGACTTACTCTAAAGTCTCCTTGATGAGACGTGGTCTAAGAAAATATTCCCCTACCTCTATCTAGTACATATGGGATCAAATAGGTCTTCCATAAAAGGCCTTATAAGAAGAAATCTGAATAGTAGCTTGAAATGTGTTATTATAAGAGAACTCTACTCAGGGTATTTATTTCTCCCATGAAGACAAAAAATCAAGGACCCATACAAAGATAATCTCCTATAAAACCTGAATCATATGCTCTGTATGTCCGTCATTCTGAGGATGATAGGTTATGATCATAAACTCCAGTGTACCCAAGGCCTTCTTCAAACCTTGTTAAAACTTAAATGTGTAGCGAGTATCCCTATCAAATACAATAGATTAAAAAACTCCATGAAGACATATGAGCTCCATAACATATAGTCTCTCTAGATCATCTAATGATAAGGTCTCTCAAATACATAATAAGTGTGTGACCTTTGTCAAATGATCAACAACGACCCAAATGGTATTGTTTCTATGAGGATATCTAGGAAAAATAGTTAAAAATCTCATAGAGACATCATCCCATTTCCACTAAGGAATGGATAACGGCTGTAAAAGTCCTATCGATCACTAATGTTATGCCTTCACCTACTAATAAGTGGATCATCAATTAATAAAACCTATTATCTCCCATTTCATAATAAGACACCAATATTGGTGACATAAGTCTTGATACATCTTTGTGATACTGGGATGTACTGCCCAAACTGGGGCATGAGATTCTGACATCAACCCTTCTCTAATGTTTGTTGGGACCCTTACATGCCCATGAAAGTGTAAGGTATCATCCTCATCCATGGTCCAACTAGAATATGAATCATCATCCAATATACTTTCCCTTAGGACTAGGAATTTAGGGTATGATATTTTCCTAATTATCATCCGTTCTAGGAGGGTACAAGTCATTACTAAAGATGAGATGATAGTCTACCCAAGATCCTCCTAAACCATAATGTGCATCTTTAAAAAAAGAACATGAGATTCCACTCAACACTGGTCTTTAGAACTAACTATGTCTGAGCTTTCAGGCTCATAGCATCTGTAGTAGAATTTCCTTTCCAAAGTGTGTAAGCAATCTCAAAATCAAAAGATTACAGGTACTCAACCCATCATTCCAGACTAATATTTAGATCATTCTATGAGAAGATATACTTGAGGATTTTATTTTCTAAGAATACCACAAAATTATCTCCAAGAAAATATTGCCTATAGTGGTGTAATATATGAACAACCGCAGCTAACTCGAGGTCATGTGTCAGGTAATTCCACTCATAAGGCCTCAATGGACAAGACCTCTATGCTACGACTCACTCATCCTACACCAAAACAACTCAAAGACGGATACCTAATGCATAACAGTAAACTATATATATCCTTCCTAGATCTATACTAATCATGAATAGAACTGAATCCAATCTTCCCTTGAACTCATAGAAGTCACTTTCACAAGCTTCTGACCATGTGAATTTCACACCAATTTTCATCTGACCAATAAGATGTGATGATAGGCATGATAAATATGATATAAATTTTATTTAATACCTGGATATCTCCAAAAAACTCTATATATTAAATATTTTATTGGAATTATCCTAGGAATATACAACTCTCACTTTCTCAAGGTCTATTGATACACTTGATTCTGTGATGATACGACCCAAGAAGTGGAATTTAATGATCCGAACATGGAATTTAGTGAGATTTGTAAAAAGGTAGTGATATCTTAGTGTATTCAGAATGATCTTGAGATATTGGGCATGGTTGTGTCGAAAATGATAATACACTAAGATATCATTGATAAAGACTACCATAAATGAATCTAAGTACTGGTGGAAAACCCAATTCATTAGCTCCATGAAAATAACAAGCATGTTTGTGTGACCAAACGAAATTACCAGGTACTCATAAAGACTATATCTGCCCCAGAAGGTTGTATGAGGTATATATTATGACCTTCCATGCACTTGATGATAGCCCAACATCAAATAATTCTTTAATAACTCTCAATCTCCTCATATCTGATCAAAGAGTTTTCCTATTATAGGTAGTGGATACTAATTTTTTATTGTAAGTTGATTCAATAAGCAGTAATCCACGCAAATCCTAAGGGTACTGTATGAATTCTTGGAAACAAATTTGGTAAACCACATGGAGAATATCTGGAATGTATAAAACCATTAGCCTCTAGGTCTTCCAAATATTTCTTGAGCTCCAAAAGCTCTTTTGGTACAATATTTAATGTAAGAATGGACACTAGTGATTCTCATGAAAAGAACAATTGTTAATTCTACCAATTTCACTAGAGTTAGACTAGAAATTTCATCTAGGAATACATCAATAAAATGATTTACTATAGGAGGGAAATTAATGGGTCGTAACCCCTGATCATCCATGAAAATACTAGAAATTTGGGTTGTCACTCTGCCTATCCCCTAATGCTCAGGTCTTGCTTGAGATGCTTGGACATAAAATTCTCCCTTGTGGATATGTCTATTGGCCTCTAGTGATGTAATTTCACCCTCTAGTGATAGGTATCAATATGTTCTTGATAGGGAACTAACTAGTCCATCTCAATGATTACATTAAACCCTTTTATTTAAAGGATGAAAATATTTCATATGGAGAGATATCTTTAAATCTCAAAGAGAAAATTCTTACAATGAAAAACACTCTTAGATCGGATACCCAATGGGGTATCAAGAGTCATCATGCCATTTTGAAACTCCATATTGAGCCCTATAATAGCCATAATTTCCATTGATATAAAATATTCTTATGCACATGTATTAAATAAAATGGAAACTAAAGTATATGCTAATAGAATAGTACCTCGAACAGTATAAGGTTCAATGCTCTACTCCTCGGGTACAGGTTCCACTACATGTAACTGGCTTGTATCATAGTCTTGAGTCATAATCTAACTATCCTGAGTAGGACGTCTTTTTAGGTGTACTAATTCCTATATTTTATTACTTCTACCTTGACCACCATCTCATAGTAAGCGGTCAACGGTATTATAGCCACCTTCTTGGATAGATACTACTGGACCCACTCCGGAACATGGGGAATGTGTATAACCTATCTATATAGTGATTGGAAGAAAGGTCCTACATAAGTACTAGATATGTCCCATGATTCCTCAACCTATACATTTAATGAGATCCTGTATACACTTAGGGTTTGTATGTCTTGGTATCCCGCACTAGACATGTAAGGATGTTGTCAGTACGATCTGTCTGACTGCTACTACCCCCATGAAAAACCTCAAAGTGATGAATTTGTACTCTAGAATAAATATTGATAGATCTGAGTGCTGAACCACAATAGTTTCCACTATCAGTTTCCCTAATACTCCACTTAGTTATGAGGGCTTGGTTGACTATCTCAGTAATAGTCATCTGTAGAATTACATTGACCTATGGTTAGATGGTGTATACCATCCCATTGTTGAATCACATTTCAACCATGAGATCATCACTAGATAAGGTTAGAGTGAATTTCTATATCTTTGTAAAAATAGTATAATATTCCATGAAATATGTGGCTCCCAACTGAAAGTTTATAAATTCTCTAGATCGTTTATCCCTCAAAGTCAGTGGAAACAAGTAGTAGTAAAAGATCTTCTGTAAGTTTCCCCGATCATATCTCAATGTCTGTCTGCCTAGGTAATAACATCCCACCATCATTTTGGAGAACATTATAGCATATAGTTAGAGAGTTTCACTTTATTATTTGGAGTCATCTTCTGATTCTCAAAGATATAATGTGTATCCTCTTTTCATGACTCTATAGCATGTGGTCCATGATCCCCCGAAAAGGTGGGTGGATACTGCTATGGAAACTCTCAAGTCAACTCTACCAAAGTTAGGGTAGGTTTGGAAACACCTTTATTAGATTGTTTCATACAAAAAAATACCTATTGAAACTAGGTTTCAATGAAAAAATCATGAATAACATGTGGTTACATAGGTGACACAATAGGAGGTATCACTGGCAGGTCAGGGCCCACTACCTCTTGTGCATGATCATCTCCCCCTTCTTGGTGTATGACTAAAGGTTGTCATAGTGGAATAATTCTAAAATGATAAACACATGCCTAAAATTAGAAATTAAATATTGAAAAGTTTACATATAGATAATTAGGATAGGTACGCAGCCTTCAGATAAAAAGGTCACACCTCTTTGCCTGCTCCAAAATCTGAGTATATGTGAAAATAAAAAGACCATAAGAATGTAATAGACACTCCAAACTACCCACCAGTAAATCTGGTTTTAGGTCTTGGTCTCATATAAAATTATATATGTTTTTGTATATGGAGTATCAATTTTAAGGTAAAAAGGAAAACACCCTTTACATTGCATTCAGTATGCCATTTAGAGGTAACCATTTCACTTTTAAAGATTTAATTTCATTTTATTTCATAATATTATATATATATAATATCTATATTATATTCCAGAACCCATAGGTCCAGAAAACATAGGTCTAGAATCCATATGATGGTATAATTATCTAATTAAGGTGTCATCATCTGTATATACGGGAAAAAACTATTTAGATTGTTGTAGGAAATTTAATTATTCTAATTATATTCTACCTACAAGAAATTTCAACACATTTCAATATTTAATAATCAAGTAACTAACTATATGAAATTGGAAATTGCATGCAGAAAGTAGATGTGGCATAGAAAAATGTACGGCATATTAGTCCTAGTGTGCCTATGATGATGCACGAGACACTAATTCATTATCATACCATGACAAGGAACAAAGTCTATATCAACAACAACAACAACCATAATATCACAGGGTGGGTGTATCACACAACAGTGCAATCATATCAACAATAAAAAGCCCAATATAATAATAAAAATAACCCAACCAAGGTAATTTCAGTTTCCCTTGTACATGGGTTAGCTACTCCCAGGAACATGCTCATTTCCAAATTTCATTACATCCTAGTCTCTTTTCTAATACTCAAATGGTAACAAAAAAGGAAAAAAGGAATATATAATATCACTTTTTAACATCCCAACCTGGGATCCACTAAAACAGTTCCCCGAGCTGGTGGGTCACATGACCTCAAGCACATATCCCTGTATTCTAGAGGTTTCTGACTAGAAACGAGGATATATAGTGGTGTGGTGGGAAGATTATACCCTCATATCAGAGTGGAAAATCAGATAAGACCAATAAATATACAATAGTGGGGTAAATGAATAATAAACAATAATAATAATAATAATAATAATAATAATAATAATCCCCAATGGCTTAGTCATATACAAAATTATGTCAAGTAATTTTGATATACAAAGAATGGGAAACATGGGACAAACATATACATTAGGTCATACAAACATAAAAAAGAACTGAAATACTGCTCCACTATCATCACACACATATTCTCACTCCACTAATCCCATGCTCCAAGATATAGGTAAACCAACAAAGTATCTTTAGTAGGGTTGTTTCCCTTATCCAAACCTATAGACATGAAGTCCACTCAGGTACCAAAGGAGGAACGAGTAGAGTGTTAGACAAAATTAGTAGGCCACCACTAACAAGGTTATGAACTAATCCATCCATTATACAAGGAAATAGTAGTGTGCAGGTAAATGAATAATAAACAATGATAAATAAATAAACACCAATCGTCTTAGGTTCCACTTGGACACCAGGAACGCTCTACCTTCTTTGTCATAGGTAAGAATACGTCTGATCAGAATACCATATATATATAAGTAATAACATAAATATTTTTATATATTGTATACACATATATGCAATATGTATTTGAGAACATAAGTAGTCATATACAGGGATACTAGGTTCTAGATGGACCTGGGGAATAACTCAGGTATCCATAACCAGTGTAACAAGCCTATAACTCCAGCAATGTTATAATCCCATAATCTCATATGAATTCAAGACATCATGCCTATCACTTGATATAGGGGGTGAGTCTTCATACCCAACATCTGAAGCAAGGGAACATGGATCATCATACCCATCATCCAAAAAATGGTGAGAGACCTCACGATCAACACCAGATGTAAGGGGGTATGAACCATCACTATCAACAATTACCTTATCAATAGTTCAACCTCCAATATCCATGTTATACCAATATTATAATAATAACTTGAGATATTGCCTATGTTTTTTTTATAATCAATAACCCAATGTAACTATGGGTTTCACAATTCAGATAATCTATATATAAAAGCATTAATCACTCAGTGTGGCTTATCTCTCCATTATCATTCATTATAATTAATCCATTTACTTAATTAATCAAGGAAATTAAATTCCATGTTCAATCCAAATACTTAGAAGGTTCTCTGGTTAACGAGATAATTATATTAAAGAAGGAAATTATATTCCCAAGGAAAGATGAACACATAGGCAATGTTTGGTCATTTAAATAATTATATAAAAAGAGAAAATAAATTTATCACACCTAAAAAGGTGGTAATTAACATGGTATACATCCTCTAATCACTTAACAAGGATCCATGGGAGTATGAAAACATGGGTACATTTATTAATAAATGAATATCACGTTTATGGGAAACTTTGGGTAATGGAGGAAGTGCGGTATATTGGAAAATATTTGGAAACATCATGAAATTTATGGGAAACAACTAGACCACCTAACTTAGGGTCTTATATTACTCATCATTCAATTTCATCTTCTTATTTGAAGTAGAAAGAAAGAAATCCACAAAATGGGCCAACGCCCTGAAAATAGGGTGAACGAGTTTTCACCAAAAAGTCACATGATATGGGAAGATAACCCATGACAGGAAACAAGGGTATTGAGAAGATTACTAATTAATATTCAATGTGACCAATGATTTTCAAATTGGTGTTCATATTGAGGAGTTATCTCAATCCCTTGGAGAGGTAATGGAAGATCTCACGGGAGAAGGGGAGAGGCACACATTCGTTGAAAAATAAGGGCGAATGAAATAATTTGTTTTAAATAAAAATTAGGGGTTAAATAAAAAAATCACCCCTTAAAATGGGGTCACACGGTTTGGCTACACGATTGTCCAAACTGTGCAAAAAACTTACTTTGTTCATTGTCTAAGGAGGGACCCCGCATTGGTTAGGCACACGATTTTCCAAATTGTGCACAAGACATGAAAAAACTCACTCTTAACAAACATCTATTTCCTTTCATGGGCATGTAACCTAGATCTCATGGACACAAAAAAACTATGTGGACTCCTTCTTCTCACTAAGTTCCACTAATGGTTAAGTCGCATGGTTAGTACTAACAATGCGCTAACCATGTGTCCCACACTATTTGTCTAATTCTCAGAGCTTTAGGCTCCAATCAACACTTAGATGATACCAAAACATTCATTATGCTATAGGTAACATTTAACAAGATAAAAAGAGAGTAAAAATAGAAAACAAATGATTTATACCTTTGACAAAGTCTAGGTCATTACAACTCATTTAATATTTATACTTCTTCTTTGAGAGACCTCCTCTCGCTTACACCTTAAGCCTGGAAAGATTAGACATAAGAGAATATCGAGAGAAATAGAATTAAGGTAAGTAATCTAAGGAGACTTTTATATAGTTATTTACTGATATATAGTTCTCAAAGATTTTTAATATTTTAGGAGAGGAGTTTCCCTTTTACAAGATAGGTAAATGACAAATAATGTATTAATTAACGGAATCAAAAAATATAACGTGACTTTCATGTAAAAGTGGATATAAATAACGTAGAATTTTAAATGAAGATAATATAAGGTCACGATATCTTCAAAAAATACTAATTAGACAGGTTTATGTGGTATTATTATGTTTTTCTCTTAGTTTAGGCCCTTTGGTAAACCAGTTTTAACATCAATTATGGTAACAAAATTTTACCATTTTTACCATTAATAATGACCAAATATTAAGTTAAACCTATTAAATAATATTAATTTTTGTTATTAAAAATATTTAATCCATTTTAAAAGATTAAATTTTTATTATTGGCATAAATTATTTTTAAAATAATCACACAAAACGCAACAAAAATCATTTTAAGATAAATAAATTTTTAAGAATACAAATGAATTTAATTCCATTACTTGACATGTAAAAAATATTATATGAATATAAATATATTATATATATATATATTCTATAAATTTAATTAACAATATCAATCTATAGTTATTTATTTAATTTATTAAGATAAAATCACATTAGACACATTAAAATATGTTTAATTTGTTTTTCAATTCCAAAAATGAAGTTATGTCAAAATCAATTATAATGTTGATTAATATGTATTTAAATACATTATTTATAATTAAATTATTATTATATAAAATTAATATTAAATTAAAAAACATAATTGGGCTTTAAATTTACTTTATTTAACGAAAAGAACTGACAATTTTATGAAAATCAGTATTTTCACTATTCACTTAAAAATCATTCATTTCAGAAAAATAAAAAAACCCCTAATATAATATTGAAATGGTGATTTAATAAATGATAGTAATTTAATTTAATATAACTTATTATAATTTGATTAACTAATTATAATTTCCAGACACAATATATAATAAAAACAATTTTTGAAGAAAATATATATTTGAAACATAAAATTACTTTACTAAAAATTGGGTATATATTTATTATGAATTAATATATAAATTTTAATTATATAAATTTTTTATACATATTTTTCACAATATGTTTATTCTTATTCATACTTCCAATTTAATGTCTAGGTTTCAATTAGCACATTGAACTAATATTTTTAAAGTATATCTCAATTCTCATAAATCTTGGTGTTGCGTGTTTAGAAAGCTGTCGATCATGGTATTATATATTTTAGGGGTGCTACAATTCCTTCATTATTCCTAAAACCTCATAAATTTTATAATTTTCATGTAGTTATTTAATATTTTTTAATTAATAATAATTAATATAAACTAAGTTTAACATCTTATTTTGTAATTCATGTCGCATTGAGTTCATTTACATTGTTAAATTTATTCCCAATTTCTTGAGCGAATTCATTCGTCTAATCACTTAGTTTTTACCATTTAAAAATTATGATCATTGTTATTATTAATATTTGTAAATTTTTAATATTATTTACATAATAGTTTTTTGAACATCTTGGAAGTCTCCCAAAAAGGATTGATTGGTTAAAAGATGTTAAGAGGAGTCTAGTGATATTTTAAGTATGGAAATCCCACACTCCATCTACCTCATATATGATGTATCCTCTTTTTTAACTAGGGGTGTCGCATGTAACCCCCCCCCCCCCACACACACACACCTTAGATGTGTGTCACACTGATGTCACACCAAGTATCATCCCTATTTATTTATTTATTTTTTTAAAACTAACTTGGTCCATACTGTAGTGTTGTTCTATGCACCTTCTCTCTTTGAAAGGTGTCTGATCATCTTATTAGGTAGATAATGTTCTCATGAAACATGGTCATGCCTAATTCCTTGTGTCATCACATAGTCATGTGGCTACTGTTGTCTCACATGGATTGAATGGTTTTTGGGGACTCGGATTCCCACTTCAGATCATGAAGATGTTTCCTATCACCTATAATTCTATCAATAAAATAGATTGTCCTCTCTTGTCACCTCTAATCCTTTACACTGTCACAGTCTGTCATTGATCACAACTACCCACTATGGAATAATAATGATTGAAAGTGTCTAATGGAAATAAAACTTCACAGAAATCATCTTAAAGACTCAAGGATTCTAAATATTATCTTATTTCCTCAAAATTCAATTATTTGGTATGATAATTTGACGATAGAATTTGTAATTAAGTGAAACTTTTCTCAATATTTTCTTTTAACTGTTGAACCCCATCGATGTGGTTCTAAATAAATACGATGTGTCTCAATAATGGATTTATAGTATCATTTATAGTTTAAAACTTTGATTCATTCCTCTGAATAGGTTATCTCAGTTTTATCAAAACAATCCATAAAATTTTTCATTATAATTTCTTGTTATTTGTGCATTACATTTTGAATATAGAAGTTTTGAAACCTAATACTTATCTATACGATATCTCATAATCCATGAATTAAATTTACAAGATTCTTAGTCCATTAGAATCATAATGAAACAAAGATTAACAAAATTTAATTTCAAGTTATGAATCAAAGATTAATTAATAGATCATAAAGAGAGAATTCTAGGACTTAATGATTATCATAAAAGACATGTCAAAATCAAATACTCATACATTTTCCACAATTATTTATTATTATAGAGTGATATTTCTACCTCCAATATAAACCTCCTCCTTGAGAATTATCTCAACCCCAGCTTCTCTTTCCAAATTCAATAAATCACGACATAGATAGATAATTTTAGGGAAAATAATATTCTAATAAATATTATTTATTATTTTAAAATTTTCGACAATAATATTTTTTTTAAATTTAAATAAAAAATTATAGAAAATCAATAAAAATGAAGCATAATAATTTATACTCAATGTTAAAGATCATTTCTCAATTTAAATTTCTATTAAGGATGAACATTCTATTTCACCCCATTTTACTTAAATTTAATATTTTTCTTCAAAGATTATCTAGGATCAACTAAAGCACATAAAATAATTATTTTAACAAAAATGAGATATAATAAAATCAAAGAAACTGAAATGAGTGTTTAATTAAAAGTAGAGTCAATGTTATTCTCATACGAAAACCTGTACAATTATAAAATTGAAAAAAGGGTTGGAATTCACATGATGTAGATTTTGGTGATGACAAATAATTTACATGCAATTAAAAATATAATGGGGTGTCCGGATAGATCTTTATCAATAATTTTTACAAGTCATTAATAAATTAAACAATTATCATCACTAAAAACATTAACATTGATAAAGACAACTTTTATATATCCTTTTTAATACTAATAAAAGGGATTCTTTATCAGTATTAATTTTTGAAATGATAAATTCTACACTATATATATATATATATATAATAAACATGTGAATTTTGACTTCTTAGGTTTGATAGGTAAGTAAAATTTTTAGTTTGTGGTTTTTTTGGATTTTTTTAGTTTTTTGGGGTGCAATAAACTATGAACGGTTAGGGTGAATGGTCTCAAGGATCATGTGACATGACCATTCATGTCACCTGGGGGTATAGTGTAAAGACCCAAAAATTAAATATATATATATTTTAAATTATTTAGGATTATTTCAAGGTTGTGAAATATGACGGCACGTGATTCCGAGGCCCAGAGTGCCCGAAATGTTCCGTCGAAATTTTGTTATGTTTTAATTAGCATGAATGAGAAGTTTTCTAAAAAAGAGGAATAACTCTTAAACGGGTTCTCGGATCAGAAATTTGAGGGCACCATTGCGTTTAGAATAGTAGGTTCAGCCTAGGTGTGACTTAAGTTTTGTCGGCACAGGCTTCCAATGAGAAAACATTAAAATGGCATAACTGTGAAAATAATAATTAAATAAAGTTATTTTATTTTTGAAAAGCTTATAACTCACAAATGGTGACTCGTATTAAAAATATGAGACCAGTGATGAGCTCAAAAGGGTATTCTTTCTTTAGGAAAATACTAACATTGGCCGGAACGGGCCAACTATGGAAGTTAGTTTTTGGTCGTGAATAAAATAATTATGTAACAATTATTTTATCATTAAAATCCATAACTTCTAAATAGTAACTTGGATTGAAAATATGAGAGTACCGTCGAATTCTTTGGGACATGTTCCGCTTAGGTGAAGCCTAACCTCAGCTGGCGTGGGTCGAGGGTGAATGTTAATAATTTCTTAAAAAAATTTAAGGTACGTTCAGTAAATGTGCAAGTGACATTTTCTAACTTTTGAACCGGTGGTTGGATTAAAAATATGAGGGCACCATTGAATCTGCAGCATAGGGATTCGCTTAAGGGAGGCTTCACTTCGACCGCAAAAGGTCAGGAGAAAAAGTTAGATTTTGGACATTTGAAAGAATAATAATAAAATAACAAAGTTATTTTATTTCCTTCCGTTCTTTTCCTCCGACTGACAAGCGGTGGTGGCTGGACCAACAATGTTTCAAGTCATTAAATGGCTTGACTCCTCAATTCATTGTAACACCACCATTGGAATTAGGAAGGTTCCTTATTTAATTGAACCCCATGAATTCCCCGTGCGTAACTCACCATCCCCCTCCCTTATTTATATGCAGCTCGAGGAGTGGTGTTGGCACGAATTCACCAAGCGATGAAACTCTGGAAAAGTATTGCGATGCTAACCACCTAGATAACGATGCCAGATTCAGCGAGCAGTGACGAGGGCCACCAAATCGCAAACCGATGACAACGATGGAGGGGGTTCCATTGATCATCGTTATTAGATGTCATATCTAGGTAGGGGGTTTATTTTGAAGTTGTCTTTGATAAATTAAATCACCTCCCACATGCTATCACCTTAATGCATAGGGCACGGGCCAAAGGGACAGGGGTCAGACCCTCTACTGCTTCGTTCATGATGTGAACTTCGGGGAACAATTTCTAACTTGAGGCAACACAAAATAGCGGGTCACGCTAGGACGGCGGCAGTGTAGGAGATCCATAGGCGCAGACGACACCAAGAATAGTCATCGGAGCTTGTCCGGTGACCTGTGGAAGAAACTACATGTGCGCCATGTCAGCGGTGGCCCGCGGTGTCCGAAGGGGACCCGCGACGACCGGCCGCTAGCAGTGGAAAAAAGGCATGCCGCGGTGGCCGGCCCGAGCCGACTGTGCGGGACAAGTGAGGCGCCTGCAGGGGCCACCAGTAGAAGCGGTTGTGGAAGGAAGGAGCGGAACAACCCACTCCGGGCCACGTTGGCGGAACCCAGTTGGTCGAACAACTGACCAGTTAATAAGGTGGGGAAGTGCCCCACCGGTTGGGTGAAATGGCCCCGCAACCACGAGGCCAGTGAAAAAGGTGTTCCGCCCTATAGCGGACTGAGCCAGCGCGGGCAAACCAAGTGGGTCGGACCCGTCCAATGGGCCAAAACCCACTAGTAGGCTGGGCCAGACTTGCGGCCCAGTAGGTAGACCCGCGGCCCAGCGGGCCAGTGCGGGTGGACCGAGCCCACCCAGCGGGCCGGGACAACAGCATCCCGAGCCCGCGAACTGAACCAGGCCGACCCCGACAGGCTGGACCCGGTGAACTGGGCCGACCCTTAGTGGGATGGACCTGAGCGGGGTCAGGTAGACCCAGGGACTCATTGCATCGGGCCGATCTGACCAAGTCAGACTGGGCCCAGACCCAACCGGTACCCAATAAATAAAATGCTCATAACTAACGAACCAAGTGTCTGGTTGACACGATGTCAGTGGTGTTGGGATCCCTTCTGGGAAGCAGTCCCTTTGGCATATTTTGGCGTAACTGACCGAGATGCGATCACCCCCCCCCCCGTTTCATGTAAAGGGATGTAACTAACAGATCAGGCGTCTGATTGATACACCGTCTGTGGAATAAGGACCCTAGTGATAGAGAGGTCCTTTTGAGATACTCTAAGTGAGTTTTTTCATAGGTTTACATGTGACTTGGGTTGTATGAGACTTGAATCCAACTGGGACCTTTTTACAAAAGTGCTCATATCTCACAGACCGGGCGTCTGGTCGACGTGTCGTCTATCGCATTGGAACCCTTACGACATGGAGGTCCTTTGGGATACTTCTTCATGGAACTTTATGGTGGTTGAGGTATGATCGATAGATTGAGGAGACGATCCTCCTGTAATCAAGTGTGCTTAGTGTGGGAATCTCGTGGCTGGTTGTGACATGAAGATTGAATAGAGATCATGTGTGGGTCAGTACCTATCGATCATGTGTGGGACAGCGCTCAACGATCCTATGTGGGTAAGGGAATACCGATCCTGTGTTGGTTAGTACTCAGCAATCCTTTGTGGGTCAGTGCATACCGATCCTATGAAGGTCAGTAGTATAGCCTCTCGATAGAATAAGATGATCTAGATTCACGACTAATCATCTATACTTCTGTACTTAAGTTATGTACCTAGGGTGAGTTGAGTCCTTTCCTTTGTGGTACTTTTACCTTCATGGTTTTACCTTCGTGGTATTACCTTTGTGGTACTTTTACCTTCGTGGTGTTACCTTTGTGATTTTACGTTTGTGATACTTTTACCTTCATGGTGTTACCTTTGTGGTACTTTACCTTCGTGTTGTTACCTTCACGGTGTTACCTTTTTGGTACTTTTACCTTCATGGGGTTACCTTTAGGGTGTTACCTTTGTCGTACTTTTACCTTCGTGGTGTTACCTTTGTTGTAGTACCTTTGTGGTACGTTACCTTCGTTGTGTTACCTTCGTGGTGTTACCCTTATAGTACTTTTACCTTCGGGGTGTTACCTTCATGGTGTTACCTTTTTGGTATTTTTACCTTCTGGTGTTACCTTATTGGAGTTACCTTTGTGGTATACTTCCCTCATGGATTAATTGTGAAAATGTATTAAAGTTTGGGGCCTTGTGTTTCCTCATGTAAGAGATGAGTATATTTTGATGACTTAGGTATATGTATGGGTATATAACTAAGTATGGTTGATGACGGCTTTGTGCTTTGTTATTGAGCTCTTTCTTTGTGGTATTTAATTTTTGGGACTCTAGGATACCTTCAAGGGTCTCGGGGTCCCTACTGAGTATTGTTATACTCATCCCTGTATGGTCTATGCTCACACCTTGTTGTCTCTTGTGTAGATGATGAGTAGCTAGGGTAAGAATTGAGGGAGCCAGGACCAGGCAGCACACTGAGGAGATGAGATGACGTGGAGTGATGTAGAGATTATCTGTACCGACCCTTCAAGTGGGATCCTTGGTGGATAATCCAGGATTTTTTTTCTCTTTTCAGTTGTACTTGTACTTTTTAGTTGGGCTTGTATTCCGCCCCCCTTTACTTTCATTAGACTTTTTACTATAGTAGTTTACTATGTGGATACTTCTTTTTGTGTTCTTAGATTGTTTCTTTGTACAATATTAAAGGAAACGCCTTCTTGTTTTAGGGATATACCTTTTTGGTGCTAGTCACCAACCCCTGGCCTATGGAAGGCGGGCTTGGGGAAGTCACGGCGTGGGCCCCGGGGGATGGGTCGTGGCAATGTGGTATCAAAGGAGTCCGTTCTACCAAAGAACTATGACTCTGATATTTTCAATGTTGTAATAGTGTGATGTTTTATGAGTGTGGTTTTTAGTTTGGGAAATCCGGTGTTGGTACGACAGCCGACGTATCCATACACCAGGACACTGAATTCTGATTTCTGACTTGGTGCATGAAAAAATTGATTGTGTGTGTTTTGGAAATGTTTTTATTTGGTTTCTTTGGAGTCAGCTCACCATGTATAACTTAACAACAGTGGACCACCTATTCCTTATTAGGATTCCACCGCGTAGAAAGCCTACTAGGATTCCCAAGAGAGTAAAGATGACGGCCCACTGAGCGATCCTATGTGGATCAACATTCTAGCGATCCTGTGTGGATCAGCAATAGATGCTACTAGTAGAACATGCACGATGACTGATCATGTTGCACAAGTTCCAGCAGTAGAGGCCTCTGAGATTTCAAGGTGAGACAGATCTGCAGGCAATTGAGAACTGGCTGGAGGCTATGACTAGAGTTTTCCGCCTAGTTGGGACACCAGAAGATCAAATGGTGATCCCACCTGATAGTCTTTATCAGTGTGTGACCATGAGGATGGTCTGCATAGTGATGAGGCTATGGTATATGGACAATTTCCCGAGGTGGTACCTTCAGGTAGTGTACCAGCTATATCACTGCTCATTGGTCAGCAGTTACAACCGACGGTACCGGTAGAGGATACATGTTGGCTTAGTGCCTTACATGTGTTTTAGCATCAGAAACCCCTTAGGTTCCAGGACAATCCAGGATCACAGGCGGCTAATGTAACACCCCAAGCTTCCATGATACACTTCTCTTTGAATAATAGAGTAGCGTGTGTTGTACGCAACCTCGAGTTCTGACACACCGCGACCAATCAAAGTAGCTGTTATGAATTGTAATACCCACTTTTTGAAATTATATAAATTTTATCTTTCAAAATGGACTTCATTTTTGGATTTGGAATATCGAATTTAGTCTAGGGTGAAATTTTGGAACGTTTCGGATAACTTATATTTTGATGAATAGTGAAAATTAATAAATTTTAATTAAAAACAACTTTTTTAATCAAAATAATTAATAGTGATAAATTACACCATTGAGTGGTTTTAAAGTATGATTATAATATAATTTTATCATTTTATCCAATGGTGTTCATGAGAATTAATTTCACTTTGAAATTGGACATAAACAATTGTCAATCTTTTGATTGATATTGTTTCTTAAAAACACACTATTTGTTTTGACAACGGGAATTAATTACAAAATTAATTAATGAAACTTATATGTTTTGAATTCTGTAAAATAGACATCATTTTTGAATTCAGAATATCAATTATAGCTTAGGGTGAAGTTTTGGTATTTTTCTGAAAAACTTCATTTTTTGATGAATAGTGAAACCACAATGTGGTAGTTTAAAAACTAATTTTTCATGTAAATGAAACATTACCATTTCTGTGTATTGAATTTTAAAAATCCTACATACATGGTTGTAATTATGAAGCAAAATGTGGTTCAATGAGATTAAAATAATTTTTGGTGAATAGTAACTTTTAAGTTTTATTAATCGCAATTAAAGGTAATTAGTGAATGTTAAGGTAAGAATGATATTATAAAAATATGAAAATATCTTGAAACTTGTCCTACCATTATTGTATGAGTCATGGAATACCACTATAATCCATGGTTCAACTTGGGGACCCCATGGATCCACTTGGGTAAGAGAATGACATTAATAACTTTTTATTTAAAGTAAAAATAAAATTGTCACAAACATGTGTTGTTCTACAAAAACAATTATTACATGGGGTTATATAAGTTAACATTTCGACTATAAATATTAATTGGAAGCTAAAAATATTTCCAACATCATGATATTTTTTTGATAATTTTTAGACATTAAATAAATTAAATTTTTATGACACCATGATGATGCAGCGATTACCTCATTAATTAACGATTTAAATAAAATGAAAAGATAATGTAAACTTCAAGACTTACACTTGTCAAAAACCTATTGGATGAGTATATTTCGAACCCTTATCACCTTATACTAGAAATATATAATTGTGGGACCTTTAAAATCCAAAATTCATTATATAATAATGTAACATTTCATGACTTTCCAAGAGTGCCCCTCCTCACCTCTTATAAAAGGCCCCCACCTATACCACCTTATTCACACCATAAAAGCCATTTGGCTCGACCAAACTCTGCCAAAATAATCTCTAAACTTCCATATATTACTCCTAAAAGACTAACTCTTGGAAGAAGTCTTCCCAAGGAAGCCTTTGGCTCAAATAAAAAATATTTACCTGATTTTAAGGTAATGTCTTCTCTTATGTTCTTTTGTTTTATTTTGCTTCTCCAACCCCTTAAAATCTTTTTATTCCATTATTTTGTAACAACACCAGTATCTTTAATAAACTAGGATATTTTTATGATAAGTATTTGATTTACACTTACACACACCTTCGTCTAATGGTTATGGAACATATTTTTTCTGTGGGTTGCGAATTACTGCCTCAAGAAACGATGATTGTTCAATCTTATTTTAACACCTTTCATGGTGGCCATTAAGATGTTACTGTATTTATATATGATATATATTATGTTTATGATTTCTTTATGCTTCTTTATTTTTCATTAATGGCATACCTTTATAATTTCCATTATGGGTAAACGCGATAATTTCATTTTAGGAAGTACGGACTACCGCCCTCTCAAAGTGATTTGAATCATTAATGCCATATGTGGGACATGTAAAGTATGAAGTGAATGATATTATATATAATATTATACTGGAATTATAATATACCTTTATATGATTATGTTTTCATTCCATTAAATACGAAATAGAACTGAAAGTAGCGTTCATGCGTACGTACGGCTTACCGTCTCCATGAACGGTGCATTTCATTTCTTACCTCTAAATGTTATATAATATTATAAATGCGTGTATATACTGGATATATACGATATATATGATATCTAAATCATGAATATAATTCTGTATATAATAGATATTTTACCACATGAACAACTTGTAATTATAAGAAGTTTATTTTTGACTCAAGTACCAAAGATCGACAAAACGACCATTATTAACTTAAATAATTATATAATGTTCATAACATGGTGATAAGTGATATACAAGGAATAATGAACTTGAAAAAGGTTCTTAATCAAGTAGAAATTAACTCTAGTTTATTATTTAGGAGGTTAAAAAACGAACGAGTCAAGTCGAACATGAGGTAAGGGACTTCGTCTAAATCTCCTTTCATTGAGGCATATTTTGTTTTATACACAACTTTCTTTTATACGGTGTATAAACCCCTTTGACTTTTATGTTTATTCAAAATGAATCTTTTTTATATGAAGTGTTTTAATAAATGACAAAAGGGAATGTTTTTTTGTCGTACATATTCGGTGACAATGACTTCTCTTCCACCGTGACCATTATTTGAGTTTGGGCTTCCTCTACAAGTTATAACTTTTTTTTAAAATAAAAAAAATAAATACCATGTTTTAATTTTCTTTTATTTTGGTATTGAAAATGGTTTTGATATTGTTTTTATTATATCAATGTGTTGTATTGATATCTTGTGATTGAAATGTGGAAATTTTATGTTTCCTTTATGCATGTTTTATGTAATATGATAATGTTATGGTTTATGATATGTTTAAACCTGTTCATATGAGGAATGAATTTGACTTAATAAGTGACGGGTGGAGCCTGCTATAGCTCCTCGATGTATCGGTAGGGTTCATGAGACAAACTAGTGTCTTGGAACGAGGCCTTGAAAAAATCTTATTTGTAGTCTTGGAACGAGGCCTTGGCTACATGGTTATGATAGTATAGCATTATGAATTCCATCATTATGAAAGTGGTTATTGATATTGCATGTGACTATTCGACTAGTAGAATATCCATGTGAATAAGTAAATAGAATTATTTCATTTTACTTTTTCCATATTATGCTGAAGTTCATGTTTTAAAGGATTTTGTTTTAGTTATACATTGCTTTAAATGTTTATGTTTATTTATGAAAGTTTCTGCTATATTGTTATCCTTACTGAGGATCTGAGATCACCCCTTTCTATGTTTTATTTTTCCCAGGATGTGAAGAAATATTTTATGACTGACCTGCAGGGATAGTCTGAAGGGGATATGAGTGTGGACTATGGGGACTATGTTATTGTAGTTTTCACTTTATGATGTAATGTAACATTTATGAATGTATCTAGTGTTTATAAGGCTACTAAACTAATCGGTCTTTCGAGACTTGATCTTTGTGATCATGCCAATGTTACGTAATAATGCACTGACTTTGGGTAACTGGTGTTGGGGCATTACAGTTGGTATCAGAGGTAGTTTAGTACTAACCTTGGAAGATAGATTTAGTTAAACTCTGATTAGAGAACATAGCCCTAAGATAGACTTTGAGGATTAGTATAGAAGAACTTCCTGGAATTTTGGTATTATAGAGATTTTGTAAGTTTTCCTAGAAATACATCCATGTCTGGATACAAGCAGGTAGAGGCGGCTCTGGCATAGATGTACCTAGGGGTAAAACCCGAAAACACCGCTTTGAGCTAGACTCGAACGGGAAGTGGTGCACGGCAACGGGCCTTGGTGTACTCTTGGTTACGACACTCCTGGGGGATATGCTTAGGATAATTCTCATTTTCTTTACAAACCATTATAAAGGGTTTATGAGTATATAATTCCTCAAAGAAAACATTTTTATGATTATCGATTATATCCATAAATAGTTTAATTTATGATAATTGTTTTTCAAGTTTGTTATTATGTATTTTGATTCATAAACTAATCTAGTTTATGACATTGTTTAGAAATGGCGCATAATGGAAGGAATGGAAACAGTATCAATGCACGCACTCCATGTCGGGATTTCTCTCCTTCTCAAGATAATTAAAGTGGAGCTGGTGATACAACTGGTGCTGATCAACTTATCACCATACTGGGAAAACTCACTCTGGTTATGAATAATAACCTTACTTGTGTGGAGCACCCGGATCTGCAACGTGGAGGATCAATGTTAGATTGTCTCATGAAGCAAAAACCACCAATATTTAATGGGGGTATAAATACATTAGTAGCTAAGCAATGGATAAACTCCTTAGAAAAAATATTCCATGCCTTGGGGAGTAGCGAAAGGGGGAAAGTTGTCATGGCAGTTTACCGCCTCACTGGAGATGCCGATCAATGGTGGTCACTGATTCAAAATTCAAAGGAAGATGAATAAGTATCAAGTATGGAATGGAGAGAGTTCAAAGAGATTTTATTAGAAAAATAATTTCCTCGTGACCATCAAGCAGATATGGAAAGGCAATTTCTGAGTCTCAAAAAAAAGGCAGATGAAAATGTCGCAAAGTATGAGGCTATCTTTACAATGTTAGTGAGGTATGCTGCTGATTATATATGTAACCCAAGAAGTAAGATTGATCATTTCTTTGATGGGTTAAAACTATTTCTCCATCGAGATTTAGTATCATAATCTTTCTAAACATATGAAGATATAGTCTCGTATGCTATCCAGACAAAAAAAGCAATTCTCTAAATCTTATGACAAAAAAGTAAAGCAAGAGAAGAAGATAATGGTGGAACAAGAGATAGATAAAGGGAAAAAGGAAAAGAAGGATTTTCCATTATGTGATAATTATGGGAAGAATCGCCCTGGTACATGCCTAAAAGGAATGGGAGTTTGTTATAAATGTGGGGAAAAAGGTCACCAGGCTCGGGATTGTAGGGGAAAGAAGAGGCTATCAATGTTGAATGCTACAATTGTAGAGAAATGGGTCATTATGTAAATGAATGTCCGAAGCATTAGGGAAACATACCTCAGAAAATTCCAAGGGATCAAGGCCATTCTTATTCTGTTACTATAGTTAAAGTGGAATAATTAATGTATTGGTGATTTTAGACTCAAGGATTATATTCTGGTTATAAGAATAATGTGATATATATATAATGATTGTACTGTAGTACTTATTGTTTTCATTAAGGTTTTAATATGATTAAGGTAATCAAATTTTTAGTATGTGATAATAATATAAAATTTAATTTGTTTGGGGAATCTGATGTTACAATTGATTTTGGAATTTAGAGACCTTTTAGAGAAAGTCTGGACAGAGGTATTTTGGATAACTATAAAGGTTGGAATGGATTAAGTTGAACTTTGGATAGTATTGTTTATGGTTAAAACATTTCTGAAGATTATTTTTGGAATATTATAATACTATTGTTTTAGGAAATGGACAACCTATAGGTTGGGGGATAACCCGTCGCGTCAGACAAAGCTGTAGGAATCGAACCCACAACCATAGTGTGATAGGCCTTTATTACCTACCACTATCCTACAGGAAGTCCCTGGTATTACAAAATATTTTTCCTAATCTAAATAGTATGTGTTAATATTTGGATCCTTGTATGATTAGGATAAATATAATATTTTTGAGTTCTATTATCTTTTTGAGTGAAAGATGAGTTTGTAGTAGAAATTAGTTGATGGTTTAAACTCTACTTGTCAAGTATATATATATATACCTCTATCATATTCTAGGAATAAATTAATTCTTAAACTTTAGGAAAGGGACATTAAAAAATTGTGTTATCCTAATACCCTATGTTTTGTTGAACTGATGATATTTTCATCATAGATTGATGGCTTTGAGGCCCTCAATTTTACACTTTTTTGTGATTGATGAGCTCAATAACTCCCTACAAATATTTATGTTTTTCCTCTAATTATGTATCTATAATTTCCAACAATGTTCTCCTATTCGAAACCCTAATTTTGTGGTGACTTTCTCATTTACATTTCCCTCTTATTGAGACTAAATTTTATTAACCCTATTTCCGACGTGGTTTTTCCACAAAGGTATTTTCTAATTTCAACCTTTTATTTTTGAAGAACAATTTCAAATTGCGAGGATGAAATTTATTTAAGTAGGGTAGAATGTAACACCCCAAGCTTCCATGGTACGCTTCTCTTTGAATAATAGAGCAGCGTGTGTTGTACGCAACCTCGAGTTCTAACACACCGCGACCAATCAAAGTAGCCGTTATGAATAGCAATACCAACTTTTTGAAATTATATAAATTTTATCTTTCAAAATGGACTTCATTTTTGGATTCGGAATATCAAATTTATCCTAGGGTGAAATTTTGGAACTTTTCGGATAACTTTTATATTTTGATGAATAGTGAAAATTACTAAATTTTAATTAAAAACAACTTTTTTAATCAAAATAATTAATATTGATAAATTATACAATTGAGTGGTTTTAAAGTATAATTAGAATATAATTTTACCATTTTATCCAATGGTGGTCATTAGAATTAATTTCACTTTGAAATTGGACATAAACAATTGTCAATCTTTTGATTGATATTGTTTTTTAAAAACACGCTATTTGTTTTGACAACGGGAATTAATTATAAAATTAATTAATGCAACTTATATGTTTGGAATTTTTTAAAATAGACATAATTTTTTAATTCATAATATCAATTATAGCTTAGGGTGAAGTTTTGGTATTTTTCTAAAAAACTTCAATTTTTGATGAATAGTGAAACCACTAAGTGGTAGTTTAAAAACTAATTTTTCGTGTAAATGAAACATTACAACTTCTGTGTATTGAATTTAAAAAATCCTACATACATGGTTGTCATTATGAAGCAAAATGTGGTTCAATGATATGAAAATGATTTTTGGTGAATAGTAACTTTTAAGTTTTATTAATCACGATTAAAGGTAATTAGTGAAATTTAAGGTAAAATGATATTATAAAAATATGAAAATATTTTGACACTTGTCCTACCCTTATTGGATGAGTCATTTCCGACCAAGAAAATCAATGGGTCAACTTGGGGACCCCATGGAGCCACCTGGGTAAGAGAATGACATTAATAACGTTTTATTTAAGGTAAAAATAAAATTGTCACAAACATGTGTTGTTTTACTAAAACAATTATTACATGGGGTTATTTAAGTTAACTTTTTGACTATAAATATTAATTGTAAATATAAAAATATTTCCTACATCATGATATTTTTTTATAATTTTTAGACATTAAATAAATTTAATTTTTTAGGACACCATGATGATGCAGTGATTACCTCGTTAATTAACGATTTAAATAAAATGAACATATAATGTAAAATATAAGACTTACACTTGTCAAAAACCTATTGGATGAGTATATTTCGAACCCTTATCACCTTATCCTAGAAATATATAATTTTGGGACCTTTAAAATCCGAAACTCATTATATAATAATGTAACATTTCATGACTTTCCAAGAGTGCCCCTCCTCTCCTCTTATAAAAGGCCCCCACCTCTACCACCTTATTCACACCATAAAATCCATTTGTCTTGGCCAACCTCTGCCCAAATACTCTCTCAACTTCCATCTATTACTCCTAGAAGCCTCACTTTGGTCAGAAGTCTTCCCAAGGAAGCCTTTGGCTCAAATCAAAAAGAGTTACCCGATTTTAAGGTAATGTCTTCTCCTATGTTCTTTTGATTTATTTTGCTTTTCCAACCCCTTAAACTATTTTTATTCCTTTATTTTGTAACAAAACAAATATATTCAATAAACTAGGATGTTTTTATGAGAAGTATTTGATTTACACTTACACACACCTTCGTCTAATGGTTAAAGAACATACTATTTCCGTGGGTTGCGAATTACTGCCTCACGAAACGATGATTGTTCAATATTCTTTTAACAACTTTCATGGTGGCCATTAAGATGTCACTATATCTATATATGATATATATTATGTTTATTATTTCCTTATGCTTCTATATTTTTCATTTATGGCATACCTTTATGACTTCCATTATGGGTAAAAGCGATAATTTCATTTTAGGAAGTGCGGACTACCGTCCCCTCAAAGTGATTTGAATCGTTAATGCCATATGTGGGACATGTAAATAATGGAGTGAATGATATTATATATGATATTATACTAGAATTATAATATACCTTTATATCATTATGTTTTCATTCCATTAAATATGAAATAGAAATGAAAGTAGCGTTCATGCGTACGTACGGCTTACTGTCTCCGTGAACGGTGCATTTCATTTCTTACCTATAAATGTTATATAATATTATAAATGCATGTATATACAGGATATATATGATATATATGATATATATGATATCTACATCATGAATATAATTCTGTATATAATGGATATTTTACCACATGAACAACTTGTAATTATAAGAAGTTTATTTTTGACACAATTACCAAAGATCGACAAAACGACTGTTATTAACTTAAATAATTACATAATGTTTATAACATGATAATAAGTGATATAAAAGGAATAATAAACATGAAAAAGGTTCTTAAGAAATTTTAAATTAACTCTATTTTATTATTCAGGAGGTTAAAGAACGACCGAGTCACGTCGGACACGAGGTAAGGGACTTCATCTCAATCTCATTTCATTGAGGCATATTTTGTTTTATACAAAACTTTCTTTTATACGGTGTATAAACCCCTTTAACTTTTACATTTATTCAAAAGGAATCTTTTTTATACAAAGTGTTTTACTAAATGACAAAAGGGAATGTTTTTTTGTCATGCATATGCGGCGACAACGACTTGTCCGCCGCCGTTACCATTATTTGGGTTTGGGATTCCTCTACAAGCTATAACTTTTTTTTAAATAAAAACAATAAATACCAAGTTTTAATTTTCTTTTATTTTGGTATTGAAAATGGATTTGATAGTGTTTTTATTATATCAATGTGTGGTATTGATATCATTTGATTGAAATGTGGAAATGTTATGTTTCCTTTATGCATGTTTTATGTGATATGATAATGTTATGGTTTATGATATGTTTAAACCTGTTCATATGAGGAATGCATTGGACTTAATAAGTGACGGGTAGAGCCCGCTATAGCTCCTCGATGCATCGATAGGTCTCATGAGACAAACTAGTGTCTTGGCACGAGGCCTTGACAAAATCTTATTTTTAGTCTTGGCACGAGGCCTTGGCTATGTGGTTATGATATTCTGACATTATGCATTCCATCATTATAAAAGTGGTTATTGATATCGCATGTGATTATTCGACTAGTAGAATATCCATGTGAATAAGTAAATGGGATTATTTCATTTTACGTTTTCCATATTATGTTGAAGTTCAAGTTTTAAAGGCCTTTGTTTTAGTTATACATTGCCTTAAATGTTTAAGTTTATTTATGAAAGTTTTTGCAATATTGTTATCCTTACTGAGCATCTGAGCTCACCCATTTCTATGATTTATTTTTCCCAGGATGTGAAGAAATATTTTATGACTGACCTGCAGGGATAGTCTAAAGGGGATATGAGTATGGACTATGGAGACTATGTTATTTTAGTTTTTCACTTTATGATGTAATGTAACATTTATGAATGTATCTAGTGTTTCCAAAGCTACTAAACTAATCGGTCTTTCAAGACATGATCTTTGAGATCATGCCAATGTTACGTAATAATGCACCGACTCTGGGTAACTGGTGTCGGGACATTACAGCTAAGGACTGGCTTGAGGAGGTGGCCGAGTTTCCATCTAGCTAGGCCACCATTTGATTAGATGGTGGTCCTAGTAGAGAGCCTACTATGCTGATCAGCTGAACATTGACATGGTTTAGATTACCCTAATCTTGAGATGAGGTGACTTTTCTGTGGACAATCTCGAGAACCTTCCTTGGATAAGGGGGTCTCTTTCCATAAAAAGGCTAAGGGGTGAGTGTTTCCAAGATATTATGCTGCGTCCGAAGGATGATTTGTTTGTAGCTGAGTATTTATTGAGGCATACCGACCATACCAGGTACTCGATGAATACAGTACGGTCAATGCTTATAGGATTGGACCTCCGAGCGAGGTGCGTTTAGGGAAATCCAAGCTAGAACTATTCCTCTATGCATTCCTACTTATGTTAGGGTGCTAGAGAGAACTTTTGTGGTTGAATTTTCTTTGTATGAGTGGATACAACCAGTGATTTTTATAAGTGGGAATGCTAGAAACTGATGTCAGACTCAGAGACTTGGGCATGTAAAATGTTTCAGGAATAGTAAGTGATAGGGAAATATGAATCTATGGGGAAAAAAATGTGGAAGTGGAGCTATGAGAGCAGCATTAGGTGGTATACATTTCAACATGTAATAACCACCACCCAAATGTGGTCCCCAGCAGGCTCAGGGAGCTGGATGACAGGGTAAGGGAGTTGTTGTATGCGGTCAAGGAGTGTAACCCAAGGGATCTAGGAATGATTTGAGGTACGGTCTGTGTCTACTACTAGATGATGTATTAATATAAATAAATACCAATCATTCCTTATTGCCAAAAATCTTGTTCAAGACCTAGATTTTCTGGTTAAACTGAGAACATGACCCTTACGTCTGGAGATACCTATGGGAGGAGATTTGATAATAACTTTTATACTGATGGTGTGATCTGACCCTTGAGGCGAGAGTTTCGGTTGGAACCTCTTGGTGGAAGCATCAAGGCCTTATGATATTTGTTTGGGGATGGAATGGACATTCATAGTTCATACTCATATTTACTATTTTAGGGAAAAAGGGTGTAGTATATTTACAACATTGGAATGGGGTTTTCCTTGATCGGAGAAAAAGGAAACCCATGCAGCACAGGATAGACTCATGCAAAGGAGGGTGTAACCAATCACTCTTGAGTCGGCCAGCCATGCCCTCATGGAAGCAGGAGTTTTTAGTTTTTAGTTCCCAACAGTAGTTGAAAAGTGTGGGGATATCTTTACAAAATATGTTTCCAGGACTACCTCCCCAAAGGGAGAGGGAATTCTGTTTTGGATGAGTACTACCGAAGATTTTTACATGACTTATCCAGGGTAGAGACACCCTTGTCTGCTTTGAAAAAGAAGGGGGAGCCTTTCCTATAGACGGAGAAGTGTTAGTATATCTTTCAGGAGATGAGACAGAGACCAAAAAGTGCCCCATCTTGAGGTGACCAGAAGAGGGCATTGGGTATGTAGTCTACTGCGACGCATCAAGAACCAGACTAGGTTGTTTCCAGATTTAGGATCGGGTAGTAATCTCCTATAGCTCACGGCAGTAGAGACAGCAAGAGAAGAACTACGATACACATGACTAGGAGTTATCAATAGGAGTCTTTGCATTAAAGATGTAGCGGCACTACATGATGGGTGACCGATTTACTAATTACTCTGATCACAAGTGTCTCAGGTATATCTTCCCCTAGAAAGGGACTAAACCTAAGACAGAAATGATTGCTAGAGTTCCTCTAGGACTATACTCCTGGGAAGGGGAACGCGGTAATAGAAACACCCAGTAAGAGGTCTGGTCTAAAGCTACAGAGTGAGGAGTCAGATCAGCTAGTCGCGCTGCGGATATCCTTCATGGATAAAGATGGAGAATCTTATCTCAAGTCTATAACCGAGACTCCCCTAATTCTTCGGTGAATTCGGGAGGCACAGATTGGGGATGTTGACTACGAGACCTGATGTGCTCAGAAATCCTCAGGATGGTCTCATGAATGATTTTATGAAGGTGGGGTGCACGTCGTTCTCTTTAGAGGATGCACCATGGTACCAATAAAACTACAAGAGGAGGTTTTGAGGGAGTTCCATACATCCTCTTTAGTGGTACATCCTGGTGTGGAAAAGATATACGAGGACCTCTGACGTCAGTACTAGTGGCCAGGGATGAAGACGGTTGTGGTAGAGTTTGTATCACGATGCCTCACTTGTTAGAAAGTGAAGACTGTGTAGATTAGGTATAAGTATTATGCCGATAGAAAACAATTCCCCTTGGAGTTTGAGGTGGGAAGCCATGTCTTTATACGGGTCTCACCCTACTGAGGATTGCGAAGATTCAGCAGAGGTGGCAAGATATTTCCAAGGTTCATCAAACCTTTCCTAGTCTAAAATAGAGTAGGGGAGGTGGCGTACCATATAGCTCTTTCCCCACAGATTCAATGGGTGTATAATGTTTTCCATGAGTCATCGCTAAGGAGGTACATGCCTGATCCATCACACGTTATTGACTGGGGAGATATTCTTATCAACGACGGGGAGACATTTATGGATTTTTCGGTGGAGATAGAGGATCGACAAGAGTGAGTCTTATGTGGATGGAATATCCCTATGGTTCATGTTTTGTTTAGCACGGGAACCTCTAGGAGAGCACATGGGAGCGGGAGGCTCATATTCTAACTCAGTACCCTCATTTGTTTGTTTTTCCTTTGTTTTGGATTTCAAGGACGAAAGGCCCTAAGGTGGGGAGAATGTAAAGACCCAGAAATTCCATATAATTTTTTTAAAATTATTTGGGATTATTTCAAGGTCGCAAAATCTGACGGCATGTGATTCCAAGGCCTGGAGTGGCCAGAATTATCCGTCTAAATTTTGTTAAGCTTTAATTAGTGTGCATGAGTAGTTTTCTAAAAAAGTGGAGTAAATCATAAACGGTATCTTCGATCAGAAATATGAGGGAACCGTTTCATTTAGGGTAGCGGGTTTACCCTAGGTGAAATTTAGGTTTAGTCGGCACAAGCCTCCGAAGAGAAAACCCAAAAATGGAATAACCATGAATAAAATAATTAAATAAAGTTATTTTTATTTTTCTAATACTTATAACTCATGAATGGTTACTCGGATTAAAAATCCAAGACCACCGCTAAGCTCGTGATGGTATGATTTCATTAGGCAGATACTAACATTTGTCGTTGCAGTCCAACTATAGAAGTTAGATTTTGGCCACAAATAAAATAAGTAAGTAACAATTTTTTTATTGTTAAAATCTATAACATCTAAATAGTAACTCGGATTGAAAATCTGAGTGTATCGTTGAATTCATTGTGGCATGTTCCCCTTAGGCGGAGCCTAACCTTGACTAGTGTGGGTCAATGGTCAATGTTATAAATTTATTGAACTTTTTTTAAGGTACATTCCGTAAATGCACGAGTGGAATTTTCTAACCTGTGAACCAGTGATCGAATTAAAAATATGAGGGCACCGTTGAATCCGCATCATCGGCATTCGCTTAAGGGAGGCTTCACTTCGATCGCAGAAGGTCGGGAGAAAAAGTTAGAGTATGGAAATTTGAAAGAATAATAAAATAACAAAGTTATTTTATTTATTTTCTTTCTTTTCCTCTAATAGACAAGGGGTGGTGGCGGGACCAACAATGTGTTAAGACATTAAATGGATTAACTCTTCAATTCTTTGTAACAGCGCTATTGGAATAAGGAATGTTCCTTATTTAATTGAACCCAATGAATTCAACATGAGTTACTCACCCTCCACCTCTCCTATTTATATGAAGATTGGGGAGGGGTGTTGGCACAACTTCACCAAGCGATGAAGCTGTAGAAAATTACCGTAACCTTAACCACCTGGAGGATGAGGCCAGATTCAACAAGTGGTGATGAGTACCACCGAATATTGAACCGACGACAATGACGAAGGAGGTTCCATCGATCGTTGTCAGTGGACATCTTATCCATGTAGGGGGTTTATTTTGATGTTGTATTTGATAAATAAAATCCCCTCTCACTTTCTATCAACTTAACGTGGTGGGAGAGGGAAAAATGAACAAGGCCTGGACCCTCCGCTGCTTCATTCTTGATGTGAATATCATGGAACCATTTTGAACTTGATGGTAACGCGAAATAGCGGGTCACCCTATGACGGTGGTAGTGCAGGAAATTGGTAGGCACAGATGACACCAAGAATGGACATCATAACATGTCCGGGGACCCCTGCAAGAAACCGCTAGAGTGCCATGTCTGTGGTGGTCGGTGGTGGCCGGAGGAGACCCGTGGAAACCGACCATGAGCAGTGGAAATCGGCGCATTTTCACACACTGTGGCAGTAAAGGGTGGCCGGCCTGAGCCATACGCACCTGACAAGTGTGGCACCCATGGCCAGTAGGTCGCGATAGGATGGTGGGGTGCTGCCCGCACTGCACCGCGTTGGTGAAACTCGGTCGGCTGAATGACCAACTGGTTATAGTGGTGGGGCAGCACCCCACTGGTTGGAAAAAATGGCCTTGCTACTATGGGGCTAGTGAAGGAGGTGGTCTCCATATGGCGGACCGAGCCGGTGTGGGCCAGACACGCTACTCAGTGGGCCCGCTCGGGTGAACCGACCCCCACTCGGTAGGCCAGACCTACCACGGCCCAGGCCTGCGAACCGAACCGGGCCGACCTGGATGTGCCGGACCCATTGAATCGGGTCGACCCTTAGGTGGACGGACCCGAGCGGGGTCAGGTAGACCTCAGGACCCGTTGTGTCGAGCCGGTCTGACCGGGTCAGACCGGGCCCAAACATAACCGCTACATGAATAAAAAAACATCCATAACTGATGAACCGGGTGTCCAGTTAACACATCATCAGTAACATTGGGACCCCTTTTGGGAATTTGTGCCTTTGGAACATTCTGGTAAGCCCAACTGTGTTGGGTCGTACCGAGATGCAATCACCCCCGTCTCATGGAAGGTGATGTAACTAATAGACCGGACATCTGATTGGTGCGCCATATATGGAATAAGGACCCTAGTGAAAAGGCGGTTCTTTTGAGATACTCTAAGTGAGTTTTGTCATAGTTGGATGTGCGACCTGGGTTGGATTAGACTTGAATCCAATCAGTCCCTTTTTACAGAAGTGCCCATATCTCAATGACCGGGCATCTGATTGACGCACCATACGTCCCGTTGGAACCTTTAAGGCATGGAGGTCCTTTGGGATATTTCTTCATGGAACTTTGTGGTGGTTGAGGTATGACCAATATCTTGAGTAGTATATACTCACAGAATCAAGCATGCTTAGTGTGGGAATCTCATGGCTGACTCTGACGTGAATATTGAATAACAATCCTATGTGGGTCAGTACCTATCAATCCTGTGTGGGTCAGCGCTTAGCGATCTTGTCTGGGTCAGTGCATACCAATATTGTGTGGTTCAGCAGTAGATTCCCTCAACAGAATAAGATGATCTATATTGATGAATAATCATCTGTACTTCGATAATCAAGTTATAATTCTTGTGTGAGCTGAGTCCTTACCTTTTTGGTACTTTTAACTTCGTGGTGTAACCTTTCTATTGTTACCTTTTCGGTAATTTTAACTTCATGGTGTTACCTTTGTGGTAATTTTACCTTCGTGGTGTTACCTTTATTGTGTTTCATTTTTGGTACTTTACCTTCATGGTGTAACCTTTGTGGTACTTTTACCTTTGTGGTGTTACCTTCATGGTGTTACCATTGTGGTACTTTTACCTTCGTGGTGTTACCTTTGTAGTGCTACCTTTGTGGTACATTACCACTGTGGCGTTACCTTCATGTTGTTACCCTTGTGGTACTTTTACCTTCGTGGCATTACCTTCTTAGTGTTATATTTGTGGTACTTTTACCTTCGTGGTCTTACCTTGGTAGTGTTACCTTTGTGGTCTACTTCTCTCATGGATTAGTTGTGAAAATGGATTAATGGTTGGAGGCCTTACGTTTCCTCTTGTAAGATATGAGTATATTTTGATAATGTAGTTATATGTATGGGCGTATACCTAAGTAGAGTTGGTGACTGCTTCATGCTATGTGATTCCGGTCTTGATTTTTGGCATTTTCCTTATGGAACTCTGGGAGACCATGGGGGTCTCGGGGTCTCTACTGAGTTTTTTTATACTCACCCCTGCACGGGCTTTTCCCGCACCTTGTTGTGTCTTGTGCAGATGATGAGTGGATGGGATGAGACTAGAGGGATCCTAGACCAGGTGGTACACGGAGGAGACGAGATGACATGGAGTGTTGTGGAGACGATCTGTACATACCCTTTAGGTAGGATCCTCGATGGATGATCCAGAAGTTGTTTTCTCTTTTCAATTGTACTTGTACTTTTCAGTTGGCTTGTATTCCACCCCCTTTACTTTTAGTACAATTTTTACTATAATAGTTTACATCATGGACACTTCTTGGTGTGTTCTTAGATTGTGTGTGTGTATAGGTTTAAAGGAAATTCCTTCCTGTTATAGGGATACACATTTTGGTGCTAGTTACTAACCCCTAGCCTATGGAAGGCGGGCTTGGGGATGTCACAGTGCGGGCCCTGGGGGACGGGTCATAACATATAGGTAAGTTATTGTTTAGTGTATATTATTGAGTGATTATGTAGGGTGAACATGCAATGTTGGGTTTGAGAGTAGTGGTTATCACATGGTCTTTTCATAATCTCAGTCGACTATGTAACATGACCATACAGTCAGGCTTGACATTCACGATTTAACTTTTGAAAACCCAGTTAGTTCCTCAAATACCTCATTAATTACTATAACTTGACTTGGGATGACCCTAGGATTCTTTGGGAGTGTAATTATAGATTATTTATCATCCAAATATTTAATTCTTGTTTGGATCGATTGGATTGATCTTGATGGTCTTGTGTGTTATTTGATCTTACTATTTATATATCTTTGTATTTATTCTTCCTTGGATTTATATATCTTATGATTATGTTTTGTTCTTGTTTTGGTATATTTGATTCATAAATGGAATAATCCCAATCTCATTTTCATTTTTGTAGGGTTTATAGGATCAAGTCATAATTACTCCGGATCATTACATAATCATTATATATGATAGGTAGCTATTATTAATTCCTTATGAGTATAGGATTCTCTATTGTGTGATTGATGTTATTATAAGTCTTTTCCTTATGGTTATAGTAATAAAATATTTATTTTTATTTTTTTATTAATTAGTGTTTCTAAGACTATAAAAATATTGGGTTTTTTGGATTTTGAATAAAATAGTGGGAGTTGGTTTGAATTGGTATTTAAATTTAATCTCAATTTTAGGGTTTTAAATAAAATTTTGCGGAATAGATTTTGAGAGTCATAAATTGGATAGATTTAATACTTACTTTTAAGTGTCTCTTTAAGAAAACTAATTATGATAAGTAAAACTAGTGTTATTAAAATAATTTATGGGTATGAACAATGATCGAGAAGTTATCTAGATTGATGAAAGTTCTTTATAGTTTATATGGAAACGAAGATGCATCACATGTGTGGTATGGATGGGATAGGCTATGAAATTTGGGAACCACTTAGGTGGGTGACGATCCACAATGGGTGTATGTTATGATTATATGAAGGAATTTATGTTATGTGATTATTTATTTCTTATGTATCTTTGGTTTATATTGGTTATATATTAGTTTCATATTAGCATGGAATCGGTAAGGGTTACTTTGTTGTAAAAATAATTTGTTACATTATTTCTCATATATGGTTTTTATTATATAGAAATGTTAAAAAAATTGTTATTTTAAATATTCTAACTAGTTTTCCTGGAATTACTTATGTGGATAAAAATTAGTCTTTAATGGTATTTCATGAGAATGACTTAGGAAAATCCTATTGGTTTTTCACACTCACACAAACTCATATAAATCAGCAAGTGTATAAATGTCTTATTTTATAATCCAGGCAAGGGAAAGACTCTAATATTATTTGGAGATGGATCCTAGGATCTTATTTCACAATAAATTTGAATATATTTAGTTATATTCTAGAGGATGAATTATTTCATTCATTTTGAATGGATGAACTTTCTATGTTTTCATGTTATGTAGGGATTTGAGTCATGTTTCATTTTATTTTTCTGTTACAATATCTTTTGTTTCCAACTTACATTGAATTTTATTTTAACAGAAGTTTTTTTAAGTAAAGTTAAATATTTTATTATGAAGGCGGTTATTTATTTTAGGTAATATCATTCCAATAATGATTATGTTTATCTTGTAGTATAATTTTCTAGCTTATCATCATTGGGGAACACACCTGAGGTTATACAGTGATCCCAACCTGGGTATTGGGACACATGATTTCAGGTCTAGGACATCACAAAATGGAATAAGAGTAGGGTTTTAATGTTTTGTCCTTGGAATATAGGTTGGAATGGATACATAAGTGGTTAGAACTCAATACATAACTATAAAAGGTTTATATAACCTATTTATGGTGAGAATTGAGTATTTGGTGGTTCAGGTTGGACAATTAATTGGATGGATATCTTAAATGATGTTTTATGATGTGACTTGTAGGTGTTTCAAACCATGATAGTTTGGGATTGATAGAGAATTCATTCATAATGATAGGCATGTATAGTTCTGATATACATTAACATCCATTTTTTAGAAAAAAATTTCTTACTCGGAAGTGGTTTTGAAAGCAATTTTAAAAGGTTCATGAAGTGTTGATTTTAAATAATTTTGGTTGAAAATATTTTTTTCTTCTTGTTTAAAGTTTATTTGTGAAGAAATTTATATAGGATGAATTGAGATGCTTAGAAAGAGAACTGATATTATATATTTTGGTTTTTATGGTTTCAGTAGAGGGAATGTGTAATGCCTCTTATGATTTTCATTCATGGAGAATTGTATAATAGATATTCGTTTTCATAGAGTGTTTGTTTGTGAGGAAGTGGCTGGGATTGTGAGAGGTGAGAATGTTCATATGGAAGGAACTAGGTATATAGAATGTATTTCTAAAATTTTGGATGTATTAGTTTAAGTTATCAATGTTCTTAGAAAGGGGCTATATTTAAATCTATCTATGAAATTGGATCATGCTTCAAAATTCTTGAAGTAAAATTCTCATATATCAATGGTCTACAGAGGTTTTTATAAATTTAAAGATTTTTTGGATATATTCAAATGAATATTACAATTTCTTTGCACCCCTAAAACATTGAATCTAACGTTTTCTACTTACACGATCAAGGGAACAAATCGAATGTGGTTGTGTAAGGTTAATAAATTGAAGTATGATGGGGATATAACTTTGTTTGGATTCCATAATATATTTAGTAAGTATTTTTAATCATACATATTAAATTTAAGAAATGATCACGAGTTCCTGGAGATGGAGAATGGGATCATGAAAGTGTCAATGTATTCTGCTCAATTTGTAGATTTTATTTTTTACTGGAGCTTATTACCAATGACATACTTCATGTGTGAAGGTTTGAGATTAATATTCAAACTGAGATTTGATTAATAGAGATCATGCTTGATTTACCCACCTTTGTGGTGCTGGAAAACATGTAATCTATGGTAGAGGCATGCATGATGGATGGGAAAGGTGTAAATGATTTTCTTCCTTGAATCAAGGGAATAAATAATTTTCTAGAGGGAATAAGAGGAATTGATATGATTCTTAGTAAGGAGATACCCAAAAGAAATTTAGATCTTTGTATTTTGTTCAAGGGAGATAGAATATTTGGTGTTACCAATGTGGCAACCTGGTACACATTAAGTGAGATTATCTGAAAAATCCTAACATATGTCATAAATGAAATAATATTAGGCAACTAAAGAAGTTATGAAATTATCCCTCTAGAGATTATAATATTGGAGGGTCCAACATGTCATCGGAAACAATGATATATATAAAGAATAAAAAGTAGGATGAATCTAAACTATAGGAAATTAATGGTGGAAATTATCATTAAGGTTAGGCTCATAAGTGTTAAGGACAACTATTTTCTATGTAAAATGTATCAGAGGAGACTTAGGGGGAACTATTATTGTGAGATTTACTATGATTATTACTTTTGATATGGTATTTACTATGTTTGATACATATTATTATCATTAATTCATGTATATTTTTAGTAATATACCATCTGATTTTTCACATGGAGTTAATGTGTTATTCCTTGAAGTTTTAGAAGACTCTGGTAGAAAGGGTATAATGAGTGCTTTGGTGTAAATATTATTTTTTTGTGATCATTGATATGGAAATTTTATAGGATTTATTAGTTCTTGTGATATACATATTAAATTTCATAACTGATTTGGATGGGATAGTGAAGCTTATACCCCATTTTAACTTCTACAAGTGAAGGATTTCCTTCACTTTTTGTGATAGAAGTGTTTTCACTTTTTAAAGGGAGTGGGAGATCCATTATTTTAGGGGATGATCTATCATTAATGACCTCGAGGATTTAACATGTCAACTAGTTGGGTTGTTTCCTAGATATATGTAATATAAGGATTTGTTTTAATTTTATTTGGTGGTAAATGATTATGGTTGAATATGTTTTAGTAAGATTTTTTTTGACTTTAAACAAATATAGGAATGGATTTATCTATCAATTAATTATCATGTATGAGTATGATATAATTTCCTTCATATCACATGGAATGTAGAATTCTAAAAGAGATGAATATTTAGTTAAAAGATTTAAAATTAAAGGGACTTACTCAAATAAAAAATTTACTATGACCAATACTAGTTCTATTTTTCAAGAAGGATGGTGTTAACTTATAGTTATACATTGACTACAAAAATTTTAATTAGGTAAAATTAAATAATAAATTTCTTATACATCACATTAATGATATGTTTTAACATTTTAAGTGAGATAATTCACTTTCAATGATTAATTTCCAATCAGGATATCCTAGTTAAGGTTAATAGAGATTGACATTTCAACGACAACATTTAGGATCAGGTATGGAAATTTATAAGTTCCTGGTAATGATATTTGGGTTAGTAACACTTATAATATTTTCCCCCTTAATGATTCATATATTCCATAAATAACATAAATTATTCATTATGGTTTCTTTGGATAACATTATGATTTATTTTAGTTTATAGGGGGGTCAGGGAGGGAATTTTAGGAATTTTCTAAAGATGTTTTGAGAGTATATAATGCACATGAATCTACCTAAATTCTATTTTTGGATTTCAGAAGTGAATTTATTGGGAATTTAATTTCTAATAAGGTTGTTTTATTAGATCCAAATAAATTTTGGAGGGATATGTATTGGTAGTGACCCAATAATGTATTTAAGATTTAGAGTTTTCTTAATTTGGTAAGATTCTATTGATGGTTCATTCGAGAATTTTAAAGCTTCGCATCTATGATGCCTATATTGACTTGGAAAGGTGTAAATTTTGAATTTTATGATAATTTACAAGTAAATTTTGATGATTTGAATAACATACTAATTTCTATGTCAGTTTTAATATTTTGTAATTCTAGTGATGTGTTCTCTATGTATTGTGATGAATCTGAAGACAGAATGGGGTTTCCTCTTATAAAAGAGGGTAACCTAGTTCAGAATGGGTTGTTGAAATTTTTACCACATAAGAAAAACAATCCCATAAATGATCTGGATTTAGAAATGGTGGTTAATTCCTTTAAGAGTTGAATACATAACTTATTCAATGAGACTTTTATTGTACATTCAGGTTATATGAGTCTAAACAATATCTTCTATCAATGGGGTTTGAACCAGAGGTAGTGGAGATGGATGGGCTATCTTTATTATTTCAATTTTAACTTATCCTATTAAACATTTAATATAAATATTTTCATGGATTCCCTAAGTTGTAAATGTCAAATAGTAAAGGAATCAAGAGAGAAGTGGTGGAAGAAGGGCTAGATATAAAATGTGTGTATACAAGCTTATGACGAATAAAGTGGTATGATGTTAAAACTGATCGATATAAATTCTAAACTTTTGGGAAAATTAAATGATGGAATAAAGGCTGATGAAAGGGTTATAAGATAAGTGACACCTTAAATTTTGGGTTGACCATGGAAGGGTGGTCTCTAGTGATAGACTTGGTGCTCCATTTTTGAGATAGAGTGATGGTTCCCTTGTATATGAGGAAGATTGTTATGAGTGTGTTCCATAACACTAGATAGAAAATTATTCTTAGAGTGGAAAAGATGTATCATGAAGTCATATGATGGTTCTAGTGAGTAGGGATGAATAGGGATATAGCTAATTATGTCTCTTGGTGTTTGACTTTTCAGTTGGTAAAGAGTGATAATTCGTGAACTATGGGAATTTTGAAGCCTTTATTGGTTCTAATATAGAAGTGGGAAGATATCACAATGGATTTCATGATTTATTTTCCAAAATCACCACAGAATCATGATGTGGTATGAGTGATTGTGAAATGACCCATGAAGTTGGTTCACTTACCTATTTGGGATATGGTTATAGTTAAGGTCTATGGTAATATGTATATAGATGATGAAGTTGGGATTCATATATTTACTTCATCTGCCGTTTCATATAGAGATATTCAATTCATATTTAAATTTTGGTGAAGTATTTTGAGGGTGATGAGTCCTTATCTGAAGATGAGTATGTTATATAACACTAAGATTGATGTCCAGACAGAATAAACCTTGTGGGCTTTGAAAGAAATGATTTCATACTATGTTCTATATTTTGGGAGATAATATGAATTTAATGTAGAATTGGTATAGTTTGTTTAAAATAATAGCTATTATCTATTGATTCTAATGTATCCATTTGAGTCCTTGTATGGAACACTATTCAGATTTTCATTTTGTTGAGAGAAATTGGGAGAGAGATTTCATTTTAAGCTTAGGATAGAGAAAAAGAAAACATATCAGGTTCACTTAATATATAATATATTAGTGATATATCAAACTAAATATAATTATTATTATAATCATTATTGATATTCATTGGAGTTTGCAGATAAGGATCGAGTCTTCTTACAAGTTTCACCATCATTGGGGCATAAACAACATTGCAAGCAAGTGAATCAAGGATGTGTCTTTAATCTTGGATTTTCCACTGGAATTTGTTACAGTGTACAGTGTTTTCCATATATCTCACTAGAGAAAGTTACAAATAGATCCATCTCATTATATTTCCCATGATGAAGTGGATTTATATCTATATGTGACAATTATGAAAATTCAAGTAAGGATTTTTGATAGGTATGAGAGTATATTAAGAGCGTGGAGTATTCTCATGGTGAGAGTGTTATGATAACATATCCCAATTACAGAGGTGACATAATAGATAGAGGATCAAATCATAATTTAATGAATTGATTTTTTTTAGGATAATAAATTTTATGACTTTTAAGGGGTAAAATTCCTACTGTGAGGAGAATTTTGACATCCTGGATTTGATAGGGAAACCCCCATTGAGTTTTTGGTGGGTTTTGAAATTATTATTTTTAGTTTTTATGGGATTAGTTAACCATGTGTGGTTGAGATGAAAGGTACTAGGGACCATGAAATATAACCATTTAGGTTTCATATAGAAACACAGTTTAGATAATAGTTGGGTCAAAACAGTGGTTGATCATGTAGGGTGACTATAGTTTATGAAATTTGAGGGTATAAACACTCACCTGGTCAGTGAAAAGTCTCGACTGACCATGTAGCCTAATTGTGTTTTCAAGTATTTTTATATGATTTAAAATTTTTATAACCATATCTTCCTCCCATAAGACCCATTAAACACCATAAATTGACTTGGGTTTAGGATATGATTCATTGTGAGTGTAAAATATTATTCATCATCATAAAATGATGAAATTATATCTAAGATCACCCATATAAACAACAAATATAAGACTTAATCTCGATGGACTTATGGATTTTTCAATCTACCTATTTCCCTCAGTTTATATTACTTCTTCCTTGTATATATCTATCTATTAAATTAACATATGGGGATTTGTTTATTATAATTTTATCATGAAATGAAGAATCGTGATCCTATGTCTGTTTGTATAGGGTATAGAGGATCAGATCACAATGGATGATCGTGGATCTAGGGTTTCAAGATCATGGAATAATCACTATCTGAGGTAAGTGTATTTTATTCATTCTTTATAGAAATATGATTCAATTTGTATGATTAATGTGATTTTAGGTTTTTTTACTATATATGTAGAAATCAAACAATTTATTTAAAAATATGTGCACATTAAAGTTTCTAATATTTAACATACCATGCATTTGGAGGTTTTGAATTAAACCATGGGACTTAGTTTGGGTTGAGATTTAAAATAAATCAAGGTTTTTATATTTTAAATATAGTTTTGGGAAACTGGTCTTGTGAGTCTTAAGTAGTTTGGAATTAAGACATAGTTTTCAAAGAACCCATGGAATTGTTGAAGGTGTTGTATTTTTTGTAAAATTTTTCTGTGAGAATGTTTTTGATAAATAGTTTTAGGTGAGGGTATTAATTATGGATGTCTAAATCTAGATGATGTGATGTTATGGTGGAATTACTGGTTGGATTCAGAAGATATGCATAATTTTTTAGTAGGTTGATTGATTCAATATCCATAAGTTTAATATTTGTTGGAAACTAAATAAATTTATATAGAGTTTTATGAGTGTATGATGAGGATAGATGTGTTTCCAAATGATTCATGAATCCATAATTTTTTGAGAATCTTAAATATTATATGTCGTGAAGCATTCAAAACCTATAGAGAATTTGAGCTATAAAAATGGAATACATTAATATATAATCTATTGTAGATTATGGAAAAATGTTTGGAGCTATGAAAGAAAAAGTAAACAGAGTACAATATTTTGAATATGGAAGTTTCATTGTTGTATAATAGTTTTTTTCAAAAGTTCAAAGTCACATCTGATTAATATATAGATTTCAAATTCAATGTAAGTATGACCCAAAACATACATAAAGTGTATCTTCTTGGGAAATTAAAGATGTTCCAAATGGTGAATCTAGAAAATTAACCTTGATGATTTTTTTAATATTTCACTATCATAAATATCATAGTGATATGAGAAACTACTCTGATTCAAGATAAGATAATCGTTAAAGGTGTGAGATGATTCATGAAGCAATTCTAGAAAATTTGAGTCTATAATTTGTTGTTCTAAATTGATTGAGTAGATAAAGGTTGAATCTAAGGGGGCCAAAATATGAGAAGATAATTTTAGTTTAATGAGAAATACATTATGAAATATAACTTAACAAAATAAATTAGAAGTCTATTCTAGAAGTAGATGCACTGAGTGGGTTTATGAAAAGAAACATGATTTTTTTTACTTAAATTGATCATTTTTAAGCCATAAACAAAACAAATAAATTGGAAGGTGTTGAAAAATATTAGAGAGAGGGGTGACTCATTCTAAAGGCATCGTGTCTAAAAAAAATACTAGAGAATCATATCATACTAGTTGGTGGGTAAAAATTATAAAGTAATTAAGTTAATAAGAGGTCCAGATAGAGTATCTATAATATGAATAAAAAAAGGTTAACTGATTGAAAGAGTTTTGGGAAGAGTTATGAATAATTATAGATGTTCGAATGAAGAAGTAGAAGAGTAATTTTCTTGTTCTGGATGATTGATTAATATAGTGTCAGAGGAAAAATCATAATCAGAAGCAAAATGTGGCCTATGTTAGAATTATCCTAAGGTTTTAGGAAATAAAAATTCTAAATATTCAAAACTTTTAAGATATTTTACATATCATTTATATGAAATTAAATTTAACATCTTGATATTGATCTATAATTCAAGATATAAAAATATAAATCATAAGTAGATATTTAAGACTAAATTTAAGGAAGTGATAAAAATATTGATCAACAATTGAATGTTAAAAAGTAATGGTTGAGGTTGAATTTTTTAAAAGAATTAAATGGGGAAGATAGGGCATTGATTTAACAAGATATTGACACTTTATAACTCACACCCCTATATATTTTAGTGTAAGGATGGATATATAAGGGGTATTTCATTAAAATGTTGATATTGTAAATTTTGGAGAATATCTTAAAATTAGGAAAATTTAATGTTCTGTAAAATTCATTGATTCAAATAAGAAGATTTGTGAATCTAAAAATTCTCAAAGTTGAGAGAGAAGAGCCAAAATTATGAAGGATCATAGAGGTGAGTTTCTTGATGAATATGTTATATATTTTGAGGTTCTTGGTAGTGAAGTTATACAAGTTGAGTTTTATAGTAGGTGTTGATTTTTATTATTTTAAAGTCTGGTAGGAATATTATATTTTATTGGCAAAGAAACCTAGTGAAAATAAAGATTGTACTAATTCCATTTTTTGGTAAGTTTTTAAACTAGTGGGAACCAATTTGAAGAATTTTATAGAGATATAAATGTTATGAAACATTATGGTTAAATGATAATAACTCCTGATACCACTTGTAATCATTATTTGTATTAGTAAAAAAATATGTGTCTTGTACTCAACCCAAAAACAGCCGGCACATAGTCAACCACATTGCGGGAAAACCATATAAAAATCCTATATTCCTTATGTTAATTTATATTTTTATATATATGGGAATGGGTTATTTATAAAATTTTATAGGATCAAGACTCTAAGAAGTTATAGAATCTAATTTCAGAAAAAAAAATTATAAAATATTACCACTAATTCAAGTCCCCTTCTCAATGGTATATCATATTCTGGGTAATTTCAAGTCGTGTTAGAGTAACCAAGGTTTCTACTGAAATATCCTTATATTATTTAATATAGAGAATCTAAATTCTATTAGTATTATTGGTATTCCAATATTTGATGAAAAAATTATCATATATGGAAGAAATTGGTGGTTACTTTTCTTCATTCACTTTTCCTAGAATTTATTGATGTTTCTACTATGGGATTACCCCTGGTTAAGAGATACACTCCCATTAATTTTGTTGATAAAAGAAACTTATAGTTTTATGGAATGGAAATTATTGAAATTATTATTTCATTATGAAAAAATATTTATTCAAATTTGATGGGACTCTAAACTATTAAAGAGATTTTGAACAAACTAAAATATATTTTTTAAGGGAATATTAATGTAATGGAATTTGAGATTCGGATATGGAAAGGATAATTTGAATATGTAAGGATGTATGATGAAAAAACTATTAATTATTACTTCATAAGAGTGAATACAATTTTTAGAAAAAATTAGTGTTTTGGGGGATACATTGGAAGACTCTACTACTTACAAAAAATTAATAATAAACTTCCATGATAGGTCTGATGTAAAATTTTCTATATTGGAAGATAATGATGACTTACCTCTATATGAATTGTACATTATTCTAGTTCCTTATAAAATGGGTAAAATATTTTAAAAAAATATTATCAAGAATGATATGTAATTTAAATGCTTAAAATCAAGAAAGATTATTATATGTACCCTATAGAATATGCATATGATAAAGAAAAAGATAAAAATGAAAAATTATTAGGGATCTTATCTTAATCAACTTAAAGAATTGAAAATGTAAACTACCATAAAAATGTTTTATTTTTTTATAATTGGGCACTGCACAATTATATTTCTAATAAAGAGATGTGTTGAGTATGAGGATAATGAAAAAGGATAAATTCATTATAGAAATCAATGAGGTAAATGTTCAAAAAAATTTAAAAAATATACTAAGAGAAATAAACCCCTTCTAAGATTAAAAATCATAAGTATTACGAGAAATGAAGGTAAAGGATGCTCAACTATAAGCATTCAAACAAAATAATAAGCTAATAAAATGTTCAATAACTTTATAGATAATGTTTAAAAACATGAATAATCTTTTACTAATAAAGAAAAAATGAAGAGACTTACATTGAAAATATATTGATTACTGAACATGAGGATTGTCTTGAGAAGAAAACTAAACTCAACAAGGAAATAAGGTTACTAAAAAAAGTTCACAAAAAATATAATGAAGGAAAAGGAGACCTTATCAAAAACTAATATTTTTAAATTGAATAAATTAAAATTATTATTGTAAAGTTTGTGTAAAAGAAAAAATATTAAAATATATTGATGAAAAACATTATGTAATGAAAAAAGATTTAAGTTGAACATAATAAATGTGTCATGAAGCCAAAAAATACTTTGAAATTTTTTATTGAGGATTTCAACAAATATTTGGAAGTTAAATATGAATTATATTAATATTATAAAAATTTTAACCCAAAAATGAGGTTAAATCTACTCTAGTAAAACTTAAAATTAAATCTATGTTTATTAATATAAGTTATAAAACTAAAAGAGAGTGATTTTGGTATTAAAAAAATCATGTTAAAACTATTTTTATATAAAATGAATATGTGTATAAATTAGGAAATAATTATCCATGAAAAATGTAACATGAAGAGGAAAATATAGAAGGGCATCAAGTAAATTTTTCTAAAAAAACTCATCTCAATATGAAATATCAAAATTTTGAAGATATAGTTAATGTTATGAAATATTTGGGAAAAAATCATATACATGATGGTACAACATTGTTTGGAATGTTTTGTATCAACAATACATTATTAATATTATTGATTTTGATGCTCACAAATACCACTGTTTTTTTACTAATGACATTACTTTTAAGTGAATTTATGTAAATTAATATTCATGACAATATTTATTCTGGAATTATATTCAAGATTTTAATTCTTAAAAAATATTTGTTAATTTATTTAAAGAATATTTTAGTGTATTCTGGAAACACTGTTCATACCCTACATTTATAACCAAATCTAAGGAATGAACCGTATGCTTAAACAACACGTTAGAAATGAACCCTACTTTCAGAAAAGTACGTATAGATCATCAATCTTACACTATCAAAAATGTATGGTCAAAGAACCTTACATTTGGATTTAAACTTAAGTTTTTTAAGAGAATAATGTATGGTTAAGGAACCCTATATAAGTAAGGAACCCTTTGTTTGATAGAAAAATGTATGGATCATCAGCCTTACATTTCTGATCAAACTTACATTTGTATAATTAAAGCTTTGTAGTTGAAACCTACATTTGATATTTTTTCATCTTGTGAAGGAACACTGTGTTTTACTATTCAACATTGGAGATATAAATACTTGATTATATATGAGTTTTCTACAATGATCTTTTTAGAATTTCTGGCTAATTAAAGGATTTTTTATGAGCAATTGAAAGCCCATTATGATTTATTCAAAGAAATATATTCAATGAAGAAAATCACTCCTATTCTTAAGGGTAGTTATGAATCCCCTAGAGTATTTTTAATTTGAATATCCATGATCTATCTGGATATTTTCATGGATTGGGAATACCTATGATTCCCGAAAAACTAGAGACTTGGACTACCAAAAGAGAAGCATACTATGAAATAAATTCAAACAAAATAAATTCTATTATCTTAGGACTTAGTCTTGATGAGTTTACTTGTGTATTATAGTTTCCTACTGCCTATGAGAAATAGTATAAAATAGTTATTTCATATGAAGGAATAGATAACATCAGACATATGAGATATGCTAATGCCAAACAAAAGTTTTACACTTTTGAAATTTTTGATGGTGAAAGAATCACACATATGAATGGATATTTAATAGATATTGTCAACAACATTTCCACCTTTGAAGATCCTATCAAAAAAATTGATCAAGAAATGAAAGTACTCAGAGTACTACTCTATAAATAGAATGGAATATCTGTTGCTATCCGAAAATTATCACCTATAAAGAATTTGACAGTAAAGGAACTGATAAGAACATTTATTATTTATGAAGCAGAAATGATAGATAAATTCAAAGATCACAACTTTTTTGTAAAAAGTGAAAATTCTACTCTCAAAAGGACATATTAGAAGCATAATCAAAAATAAAAACAAGAATCCAAAATAGAAAAAAAATTCAAACTCCTTAGATTCTGAAATGGAACTGTATTAGCTAGCCAAAAAGATTATCAAATTCTAAAAGAAGAAAAGAGGCTTTTTGAAATCCTTAAAAAATGATGAAAGAGATCCCTATGAAGTTTGATGCTATGAATGAAAAAAATATGGGATACATCTGACCTGATATCCATGAATTTAAAGATGAAAGAAAAAGATCAGAAAAGAAGTATCATAAGAATAATGATTATACGTATAAATGAAAAAAGTGCCATGAAATCCACCTGAAGTGTATTTAAATACTCCAGTATCTTCTCAAAATCTAGTTCAGAGAAAGAGACACAAAATCTCAAATCCAATATATGATTTATGGCTAAGGAAGAAGAATAGGTACAAACTTATTATTCTTCTACCTATGACTCTAATAGTTACACAAATGATAAATTGGATGCTTACTATTTAATATTTGAAGAGAAATATGATTCTTTATTAAATACACATAAATCATTGAAAAATATTCATAATTTGTTTCGGTGAAAGAGATACAATGCAAAAAAAACGTCATAAATTAATTGAAAATTTTCATTCATTTACAAAACACTGTATTGATTATAGAAAAAGGGTAAAAGAATTATAGGATGAAGTAGAATCATATAAAAGTGATTATCTTGTATTTACTAAATGAGAAAATATTATAAATTAGATTCTTATAAAGAATGTTATTAAAAGATAAATATTTAGAATATGAATAAAGGGAGAAAATCTAAAATATATAAGAATAATTTTTTTCCAATTTAAAAATTGCTACCTGTTTTTATTATGGAATAAAAAGATATTTCACTAAAAACATTTTTTCTGAGAGATCAACAAAATATTGGTATTGAAGAGGCATTTATTTCTAAAAGTATGTTTGAAGCAAGTGATATAAATTTTGGAAAGATAAGGCAGATATAGATTCATAAATAATTTCCCACTGACATTGTTGGACCTAAGAAAATCTGGGTACCATGAAAAAAATGTTTAATTATTTCTATTAGAAATAGGCCACCAAAATAAAAATGTTATATTGTATATGGATAGTGGATATTCCAGACACATGAGTCTAGTCTCATAAAATTTCAACACATTGACTCAAATTAATAGAGGACTAGTCACTTTTGGTGACAATGAAAAAGGAAATATTGTTGGTGTTGGAACGGTTGGAGATCCAAATACTATCTCAATAAACAAAGTAATGTATATGTATAGGATAAATCACAACCTAATAAGTATCTCTCAATTTTTTTATGACAGTTTTTATGTTATGTTTTCTAATAATTCATGCTCTATGTTCAATGATAAATTTCTTAAATTTATAAAAACAAGAACTGAGAATTTATATACATTGGATTTAAATTCCTTGTGTAAATAGAAAGTGAATTATTTAACTACTAATACAAATGATTCATAGATCTTTCATAGGATACTTAGTTATTGTAATATATTTTATATACATAAATTATATACAAAACAAATAGTTTCTAATTTTTCCTATTTTAAATTTGAAAATAATACATTTTGTGATACATTCCAAATTAGAAGACAACACAATTATTATTTCAAATATATTAACAAAATTAATTACTCTAAACCATTAGAAAATATCCATATGGATTTGTTTGGACTATCAAGAGTAGAAATTTTGGATGATAAATAATATATTTATGTTTTAGTTGATGATTAATCTCAATTTACTAGGGTATATTTTCTAAAATTTAAAAGTTAGGTATTCACTATTTTTGAAATTTTTTCACAATTGTTCAAAATGAAAAAGGTTTTAAAATAATATCATTGAGAAGTGATCATGGTGGAGATTTTTAGAATCAAGAATTTAATTATTTTTTCTCAAATATAGGTGTTAAACACACATTTTCTGAACCAAGAACACCTCAAAAAATTGAATTGTAGAAAGGATAAATAAAACAATTCATGAAATGGAAAGGACTATGATGAATGAATACAGTCAAAATACCTATTTTTGGGCAGAAAATATAAGAACAACCTACTATATCATGAATAGAGTTTTAATAAGGCCTATTTTTAAAAGGACACCCTATGAAATTTGGAATAAAAGAAAACCTAATGTAAAGTACTTTAAATTATTTTGATGTAAGGTGTATATCTTGAATGCTAAGGCCATCCTTGGTAAGCATGATCCAAAATCAGATGAAGGAATATTTTTTGTATATTTTTATGCTTCTAAAGCCTATAGGGTGTTTAATAAAAATTCAAGGATTTTTGAAGAATCAGTTCTTGTGATGTTTGATGAAACTGACTCTTTTATTAAATAGTAATATCAAATAGATAAAGTTACTGAGTCTTTCGACAACATGAAACTTGAATCCTCTAAAGATGATTTTGAAAATGGCATGAATAAAATTCAGTCCAACCTAGAAGAACATGATATAGAAGAACCTAAATGTATATTAACTAGATAGTCTAGAAACCAAAAGAACTATCCTTTAGAATTTTATTTGGAGACCTAGACATAATAATTAGAACTAGAATAAATGTAGGAAACCTAATTGAATTTTCTACCATTTTATCTCAGTTAGAACTTAAATCTATTAAAGAAGCTTTAGAAGATGATAGTTAGTTTTTAGCTATGAAAGAAGAACTAAACCAATTCTGAAGAAATAAAGTTTGAGAGTTATTAAAAATACCAATAGTTTATATAGTAATAGGAACTACGTGGATATTTATAAATAAATAGGATAATCAAGGGATCATAACTAGAAACAACACTATATTGGTATCTAAAGGATATAATCAGGAAAAAGGTATAGATTATGATGAAAACTTTTACACTGTAGCAAGATTAGAATCCATTATAATACTTTTATCTTATGCATATCATATTAACTTTAAATTATATCATATGGATGGTAAATATTCCTTTTTAAATGGATATTTAATGGAGGAATTTTATATTAAAAAACCTCCGAGTTTTAAAAAACCTCATAAAAATTCTATTTTAAACCTACTAAAGCTCACCATGGACTTAAAAAAACATATAGAGTTTGGTATAAAATATTAAGTTCTTTTATTTTGAAAAATGGATTTACTATTGGATTGGAAGATCTAACACTTTTAAGAAAATTGTTTGTCCTAATATTTTATTAGTACAAATTTATGTTGATTATATAATTTTTTATTCAACAAATAAAAATCTTTAAAATGATTTTTCAAAACTAAGACAAAAATAATTTGAAATGATTATTATGTGAGATTTAAATTTATTTTTAGCATTATAGATTTATCAAAAATATTTTGAAATTCTTTAAATCAAAGTACATATATTATAGATTATTTGAAAAAGTTTGGACTTTAAAATGGTAAGACTTATACAAATCCTTGGTGTACTAATATAAAACTTGATTTGGATGAAGGTGGAAAACTAATTGAAAAATATTTATATAGAGGTACGATTGGTAGTTTATTATATATTAATGATAGTAGAATAAAAATTATGTTTTCCATTTTTTTATGTGCAAGATTTCAGTCAAACCTAAAATAATTCCATCTTACTATAGTTAAAAGAATTTTTAAATACTTAAAAGGAACTATTTTTCAATCTCTTATAAATCCAAAAACCTCTGATTTTAATTTTAAATCATATTCAGACACTGACTTTAGATGTTGTAGATTATATAGAAAAAAAACATCAGAAACCTATCACTTTTTAGGAAAATCCTTAGTATCATGGTCTAGTAAGAAATAATACTCAGTTTCCCTATCAACAGCTGAGACATAATATGTGTCTGCTGGAAGTTGTTGTGCATAAGTATTGTGGATAAAAAAAAATCTATTGGACTTTGGACTAAATTTTAAAAAAATTCCTATTTATTTTATTATAATAGTGCTATTAATTTTTTAAAAAATCATGTCTGTCATTCTAGGACAAAGAATATTGATATAAGACATCATTTTTAAGAGATCGTGTTCTTAAAAATAATATTTATTTATAATTTGTAAACACCGAATATCAATTAGCTAATATTTTCACTAAACCACTTCGCATTGAAATTTTTGATTTTATTAAAGGGTAGTTAGGTTTATTTAATTATAAATAAATTTTTATCAGTTTATTTCATTTAATGAATTTATATTTTTAATTAGTTTCAATTTATTTTGTTCAAATTTGTTTATTGTCTTTATTTTTTTACATTAATTTCACTATCAGATTAGTATTTCATTTATTTTCTTAAATAAATTTTTCTCTTTTTTAGTTTTAAATTAACTATGTTAAAAAAATAAAATTTAATTATTACCCTACATAATAGAAATGAGAAACCAGACTATGTCATTATCCATCAAAAAACCCTTCAACTATCCTTACATTTTTATTTTGAACCGTTTTTCCTCAAAAAAATTATATCTTTCTCCTAAACTATAGAATCTGAAAAATTTAAAGTGAGAAGTATATGGATAAGTCTTATGTTAATCCCTTAGCTATTGTAGAGGTTTCTTCTCAGTCAAATAATACAGATGAAGGAATATCTGATTCTCTGACAAATCAGATTGAAGACCTGTTTATAATGTTTAAAAAGGATAAGAAAGATAATTAAATTATCTGAGAGGAACTGGAAGCTTCCCAAAATTCATTTTATTATTTAAGAAAATCATATGTTCCAAGGATGGAATTAGAGTTTGTTTAGAATTAGATTCAAGAAATCGGAGATTCTTCTATATCAAAAAGTTATTTTTATGCTTTTAAGAGAGATGTGTTGGACTAGTTTTTGTAGCTAAAATTATAAAATGTTTCTAAAATAGATTTTACTGATAAAAAATTGTATTTAGGAATCCAACTTGAATTGCTTAATGGGAGCCTTAACCAGTCTAGTGATTCTACCTCTACTCCTAAATATTCAACAGATCTAATCAGAAGGTTTCAACTACTATATCAGTAATGGATGATATGAATGAGAGGCTTCAAAATCTACTATGATATAATACTGCTTAATCAATTCTATTAGATATTTAGAGATATGTTTTTGAGAAACTGACATTAAGTGAACCTAGCATTAGGCTACTATTCAATCATCTCAGTGTTTAGTTATCTACGTTTTTGTAGATAGAGGATAATTTGCATGAATTTTTAAAACTCAATTTGATTTAAAATATGAAAGTTTGTCAAGATTTGAGAATTTTGAGAGTGAAGTTTGTAGCGATATTTCATAATGTTTAAAATCTCAGCTAGTAGAATTGAAATAAGTTTTCCAAGTGGCTCAAGCTTTACCAGAACTAGCATCAGAACCCGTACCTGAAGAAAATCTTTCACCTTCCACCAGACCTGTTGTCTAACCCTTTTCCAATGATAAAACCTATAATGTATTTGTATAGTTTTTTAAAATAAAATTTCTATGTGTGATTCATTTCTAAATTTTATTATATGTTTATATTTATAACCAAAATCCATGTCTTATTTTTTAAAATAGTATAATATAAAAATTCATTTATAGTTTTGTGAAAAATTGAAATTGTTATAATTCTTTTCTTATACTTTATTTTTGATATCACCAAAAGGGGGGAAAATTGGATATACACAACCTTTATTAATTTATATGTTTTTTATTATTATTTTATAAGTTTTTATAATCGAAATAGTACTGTGGAAATGAAATCATAATTTATATTTTCTTGAGTTTTTATAAAATTTATAAATTATTTTATAGTTTTTGTGATCATCAAAAAGGGGGATATTGTTGGGCAAGTATTGTCTCAACAATAATCAATAAAAATTATTTATTTTGATGCTCAGAAATACCCTTTTTTTGTTTTAATAATGATTTTACTTTAAGTGTATTTCAGGAAATTAATATTCAATGAAATATTTATTTTAGAATTATATTGAAACTTCTAATTCACAAGGAATATTTTTTAAAGTGTTCGGAGAAATTTTTTAGTGTATTCTGGAAACACTGTTCATATCCTACATTTATAAACCTAACGTAAAAAATGAAACCTATAATTAAATAACATGTAAAAAAAGAACCCTAAATTTAGAACAATACGTATGGATCAGAAATCCTATGTTATCAAAAAACTATGATTAAATAGCCTTATGTTTTGATGGAACCTTATATTTTTCAAGAGAAGAAAGTATGGTTGAGATACCCTTCATAAGGAACCCTGCATTTGAGAGACAAATGATGGGATCATCAACCAAACTTTTATAATCAACCTTATACTTTCAACCTTACATTTGGAGAATAAAAACCATATAGTTGAACCCTATGTTTAGTATTTTGTAGTTTTTTGAAGGAACCATATGTTTGACTATTCAATGTCAGAGATTTAAGTCTGTGATTTTATCTTTGTTTTCTGCAATGGTATTGATAGAATTTTATGAGGATTAGAGGATTGTTTATGACTGATTCAATGAAAATCATGACTGATTCATATAACCTTGTTCAATGAAGAATATTACTTCTATTCTTAATGGATGTTACGACTCCCTTGGATTATTTTGAATTTTGGTATCCATAATCTATCTTGCGATTTTCTTGGATCTGGAATACCAAATCAATAATTCTATGCTATATATTATACCTTTATATCTTTTCAACTCATTGTGATCAAAAAATTCACACATATAACTGTATTATTATGAATATATTTTTTATTACAGCTACAAAAAATGACTGAATATGTTATTTTCTAAAGAGGCTACACTTTAGAGACATACATATTTCATCCTCATTCTGTTGCAAGTTTCAACTACTATTTGTTTCTGTTATTATTTATGATCATTTGCAACCAGGATCTCTTAAGAATTATTCCTTCATGAATACTTTCATTTTTGAAGAAAAAGTTCCATATACAATCAATTTATGCTATTACAATTGTGAAGATCAACTTGAAACATTAAAAAATAAAACTCTTTTTATTTATTGGATAATTAACTACTCGTACTCAGTTGTGGTTTAAGTATCGGCTTCTTATACTATGCTTTGGATAACCAGTTCCCTATTAAAGAACCAAAATTATCTATTTAGACTTTATTGTAATGATTTCAAATACCTACACTCAGTTGTGGATTTGAAGGTTTAGTGATTAGAGTACATTTATAGTGAAATTTTCCAAGCTCGCATAGAGAGCATTGGTGGATTGGACTGGGGGATCATTGTTCCCCAACCCACAATAAAATTATTTTGTTCATTCTTTCTCTTTATTTACTGCTTATATTTCTTATAGAAGAAAATGCTGAATATTTTTATAAATCTCAAAGAAGAATCTACTGAGATTTTTGAAAAGACACAGTTTACCCCCTCTTGTGTTATCATTTTATTATTCTGACCTAAAAAAATTTCCTTTATATGTATTCAAATATTTCATGAATTGAGGTGGAAAAACAAAGAAAACAAAAGAATAAAATTTTAATGGATAAAATTTATGGATAAAATTTCATCAAGTCTGACCACATATAATAGATTTGACTACTAAGATGAGATTTTTGGAATATGCGACCGACTGGGTCATTTTTATGAAGAATTTGTTACTAATCTTGTAGAATGGAATATTCATGCTCAAAGGGGAAAGAAAATTAAAAAAATGAAAAAATTAAAGATTTGATCTATAATTTTTATGTGGTTCTAAAATCCAGAATGAAAATTTTCATTGAAACTTGGAAGTGGACGTTCTTATCATATGTCCCAAGATGTAAATATCCAAAACAACATTAAAGATAATGAAGGATGAGCTGTTACTTTTGGGAATTATAACTCTTTAAATTCATTATAATTTATATAGATTATATTGAAGCTTAAAAAATAAAATCTAAAGATGATCTATTTTTTAAAGTCTTAGACAAAACTTATTGAGTGTATGAAAACTTTGTGATGGAAGTAATTGAGTTATTTTGAGTACAAACTCTAGTATAATAAAATTCTCCAAATTTGGATAAATTAAAACAAAAGGAGGGAGAAAAAGTAGTAATTTATTCTTAGATTGAAATCTAGGTAATTCTTATAATCTGATTATTAAAGATAAAAATAAGTTATGACAAATAATACTTTAGAATATTCATTAAATAAGTTTGAGTAAAATATCAAAGGAAGATATGGTGAGAGAACAATCCCAAGTGAAGATAGAGAGAGAGATGTAATTTTTAAAACATGACTAAATGAGAATATGTTATATATATGTCAAAAAAATTGTATAAATTTAGTCCATCCAGACACCTAAATTAATTTATTCTAGTGTATGTGGTCAAATGATACATCAATCTACTAGATATAATGTTTACTTTATTATATTTTTAGATGATTTCACCTGGATGACTAATGTGATTTTCATGATGCTTAAATCTAATACAGTAAATATTTAAAAAATATTTATAAGAAAATATGAGAAATAATTGAGGGTTTGTATCAATAATTTGAGAAATCATAATAGAAGAAAATTCACAGGTATTTATTTTGAATCGTATATTTTTATATATGGGATGAAATATAAATATCGTGATACTTATACACCCTAGTATAATGGATTTATATAAATGATGAATAAAATATTTTTTTAAATATGAAGAACCATGCTTGATAAATAAAATCTATCAAAATTATTATGGAGGGAAACTGTAAGTATATGTTTTCCTATTAAAAATAAATTCATGTTGAGATCTAAATTATACATGGTTTATTATAAAATATGGAAAAAACATACTATGAACTACTTTAGTGTTTTCTGGAGTACATGTTTAATGAATATCAAAATTTCAAATTTGGGAAAGTTTTATAAAAAGGATATGGACGTTGTTTTCATGTGACTCTTATTCAATGTAAGTGGTTATATGTGAAATAAAAAGGATACACAAACAAACTGATTACTGAAAAATCAATTTGAAATTTGAAAAATCATAAGAAATTGAGAAATACCAGAAAATAATAGAATGAAACTAAGTCTTAATAGTCAAACAAATCTTATTTTACAAGTTGAATCAAAATATATTATTGAGGATGTTTAGAACCAAAGTGGGAAAATTCTATGAATGAAGATTTGGATCAAATTGAGAATAATATTACTTGGTATCTTGTTCCTGTACTAGAGAAGAATAATGTCATTATAAATAACTGGGTGTTTATAAATAAACTCAATGAAAAATTAGTGGTTTTAAGAAACAGGGTTAAATTGGATTACAAATGTTACTCTCATGTGTAAGGTATAGTTTTTCAAGACACTTTTCCACCAGCTGTAAAACATAAATCTATTATCATTTTTCCCATTGTCACTTCTCAAAAACAATAAAAAAAATTAAAATGGATTTAAATTATTCCTTCTTAAAAAGGGATCCTAAAGAACAATTTTCTATTGAGAAAATGAAAGGATTTATACTTGATAGTGATGGAACCATGGTGTGCAGATTGAATAAAAAATTGTATAGGTTAAAACAAGGTCCCCTATATTGGTACTCAAAACTCGATGGTTGACTAAAATAAATGAACATTTATAAAGGAAAAGTTGATAGAAATTTATATGTGAAAGAGACGATCACAAGTATTTTAATTATAATTATTGATATTAATGACAAACTTTTTTCAAGTGTAAAAGGAGTATACTTGTGAGGAGTTTAAAAAACTAAAGAAAATTCATTTTTTGATGTCAATGTTGTGAAATATATTTTTCTTTTTGGGATTATAGGTTGTAAAAAATTAAAATTATATCTTCCTATCCTATGAGAAGCATTCTAAGAGATTTTTGAATAAGTTTCAAAAGAAATACTATAAAGAAGTATCCAATACCTTTAAAGTTGGTGTGAAAATGATGAAAGATGATGTAAGTAAAATTTTTAATTAGAAGGATCTTAGGAAGATAATTGGAATCCTACTTTATCTTACAATATCATGAACAAATGTGTTTTGTGGAAGATCTTTTTTTCTAGATATCAAATTCATTATAAGGGATCACACATGCTAGATTCCATGAGAATTATTTTTTATATCAAAGTAACAATGAGTCACAGTATGATGAAAAAAATAAGTAAATAAATGAACATGATGGGTTTCAATAATTCTTGTTAGACTAAATATTGCAATGATTGAAATTCAACATCAGGAGGAACATTATTTTTTATAAGAAGTTTTGTAATCTAACATAGTAATAAATAATGTTTTGTAACTTTTAATATAATAAAATTTGAATATGTTGATACTAAACATATATAAACAAATTTTTTAGATGAAAGTGTTGTTGTAAGACTTGAAGGTAAAATATGATAAGCCATTGAGAATTATTTATGACAATCAAAGAAAAATTGATCAATAAAAATATCCAATGAAACACTCTAGATCCAAACATATTGATATAAAATATTATTTCATCAAGGAGAAAGTTTTTAATAGAGAGTTGAGGTTGGATTATATTTTCATAAAAGATTATATTTTTTATATGTTCACTAAAGCTATGTACAGGTATGGATTTAAAGACGTAAGGTGAAAACATTATGCTAATATTTTGCCTCTTACTTAAGGAAGATATTCTATACTTCTATATCCTTTGGATTATATGATGAAATATAGAGAGAAATATACCAATATTATGGAATAAAGAATCTTTATATTTTGAGAATATGAAGTTAATGTTATTATAAAATGAGGGTGAAAATAAGTGAGTTGATTAAGTGGGAGAATATCAAAATCACTAGACATCATCACAATCATTGGCCACAAATTTCTTATCACTAAGGGATGTAATTATTTAAAAAGAATTTATTTTTATAATGGTCTGGTTTCAAGAGTTGTTTCTTTGAGAAAGTATATAGTTTTATGAAAATATTATATATTTGGTATTGGAAAAAAATATAAATGGGGAGATTAAAGAACTCATGGAATTATTGAAGGTTTTATATTTATTATCAACTTTGTGAGTGATAATATTTTTGAGAAATAGTTATATGTGAGGTTATTAATTCTAGAAGTATGAATAATGATGAAGTGTTTTGTCATGTAATTAGTGGCTTGATCTAGAATATACAGATAATTATTGAGTGGGTGCCTTTATTTTATATCTATAAGGTTCTTATGTTCTGATACTAGAATCAAATTCTATAAAGGTTGATGAGTTACTAATTAAGATATATGTATGTTCAAATATTTCATGAATCCATATTTACTAAGATGTATAAAATGTTTAAATTTTTATACATTCATAAGTTATAGATAATTCATGTTGATACAAAGGAATATATGAATCTATATTCTATTAATGATAATGGAAAATCTGTTTGAAGCTATGGAATATGAATTAAACTGAGTACATCACTATTGGAAATTAGATCTTTCCCAACACTTCTATTCCAATGGTTTGAAAAAACCGTTGGTATAGGTCCCCTTTCCCAACGGTTTGGCCAAACCGTTGGGAAAGGCCCCCAAATTGGCCACTTATCCCAATGGTTTGGCCAAACCATTGGGAAAGGTAGTCCTATCCCAACAGTTTGGCCAAACCGTTGGGAAAGGCCCCCCAAATTGGCCACTTTTCCCAACGGTTTGGCCAAACCGTTGGGAAAGGTAGACCTATCCCAACGGTTTGGCCAAACCGTTGGGAAAAGTGGGCCAAAAATTCAACATTCTACCCAGAATCAAAATCACAACCAAATACCTATACCAACGGTTGTCAAAACCGTTGGTATAGGTACTTCCATTTTTTATCAGACCTTTGTACCGAGAACATTATATAAATCAAAATTTAAAATATTTATGAGAATACATATATATATTTATGTAATTATGATCACAAAAGTCATGTTAGGTTAGTGGTTGAGTATTTCAATGATAAGCGAGGGTCCTGGGATCAAATCCCAGCGAATGTTTTATCTTTGGAATTCATATACCAACGGTTCCATTACCGTTGGTATAGATTTTATATTACCTATACCAACGGTTTCCAAAACCATTGGTATAGGTCTATACCAACGGTTTTTGGAAAACCGTTGGTATAGTCCAATCCCAACGGCTTACTTGGCTACGGTTCTCCAAACTGTTGGTATAGGCTATACCAACGGTTTGGAGGCCTATACCAACGGTTCCAAACTGTTGGTAAAGTTTAGTTTTCCAGTAGTGCATTATTTTGAATTGAGAAGTTTCATTGTGAGGAATTTTTATTTTGTAATTTATAAGTCACATTATATTAATTTTGAGATTTCAAATCCCATTTTAGTGTAGCCTAATAGTTTGGTAATGTGTATATTAATGAGAAAATGAAGATGCTCAAAAAGGTGATTTTAAATGATTAATTCTAGAAATGATTTTTTGATGTTTCAAATTAAAATATATCCTGGTGACTTAAGAACAAAATTGGATTCAAGATAACAAAATTGGTAATGGAAAGAAATTATCAATGAAACAGTTATAAAAATACTGAGTCTAGAAGTTTACAGGCCAAAGAAGTTAAGTTGTTGAAGGCCAAATCCAATGAGACTACAAGAAAAGAATCCGTATTTGAGTTATTGAGAAGGATATTCCATCTTTTGGGTTAAAAAATATGATAAGAAGGTTGTTTTAGAGTGAAATTTTTTTAAATAGTTTGGGAGAAGTATTTGGAGCTGAATTGGGCTCAAGTGAACATTTTATAATTAAGAAACAAAATATATAAATTTGTAAGGGCTGGATACCACTAGTGAAAAAAACATTATTTACGTCGGGTTTTTTTACATTTTTCACATTGTTATTTAGGGAGATGTTCTTAGAGGTGATGAAAAAAATCATATTTTTAACATCAGTTAATATAACAAACATAAAAAAATATTATTTTGGAGGATTTTACCGTGTCTTATTTAATAACTAAAGTTGAAGATGCTTTGGTGAAGGTTTTTCACATAGGATATTAAATAACCATCATTAAAGATGCTACAGTGAAGGTTTTTTCCCATCGGTTATTAAATAATCGATGTAAAAAATAGTCTACCATGTCGATTATATAAAAAACGATGTGGAAAACCTGATCCCGATGATTTTTTGATGACATTTATTTAATAACCGACATGAAAAATGCTTCGGGATGAATTTTTTTCTCATCGGTTATTAAAAAACCGATGTAAGAAACTATATACAACATCGGTTATAAAAAACTGATGTGGAAAACCAAAATCCCAAGAATTTTTTAACTCAATTATAAAATAACTGACATAAAAAAACCATAATTTTTTTAACGTCAGTTATAAAATAACCCACATAAATACTAATTTAAAAAAACTTTTTTATGAATCCCTTCCTCTCCAATATAGAACATGATCTGAAACAACCAAAACCAAACCAGAAACCATACCAGAAACAAGAAAAAACATCATCAAAATTATAAATTCACATTTACAACATTCAAAAATTAAAATATTAATTAAAAATAAACCAAAATACAACCCAAACAACTACCAACTACATATTTACAATTACAACATTAAAAATTAAAATATTCACAAAAAACAAACTAAAATACAATCAAACCTGTAATATAATTTGACCATTCCACTTGTAAGTGTCTGACCTCTTGTGCACTATAAGGTTGAGGGTCATAAAATAGCTTGAAATTAAGAATAAATTAGTTTACATGTATGATGAAAAAAATAAAATTTTATGGAATAATTTATAAGGAAATATAACCTGGTCTAACTTCGTAACTCCTCCAGTTTTAATTTTTTGATACATAAATATTATCATATAATATCTTCATTTGATGATGCATTTTTTATTAAAATTATGTTTAAATGAGTTATTAAATTTGAAATAACATTTTTAGGTAATACATCCAAATTGTACTAATTCTAAATGGATATTCACCTTTACTTTAACAAATTTAATATTCACACACTTTTTCTTTATGGATTTTAGAAATATAATCCCATCCCCAGTAAAAAAATAATATGAATGAAATAAATTTAAAATGAATTATAATATAAACAACTATCAAGATATTAAAACATAATTTTTCAATATGTTCTTAAAATATCCTGGCACATCGCCATGGATAGAGCATATCCAATAAAGTGTGTTCTCCCTTGAAAAAAAACACCTAACATCCAATAGTTACTGATATAAAAGAAAATTTAATGTTAGTGATTATTATGTTAAAAGATAAAAAACCATTTGTGAGATATATGTTTCTTACCTATAAACATAAAGAAAAATCCAACAATTCATAATTATATTCCATTGAAATATTTCAGTAATACAAATTACTTTTTGTTTCTCATCAAATTAACTCCCTTTAAGTGAAATAAACTACGAGTCCATCAACCCATATACATCCATCTACTCATTCTTATCACACAATTAATAAATATACTTAATAAAAACATATATAAGTATAAATTTTTAATAAATTTAACGTAGGGAAATATTTGTGTTAAGTATTTCATGGAAAAAACTTTCACCACATTGATTCTCAAATTATATCCAATAACAAGCTCCATGATATCATTTTTAAGAATACCTACATCTATTGCACATCCAAAAACCTGATATTTCATTGGAAATGTATAATGACCTACCTACAAATTTCAATATCTTGACATTCTGTGAAGACTACTAAAATATGAATCTAATGTCATAGCCCTTTTGTCTTTGTTGTTTTCTATATAGTATTTATTTACCTTTAAATTATTCATGTATGTAAATAGATAAATATATTAACCTTCAAATGTAAAAAAAATTAATAAAAAATAAAATAAAAGATATAACATACACATACCTCTATGGTAATGAGTCAGAGAAGTATAGATGGCCAAATTAAAAAGTGGATGATACTTTGTCCAATGGTCATCACCTCATCCATAGGTAACAGTACTCCAGCTGATATATCTATAATATCTTGTACAATGACCCTATGCTACTCTACCTCTAACTATTGATGATGAATTGTATCTCCTATATAATATATCATCCCATATGCAACTATATGATTGTGAGGATCATCAACATACATCTCAAAATAACTAGAAAGATGTGGATGAGACGGTGTTGGATTAGGATTAAAATTCCGGTCTGCAAGAAAAAGTGGAGGATAAAAAAAGGGGTCTATAGGAGGAGGTGGAGGATAAATAATAGGGTCTACAGGAGGAGGTGGGGGAGTGGGATCTACTGGTGGAGGTGGAGAAGGAGCTGTTGTCTGAAATTGTCTTTGCCTGTCTACAAACTTATACCCTACCGATGCTCTGATCTTTTCCTCCATCATCACATTAATATTGTAAAATTCAGACTCCAAAGATTCTATTTTTTTATATAAACCCTCCATGGAAGAATCTGAAGAATGTGGTAACACTTTTCTTATTGATACACTCACTGGGTATCCTTGTACACAACCTGGGTGTTTGGGCTTTCCCAATGAATCAGATAAAATATTATGTCTCCCATCAGCTTTAAATACCCTATGTGTGCTCTGCTCTTCAATAGAATCCTATATGAATTATTTGAAAAATTATGTAATGATTCAATGTATATAAGTATTTTAATTTACTTAAATAAAAAAAAATAACTTAAAATCCTCTCGGCTACGACCCTAGATTTTTCTATAAGATGTTATCCCTTTTTTCTAATCTGATCCCTCTTCAATTTTTTCTTGTATAGATGGAGGGGATGGAAGGAAAAACTCTCCAAAGCCAAAAGACCCAATTATATGTTTTTTTAATTTTTCATCTATCATTTTTTTCTTCCAATAAAGTCTAACCTCCTCGAGATAAACTATGTGGGTATACATTTCTGGATTGGATCTTCTAATGATCTCTCCTTGATTCCTATAAATTAATAATAATAAATTATTAAGAATTCATTAATAAGATCATTAATATAAGAAAAATTCTAAAAGTTTACATTTCACTTACAAAAAATACTTCTTGTCTTCTACTGTCAACAAATTGTTCCCATGTGTCTTCGTCTATAAAATTATATATTTGAAATAGACTATCATGTTTCCTATCCCAATAAATGAAATCATATGTGAGGGTTGATTTGAAATCCCTCTATCTCCTAGCATCTATTGATAAATTTTTCCTCTTGACTCCTCCAATGTCAGGTATATCAAATTTCATATGATAAAGAAGAGGGAAAATAGATTATACTATAAACATTTAAAGATTAGTCAAATAGTAGCAAAAGATATTACCAAAATGGTCTCCCAAAACTGATCTAGTATTGTTTTGTCAACCCTTCTCCAATTATTAAATAAAATTATGACATTACTTTTACCCTAAGTTGATACAGAACTCATGATTTTTTTTCATTAAGACCTCTTGGAATATCATTCCCATCAAAGTACACAACTATCCTCTAGTCCTGGCTACGAGAAAATGATAATTTTGGTAAACGCCTGCTACCACATTTACCAACCCTCAAACTCTTCTTTATCGTTGTTGGAGCATATGAAGAATATTAGGGAACATAAAGAGAAACATGTGGATGCTCCTCCCTAGAGGTATGATCATGGAACTTTTCTAAAGAAGTTTATGTTTGATCAACTGATTGATCTATCATTATTCTTCAAATCAAATAAACAAACATTTAATACACAAAATATACAAATTCAAATATTACAATACTAATTTAAAAAAAAGAAAAATTATGAAACACAAAAGTAAACTAAAACTTAATACATTATTATTCATATTTGTTATAGTTAACAAAAATGTTAACAACTGTAATGATATATAAAATGTCATTTAAATGATGTAAAACAAATAAAAAATTGGTATAGGAATATTAAAAATTGTCAAGCCTAATAAATCAATTTTTTCCACACAAAAAATATTTCTTAACATATAGATTTAAAAAAAATCATTCAACAAAATCCATAAATAAATAAGTTACAAAATAATAAGCATGGTAAATTTAACAAAACTAAACTAAAATAAAAAATATATACTTATTAGTTTTAATATATGTTTTAATAAAGAAAAAAAATATAATATCTAACATTTTATGAAATTAATAAAAGTAAACGAGAAATAAAAATATGTTACCTATAATATTATGAATTTACTAATAGATTGTTTTCCCAAATTCCTTCATCATGATTGTTCCTTATAGAAAAAACCATGTCTACAACACGATTATCATTATTATCTATTAATCTTTCCATGGAAGTAAGGATATCACATAAATCAGCATCTTTATCAAGGTGATCATCACCAACATATTGTTTTTATTATTATAAAACAATAGACTACTACATATTGGATTGATCAAGAACATAATTTTTTTTCCTTGTGTTCCTATTATAAAAGAATAAGTTTTGTCTTCCAATATATTCATATTATCAAGTTTCATTCCAAATTCATCGTGTCTGACACTTTTGTTATAAATAAAACATTTGTCATTAAACACAAGAACTTTAATTTTAATGTAATAAACCTCCCATATTTCTTCAATGACTTCAAAATATGCACTTGATGCGTAAATTAGGTTTTGGTCTTTAGAACATGAAAAATGAATTGCTTCAGCAAACATCAGTAGACCACTATTCTAAATTGCACTTATGTTGTCCTAATATTTCATATGAAATGTATAGCCAATAATTTCATACCTGGACCATGTTATCACATTTAAACGTGGACCACCCACTAACCATCTTAATTTCTTTGATACATATAATCTACCAAGCATTGAATTTTTAAACCATGTAAAAAAGTTTTTGAATCCTCATTCAAATTTCAAATTTCTTTCTTCTTTGGAAGAAATTTTTTCAACTCATTAATATGAAATGTTATTTATGGTTAAGCATTATCCATGTTATTCACGATATATAAATGTAACTTCTTTATCTATTCAACTGAAAATGATTTGAATTTCAATCCACGGATCCACTTTCCCTCATTATTAACTTGTTCATGGTGAGATAAGGGAAAACCAATGTACTCCACCTAAGACAAGTAGCTAATACAAATCTCTGTAACCTCCTTAGAAATATACATTTAGACAATTAAAGATTTAGGTCGATATAGATTCTTAACATATACCTTTAATATCTTCATATCCCTTTCAAAAGGATATATCCAATGTAGATATACTAGTCTACAAAGCATTATTTATTGAACTAGATGAACCATTAAATTCACCATTATATCAAGAAGAGATAGAGGAAATTAAATTCCCAATTGACAATGTATAGAAATTAATTCATTTTCCAAAATTTTCAAAGCATCTAGATCAATCGCCTTATTATAAATTGAATTGAAAAAATAACACACCTTAATGATAGTCTTTCTCACACGGATAGGAAATATTCCTTGCAATGAAACTAGTAAAAGTTTTTGCATCATGACATGAAAATCATGATATTTCATACCTGTTAATTTTAAATCCTTCAAAGAGAAAAAAAAATTACATTTGAAGAATAACCCTGCGACACATTGATATCATGAAGACACTGAAAAAAGCTAATTTTCTCTCTCTTGGATAATGTATAACAAGCCAGGGGAAGAAATGTTTATCTTCCATCAGAAGTGGGAGATAACTCCAAACGTATTCCCATTGATAGTAAGTCAAATCCTGAATTCAACCCATATTTATACTTTCCTTTAATATCTAAAAATTTTCTAATCAAACTTTCCCAAATATTCTTCTCCACATGTATGAAATCAATGTTATGTTTCACTTTATGATATCTCCAATATGGTATATCAAAAAATATTTTCCGTTTCTTCCAAATATATCTATCATTACCATATTTATGTGCCTTTCCCAATGTCACATCACGGTTTTTCACCCTCCTAAAATACTCACTAGTGGATAAAGTTTTTGGAGAAATGTAAAATTCTTACGAGACATTGAATGCCTTTTTTAATCTTCTATAAGAGTGATCCATAGGCAAAAAATTCTGACTACCCATGTATACTTTTTTCTTCCCATGATTCAATTGAAAATATGAAGTATTCTTTTTTCAAATTAGACACAATTTATGCCCCTTAACCCTATATCCAAAAAAATATTCCGCATACTAGGAAGTCACTAACAATGAACATAATCGCTGTATGCAGCTGAAAACATTCCATTTTGTAAGAATCATACACCCTAATATCATACTACCATAAGAGTTTCAAATCATCAATTAAAAGTGAAAATAAATCATAAATATCAATTATGGGTTGCTTTGATCCAGAGATCATTAAACTCATCATGACATATTTATTCTTCATACAAAGTTTGGGAGATATGTTGTAAATTACCAATAAAATAGGCCATGAATTATGTGTGCTATTTAGGCTTCGATAAGGATTCATTCCATCAATGAACAACCCATGTCTAAGATTTGTAACTTTATTTTTGAATGTAGGATATTTCTCATATATTTTCTTCCACTATAGAAAATCTGCTAGATGACGTATTTTTTTATCACATATACAATAATCAGCATGCCATCTTAACCTTTTTTCATCATGGTAATTTTCAAATAAACATGGAAAATTAGTAATTATATGAGGATGCCAAAATAACATGGATGGGATCTCTATAATCTCTATATTAGCCTATTATTTTTCTTTCAACATATACAGTGATGTACCACATTTAGGACACTCTGAATGAAATCCATATTCCATTCTAAATATCACACAGTCATTCAGACATGCATGTATTTTCTTGTATCCCAATCCCATCAGGCATAATATTTTCTTTTCCTTATAATGTGAATGTGTAAGATCATTATCTTTAGGAAGAATGTATTTCAACAACTGTAGTAGCTCTGTAAAACTCTTGTCACTCCATCCTTTCTTCTCCTTTCGGTTAATCAATCTTAACATCGATGATAAAACTGTAAAATATATATAACTAGGATATAATGGGTTTTAAGAATCACCATATAGATGCTCAATTTTGAGTTATTTCTTAATTTTTTCTACTTCAATATCATGAATCATTTCATCAATTTCATCAGCTTTACCATCTTGCAAAACATCATCATCCGTAGATCCCAAAAATTTCCTAGTTTCACTATGCCAAATCTAAGGGCTATAACTCATATTAAAACCATGAAAAATTAAATTATCTTTGATATATCTAGTTTTGAACTTCTTTATATTCAAACATTTCTGGCATAGACATAAATACATGTCATTTTTTGGAACATTTTTCCTAGAAAATTATGAAAAAGCATCAACAACTTCCCTGTATTCATCACTCATTCGATGTGTCATAATCCAACTTCGACTCATTATTACCTATAACAAACATCAAATTGATACATCTTGTTAAGGTAAGAAAATTTTATATTTATATGAAATATATCATAATTTAAAAGTAACCTGATTTTGATATATAAAACAAATATATGCATATTTGAAAAATATAATTACAAATTCCACAAAATAATGGAATATAAGTTTAAATATAAATGATAAATAATAAAAATATATGAACAAAAATAATTTTAGAAAGAAAATATAGTTATATAAGAAAGTTTTATTTTTATATGAAATATTACATAATTTTAAAGTAACACAATTTTGTAATATAAAACATATATGTGATTATTTGAAAGTTATAATGATATTGTTTTTGAGCAATAAGATATAAAACCACTAAATTAAAAAAACATGATCCACTACTATGATGTATTATTAAGCCATCAAAACATGGGTTTTTTACTTAATTTTCTATTCTAATTATCCAAAATATTAACCTAACATGTCATAAGATAGTATTGAATTGAATTATTTTCTTTATTTCATGTAATTTTGATGCTCACATTTATGAGTTTTAATATTTTTATAGAGTTTTTTGTGGAAAATTGTATTGTGAAAAAAGGTCTTGTGTACAGCCCTAGAGAGGAACCTAGATTGTCATGGGAAGGTGGTACAAATACCCCTTAAGAATAAGAAGTTATAATGAATTCATTATCAAGATTTACAAGTGCCTTATAGTATCCCAATGATCATCTCATCCATTTATAACACATCAGGATACATCAAAAAAGTAGATCGGGTGACATGGTATGCATATCTAAATGAAAATCCATATTTAATTGTATATCCCTAAAATACACATTGGAAATAAGGTAATTAACTAAAGGGAAAACATCATTGAATAAAAATTCTAGGATGCCAATGATAAAACAATATCATGATACTAAACCACCATCAAAAATTAATAGTGAAATAAATGATGAACAAAACCACTAAACATATATTTAAGGCATCTGCGAACGAAAAATGATTTATAACATGATGGATGGGTTGGATCTTGGACATGGGACCAACATGGGGTTAAAAAATATGGTATTTGAAGTCTTTATTTGAGTATTCTTATCTTTTACCTATATTAATTTCATTAAATCATTAAGTTACATTCCTATTTTTATACCATTATATGATTTTTATTTGGATTTATTCCACTTTTCATATATCATCATTGGATTATTATTAAATTATTCATATTATTTTTCTTATTCACTAAAATCTTCTATTATATTTTTTCTATCATTGCAACACTATAAAATACTTTATTTTCTCTACACTGTGTTCTTTTCACCCTCAATATTATTCAACAAACTTTTGCATATGTGGAGGCATACCTGAGGTTACATATTCAACCGACCAGGTAACATGATGGAGCATTGGGTGTGGGAAAATACATGAATTACATTTATATGTTTAAAAATTAAAATATTCTCAACTACAAAACCTCTTAGATATAGATATAAACTATATTGAAAACCACAATTAATCGCTACTTGTAAATCTAATAAGAAACCCCAATAACATCTCTTATTTAATAAAATAAAATTGACTATTTTCATCCAAATGAGGTAGAATTTACCCCTCCATTCACCTCAATCATCTCCATAACCACCCAAACCAAGCTTCACCACCCTAATGATTGGAAATAATGTAAATCCATAATCTATTCTCTACTGAATTACAATGGGAAAAAATTAATAAACACAAATTAATTTCTATCTATATGTTAATCTAATCAACAAAAAATAGTGGAAATGAAATAAAAAAAATGAGATTCAGCGAATCTGTAGATTTAGGGAATCCTCAAATGCCCAATGATAAAATAATAACTAGATACAAAACCACTTTCAACAATAAATAGTGAAATACATGATGGAATATCAAAACGAGAATTAGGGAATCTTTGAATCACTGAGATCGAAGCGTGTGAACCTTACTTGAGAGTTGCAAGTCGAGTAGATAGGTACACTAATGAAAAAAATGATGAATGAAGCTTTAAAAATGGGTTTGGAGTCCACAGGATCGAATAATAGATTGTAGAGTTTATATGCGAGAGATACAGATTTTTTGTTTCGCGAAAGATAAGTAGTGGAATAATAAGAAAGGGTACTTCATAAAAATTTTAAAATATTTATCACATCCGTAATTTAATAACGAACATAATAAAGAGTTTTTTATTAAATTTATCATGTCAGTTATTTTATAATAGACATGAAAAAATGATTTATAATATCGGTTAAATAATAACTAGTGATATAAAGTAATGAGGTTTTCTTTCTCATGTGAGTTATTTTATACCTGACATAATAAATTAGATTTATTACGTCATTTATTTTATAAGCAATATGATAAATCTAGATACTTGATTTATTACGTCGGTTATAAAATAACTGAAATGATAAGTCAAGATAATCTATATTTTACATCTGTTATAATATAACTAATATGATAAATCAATTTTTTGGCTTTTCACATAGGTTATTTATAACTGACATAAAAAATTCTGATTTGGTAAATACATTTTGTACTAGTGTATAGATTAAGGAGAGAGGTGACTTGGTTTGAATACATTATGTCTAAAAGATTAATCTAGTATAATAATATTATCCTAGATGGTGAGTTTGAATGTAGAAGTACTTTAGATAGGTAGAAGTCTATATGTAGTATCCCAAATCTAAATCAATGAAAACTGAAGGCTAATTTAAATAGAGCTGATAAAAATTATAGAGAAGTCTAGTTATCTAGAAGAAGATATATAAGAGGGATCTGCATGATCTAGATGATTGATCAATATGGAGGTAGAGTCAAAACCAAAATATAAAGAAACATGTATCCTATGTTATAATAATATCAAGGATATAGAAGATAAGAATTTGGAATATTGAAATCCTTTAATAGGTTTTTTATAAAATTTATGTAAAGTAAAATTTAATGTGATTATGATGAGTTGTACTTAAAGATATAAAAATCATAAATATTAATGAGTGATTCAAGAAAAAATTTGAGGAAGTGTTGAATATGATTACCCAAGAGTTGAATGTGAATAATTCTGGGTTAATATACATTTATCAGATGAATTAAATGGGGGAAAACTGAGCATTAAGTTAGAGAGATATTCTAATTTTATAGCCCACATTTCCTAATTTTTTTAAAGTATGAATATATAATGGGTACCTAATTTAAAAATTATTGATGATAATTTGAGTGTAAAGATTATGAGATTTTTATTTTCATTTTTTAGGAAAATCATTGATTTAAAGAAGAAGAAGAAGAATTAGAATTTATATGTCATAATTTTTTAGATTTGAGGGAGAAGAGAAAATATTTTAGAGGATCATAGAGGTGAGTTACATGATTCCAATGTTGTGTACATAAATGTTCTAGATTTTTAATTTTGTGAAGTTAATATTGTTTGTGGGATCTAGTTTTAATTATTTTAAAGCCTTAGGGGAAGATGTTTTCTTGGTGTTGAAGCAACCTATTAAAAGGAATATCTTTCTCATTTTGTTTTTGTAAATTTCTAAATTAGGGGGAATAATAATAAAAAAATTTATATATAAATAAGTTTTTGGAAACACTATTGGGAAAAGGATGATACCTTCCTACACAACTTTTAATAATTATTAATATTAGTGGAAAATCTATATAATGGATTCGATTGGAAAACAATAAGAACATAGTCACCCATATAAGAGAACCTTTTAAAAATATATTTTATATTGTGTTAATTTATATTTCTACTTCATATGGTTAAGGGTGAGTTATAAATTTTGAGATGATAAAGACTCTAACAATTAATAGAGGTTTATTTTGGTAAATAAATTGTAATAGAGTTCCATTGATTCAACCACCTTCTCAGCAGTGCATCATATTCTTAGAAACAATAGTTTTAATTAATATTTAGGAAACTAGGTTTAGTAAGTAAATTTGGTTTGGTTAAGTGAAGGTGTGGGTATGATAAATAAAAATTAAGTTTCAATCATAGATTAATGGGATAGGTAGTTGATATTGATGAGATATTTCATCGCACATGTGATACAAACATGGTTTCCCATGAATTTCAGGGACCACTCAGGTGGGTGATGATCCATAGTGGGTGTATGTTATAATCATAGGAATGAATTTAAGTTATTTTCTTATTTACTAATCATGTATCCTTATCTTATATTGGTTATATATTGGTTGTATATTTGGATGGAATCTGGTTGGGTTACTTTGTTGGAAAAATAATTAGTTACATTATTTCTCATTTGTTAGCTTGATTATCTGGAACTGTTATAAAACTATTTTTTACTGTTCTAACTTTTTTTGATGGAATTGTTTACGTTTTTAGTAATTGTTTATGAGTGGGATTCAATGGGAGTGACTTTTGGAAATCCTATAATATATTTATATTCACCTCTACCATCATATCTCATTTTGTGTGTAAATATATCATGTCATAATGAAAGTATGGGAATGGCTCTTATGTTCTTTAGAGACGGGTCCTATGAATTGAGTTTGGGGTAAAATTGGAAGTATTTTAATGTTATTTGGAGTAGGATTAATACCCTTCACATTTAATGTGTATCATCTTCTAGGTTTTAAAGTGATGTCAAGATTTGTGAAATGCATCATTTTATTTTTCAACTTTACTCTATTTGGTTTCAAATTTACATTTAATGTGATTTTAAAGAAGTTATTTTTTAAAATAAACTTAAAATTTTTCCCATCTATTTGGATGTTTATGGGAGGGAAAGTAATTTACTAATGATTATTTTTATCCCTTGACATTATTTGTCAATATTTTGTGATCATAGAATGTATATAAGTCCATGCGATAGTCCTCACTTGGGTCGTAGGATGCAGGCTCCTAGGTCGGGGTCATCACAAGCCTTGGGAGGCTAGTGGGTTCCAAGATATTATTTTATATAAATATATTATTATTTAATTTATTAATTACAATTATCTTAATACACACACACACACACACTTGCATGAGTGTTTTTATAAAAAATTTATATATTTAAACAATCACACACACACGCACGTATAAATGTATATTACAAATATATTTATAAGAATCTAATAATAATAAATAAATTAATACATACATACAAACACACACAAATTTATATATATGCATGGATGTATGTGTGTGTAACACCCCAAGATATTATGAAATATCTTTTTTCAAATAAATTTAATTTCTTCGATGGATTGTTTTATATGCAATAAAGAGTTTTAATAAACTGCTGTGTACTATTAATATTATTAATTAAACATGACTATTATAACATGACCAACAAACTTGGTAATATGAATAAGAATAAACAAAATTTTAAAATTTATTATATTTATTTTATATAAAAATTATATTTATAAATTAGTACTAACTTTTTTGGTGAAGTCTTTATATACATTGAAAATACACTTCTTCTCAAAAAAATAATTTTCATTACTTGTTGTGAAAAAAATAATTTTTCCCATTTCAGAAACTTTATTTCAAAAAATGAACTTAATTTTTTCAATAAAAATTTCAGAATTATCTTTGGGTGAATTTTTTTTAATTCTATAAAAAGATTACTTTTCAATGAATAGTGAAAAATGCTGATTTTTATTAACAACTTATTTTTCTTTTAAAGAATTTACATGTATAATTTTTTTTAATTATAGTTTTAAACGTAAAATTGGTTAAATAATAATATTATTAATACAATTTATATCATTGGAATCATTTTCATGTTAAATTTTTATTTAAAAATTTTTTATACTTATCCAAAAATTTCTTTGCAAAACTACTTTTTCGTCACTTTTGCGGGTTTGGTTTTAAATTAAATTATGAAAATTATATGAATTTAATTTCTTAAAATGAATTCCAAATTTTTAATAAAAAAATAAATATTATATAATAAGGTAATATTAATGTATGGTCATATTGAATAGTGAAAAGAGTAAAAATTAATTATCACGGTTAAGGTTAAAATGGGTTTACTGGGGGTTAAACCAAAAGATAAGAGTAATTTTTCTGATTAAACTTATCGAAATCAATTTTTTTTTTCATATTTTAACCTTTTTCTATATTAAATTTTAATTGAAGGTCTTTTGTAACCATATTTCTTGAGAATAAATTTACCATTTTGAATTGTTTTAATAAATTTCTAAGTAATTTGCAAAAATGTCTCTTCCCCTACTTATAAAAGGACACCCCAAATCCTATCTTATTAACACCTTAATATCATTTTTTTCCTAATATCCATCCAAATCCATTCCTTAATTCATTTCCCACTTTCTAGAGGACTTATTTTCATTAGGAAACACTCCTAACAATTCTTTAGGTGTAAACCTAAATGGGTTCTCCAAAGAAGAGGTACAATATTTAACCATGCATTTTCAATTTATTTATTCTTTCACATCCTTAAATATTATTAATCTATAATGATTTAATAACATAATTATATTTCATATCAGTAGGTGTTATTAATTTAATTTCATAACTTATATCCATCTCATCTTTTATCAAATGGGAAACTAAATAGTCGATCGTGTGTAGGGTGGATTACTGCATCGCGAACCAATGTAATTCATTTTCCATAACCACGTATAATGGGTAGATATAATAATGTATTTAAAATATTTATATTATATTCATGAAATAAATATTAATTTTAAATTATAATATTAAATCTACATTCTTACCTTCAAATCCATTGGAAAACGATAACACCACTTGTGCGTATGTATAGACTATTACCTCCACAGAGTGATGTAATATGTTTTTTATTTTATTTTGAAATGGATGGTAATAAGGATATATTTAATGAATATATATTATATATAATATTAAAAAATCTGTAAAGGTTAATTAATATTTACATTTCTTATGTTTCATTTGTTGAGAAAATAGTTACAGTGTTCGTACGTACATACGACTTGTCGTCTCCATGAACGGTGTAATTAATTTTTCTATCTATAACTTTTATGAATGATTATAAACATGTATAAAATTACTATATAAAATTGTTAATTCATGATTAACATTATGGATATTATGGAACCAAAATAAATTCCCAAGGTCCAAAACTACCAAATTGAAACATATATGAAAAATAAAGTGGTTATCATTCAGAATAGTTATTTTAACAAAAAAAAATTAATAAATGAGTGGTAAAATGTTATAAGTAAATCATATATGATATAATACATATGATTATAGTTCTTGGATATATTTATAATATGCTTATATTTTTTATATAAGAGTGTTGAATGTGTATGAAGAAACCTGTGACTTGAGGTAAGATATTTTTGTCTCACATTAATTCCAGTTGGACACGTTCCATATTCACCACTTATTTCATTTTTATGGTGTGTATACTTCCCATGAACTTATTTTATGATTATTCGCATGAATATTATGGGGATATTCATATCAACCTATAGTTATTTATTTAATGGGAGTTATGATTAAAAAGTTACCAAAGTGGTAAAGGATTATTTGGATTATATATGATTAAGTTTCTAATGATTAAATAATATAATATATCCCTAAAGAAACTCATGTATTTTACTAAACTATAGTTATTTATAGAGAATACATGTTTCCATTTCCTTTTAATCTCTTTAATTAATCATGAATCTAAAAAAATTAATAAAAATCGAATTTACTTCTCTCTTCGGTCAATTTTTTTCTTTCATGACCATGATTTCTAAAAATGTTTCAAAAAATGTTTTTACTATTATTTAATGATTGTTTCAAAAAATAACCCAGTTTAAATTTTGATAAATGGTTTTAAATTAATCTTCTTCTGATTTTTTTTTAACAAGGTACTTTTTAATTTGTACAAAAAATTTGACAGAAATATTTGTTTTAATGTATACAACATGAACAGCTTTATCTAATGTCATGATCGCTCAATGATTTAAAACTTCCTCTACAAGTTTCTGATGTTATTTTAAAAGGAAATATTTTCTTTGAAATTTAGGAAAATTTTATATTTAAAATAATTTATTCCAAAGTGGAAAATATATTTTCCCTAAGAAAACAACCAAATGATCTTTCAGAATCATTTTCCATTTAAGATTACATCCATTGATGTTACTTAAGATTTATGGGGGATATGATCCAATGATACCATCCTTATTATTTCTATGGATGGTTTATGTCTATGATGGTAAGATTTTCTTAAAACGAATTCCTTATCCACATGTTATGCAATTATGAAATGTTTGTTAAACCTATTTCTTTTCCATAGGTTATATTATAATGAAATAATTATAAAACCCATATTCTTTTCATAGGTTATGATATGATAAAATATTTATGATCTTGTACCACACATATGTGTGATTTTAAATTTGGGATTGGTGAGACCTATATATCCCTCCAAGTAATTAAGTAAATATTGAGATCTCATTAGATAAATAGGAGTTGAATTGGGAGTGATCATAGTTCAGTAAGGGACTTTGTCTACTATGATGGTATTGGGAGTGAAATTTGACTACTATGTCAGTTTTGGTAGTGAACCCATTCCACTATGATAGTGTTGGAAATATTCCTTAACTACTAAGGAAATTATTTTCTATGCTTATTTGTATACAAATAATTCTATGTCTTATTTAAATATTATGCTCTCATAATTATGTTCTATGACTCTTTTATGTTTCGTGTCATGAAAAATCTATGATTTATTCCATGTATCATGATTATGAACTATGTAGGTTATGGGATTTAATTGTTATTTTCATGTTCTCATACCCTTATTCTCATGTTAGGTTGATAACTCTATTTCATACCCTTACTGATCATCTGAGCTCACCCTTTCTTATGTTTCATTACCCCATGTTATAAAGAAAGTTATAATGTATGATATATCTAAGAAAGGTTCCAGTTATGAAGAAATTAGTGGGAGATGTTGTTGTTTACTTATGAACTAATTTTTTATGTATCCATGTTTCAAAAGAAACTAGACCTATATGATTTTGGAGTGGATATTTATGTTTTGTAATGAATATTCATCTATTAAGTTATGATATCCATGTATATATTGTGTGGGTTTCTCAAATTGGTATTAGAGCCATGTTTAGTTAACCTTTTGAAACTATGATGATAAAACCTGAGTGAAAACTCTAAGGAAAAGTCTAAGGATAAAACAAAGTATATAAAAATATCCTAAAATTTTGGTGAAAGATAGAGTGAGTGGTTAACAAGAAATTACTTCCCATATAGATATTATAAGTGGATGTGGCTCTATAATAGGTGTACCTATGGATAATAACTCCAAAAGGGGCGCATTGGGATTTAACTCAATCATCACCTAATGCATGATAATGGGTGTTGTTACACACCTAGTTTGACACTCCCAAAGGATATGTCTTCAAAATTTATAAACTCATCAAAAACCATTATGAAGTGTTTCAATAGATGATAACCATGAATGAACTAGGTTAAAGATATGGTTTAATTGTTTTAAAATAAGGTGTCATGATTTAGACATGCTATAAATTATTTTTCATGATTATATGATTTCCCACTATGATTATTGTTGATCGTACTATGATTTTTAGTATTAGTGTATGGATGGAACTAGGAGAAATCATATTAATGCTAAATTTGACAAATAATGCAATTATTTTCCTCCTGATCAACCAAATGTAATGGTAGATACAACAAAAAATATTATTATCATGGTCACACAAGTTTCTCAAGATTTTAATCATGCTGAAACTTGAAATAATAAAAGGAGGGAACAACAATATATTTTATACATTATGGGGAAACATCTACCTTATTTTAGTAGTTCAATTTATCCACTAGTTTCTAAGAAATGGATTAGTACTATTTAAAATATATTTTCCACCCTACTGTGTTTGGATCATGAAAAATTAATTTTGGTTGTCAATCATTTGGAAGGTGAAGTGGATTAATTGAAGACACTTATCAATAATATTAGACAACAATATGAAATTGACATAATTTAGTGGGGTTAATTTAATAGATTATTTTTCAATATTAGTTTCCTTGTCTTCTTCATTTGAAAATGGAGAATTAATTATTTGACCTAAATCATAATGATTATTAATTCATTGGCACCTATGAGGAATATTTTACAAGATTTTGGAGGTTTTCTTCTGGTATTATCATCCAAATTGAAAGTAATGTTGATCAATTCTTCAGTTTCCTAAAACCATGTCTCCAAATGTAATTATACATAAGGGACTTCAGTAGCTATGAAGAAATCATTTTATGTGATGTCAAGATAGAAATAGAAATCATAGTTACCCATCAACATGACGGTTTTAATAATAAAATAAAGATGTAATTTAAGGGAAACTCTAAAAACAAGAATAGAAGAGGATGTGTTTTCCTTCACGATCAAAATTTGGAAGAAAACATAGTTAAAATTGTCTCTATGGGAATGGTAAATAGTTTTTTTTCTAAAAATAAGAAATTGGGAAATCAAATGATGAAGTGATATGAAAAAGTTATATAATGATACAAATAATTAGGAAGCTCCAAAAAATTAACAACCAATAGTCCAGCGATTCAAATGAAAGGAATATGGGAATTATTCAAACTAGTTCTCAAATCCAAAAGTTAATGATGATGATCAAGGTTAGAAACTTTTTAATACTATAGATAAATAGAAATCTCATGAAATAAATATTTTTGATGAGGGGTATGATAAATACATGTTTAAGATACACTTATCATCAACTCTATAAATTATAATGCATTTTTTAATATAGATCCACACACTCATTTATATTTGAATAATTTGGTAAGGGTGTCAAAATTACACCCCAATGATTAGATGTTGAATTAGCAGTGAAACCTTAAAAGGGTATGATGATCACACCTCACATTTATGACTCTTCCCTGATTCAAGTATATTGGAATATGCTTCCTATAATCTTTTTATTCTCCCTATGGTTTAATTTGATGTTATCTTAGGCATTTATTATAATTCTCTATATAAATGCCACATTAATTTCCAAGGAAGGGAGGTCACCTTTAATATTCCAAACCAACCTATGATCATCTATAAATGTGTTGATAAATATGAATTTTTGAGAGAAATAAAAACCATTATATGGGTCTTGATTCCCATTCAAAAGGGTGTTTATCTCATATAGTTGGGGAGAAACTCAACATTTATTACAAGTATATTATGTGGTATTTTTTTAATGCCTTTCTAGAAGAGTTTTAGAGTATTACCTTAAATCATGAATTTGAGTTCCCAATAGAACACACACCTAGTTCCACACCTATTTTAAGGAATACCAATATAATAAACCTACATGAGTTGAAATATTTGAAGAAGAAAATCTAGGATGATACTGATAAGGGATTTTATTCAGCCAACTGCGTCACCTTGGGGTGAACCTATTCTTTTTTAAGAAGAATGATAGACCAATGTCTTTTCATTGATTATCGAGATCTAAAAAATATCACTATCAAGAAAAATTATCACATAGCCCATATTGATGACTTTTTTGATCAACTATGTGGAGATCAATACTTTTCCAAGATTGAACTCTATTCTAGATATCATAAATTGAGGGTTGGAAAGGAGGATATACCCAATACAACATTATGTAAATGTTATGGACACTATGAATATACAATGATTCTATTTGGTCTTACTAATTCCCCTATTATCTTCATGAATTTAATGAATAGAGTCTTTATAGATTACCATGATCATTTTGTGGTAGTCTATATAGATGAAATTTATATACATTCAAAGATAAAGGAACAAAATGAATATCACTTGATAATTGTAATAAAGACCCTATAGAAGGATACATTGTATGTGAATTTTACCAAGTGTAAATTTAGGATACAAAAGGTTTCATTATTTTTTCATATAATCTCACAAGAGGGTATATTTATAGATCTATCAAAGAATGAAGTTATTAAATGTTGGCCTAGACCAGCAATGGTGATTGAGATCCATAGTTTTCTTGGTTTGGATGGATATTATGAATTCTTTGTATAAAATCTCTCATGGATGTAAAATACACTCACCAAGTTAACTCGAAAGGGAGACAAGTTCCTTTGGATAGATGAAGGTGAGGAAATTTTCATGGAGATAAAGAGAAGGTTATTTTTGTGCACCTTTTCTTACATTACTCTATATTAGAGAACAATATTAAATATATTGTCATTCATCTAAGAAGATACTAGGATTCATTCTTATAAAAAATGACCTGGTTATATATTATTTCTCGTAAAAATTGAATGTTCATGAGAAATATTATCCAACTCATTATTTGGAGTTAACTGCGGTAATTTTTTCATTAAATATATGGAGGTATAATTTTTTTAGAGAAAGTTGTGACATATGTATTGATTCTAAAATTTTAAAGTATATATTCACATAGACTGAATTGAATATTCTCCAAAGAAGATGGTTGGATCATATTAAAGATTATTACTTATCAATACATTACCACCATGGGAAAGAAAACAAGGTGGATAATGATTTTAATCGAAAGGACCAGGCTAGATTATCTATGATGATGATCATAAAAGATCCAAAAATGGATTTTACAAGTAAGGGGTGAAATCTTATCATTATTAAATAAGTGTTCAACCATCTATCCATGTAAATATTGAAGAGTCCTAAAAGGAATATGTAAAGATATAGAAGAAGTTAATAAATATTCCTGAGTTTTATATAGATTATTATGGAATGATAAGGTTTGTAAACCACGTATTCATTCCATCTATACTATATTTAATGAAGGATGTATTATAGTAAGCTCATAGAACTTCATTCTCTATGCATCTTGAGAGTATGAATATGTATAGAGATATGAAAGTGTATTAATGGTGGGTGGTATGAAGAGAGATATTGAAGAGTTTGTATCATGGTGCTTGTAACGCCCCGACCCTAGAAGCCCAGATTCGGTTCATTATTACGTATCATTGGCATGATCACAGAAGATCATGTCTCGAAAGACCGATTATTTTAGTAGCTTTGAAAGTAATAGATACATTAATAAGGTTTACATTACATCATAAAATGGAAAACTACAACAACATTGTTTCCATAGACAACACTAAGATCCCATAGACTATCCATACTGGTAAGTTATAATATACTTCTTTACATCCTATGAAAAATAAAACATAGAAAGGGGTTATCTCAGATTCTCGGTAAGGATAACAATAAAGCATAAAATTTCATAAATAATCATAAACATTTAAGGCAATGTATAAGACTAAAAAAAAGCCTGTTAAACTTGAAATTCAGCATAATATGGAAAAGATAAAATCAAATAATTCCATTTACTTATTCACATGGATATTCTAATAGTCGAATAATCACATGCAATATCAATAGCCACTTTCATAATGATGGAATTCATAATTCCATACTTCATAACCACATAGTCAAGGTCTTTTGCCAAGACTAAAAATAAGATTTTATCAAGGACTTGTGATAAGACACTAGTTTGCCTCATGAGACCTACTGATGCATCGAGGAGCTATAGTGGGCTTTACCCATCACATACTAAGTCCAATTCATTCCTCATATGAAATTTTTGAAACTTAACATAATCATTCGTATTAAAAATAGTATATGAAATGTCAATACTTTATCCACAAACCACGAATGGTATATAAATAACACATCTAGAGTAAAAAATAACACATTAAATAAAATATGGAATATTTTATTGAAACAGATTAACCTCAATCGAGAATATTGAAGAATATTTACATAGATGAAAATAATCATCAAAACTGTTTGAGAGAAATATCCCCCTTTTTCTTGAAAACATTTAAAAGCCACACTATTCATCAAGAAACCATTTAAAACAGATTTTTGAATCAAAGAATCTCATAACACATTAAAAATTTTACAATGAATTTTAATTTTACAACATTATTGTCCATATAAATAAAACCTTAAAACCATGTCTAAAACATGTACATTAATGAGAAAGATTTAGAAGAATATTTTTTTTAAAACATTTAAAATGGTAGTTTAGTTAGAGTTACCATCCAAATGAGAGACGCTTAAATACAAATAATTGAGGTCATCAAAACTTTATAATACCATGAGAATAAAGTATTTCATTATATACTATGTAAATGGACAGTATATACACCATATAAAAGTGAATCGTTGCATAACAAGAAAGAAGTCTCAAAGGAATGAAAATTGAGATGAAATCCCTTATAAAGATAGTATCCTTTGGTAAAGGATAAATAAATGACTTAATTATGTGTGAAAAATATAAATACACTCAATATTATTGGACATTCAGTGTAAATCAGTTAGAGGACATTCACACACATTCTTGTAAAAACAACACCAATGACTTGGATGTTTAGCTCAATGAATGGAAACTGAGTTAAGATCAAGTTTATATCAATGAATTGAGAAATTATCAATGGAGTGATTATGTGTATCAAAATTATATTCACACAAAGGAGAGTGTAAATTACTACATAAATAATAAATAGTGATTCCACACATGATCTAGGAGTAAAATAATCGATGAAGTGTGCGTAAATCCCACTGAGTGGAAAGTGAAATTTGAAATTCCCTTACTGATTTGGTAACTTATGAAACATGCAACCCATGAAAGAAGTATCATACAATGAATATTTAAATAATCATAAATTAAATTATATTACATTAAGAATACAATCATGGATAGTATATATTCCACACAAAAGGAAATAGTGGCCAATATAGTATAAATCTCACAGGAATACAAAGTGAGATGAAAACCCCTTATTTCGTTGTAATCAATCGAGTTGTATGACCAAAAGTTAATAACCACCAAATTGATCATATAATACCATGAATATAAATAGAATTATGATAATATATATCAAATGGAAGTACACAATACAACACATGCAATAAATAAGTGGCGAACAATGGAAAACTCACGGAATTAAAAGTGAGATAAGAAACCCCTTAACTTGTAATTTTCCTTGGTTGAGGGTATGTTAACATACTTAATAATAGTTAAATAATTGTTATTAAATTATACATGAACTATATACATAAATATAATATCATATATGATCCTCAAATATTTCTTTGTTAATAATATTTTAGTAGTATCATCGATTCGGGTGTTAACTAATTCGTTTTCCTTTATATTATTCATTATGTGAGTCATATTTGTTATGGATGGGATGTATATTATTCATATTAATAATTATATAAAGTCTTTAAACATTATATTTAATCATCAAATAAAAATTATTCTTGAATGGATACGATGGGGAGTGAATCTCATCGCATTCGTGGAGATGGTATTCCGTACTTACGCACGAGCGACAATATCATTATTTAGAAATTAAAATCGTATATAATTGGATAGAATATCATATATAAATAATAATTATCATGTTATATTTATTATTTTTATCATTTATACTCATTATTATACCCATCCAAATGAGGAAGTGTTTGAATAACAAACTACACCACGACGTGGAGACAGTAAGCCGTACGTACACACGTATGGTGAAATGTCACTCATAGGATGGATAGAATAATGAATATGATTGTAACACATTTATAATAATATCACAGTATATATAAGATACTGGAATTATTATTTTAGAATAGAAACAACAAAGAAATAGGAAGTGGAAGAAGAAAATAACTTGAAAGAGGTCATGAAATATTTACCTCTTCATCAGGTTCTTCCTATTGACTTGATCAAAAGGCTCCTTGAGTTGGCTTTATGACTAAAGTAAGTCCTCTATGATGAATGGAGGAGAGTTGGGAGAATATTTGGGTAGGTTTTTTCTGAGCCTAATTGCTTTGAAATGGTTAATTTGAGAGAAGGGGAAGTTCCCTTTTATAAGAGGAGTGAGGGGCACCTTAGGAAAAGATTGAAATATTATTTTATAATAAAATAATTTTCGGTTTTTAATGGCTCTAAAATGAATTATTTAAATGATAAGGTAGTTATGGGTCTAAAAACACTCATCCAATAGGTTTTATACAGGTTTGGGTCATTATATTAACTTTATCTTTTAGATTTAACTCTAAGTTAAATAGTTTGACATTTACCATATCTCTTTGTATTTTTATATTATATGGTTAATAAACATACTATAAACTTCCAAGAGAACCCCAAGTGTTTAATTAATGATACACCTATTATTATATAAGTATTTTTTCCAAAACATAGATTTTTAGGAATATAATATCAATTAATAATATAATAGTTGTTTTAAAAACTCTTTTATGTCAATTTTGACACTATTTGGTATTTTGTTTTTTCTAAATTTATAAAAGCATTATTACTTCGAAAATGATTCATCTAAACAACCCTAACATATCCTATTAACCTATAAAATTAGTTTAATTCATAAAAAGTCTCAAATTACATTCATTTGGATATTTATAATATCAATTATTTTAATATTTAACTAATTATGTAATTACTCCATCATCATTGTGTCATATATAAATTAAATTATTTAATGTCTAAAAAATATAAATAAAATAACATTATGTAGGAAATATTTTTATCTTTCTAAAGGATGTTTATAGTCTAATTTTTCTTATATCTAACTCTATATTGAAATGGTTTATTTATTAAACTTTGAATTTAACACTTTTAACTCTTCTTTGAATTAAATAATAATAAATGTCATAATCTAGTCCAATTGGACCTAAAGGATCATATTTTATTCCTAAGTTTTATTTTTGTTGAATTAAACTTATCCAATATAATTAGGACATGTGTTAGGGTAATAATAATATCATTTTTACCCTTAATTACCCTATTTACTTTTAACCATGGTACATAAAAGTAAAAAGTTATTATTCACCAAAAATTAGTTTCATCTTATTGTAAAAAATTCTACTTACTGATGTCAAACGTTTCTCTCAGATTTTTTAAATTCAACTCACATAAGTGGTAAAATTATGTTTTATGTAAATTTTCAAATACTCCTAGGAGGTGGGTAAAAGACGGTAAAAAGTTCAATAAAATTTTATACATCTAATTTTATTATAAAATGAATCCAATGAATTATATTGAACTTATATAGGTGTTATATATCTACTTTGACTTAAAATAAATTTAAATAAAATAATTAATTATTTAAATAAAAAGTCGGTTAGTGTTTTTCACTATTCATCCAAAATTGAATACTTTTAAAAAAATACCAAAATTTCACCATAAGCTAATCTTGATATTATGAATTCATAAATTATGTCTATCTTACCAAATTCAAAACATATATGTTTCATTTATTAATTTAAAATTAATTGTCGTTGTCAAAACCAAAAAGCGTGTTTTTAAGAAATAATAACTAACAAAAGATTGAAACTTGTTTATGTTTAATTTCAAAGTGAATCTTTTTACAATGAATAAAATTGGATTAAATGGTAAAAATATAATCTATTTATACTCAAAAATCATTAAAATTTATAATTTAACACTATAAATTATTTTGATTAAAAAAGTTGTTTTCAGTTAAAATATAGTATTTTTCACTATTCACCCAAATATGAAAGTTATCTGAAAAACACCAAAAATTTATTTAAACTAAATTCTTATGTCCTGATTCTAAAGAATAAGTTTATTTTGTCAAATTGAATATATAAAAGGTTCAAATATTGGATTTAAAAAGGGTTCTCCATTAAAAGGCGATAAAAATGCACTTTTTTAAAATACTTCTTTTATCTAAAAAAATGAATTTGTTTTTTTCATTATATAAGAAACTCATAATATGGATTATAAAATTATAAGTATTATATTAAGTTAAAAATTTAGTTAATACTATTCATAATTGCTTTTGAACGACTAGTTTGGTAAGTCATGGTGCGCTTGAACTCGGTGTTGCATGTATCACAAGCTATTTTATTAAAGAAAATAACTTACTATGAAATATTGGGGTGTTACATTCTTTCCCCCTTTTGGAAATTATGTCCTCTCAATTTTAAAATTGGGCTGGGGAACTTTATTGAATGTCCCACATCAGAAAAAGAGTCAATATAACTATCTCTTTAAAATAAAGAAAGGGAAGTACAAAGGTCACCTGAGAAAACCCGCACTAGGATTACTTGTAGGAAAACATGGATATGAAAGATAAAATAAGTATCAAGTTATAGTGGAGAGTGATAGAAAACATTATTAGGAGAAAGTTAACAATAATAAAACCACAAAATTGTGATGAGATAAACGTTCATTAGTTTCCGAGTAGCAAAAGTAAATGGATAGGTTTTTTGTTTTAAGTTCCATTTCATATAGTTGAGGAATTTATTTATGATATTGACTAAGAACATAAAGATATATACTTACTTTTTAAGTACAGTTTCATCCTTTAATAAATTTTTACTACTAACTCATTTTTTTTAAATATGAGTAATCAAGATGACTTGGTCACACCTGAAGTGTAAGAATCATCTTCTAGAGAATCACATAATCCACAAAGGATAAACTATATATATTTACCTTGTATTTAGAGATTAACCAAAACCAAAATGGTTAGTACAAGATCGGATGATCCCCATAATGGATAATCCTTTAGAGAAAGAAATACCTATCTTAATTTCTAAAATTAAACCAACAATACCCAATGTTCAATAAATACCATTCAATAAATAATTGTCTTTAAAATCGATCAATATAATCCAAACTAATATTGAAACCCAAAACATAGAAGAATTTGATTACGCAGTCTTCCACGTTAAATAGTATTTCCAAATAACATCAACTACTCTTAAAGTCACTTACTTAAAAGTAATTAAACTAATAAATTATTCTCAATGATAGGTTAATCATTTAAATAAATAAACCAAATCCCTATAAATCCACAACAAAAAAATAGATAAAAATACACCATTACTCCTCAAATGAAATCCCATAGTATTCTATTTTCCATAGACATATAGTATTCCAAACAGAGCGAATGTCTTCCAAAATAACATTTACCACTTAATCCCAAAATCATTTTCCTATACTAAAGTTATCCATTTAATAAGACATCAAATCCCAAATCAACTTATTATTGATCATTAAAATCATTTAACTAAAAATAATTAGTCACACTAACTGGGGACTTCACGAAGTCCAGTGGTAGGTGATAAATCCCAATCACGCTATGGTTGTGGGTTCAATTCTTGCAGCTTTGTCCAACGAGACGGGTTGTCACACAGTCTGCCTGTTGTCCTTTTTCAAAAACTATATTTTATAACGTTCCCAAAATGAGAAAAATTACTCAAAATAAATATAACATAATTTCACCACAAATGTTATATCATACCTCACATTTTCATCCCCAAATTTAATGACATGTAATTTCCTCAAATTCAAGTATCATATAAACCCAAATGGTTATTTATAACTATATCAACAATATAAAACACAATTCTTCCTAAAATAGAATTTTCACATAATAAACTCTAGGTTTACACATAAGAGAAAAGTATACCAAAGTAATCCCATCAACAAAGAGCACTAATACTTTTAAACAATTAACCATCCATTTATTTACACATAGGTTCTTCCTTGACCAAGGGGTTATCCTATAAAATAGGGCATTCACTCAGGTAATACCCAGGTCCCCTACATTTATGGAAAATGACTATAAATGGATTATTGGCATCATTTTTATTTTCTTCTATAGTACTCTTCATTTTTCCTTAGAAATTCTTTACTTTATGTCCTTATTTCCCACACATAAAGCATTTCTTTGTTCCATTGAGACACTTCCCTAGGTGTCTCCTTCCACATTTCCTGCATGATGGAAATTGAGCTTTCTTTTCTCCATGGTCTCCACTACTGGAGCTCTTATCATTCACCGCCTTTTTATTCTTTGTTGAGTCCGGGAGTTGGGCAATGTATATGTTTTTGATCATATTTTAGGAAAACTGATTCGGCATGAACACGATATCTTTAACACCTATCAACATTCCATTCTATTGCTCATTTACTCTATCATGCCCACCTTGTACATTATGTTCAATGTTACTATGACTTACTTGGAATCCAACCATTAACTAACATAGGAAAGCATAGTGTGAGTCATAAAATCATTTAGAGAATATCATAACACCTTATTTTCAATCTAAAATACCTTAGGATTAACAACAATTTTTTTTCTCATCCTGAATTTAAATCCTTCAAATCGGTTTGTAAATAGAATGTGAATTATCCTAAGCATATCCCCTGAGAATGTCGTAACCAAGAGTGCTGCAAGGCCCATTGTCGTGTACCTAGATAGCCCGGGTCAAGCCCGAAACTCATTGTCGAAGTTTTGACTCCTAGGTACATTTGTGCCAGAGCCGCCTCTACCTTCTCGTATCCAGACAGGGATGTATTGTTTAGAAAACCCACATAATCACTACAATACCAAAACTCTAGGAAGTTCATCTATACTAATCATAAAAGTCTATCTTTAGGTAATGTTCTCTAATCAGATTTTATCTAAACCTAGATTCCAAGGTTTTTACTAAACTTCATATGATACCAACTGTAATGCCCCGACCCCAGAAGCACAGAGTCGGTGCATTATTACGTATCATTGTCCTGATAAAAAAAGATCAAGTCTCAAAAGACCAATTAGTTTAGTATCCTTGGATGTACTAGATACATTCATAAGTTTTACATTACATTATAAAATGGAAAACAACAACAACATTTCTTCCATAGACAACACTGATATCCCATAGACTATCCATGCAGGTCAGTCCAAATATACTTATTTGCATCCTAGAAAAAATAAAACATAGAAAGGGGGGAGCTCAGATGATTAGTAAGGATAACAATAAAGCGGAAACTTTCATAAATAAGCATAAACATTTAAGGTAATGTATAAGACTAAAACAAAAGCCTTTTAAACTTGAACTTCAGCACAATATGGAAAAGATAAAATAAAATAATTCCATTTAATTATTCACATGGATATTATACTAGTTGAATAATCACATTCAATATCAATAGCCACTTTCATAATGATGGAATGCATAATTTCAGACTTCATAAGCACATAGTCAAGGCTTTGTGCCAAGACTACAAATAAGATTTTGTCAAGGACTTGTGCCAAGACACTAGTTTATCTCATGAGACCTACCAATTCATCGAGGAGCTATAGCGGGCTCCACCCATCACTTACTAAGTGCAATGCATTCCTCATATGAAAAGTTTAAAACATAACATAAACATTTGTATTAAAACTATCATATGATATGCCAATATTTTATCCACAAACAATAAATGGTATAAAAATAGCACATCCATAGTCAAACATAACTCATTCAATACAATATGGAAGATTGTATTGTAATATATTAACCTCAATTGAGAATAATGAAGGATATTGACATAGATGAAAATAATCATCAAAACTATTTGAGAGAAATATCCCCCTTTTTCTTGAAAACATTTAAAAATAACACTATTTATCAAGAAACATTTTAAAATAGATTTTTGAATCAAAGTGTCCCATATAACTTTGAAACTTTTAAAAGGAATTTTAATTTTAAAACATTAATGTCCATATAAATAAAACCTTAAAATTATTTTTAAAACATGGACATTAATGATAAACATTTAGAAGAATTTTTTTTAAGACATTTAAAATGGTATTTTAGTTAGAGTAACTATCCAAATGAGAGACTCTTGAATAAAAATAATTGAGGTCATAAATAATTTATAATACCATGAGAATAAATTATTTCATTATATACTATGTCAAAGGATGGTATATACACTATATAAAAGTGAATTTGTGTGTAACCACAAAGAAGTCTCAAAGGAATGTAAACTGATATGAAATCCCTTATAAAGACAGTATCCTTAGGTAAAGGACAAATCAATGACATAATTATGTGTAAAAAATATAAATACACTCAATATTATTGGACATTAAGTGTAAATAAATCATAGGACATTCACACAAATTGTTGAAAAAAAATACTAATGACTTGGATGTTTAACTCAATGAATGGAAATTGAATTAAGATCAAGTTTATATCAATGACTTGAGAAATTATCAATGGAGTGACTATGTGTATCAAAATTATATCCACACAAAGGGTAGTGTAAATTACTACATAAATAATAAATAGTGATTCCACACATTATCTTGGAGTAAAATAATCGATGAAGTATGCGTAAAGCCCACTGAGTGGAAATTGAAATTAGAAATTCCCTTACCGATTTGGTAACTTATGAAACATACAACCCATGAAATAAGGATTATACAATGAAGATGTAAATACTAATAAATTAAATTATATTACAACAATAACACATTCATGGATAGTACATACACCACACAAAAGGAAATAGTGGCCAATATAGCATGAATCTCACGGGAATAAAAAGTGAGATGAAAACCCCTTACTTCATTGTAATCAATCAAGTCATATGACCAAAAGTTAATAACAACCAAATGGATCACAAAATACCATTAATATAAAGAGAATAATGATAATATATATGAAATGGAAGTACACAATACAACACATGCAATAAATAAGTGGGGAACAATAGAAATCTCACAGAATTAAAAGTGAGATAAGAAACCCCTTACTTTGTACTTTTCCTTGGTCGAGGGTAGGTTAACCTCATTTATATAAGTTAAATAATTTTTATTAAATTATATAATAAATATATACATAAATATGATATCATATATGATCCTCTAATATTTCTTTGTTAATAATATTTTAGTAGTATCATCGTTTTGGGTGGTAACTGGTTCGTTTTGCTTTATATTCTTTGTTATGTGAGTCATATATGTTATGGTTGGGATTTATCTTATTCATATTAATAATTATATCAATTATTTAAACATTATTTTAAATAATCAAATGAAAATTAGTCTTGAATGGATACGATGGGGAATGAATCTCATCGCGTTCGTGGAGACGGTATTCCGTACGTACGCACGAGCGACAATATCATTATTTTGATATTAAAATCATATATAATTGGATGGAATATCATATATAAAGAATAAATATCATGTTATATTTATTATTTTCATCATTTATACTCATTATTATTCCCATCCAAATGATGAAGTTTTTGAATAACAAACTACACCACGACGTGGAGACGGTAAGCCATACGTACACATGTATGGTGACATGTCATTCATAGGTTGGATAGAATAATGAATATGGTTGTACCATATTTATAATAACATCACAGTATATAGAAGATACTGGATTTATTATTTTAGAATATAAACAATAAATAAAGAGGAAGTGGAAGAAGAAAAGAACTTGAAAGAGGTGATGAAATATTTACCTCTTCTTCGGGTTCTTCCTATTGATTTGATCAAAAGGGAACCTTAGGTTGGCTTTCTGACTAAATTAAGGCCTCTAGGATAAAGGCAGGATATTTTTTAGGATATTTTGGTCGGGTTTTGCTGATCATAATGGCTTTGAATGTGTGAATTTGAGAGAATGGGAAGTGCCATTTTATAAGAGGAGTGAAGGGCACCTTAGGAAAAGATTGAAATATTTTTTTATAATAAAATCATTTTCGGTTTCTAATAGCTAAAAAATGAATTATTTAAAGTATAAGATTGGGATGGGTCGAACACCACTCTCACAATAAGTTTTAGATAGGTTTTTGTCACTCTATTAAATTTATCTTTTAGATTTAACTCTTAGTTAAATAGTTTGACATTTACCATGTCTCTTTGTATTTTTATATTATATGGTTAATAAACTTACTATAAACTTACAATAGAACCCCAAGTGGTTCATTAATGCTACAAATATCATTATATATGTCTTTTGGCCTAACCTTAGATTTTTATGAATAAGAAATCAACTAACAATATAATATTTATTTTAAAAACTCTTTTATGTCAATTTTGACACTATTTGGTATTTTGTTTTTTCTAAATTTATAACAGCATTATTACATCAAAAAAAATCATCAAACCAACCCTTACAAGTACTATTAACCTATAAAATTATTTTAATTCATAAAAAGTATCAAATTACATTTATTTGTATATTTATAATATCAATTTTTTTAATATTTCATTAATTATGTAATTACTGCATCATCATTGTGTCATATATAAATTAAATTATATAATGTCTAAAAACTATAAATAAAACTAAATCATGTAGGAAATTATTTTAGCTTTATAATTAATATTTATAGTCGAATTTATCTTATGTGTAACCCTATATTAAAAATGGTTTAGTTATTAAACTTTGAATTTAACACTTTTAACTCTTCTTTGAATTAAATAATAATAAATGTACTAATCTAATACAAGCTGACCTAAAGGATCATATTTTATTCCTAAGGTTTATTTTGGAGGAATTACACTTATCCAATAGAATTATGACATGTTTTAGGGTAATAATGATATCATTTTTACCCTTAATTACCCTATTTACTTTTAACCGTGGTAAATAAAATTAAAAAGTTACTATTCATAAAAAATTAGGTTCATCTTATTGAACCACATTTTACTTACTTATATCAACCTTGTCACTTGGATTTTTGAAATTCAACTCACAAAAGTGGTAAAATTAAGTTTTATGTAAATTTGCAAATGCTCCTAGGAGGTGGGTAAAACACGGTAAAAAGTTCAATAAAATTTTATACATCTAATTTTATTATAAAATGACTCCAATGAATTATATTAAACCTATATAGGTATTATATATCTACTTTTACTTAAAATAAATTTAAATAAAATAATTAATTATTTAAATTAAAAGTCAGTTTTAAACTATAACGTAGTGTTTTTCACTATTCATCAAAAATGGAATGTTTTCAGAAAAATACCAAAATTTTACCCTAAGATAATTTTGACATTATGAATTCAAAAATTATGTTTGTTTTACCAAATTAAAAACATAGAAGTTTAATTTATTAATTTAAAATTAATTCCCGCTGTCAAAACCAAAAAACGTGTTTTTAAGAAATAATAACTAACAAAAGGTTGATACTTGTTTATGTTCAATTTCAAAGTGATATTATTTCCAATGAATAAAATTGTATTAAATAATAAAAATATAATCTATTTATAATTTTAAACCATTAAAATGTTTAATTTAACACTACAAATTATTTTTATTAAAAAAGTTGTTCTTAGTTAAAATATAGTATTTTTCACTATTCACCCAAATATGAAAGTTATCAGAAAACACAAAAAATTTATTGAAACTAAATTATTATGTCCCGATTATCAAGAAGAAGTTTATTTTTTCCAATTGAATATATAAAAGTTTCAAATATTGGATTTAAAAAGGGTTCTCCATTAAAAAACGGTAAAATTGCATTTTTTAAAAAAATACTTCTTTTATCTGAAAAAATGAATTTGTTTTTTTTTTCAATATGTTTAAGAAACTCATGATATAGATTCTAAAATTATAAGGATTATATTAAGTTCAAAATTTAGTTAATAATATTCATAACCGCTTTTGAATGGCTAGTTTGGTAAGTCGTGGTGCGCTTGAACTCGGTGTTGCGTGTAGCGCAAGCTATTGAATTAAGGAAAATAACTTACTATAAAATATTGGGGTGTTACATTCTTCCCCCATTTTTGAAATTTCATCCTCGCAATTTTAAAATTGGGCTTGGGAACTTTATTGAAAGTCCTATATCGAGAAAAGAGTCAATAAAATTGTCTCTTTAAAATAAAGAAAGAGAAGTACAAAGGTCACCCGAGATAACCCACATTAGAATTCCACGTAGGAAAACGTGGATACGAAAGATAAAATAAGTGTCAAGTTCTAGTGTATAGTGATATAAAACATTATTAGTATAAAGTTAACAACAAGAAAACCAAAAACTTTTGATGAGATAAACGTTCATTAGTTTCCCAGTAGTAAAAGTAGATAGATAAGTTTTTTGTTTTAAGTTCCATTTCATAAAGTTGAGGAATTTATTTATGAGATTGACTAAGAACATAAAGAGATATACTTAATTTTTAAGTAGAGTTCCATCCTTTAATAAATTTCTACCTCTACCTCATTTTTTTTAAACAATGATTATTCAAGATGACTTGGTCACACCTGAAGTGCTAGAATCAACTTCTAGAGAATCACATAATCCAAAAAGGATAAACTATATATATTTACCTTTTCTTTAGAGATTAACCAAAACCAAAATGGTTAGTACAATATCAGATGATCCCCAAAAAGGATAATCCTTTAGAGAAATAAATACCTATATTAATTTCTAAAATTAAACCAACAATACCCAAACTTCAATAAATACCATTATATAAAAAATTATCCTTAAAATCTATCAATATAATCCAAAATAATATTGGAACACAAAACATAGAAGAATTTGATTATGCAGTCTTCCATTTTAAATTGTATTTCCAAATAACATCGACTACTCTTAAAGTCACATACTTAAAAGTAATTAACCTAATCACTTATTCTCTATGATGGTTTAATCATTTCCACAAATATCCCAAATTGCTATAAATCCACTATAAAAACATAGATAAAAATCCACCATTACTCCTCAAATGAAATCCCATATTATTCTATTTTTCTTAGGGATATAGTATTCCAAACAGAGCGAACGTCTTTCAAAATAACATGTATCACTTAATCCCCAAATAAATTTCCTATACTAAAGATATCCATTTGATAAGACATCAGATCACAAATCAACTTATTATTGATAAATAAAATCATTTAACTAAAAATAATTAGTCACACTAACCAACGACTTCATGTAGTCTAGTGGTAGGCCATAAATCCCAATCGCACTATGGTTGTGGGTTCAATTCCTGTAGCTTTTTCCGATGTGATGGGTTGTCACACGGTCTGTGTGTTGTCCTTTTTTAAAAACTATATTTTATAACATTCCCAATATGTGATAAATTCCTCAAAATAACTATAACATAATTTCACAACAAATGTGATCTCATACGTCATATTTTCATCCCAAAATTTAATAACACGTAATTTCTTCAAATTCAAGGATCATATAAACCCAAATGGTTATTTATAACTATATCAATAATATTAAACACAATTCTTCCAAAAATAGCATTTTCACATAATAAACTCTAGGGTTACACATAAGAGAAAACTCTTCCAAATTAATCCCATCAACAAAGAGCACTAATACCTTTAAACATTTTACCATCCATTTATTTCTACATAGGATCTTCCTTGACCAAGGGGTCATCCTATAGAATAGGTTATTCACTTGGGTATTGCCTAGGTCCCCTATATTTATAGAAAATGACTGTAAATGGATTCTTGGGATCATTTTTATTTTCTTATATAGTACTCTTCATTTTTTCTTAGCAATTCTTTACTTTATGTCCTTTTCCCCACACATAAATCAATTCTTTGTTCCATTGAGACACTTCCCTAGGTGTATCCTTCCACATTTCCTGCATGATGGAAATTGATCTTTCTTTTCTCTATGGTCTCCACTGCTAGAGCTCTTATCATTAATCACCTTTCTTTTCTTTCTTGAGTCTGGGAGTTGGTTAATATATATGTTATTGATCATATTTTTGGAAAACTGATTCGGCATGAACACGATATCTTTTACACCTATAAACATTCCATTCTTTTGCTGATTTCCTCCGTTGTTCCCACCGTGTACATCATGTTCAATGTTACAATGACTTCCTTGGAATCCAGCCATTGAATAACACAAGAAAGCATAGTGTGAGTCATAAAATCATTTAGAGAATATCATAACACCTTATTTTCAATCTAAAATACCTTTAGATTAACGACGGTTAATTATTCTCATATTATTTTAAAATCATTCAAATCGATTTGTAAAGAGAATGTGAATTATCCTAAGCATATCCCCAGGGAGTGTCATAACCAAGAGTGCATCAAGTCCCATTGTCATGTACCAAGATTGCCCAGGTCATGCCTGAAACTCCTTTTCAGAGTTTTCACCTCTAGGTACATCTGGGTCAAAGCCGCCTCTACGTGCTTGTATCCAGACAGGGATGTATTGTTTAGAAAACCCACATAATCACTACAACACCAAAATTCTTGGAAGTTATTCTATACTAATCCTTAAAGTCTATATTAAGGTAATGTGCTCTAATCAGAGTTTATCTAAATCTAGATTCCAATGTTTTTACTAAACTTCCTCTAATACCAACTATAACATCTCGACCCTAGAAGGCCAGAGTCGGTGCATTATTACGTATCATTAGTCTGATCACAAAATATCAAGTCTCAAAAGACAGATTAGTTTAGTATCCTTGGAAGTACTAGATACATTCATAAGGTTTACATTACATCATAAAATGAAAAACAACACAACATTATTTCCATATACAACACTGAGATCCCATAGACTATCCCTGTAGGTCAGTCATAATATACTTCTTTGCATCCTTGGAAAAATAAAACATAGAAAGGGGTGAGCTCAGATTCTGAGTAAGGATAACAATAAATCGGAAACTTTCATAAACAAGCATAAACCTTTAAGAAAATGTATAAGAATAAAACAAAAGCCTTTTAACCTTGAACTTCAGCATAATATAGAAAAGATAAAATCAAATAATTCTATTTACTTATTCACATAGATATTATACTAGTTGAATAATCACATTCAATATCAATAGCCACTTTCATAATGATGGAATGCATAATGTCATACTTCATAACTACATAGTCAAGGCCTTGTGCCAAGACTACAAATAATATTTTGTCAAGGCCTTGTGCCAAGTCACTAGTTTATCTCACGAGACCTACCGATGCATCGAGGAGCTATAGCGGGCTCCACCCGTCACTTACTAAGTCCAATGCATTCCTCATATGAAAAGGTTGAAATATTACATAAACATTCATATTAAAACTAGCATACGAAATTTCAATACTTTATCCACAGACCAAAAATGGTATAAAAATAGCACATCCACAGTCAAACATAACTCATTCAATACAATACGAAAGATTTAATTGTAAAAGATTAACCTCAATTGATAATAAATAAGGATATTTACTTTGATGAAAATAATCATCAAAACTATTTTAGAAAAATATCCCCCTGTTTCTTGAAAACATTTAAAAGTCACACGATTTTTCAAGAAACCGTTTAAAATAGATTTTTGAATCAAAGTGTCTCATACAACTTCGAATCTTTTAAAAGTAATTTTAATTTTAAAACATTAATTCCCATATAAATAAGACCTTAAAACTATTTTTAAAACATGGACATTAATGAGAAAGATTTCGAAGAATAAATTTTTTAAAACATTTAAATTGCTATTTTAGTCAGAGTTACTATCCAAATGAGAGACGCTTAAATACAAATAATAGAGGTCATAGAAACTTTATAATACCATGAAAATAAATTATTTCATTATATACTATGTCAAAGGATAGTATATACACCATATAAAAGTGAATTGGTGCATAATAACAAAGAAGTATCAAAGGAATGTAAATTGAGATGAAATCCCTTATAAAGACAGTGTCATTAGGTAAAGGATAAATCAATGAAATAATTATGTGTGAAAAATAAAAATACACTCAATATGATTGTACATTCAGTGTAAATCAATCAGAGGACAGTCACACATATTCTTGTAAAAACTACACCAATGACTTGGATGTTTAACTTAGTGAATGGAAATTGAGTTAAGATCAAGTTTATATCAATGAAATGAGAAATTATTAATTGATTTATTCTATATATCAAAAGTATATCCACACAAAGGGGAGTGTAAATCACTGCATAAATAATAAATAGTGATTCCACACATAATCTTGGAGTAAAATAATCGATGAAGTATGCGTAAATCCCATTGAGTGGAAACTGAAATTTGAAATTCCCTTACCGATTTGGTAACTTATGAAACATAAAACCCATGAAAGAAAGATCATAAAATGAAGATTTAAATACTTATACATTAAATTATATTACACCTTGAATACAATCATGGACAGTACATATTCTACACAAAAGGAAATAGTGGCCAATATAGCATGAATCTCACAGAAATAAAAAGTGAGATGAAAAATCATTACTTCATTTTAATCAATCGAGTTGTATGATCAAAAGTTAATAAAAACCAAATGGATCACAAAATAAAATTAATATAAAGATAATAATGATAATATATATCAAATTGAAGTACACAATACAACACATGCAATAAATAAGCGGCGAATAATGGAAATCTAACGGAATTAAAAGTGAGATAAGAAACCCCTTACCTTGTACTTTTCCTTGGTTGAGGGTACGTTAACATCCTATATAATCATTAAATAATTTTTATTAAAATATTCAAGAACTATATACATAAATATGATATCATATATGATCCTCTGGTATTGCTTTGTTAATAATATTTTAGTAGTATCATCGTTTCGGGTTTTAACTCATTCGTTTTCATTTATATTCTTTGTTACATGATTCGTACCTGTTATGGATGGGATGTATCTTATTCATATTAATAATTATATCAAGTCTTTAAAAATTATTCTTAATCATCAAATGACAATTAGTCTTCAATGGATACGACGGGGAATCAATCTCATCGCGTTTGTGGAGACAGTATTCTGTACGTACGTACAAGTGACAATATCATTCTTTTGATTTTAAAATAATAAATAATTAGATGGAATATTTTATATAAAGAATCATTATAATGTTATATTTATTATTTTCATCATTTATACTCATTATTATACCCATCCAAATGATGAAGTGTTTGAATAACAAACTACACCACGACGTGGAGATGGTAAGTCGTACGTACGCATGTATGGTGACATGTCATTCATAAAATGGATAGAATAATTAATTTAGTTGAAACATATTTATAATAACATCACAGTATATATAATATACTGGAGTTATTATTTTAGAATAGAAACAACAAATAAAGGGGAATTGGAAGAAAAAAAAGAACTTGAAGGATGTGAAGAAATATTTAACCCTTCCTCAGGTTCTTCCTTTTGATTTGATTAAAAGGGCTCCTTAGGTTGGCTTTCTGACTAAATTAAGGCCTCTAGGATTAAGGGAGGAGAGTTGGTAGGATATTTGGGTAGTGTTTTGCCGATCTTAATGGATTTGAAGATGTAAATTTGAGAGAAGGGGAAGTGCCCTCTTATAAGAGGTGTGAGGGGCACCTTAGGAAAAGTTTGAAATATTATTTTATAATAAAAACATTTTCGGTTAATAATGTCTCCAAAACGAATTATTTAAATTCTAAGGTGGGTATGGGTTTAAAACCACTAAATCAATAGGTTTTATACAGGTTTGGGTCACTATATTACCTTTGTCTTTTAGATTTAACTCTTAGTAAAATAGTTTGACATTTACCATGTCTCTTTGTATTTTTATATTATATGGTTAATAAACTTACTATAAACTTCCAAGATGACCCCAAATGGTTAATTAATAATACACCTATCATTATATGAGTCTTCTGGATAAACCTTATATTGTTAAGAATATAATATCAATTAATAATATAATATTTGTTTTAAAAACTCTTTTTTTTTCAATTTTGACTCTATTTGGTATTTTGTTTTTTCTAAATTCATAACAGTATTATTACTTTGAAAAAAATTCATCTAACCAAACCTAACATGTCCTATTAACCTATAAAATTAGTTTAATTAATAAAAAGTTTCAAATTACATTTATACGGATATTTATAAGATCAATTATTTTAATATTTCATTAATTAGTTAATTACTACATCATCATTGTTTCATAAATAAATTAAATTATTTAATGTCTAAAAAATATAAATATAATACTATTATGTCATAAATTTTTTAATCTTACTAATTAATATTTGTAGTTAAATTTATCTTATGTGTAACCCTATATTAAAAATGGTTTAGTTTTTAAACATTGAATTTAACACTTTTAACTCTTCTTTGAATTAAATAATAATAAATGTCCTAATCTAATACAAGTGGACTTAAAGGATCATATTTTATTCCTAAGGTTGGTTTTGGTCGAATTACACTTATCCAATAGAATTAGGACATTTTTTAGGGTAATAATAATATCATTTTTACCCTTAATTACCCTATTTAATTTTAACCATGGTAAATAAAAGTAAAAAGTTACTATTCACCAAAAATTAGTTTCATCTTATTGAACCACATTTTACTTACTGATATTAACCATGTCTCTCAAATTTTTGAAATTCAACTCACATAAGCAGTAAAATTAAGTTTTATGTAAATTTGCAAATGCTCCTATGAGGTGGGAAAAAGACGGTAAAAAGTTCAATAAATTTTATACATCTATTTTTATTATAAACTAATTCCAAATGAATTATATTAAACTTATATAGGTACTATATATCTAATTTGACTTAAAATAAATTTAAATAAAATAATATATTATTGAAATAAAAAGTCAGTTTAAAACTATAACGCAGGGCCTTTCACTATTCATCAAAAATTGAATGTTTTCAGAAAAATACCAAAATTTTGCCCTAAGCTAATTTTTATATTATGAATTAAAAAATTAAGTCTATTTTACCAAATTTAAAACATATAAGTTTTATTTATTAATTTAAAATTAATTTCCGTTGTCAAAACCAAAAAGCGTGTTGTTAAAAAATAATAACTAACAAAAGATTTATACTTGTTTATGTTCAATTTCAAAGTGAAATTAATTAAAATGAATAACATTGGATTAAATGGTAAAAATATAATCTATTTATACTTCCAAACCATTAAAATTTATTATTTAACACTATAAATTATTTTGATTAAAAGAGTTGTTTTCAGTAAAAATATAGTATTTTTCACTATTCATACAATTATGAAAGTTATTAGAAAAACACCAAAAATTTATTGAAACTAAATTCTTATGTCTCGATTCTAAATAATAAGTTTATTTTTTAAAATTAAATATTTAAAAGTTTCAAATGTTGGATTTAAAAAAGTTTCACCCTTAAAAGTCGATAAAATTGCATTTTTTTTTAAAATACTTCTTTTATTTAAAAAAATGAATTTGTTTCTTTTTTAATTATGTTTAAGAAACTGATAATATGGATTATAAAATTATAAGGATTATATTATGTTAAAAATTTAGTTAATACTATTCATAACTGCTTTTGAACGACTAGTTTGGTAAGTCGTGGTGCGCTCAAACTCGGTGTTGCGTGTAGCGCAAGCTATTGAATTAAAGAAAATAACTTACAATGAAATACTGGGGTGTTACAGTGCTTGGTATGTCAGTAAGTTAAGTATGAGAGGAAATTTTATAAGGGGATTTTACAACCATTACCCATATCATAATGAGAATGGGAAAACATAACCATGAATGTTTTCATTGAACTCCACAAAACATCTAAATGAAATAGTTTTATATGGGTTAAAGTCGATTGACTTATGATGTCAACACACTTCATAACTATTAGATAGTATTTCTATCAGGATAAACTTACTATAATATACAATCAATAAGGGGAAATGTTTAATTGAGTACCAATTTCTATTGTGTATGACCAAGATCTGAGGTTTACATCGTTGTTTTGGTGAAGTCTTCAATAAACGCTTAATATGGAATTGAGTTTCAACGTTGCATATCATCCTTAGATAGATGGTCAGTTTGAGATAAAAATCTAAACCGTAGAGAATATATTGAGATATTATTATATTGATTTCAAAGGTGGTTTGGATTAACAAAATCCTCTAGTAACTTTTTCATAAAGCAATAGCTTTCATTCAAGCATTTAAATGGCTCCTTATAATGCCCACTATGGAAAGAAGTATAAAACTCCAACATGTTGGGATAAAAATATATAAATAAATCTATTGGTACTATATATGGATGAAGAAATTGTATATATGGTTAGATCCATTAAACAACACATAAGGCTTCAATAATTTTGACAGAAATTTTATGCTAATAATCATTGACATAATATAGAATTTGAAGTTTGTGAGAAAGAGCGTTTATTAATTTATCCATGGATTAAGGTTATGAGATTATACAAGAAATTAATGTTAATACCTAGGTATATTATCCATTTTTATATTCTTGATCGATCATGGATGGTTTCTTATCTCTTGGTGCTTCCACTGAACCTCTCTTAAGTCCACTATGTGTTACATATATCATGCATAATTAAGAAAATACATAATCTTTCACATGTACGGAAATCATAGTTCATACTATTGGATCATGATATATCCTATACGGAACAAACTTTGGAGATTATAGATCATAGAGAGAAATTTCTACGAAACAATACCACTCACCTAGTCAAAGTTTTGTGGTGGAACCACTAATTTAAAGAAGCTACCATGAAACTTAAGGATATGATGAGGAAGAAGTGTCCTGAGTTTTTTGTAACAGAGTGACAAAATTTCAATGGGAAAATTTATTTTAATGGGGGTATAATATAACACCCTAATATTTTATGAAATATTTTTTAAAAAAATAAATTTAATTTCTTTAATATATTTCATTATACGTAACACCAAGTTTTAGAAACCACAATATACTATTAATATTATTATTTAAATATGAATCTTATAACTTAGAAGTTAAACTTGGTGGTATGAATAGGAATAAACACATTATTAAAAAATGTATAATGGTTTTAGATAAAGATAATTTGTTAATAAATAAGTATTAAATTTTTTGGTAATGTCTTTATATACTTCAAAATTATATTTCTTATCAAAAAATGATTTTCATTTATTTTTTTGACAAAATAATAAAATTAATTATTTACACTTATGTAAAATATATTTTAAAAAATTAATTTCATTTTTGGAATCAAGATTTCAAAATTATCCTATGGTGAAGTTTTGAGAATATTCTAAAAAAAATAGTTTTTAATGAATAATGAAAAATATTTATTTTCATTAAAAACACCCTTTTGTTTAAATCATTTAAAATTTCTATTTTATTTTATGATTATGAAGACTTTTCTTTGGAAAACTGCTTTTCATCACATCTATGGGTTTAGTTTTAAATCAAGTTCTAGCACATCTATAAATTTAATTTGCTAAAAAGGATTCCATATTTGGAATAGATATAATAAAAATTATATAATCATGTAAAATTAATTTTTTTTCATAATAATTAGTGAAAATAGTAAAAATTAATTACCACAATTAAGGTTTATACGAGTTTATCAGGGGTTAAACGAAAATATAAGGGTGTGGTTTCCAATTAATGTTTTCAAAATCCTATTTTCTTGACATTTTTCTAAATTATCTTATCCAACATTTTAATATATGGTCATTTGGAAGCATTTTTATTGGGAATGAATTTATCATTTTGTATTCTTTTGGGAAATTTCCAAGAAATTTCCATGAAGGTCCCCTCCCCCACTTATAAAAGGACACTCACACTCATATCCTCTATACACATCAATATCCTTTTGGTTCAGACAATACCTAACAAAATTAATTCTCTAATTCCATTCCCAGATTCTATATTATTTATATTGATTAGTAAACACTCTTAAAATGGATTTAGGTGAAAACCTAAAGAGGTTTTCTAAATAATAGGTATAGTCCTTAATTATGAATTTTCATTTTATGTCTTATTAAACCTCCTTTAGATATTTATCTACTATTATGATAAAATATTATAATTATATCCCATATTTATAGATGTTATTATGTTAATTTAATAACCTATATCCATATCCTTTTCCCTAAAATGGGAAATTAAATCACTGATTGTGTTTACGGCAAACTACCACCTTACAGACCAATGTAATTCATTTTCCATCACTGACTCTCACTGGTGGATATAATGATGGATTTAAAAAATATATTTTTTTATGAAATAATTATACTTATTTAAATATAATATCATATCTATCTTCTTACCTTCCAATCTACGGGAAAATGATAACATGGTCATGTGTACGTGTGGACTACCACCCCCACAAAGCTATGTGATATTTTTTTCATTTTATTTTGACATGGATGGTAATAAGGATAGATTTAATTAATATATATGGTATATATGGTATAAAAATTATTATTTAATGGTAAATTAAAATTTACCATTCTTTTGTTCCATCTTTCAAGAAAATGGAAACAACGTTCATTCGTACGCATGGTTTACAATATACATGAATGGTGTAATCGATTTTCCTATCTCTATGTTTTATGGATAACTCTAAACATGTATAAAATTAATATTTATGGTACTTATATAATTATTCAAATTCTATATATGATGTATCCATAATAAATATACAATTACCAAAATCACATAACCGAAATATACAAGAAAAATGATGCAGTTATCACCCGGAATAATGATTTTAACAAAGATTTGTTAATAAATAGGTGATAAAAGGTTTTAAGTAAATAATATATGATATGATAAATATTAGTATGGTTATGATACATATTTAATAAACATATATTTTTTATCACTACTAGAAAACTAACCTATACCAACGGTTTGGAACCGTTGGTATAGGCCTCTAAACCGTTGGTATAGCCTATACCAACGGTTTGGAGAACCATTTCCAAGTAATCCATTGGGACAGGTCTATAAAAAAGGTTTTGGGAAAACCGTTGGTATAAGTAATATGAAAATCTATACCAATGGTTCCATAAAACTGTTGGTATATGTATTTCAAAAAAACATTCACTGGGATTTGATCTCAGGACCCCTAGTTTTTCATTGAACGACCTAACCACTAACCTAACATGACTTTTGTGCACATAATTTCATAAATATATATATGTTTGTATTCTCATAATTATTTTAAATTTTGATTTATATAATGTTCTCTATTAGAAGATCTGATAAAAAATCAAAGGACCTATACCAACGGTTGTCAAAACAGTTGGTATAGACCTATACCAATGGTTTTCACAACTATTGGTATAGTCCTTTGATTCTGGGAGTGACGTAGGTATATTGGGGACCTATACCAATGGTTTGGACAAACTTTTGGGATAGGTACCCATGCTTTCCCAATGGTTTGGACAACCCATTGGGAAAGTGGCCACAAAGTATACTTTTCCTAACGGTTTGGCCAAACCGTTGGGAAAGCCATACCATTTCCCAATGGTTTGGCCAAACCATTGGGAAAAGTGGCCACAAATCAGACTTTTCCCAACGATTTTGCCAAACCATTGGGAAAGACAGACCCTTTCCCAATAGTTTTGGAAAACCGTTGGGAAAAGTGGCCACAAAGTGGACTTTTCCCAATGGTTTGGCCAAACTATTGGGAAAGCCAAACCCTTTCCCAATAGTTTTGGAAAACCATTGGGAAAAGTTACCTCAAAGTGGGATTTCCCAATGGTTTTCCAAACTGTTGGGAAATGGGACCTATACCAATGGTTTTTACAAACCGTTGGTATAGAAGCGTTGGGAAAGGTCAGATTTCCAGTAGTGTATATTCTTGGATTTAACATGTATAAAAAAGTTGATTCTTGAGAAAAGGGATTTGTGTCTCACTTTTATTCTTATAGGACACATGTCATATTCACCACTTGTTTCATCTATATGGTGTATATATTTCCCGTGAATTTAATTTATGATTATTATCATAAAAATTATGGGGATATAAATATCTATATAATTTTAATTCCTTTTTGGGGATTATGATTCAAAAGTTTCCAAAGTGGTAAAATTTTATTGGTATTATTTATCATTATGTTTTTGATGATGAAATATTATGATTTATCACTTAAGAAACTCAATAGTTTTCTTATCTTATTTTTATTTATATAAAATGCATGTTTTACTTTCATTTTCCTCTCTTTAAGTACTCAAGATACCAAAATTATATTTTTAAGAAAAATAAACTTCATTTCTCTCTTCGGTCAGAAATCCTTTTTATTCCATGACCAGATTTTGTAAAAATGTTTTAAAGAATGTGTTTACTATTATTTAGTGACTCTTAAAAGTAATTTTTACCCCACTTTTAATTTTCATAGGATTTTTTTAAAGTAATATTCTTTCCATTTTAATAATGAGGTACTTTTGGTTTTTATTTAAATGTGAATAAATCATTTTTTAATGTGTACGACATGGATTGTATCTTCTACTATCATTACCAATAAATGATTTAGAACATACTATATAATTTTACAATCTTATTTTTAAAGAATTTTTTTCATTGTTTTTTTTGAAATTTTTATATTTTAAATAAGTGATTTCAAATTGGAAAGGATAATTTTTTGTAAGAAATGTTCCAATAAATCTTTAAAAATCATTTTCCATTTAAGATGACATCATTTGATGTTACTTAACATTTACTAGGGATATGATCCAATGATACCATCCTTATTCATTCTCTGGATAGTTTATTTTTATGATAAAGAGATATTTATGAAGCCCATTACTTTTTCACAGGTTATGCTATGATGAAATATTTAAGAGACCCATTACTTTTCCATGAGTTATTCTTTGATGAAATTGTTATGTCCAAAAAAATTATAAATAAAATTCCCTTTATTTTAATTAAATGTCTTGTGGATATAAAAAACACATGCACTCCTTTTGTTTTATTATATCAAATTGTATTTAAATTAACATTAAGTATCCTTACTGTTGATAACATAGCTATTGAACAATGATAACATGACTACTATAAATATAGGGTTTTAGAAAATACTTTTGACATATACAAAGGAAGTGACGACATCAACCAGTAGGATCATACCCTGTGAAGCCCATTTATCAGAGATTATGAGGGAGATAGCATTTCTGGGCTTTTCCCTAGAACAATCCAAATCTTAGATCCAATGACTTATGTATGAGTGAAACCGTTTATAGTAGAAGTTCAAGTTCATCGAGGTCATGGACCAAACAATGTTCACTGAACAACCCCTAGAAATGCCCACCATCACACACCTTACTCTTAGGGTGTATGCTGGTGTAATAAAAGGATATGTAAGAAGACCCTAACAATATGATTATTATCAATATTTTTTATATAATAATGAATATAATTTCATTTTATTATTTTTATTGTAACACTTCAAGCTTCCATGGTACGTTTCCCTTTGAATAATGCAATAGCTTTTATTATACGCAACTTGGAGATTTAACACACCACGACCAGTCAAACTAGCCTTTATGAACAGTAATACCCACTTTTTTAAATTTTATAAATTTTAATTTTCAATATGGTCTTAATTTTTGTATTTAGAATATCAAAATTAGCTTAGCGTGAATTTTTGGTATTTTTCTGAAAACAGTCTATTTTTTATGAATAGTGAAAAACACTGCGTTATGGTTTAAAAATGACTTTTTTATTTAAATAATTATTTATCTTATTTTTTTTTAGGTAAAAATAGACACATAATACCTATATACAATAAAAGTAATTCATTGGATTCATTTTATAATAAGTTTAGATACATAAAATTTTATTGAACTTTTTACCGTCTTTTACCCACCTTCTAGGAGCATTAGCAAATTTGCATAAAACATAATTTTACAGTTTCTGTGAATTGAATTTAAAAAATATGAAAGACACGGTTGACATCCGTAAGTAAAATTTGGTTCAATAAGATGAAAATAATTTTTGGCGAATAGTAACTTTTGACTTTTATTTACCACGGTTAAAAGTAAATAGGGTAATTAAGGGTAAAAATGATATTATAATTACCCTAACACATGTCCTAATTCTATTAGACAAGTGTAATTCGACCAAAAAACCTTATAAATAAAATATCACCCCTTTTGGTCCACTTCGATTAGATTAGGACATTTATTATTATTTTATTTAAAGAAGAGTTAAAAGTATTAAATTCAAGGTATAATAAATAAACCATTTCTATTATAGGGTCATACATAAGATAAATTTAACTATACATATTCATTAGAAAGATAAAAAGATTTCCTACATAATGGTATTTTATTTATAATTTTTACATATTAAATAATTAAGTTTATTGATGACACAATGATGATGTAGTAATTACCTTATTTTGAAAGATTAAAATAATTGATATAATAAATATACAAATAAATGTAATTTGAGAATTTTTATGAATTATAAACATTTTCTAGGTTAATATGACTTTTTAGGGTGGATTAAATAATTTTTTTTTAAAATTAATCATGCTATTATGATTTTCACAAAAACCAAATACTAAATAGTGTGAAAATTGACATAATTGAGTTTTTAAACCAAATACTATATTATTAATTGATATAATATTTCAAAAAATATATGGCTTAGAAAAAGGACTTAGATAAGGTTATATATATTAATAATTAACCACTTGGGGTTCTCCTGGATTGTTATAGTAAATTTATTAACCATATAATATAAAAATACAAAGAGACATGGTAAATGTCAAACTATTTAACTAAGAGTTAAATCTAAATGATAAGGTTAATATAGTGACTTAAACCTATCTAAAACCTATTGGTTGAGAGTTTTTCTACCCATCCCAACTTTATATTCAAAATAAATCATTTTTTATCCATTAGAAATCGAAAATTATTTTATTATAAAATAACATTTCAAGCATTTCTTAAAGTGAATCTCACATCTCTTATAAAAGGGTACTTCCCTTTATCTCAAAATCACACCTCCAAATTTATTTTTCTCTGCCAAAACCTGTAGAAAATATCCTCCCAAATTTCCTCACATCAATCTAGAGTCCTTACTTTGATCATAAATCTATCTTAAGGATCCCTTTTGATCAACTCAAAAGGAAACACCCGAAGAAGAGGTAATAATTTCACCACCCTCTTTCATGTTCTTTTGTTCTTCCACATCCTCTTTTTTTGTCGTTTCCATACCAAAATAATAACTCCAATGATTTATACATACTGTGATTTTATTATAAATATGGAACAACCATATTCATTATTCTATCCATTCTATAAATGAAAAGGTCACCAAATGTGTGTACATGCGGTTTACCGTCTCCACATCGTTGTGTAGTTTGTTATTCAAACACTTCATTATTTGGATGAGTATAATAATGAGTATAACCGATGTAAATAATAAATATAACATGTTAATTATTCTTTATATATGATATACTATCCAATTACATACAATTTCACCATCAATCTATTTATATTTTCGCTCGTGCGTACATACGGATTATCGTCTCCACGAACGTGATGAGATTCATTCCCCATCATAATCTTCCATGAATAATTTTAATTTTATGATTACAAATAATGTTTAAGAACTTAATATAATTATTGATATTAATAAAATACATCCTATCCATAATAAACATGGCTTACGTAACTGAGCATATAAAGTAACACGGATCAGTTAACACCTGAAACGATGATACTACTAAAATATTATTAACAAATCAATATTAGAGGATAATATATGATATCATATTTATGTATATAGTTCTTGTATAATTTAATAACAGTAATTTAACTATTATATAATATTTTAATGTACCCTACACCAATGAAAAGTACAAGGTAAGGGTTAATTCTACAATCTCTTTACTTATCCGAGATTATTAATACCTAAGTATCTACTGGGACCTCTTTGTCATTCACATCCTTCTTTTCTTAAAATGTAATTCAAAACATTTTTACTATTTACTATACTATGGTTTAAAGTCATTTATACCCTTATTTGACCATATATGTTTTGAAAAGAATCTTTCTGTCGTTTTCCAATCAAGGTACTTTATGACATTTTCAATAAAATTAGGGAAATAATGTTTTTTTTTAACTTATACGGTGGGTGTGGCTATTTTCCGCCATTATATCATCATCGAAGCTTCCCATATAATCTTATAAGAATATTTTCAAAATAAATGTTTTCCCTTATAATTATGTGAATTTTAAATGATTTCCAAATAGAAATAGGTATTTATTTCAAATAGTTTTAATTACATCTATATCAACATCCTTTTATGGATTTTAAACTTGTTTGAAGTTGATTTATTATGATACAAATCTTCTATATTGTATTTAAGTTTTTGTGATATGTTTGAATATGGATATGTTATTTTTACACAATTCATGATGTATGGAAAATGTATTGACATTTTGATGCAAGTTTTAATACAAATGTTTATGTTATGTTTAAAAGTTTTCATATAAGGAATGAATTAGACTTGGTAAGTGATGGGTGGAGCCTGCTATAGCTCCTCAATTCATTGGTAGGTCTCATGAGACAAACTAGTGTCTTGGAACAAGGCCTTGAAAAAATCATATTGGAACAAGGCCTTGACTATGTGGTTATGAATTCTGGTATTATGCATTCCATCATTATGAAATTGGCTTTTGATATTTCATGTGATTATTTTACTAGCAGAATAACCGTGTTAATAAGTAAATGGAATTATTAGATTTTATCTTTTTCCATATTATGTTGAAGTTTAAGTTTAATTGGATTCTGTTTTATTCTTATACATTGCCTTAAATGTTTATTCTTATTTATGAAAGTTTCCACTATATTGTTATCCTTACTTAGTATCTAATCTCACCCCTTTCTATGTTTTATTTTTTCTAGGATGTGAAGAAGTATTTTATGGTTGACCTGTAGGGATAGGCTAAGGATATAAGTGTTTTCAAAAGGAGACAAAATGTGATTGATATTTTTATTTCATGATGTAATGTAAAACTTATGAATGTAACTAGTGCTTCCAAAGCTACTAAACTGGTGAGTATTTTGGTAAATGATTCTGTGTATCATGCCAATGTTATACAATAATGCATTAACTCTGGGTAACTAGGGTCAATGCATTATATTTGGTATCATAGGAAGTTTATTACAAAAAATTGAAACTAGATTTAGAAAAACTCATATTAGAAAACACAATCCTAAGATAGACTTTGAGGATTAGTATAGAAGAACTTTCTAAATTTTGTTAATGTAGAGATTTTGTGAGTTTTCAAAGCAATACATCCTTATCTAGATACGTGTAGGTAGAGGCAGCTCTGGCACAGATGTACCTAGGGGTAAAACCTGAAAACACTACTTTGAGTTATACTCGAACAAGAACTGGTGCACGACAACAAGCCTTGTTGTACTATTGGTTATGACACTCCTGGGGGATATTCTTAGGATAATTATCATTTTTTTACAAACCATTATGAAGGGTTTATTAGTATATACTTCCTTAAAGAATTTTTTTTATGTTTATGGATTATATCCATAAACTATTCAATTTATGTTAAATGTTTTACAAGTTTAGAATTATGTATTGCGATTCATAAATTAATATAGTGTATGCATTTATTTAGAAATGGCGCCTAGTGGAAGGAATGGAAACCGTATCAACCCACGTAATCCTTGTAGGGATTTTCCTCATACTCAAGATAATTATAGTGGAGATGGTGATGCAACTGGTGTTGATCATCTTATCACCATACTGGGACAACTCACTCAGGTTATGAATAATAATCTTACCTATATGGTGCACCCTGATCCACAATGCAGATGATCAATGTTAGACCGCTTCATGAGGCATAAATCACCAACATTCAATGGGAGAAAAATCCATTAGTATCTGAGCAATGGATAAGCTCCTTAGAGAAAATGTTTTAGGCTTTGGGGAGTATTAAAAGGGAAAAAGTTTTCATGGAAGTTTATCGCCTCACGGGAGATACAGATCAATGGTGGTCATTAATCAAAAAAAAATAAGATAAAGAAGTATATAACATTGAATGGAGGGAGTTTAAAGATATTTTCTTTGAAAAATACCTTCCTCGTGACCATTGAGCGGATATAGAAAGGCAATTTCTGAGTCTAAGGCAAAAGGAGTATGAGAATGTCTCAAGGTATGAGGCTAACATTATAAGGTTAGCAAGGAATGCAGCAGAGTATATACATAACCCAAGGAGTAAGATTGATTGATTTTTTAATGTATTAAAACCATTTCTCCGTTGAAAATTAGTCTCAAAATACATCTCATCGTACGAAGATATTGTCTCAAGCTCTATCAAGACAGAAAAGGAATTCTTTAAGTCTTATGACTTCTAAGTAAAGAAAGAGAAGAAGAGATCTGTTGAACACTCTGGAAATGGAAATAAGGGGAAGAGGGGAAAATTTCAATATCCATCCTGTGGTAAATATGGGAAGAAACACCTCGGTACTTTCCTGAAGGGAATTGGAGTCTGTTACAAGTGTGGTGAAAAGGGCCACCAAGCTCAAGATTGCAAGGGGAAAAAAGAGGCTGTTAATGTTGAATGCTAGAATTTTAGAGAAAAGGGGCATTATGAAAATGAATTTCCTAAGCACTGAGGAAACTTACCCTAGAAAATTCCAATGGAGTAAGGCCAAGTTTACACGATCACTACTACTGAGGTTGAAGCTCCAAAAGATGTGGTGGTAGGTAATTTAATGGTTTTCTCAAGTTTAGCCAATGATTTATTTGATTCTGGATCATCACATTATTTCATAACATCCCAATTTGATAAGAAAATTAGATATTTTCAATTTGACTTAACAAGGGATTTGTCAGTCAAAACTCCTTAGTGAAGTGTCATTGGAACAAAGTTTTGTGAATCAGTTCCCATTAGGGATTATAAATGTTCTTTATATACTGATACCATTATCACACCCATGATAGAATTTGATATAATCCTCAATATGGATTGACTTTTGGACTGTGATGTGAAAATTTATTATAAGAAGAAGGAGGTTACAATTTTCGATGACGATAAAGAGTACCTTATCTTCAGAGCAGAATCATCACCACCATATTCTTATCTAGATCCACCCCCAGTAGCTCTACTAAATTCAATTATTAGGGAGGAAGAGAATGAAATAACTATGGGTGAGGAAAATAATGATCAAATAGAGGACGTACCTATTGTGCAAGAATATGTTGATGCATTTCTAGAGGATTTACCTATACATCCTCCAAAGTGAAAATTTGAGTTTTCCATTGATTTAATTCCTAGTTCAAGTCCCATATCGAATACCCCTTATAGAATGGACACTGTGTAATTAGTGAAACTAAAGAAAAAACTACAGGAATTGAGTAATAAGGGATTTATGCTCCCTAGTGTTTCTCCATGGGGAGCCCCTGTTCTTTTTATTAAGAATAAAGATGGATCTATGAGGTTGTGTATTGACTATAGGGAGATATATTTTATAACAATAAAGAAAAAGTATCCCCTACCTCGAATTGATTATTTATTCGGCCAACTTAGTGGATCTCAATATTTTTCAAAGATTGACCTACGATTTGGATACCATCAGTTGTGTGTGAAGAAGGAAGACATTCTGAAAACAGCATTTCGAACCGGGTACGGGCATTATGAGTTAACAGTAATGCCTTTTGGGCTGACTAATGAAACCTCTATTTTTATGGATCTAATAAACAGATATTTCAAGGAATATATTGTTGACTTTGTAGTGGTATTTATTAATGATATCTTGGTATACTCCAAAAGCTATGAAGATCGTGAAAATCACTTGTGCATTATCCTAAGAAAACTTAGAAGAAATGAATTATATGGGAAATTTAGAAAGTGTGAATTATGGCTTCAAAAGATTTCTTTTATTGGCAACATTGTCTTTAAGGATGGAATCTCTATTGATCCTTCAAATACGAAGACAATCCAAGAATGGCTAGCACCGATGAGTATAACTCAGGAACGCAGTTTTATTGGTTTAGCAGGTTATTATCGGCATTTTTTCCAAAATTTTCACTGATTGGATAACCCATTAACCAAGCTCACACGTAAAGGGGTTAAATTTGTTTGGACAAAATAGTGTGAATTTTTTTTTGAAGAACTGAAGAGAATATTATTTAATGCTCCAACCATGACTCTACCATCAGGTAATGATGGGTTTGTAATTTATAGTGATGATTCAAAGAAAGGACTTGGTTGTGTCCTTATGTAGAATGATAGAGTAATTGCCTACACATCACGACAGCTAGAAATTCATGAACAAAACTATAACACTCATGATCTTGAGTTAGTAGCTGAAATCTTTGCTCTTAAAATATAGATACACTAAATCTATGGTGAAAAATGTGATATTCATACTGATCACAAGAGTTTTAAGTATATTTTCTCACAAAAATAACTCAACATGAGGTAAAGGAGATGGCTTGAACTTCTCAAGGATTATGATTTCACCATACACTACCACCCAGGGAAAGAAAATAATGTGGTAGATTCTTTGAGAAGAAAGGATCATAGAGTTTTGAACAAGATGAGCGTTGAAAGGAATCCTATATACATGGATCTAGTAAAGATGGATATGGGAATAAACATGGATAGTGAAACCTTAATGATTTTTCAAATGTTTTCTAAACCATCTTTACTAGAAAGGATAAAAAGTTATCATATTAATGATGAGGAATTTAAAAAGAAAATTGAAGTTATTAAATATGGGAGATTGATCGACTTCGTATATGAAGATGGAATTTTGAAATTTGGGAAGAGACATTGGGTTCCCGATATACATGATCTAAAAAGTGAATTGTTGGATGATGTTCATAGCTCTAATTTCTCTATACACCCTGGTAGTACTAAGATGTATAGATATTTGAAAGAAATTTTTTTGTGGGACAACATGAAGAGAGAGATTGATGATTTTGTGTCGAGATGTATGGTTTTCCAACAAGTGGAAGCGGGAATAAAACATCTTATAGGAGTCATGCAACCTCTTACCATACCTGAGTGGAAATGGGATGATATTATTATGGAATTTGTCATGGGACTACCAAAGACTCCTAGAATAAATAATTAAATATGGTTCATTGTTGATTGTCTTACCAAGTCATCACATTTTCTTTCTATAAGAGAAGACTTACAACTTGAACATTTAGAAAGAATATATATTAATGAATGTGTAAGACTTCATGGAGTACCCCCATCAATTGTTTTTTATCGTGATCTTCATTTTACATCAATATTCTAGAAAAGTATTTAGAAATCCCTAGATACTGAATTTCGTTTGAGCACTCCCAACCACCCTCAAACTGATGGACAATCAGAACGGTCTATTCAAAACTTAGAAGACATGTTGAGATCTTACTCAATTGACTTTTAAGGTATGTGGGATCAATATTTTCCTATAGTAGAATTTTCCTATAACAATATCTTCAATTCAAGTATTCAGATGGCACCATATGAAACATTATATGGAAAGATATGTTGCACAACAACTTGTTGGGATGATGTTGGTGAAAGAAAATTCGTAGGCCCATAACTAGTTGAGGAAACAATGGAAAAAAGTGATGATTATCCTAACCCACATCAAAGCACCCCAAAGTAGGAAAAAGAGCTATGCCGATAACCGAAGGAAGGATTTAGAATTTCAAGTAGGAGACCATGTTTTCTTGAAGGTATCTCCATGGACGGGTGTTATACATTTCAGTAAGAAGGTTAAATTGAGTCCCAGGTACATCAGACCTTTCAAAATTATAGAATGAATTGGATTTGTAGCTTATCATTCGACAATGCCTCCAAGTCTCCCTAATGTTCGTGATGTGTTCCACGTATCACTGTTGGGAAAATACATGCCTGACTCAATGCATGTACTCACCTATGAGGATATTGAACTAGAACCTGATATGTCTTATTATGAAGAGCCTATAAAAATTCTTGATACTAGGGAACAAGTGATGAGAACCCGAATGACTTGTCAGGTAAAAGTTCTATGGAGAAACCATAAGATGGAAGAGGTAATGTGGGAACCCGAGGAACTTATGATGAAGAACCACCCAAATATTTTTATGCTGTAATATTATAGAAATTTTAAGGACAAAACTATTTTAAGGAGGGGAGAATGTAACACCCAAACTTTCATGGTACGTTTCCCTTTGAATAATGCAGTAGCTTGCATTGTGCGCAACTTGGAGATTTAACACACCATAACCAATCAAACTAGCTGTTATGAATAGTAATACCCACTTTTTGAAATTTTATAAATTTTAATTTTCAAAATGGACTTCATTTTTGGATTTGGAATATAAAAATTAGCTTAGGGTGAATTTTTGGTATTTTTCTGAAAACTTTCAATTTTTGAAGAATAGTGAAAAAAACTACGTTGTTGTTTAAAATTGACTTTTTTATTTAAATAATTAGTTATTTTATTTTAATTTATTTTAGTTAAAAATAGATACGTAATAACAATCCATGTTCAAAGTAAATCATTAGGGTCATTTTATAATAAGTTTTGATATATAAAATTTTATTGAACTTTTTACCGTCTTTTACCCACTTTCCAAGAGCATTTGCAAATTTTCAAAAAACTTTATTTTACCACTTTTTTGAATTGAATTTCAAAAATATGTGAGACAAGGTTGACATCATTAAGTAAAATTTTTTTCAATAAGATGAATATATTATTTGGTAAATAGTACCTTTTGACTTTTATTTACAACGGTTAAAAGTAAATAGGGTAACTAAGGGTAAAAATGATATTATAATTACCCTAACGCATGTCCTAATTTTATTGGATAAGTGTAATTAGACCCAAAAAACCTTAGGAATAAAATATAACCCCCTTTTATCCACTTGTATTAGATTAGTACATTTATTATTATTTTATTTAAAGAAGAGTTAAAAGTGTTAAATTCAATGTTTAATAACTAAACCATTTTTAATATATGGTTATACATAAGATAATTTCAACTATAAATATTAATTATAAATATAAAAATATTTCCTACATAATTGTATTTTATTTATAAATTTTAGACATTAAATAACTAAATTTATTTATGAAACAATGATGATGCAGTGATTACCTTATTAATTGAAGATTAAAATAATTGATATTATAAATATCAAAATAAATATAATTTTATACTTTAGATGAATTAAACTAATTTTATAGGTTAATATGATATTTCAGGGTTGATTAAATGGTTTTTTAAGTATTCATGTTGTTATGATTTTCACAAAAAACAAATACTAAATAGTATCAAAATTGATATAATTCAGTTTCTAAAACAAATACTATATTATTAATTGTTATAATATTCCTAAAAATATATGGTTCGGAAAAAGGACTTATATAAGGTTATATATATTAATAATGAACCATTTATGGTTCTCTTGGCATGTTATAGTAAGTTTATTAACCATATAATATAAAAATACATAGAGACATGGTAAATATCAAACAATTTAACTAAGAGTTAAATCTAAAAGATAAGGTTAATATGGTGACATAAAACTATCTAAAACATATTTGTTGAGAGTTTTTCAACTACTCTCTACCTTATACTTGAAATAAATTATTTTTTAGCCATTAGAAACCGAAAATTATTTTATTATAAGATAATATTTCAATCTTTTTTAAAGTGACCCTCACCTCTCTTATAAAAGGGTACTTCCCATTCTCTCAAAATCTCACCTCCAAAGACATTTGGATCGGACAACCCCAGACCAAATATCCTTCCAAATTTCCACACATAAAAATAAATTCCTTACTTTGATCATAAATCCATCTTAAGGATCCCTTTTGATCAACTCAAAAGGAAACACCCGAAAAAGAGGTAATAATTTCACCACCCTCTTTCAAGTTCTTTTATTCTTCCACCTCCTCTTTATTTGTTGTTTCCATATCCAAATAATAACTCCAGTACCTTCCAAATACTATGATGTTATTATAAATTTTCTAAAACCATATTCATTATTCTATCCATCCTATAAATGACAAAGTCGCCATACGTGCGTATGTAAGGCTCACCGTCTCCACGTCGTGGTGTAGTTTGTTATCCAAACACTTAATTATTTGAATGGGTATAATAATGAGTATAACTGGTGTAAATAATAAATATAACATTTTAATGATTCTTTATATACGATATACCATTCAATTACATACGATTTCATCATCAATATAATGATATTGTCGCTCGTGCATACGTACGAATTACCGTCTCCACGAACATGATGATATTCATTCCCCATCGCAATCATTCAAAAATAATTTTCATTTTATGATTAAAAATAATGTTTAATAACTTAATATAATTCTGTATATGAATAAAATACATCCTATCCATAACAAATGTGGCTTACTTAACTGAGTATATAAAGGAAAACGGATCAGTTAACACCCGAAACGATGATACTACTAAAATATTATTAACAAAGAAATATTAGAGGATCATATATGATATCATATTTATGTATATAGTTATTTTATAATTTAATAACAAATATTTAACTATTATACAAGAGGTTAACATACCCTCGACCAGTGAAAAGTACAAGGTAAGGGTTACTGCTTTAATCTCTTTACTTATCTGAGGTTGTTAATACGTAAGTATCTACTGGGACCTCTTTATCATCCACATCCGTGTTTTCTTAAAAATGTGATTCAAAACATTTTTAATATTACTATACTATGGGATAAATTCATTTATACCCCTATTTGACCTTATATTTTTTTGAAAGGAATCTTCCCGTCCTTTTCGAAACAAGGAACTTTATGACCTTTTTGACAAAATTAAAGTAAGAATGTTTCTTAACTTATACGGTGGGTGTGGCTATTTTCCACTGTTATATCATCGTCAAAGCATCCCATAAAATATTATAAGAATATTTTTAAAATAAATGTTTTATTTTATAATTATGTGACTTTAAAATGATTTCAAAATGGAAGGAGGTATTTATTTCAAATAGTTTTCATTTCATATATGTCAATATCCTTTGATGGATTCTAAACTTGTTTGAAGTTGATTTATTATGATACAAATCTTCCATATTGTATTGAACTTTTTGTGATATTTTTTACTGTGGATGTGTTATTTTTACACCATTCATGTTTTATGGATAAAGTATTGACATTTCTTATGCTAGTTTTAATACGAATGTTTATGTTATGTTTAAACGTTTTCATATGAGAAATGCATTGGACTTAGTAAGTAAAGGGTGGAGCCCGCTATAGCTCCTTGATGATCGGTAGGTCTCATGAGACAAACTAGTGTATTGGCACAATTCCTTGATAAAATCTTATTTTTAGTCTTGGAACAAGGCCTTGACTATGTGGTTATGAAGTCTGGCATTATGCATTCCATCATTATGAAAGTGGCTATTGATATTGCATGTGATTATTCGACTAGTAGAATATCAATGTGAATAAGTAAATGAAATTATTTGATTTTATATTTTCCATATTATTCTAAAGTTTAAGTTTAAAACGCTTTTGTTTTAGTCTTATACGTTGCCTTAAATGTTTATGCTTATTTATAAAGGTTTATTTTATATTGTTATCCTTACTGACCATCTGAGCTCACCCCTTTCTATGTTTTATTTTTTCCAAGATATGAAGAATTATTTTATGGTTGACCTGTAGGGATAGGATAAGGATATAAGTGTGTTCAAAAGGGACAAAATGTTATTGGTGTTTTTATTTCATTATGTAATGTAAAACTTATGAATGTATCTAGTACTTACAAGGATACTAAACTGAACTATATTTTAGGACATGATTCCTTGTATCATGCCAATGTTATGTAATAATGCTTCTACTCTGGGTAACTAGGGTCAGGGCGTTACAGTTACGTTGAAAATTATTTTAAAATCATAAATAGTATTTTTTTTGTTAATATTCAAATTCAGTTAAGAAATATATTTTGACAAATTAATGGATTTTTGAATTAATTAATATTTTAATAAAATATAATTATTAAATTAATTTTACTAAAAATAAATGATTGTATAATATTTATGAAGTCAAATGAAATTTTTATTAAGGTTTGAAAATTGTTTTATCAAAACCTGTCAATTTTCATTAAATGAAGGTTTTTATTTTAAAAGTAGAAATTTAAAAATTTATAAAATTATTTGATAAAATAAATATTATTTTTGGAATCAAGACATCAAAATTATCCAATGATGAATTCTTCATAATTTTCTGAGATAGTTTAATTTTTGGGGAAAAATTAAATACTGTATAAATATATAACGTGTTTTATAACATCATAATGACCCAATAGTGATGTAATAAAATACTTTAAAGGTTATATTCGTACAAATATAATTTTTTCCTTTTAAATAATGTAATCTTAGTATTATTTGATTAATTTTAAAAAGCCTTAGTGAATCCTCCAAGCCATATAAAATATTTTAATATTTAAAAAACATTTCCTTGAAAGTTTTACTCACCTCCACATAATAAAGGGTTTTATTTTAATATATTCAACCTTTATCCTTTTAAAATAATGTATTCCACTCACCTTTTCTTGAAACCATGGGCAAAATCTGTTGGATGGTTTGTGGTTTTGAATATTTTAGTGTATAGTGTCAAAACCAAAATAATAAATAATTCCCCTACCTTTTCTATAGAAACCCACCCCCAAGCACCCATTTATCTTCACTAAAGATATTTGAAGTTTGACCATCCTCTAACCTCTGCTCCCTATAGTCCTACCAAGCCTTCCCCAAGCTCCCAATAACCCTCTCCCATGCCTTTGGAGTCACACATCCAAGTAAGGGATCTTCCACTCTCCTCTTTTATCAAGTAATCCTATTATGATACGTCTTTCAATTTCAATTTGAATATGTTGGTATATTTTAATACATAATCCCCTTAATATATATTTGATTTATAAATAATGATATATTCATTTCCACTCCCATTAATCCATCCACGATCCTCTGTATACACCAGTTAACATGCTGAAATTTCGTAGGGGATCTCCCTCTCTCCTTTTTCTTCAAACACGTATTTTATGTCATGCCTTTTAATTTCCATTTTCTTGATTTGGGATATGTTATTCCATAACTCCTTACTATTAATTTTATTTATACATTATGGGATCTTCATTTCACTCCCATTAATCCCCCATATGATCCTTTAATCCCACCTGTTACTATGCCAAAATTCCGTAAGGGATTTCTCTCTTCTCATTTCCATTCAAGAATATATTTTATATTATACATCTAAATTATATTTCACATATTGGAATATTATGTAAAATTATCCCCTTAATTTATAACCCATATATATTTTATTATATTTCTCTTTCTCTCTCATCCACCAAATTTGTGAATTTCCATATGACGTTGTGATGCTACCAAAATTGCGCTGATATTTTTCATGCTAAAATCATTGTGTAGTGAATACCATAACCATTCCTCTATCAAGGGTATTCAACTTTATAAATACTTACTTATCAAATGGTAACTTACATGTATTAATTCCACTTTCCTTGATTGTGGAAAAAAATTTAATGTTGAATTAATCCATGTTATATGATATATGTGGCACACTTAAGCATGATATTGAAAAGACAATGAAAGTTTCCCCTGATAGAGATCTAGTGCATTGGGTAATGTTTATTATCATGGTACATCATGTTGGGATAAGGTGTTTACCAGATTCCTTCGTAGAGATTTTTTCCACCATATTGGGATGGGGGTTTACCTGATTCTTTTATGTTAATGATGCAGTGTTTTAAGTTGTTTCCACATTTACATGTTATGATAATCATGTAATATCATGAAATTATGTTAATGTTTCTCTTATGATCCATTGATATACCTATTTCCTAACATGTATTGTACTCTTCATTTTATTCCTTTTTTAATCCATTACTGGGATTTATATCTCACCCTTTTCTTATGTATATCCTCAAGTAATCCCATGCAATGTTATGTATGAATGAATATTATGCTCATGTAAAAGAAGTTTTCAATAAAGATGTATATTTCATGCTTTAAGTTGTTATGTAATGTTCATAAGCCCCAAATACACTATACTTGTCTATATTTTAGGTTTTATTAAGTGCATGTTTATATAACAAATAATGTGTAAATATGAAATAAAGAGCAGGGTTGTTATAGTTTGTATCAGAGGATTGGTTTAGTTATTTTTTGGATTAGGATTAGAAAACTCCAGTGGAAACCTTTGAGATAAGACTACGTATAAGAAAATAATCCCTAAATTTCTCAAGTATAGAGTAAGTGGTTTATCAAAAAAAAATCATCTTTATCTGGATACAAACAAGTAGAGGTAGCTCTAGCACAGATGTATCTAGGGGTAAAACCCAAAAACACCACCTTATGCTAGACATGAAAGGGAAATGGTGCCTGACTGCGGGCCTTGCTGCACTCTTGATTCGAAACACTTAGTAGATATGATTTGGTAAATTCATAAGCTTAGTATAGACCACTGTAAAGGGAAAAAAATCCATAAGAATATATGATAGGAAGTATATTGTGTATAACTTAGATCGAATCCTAGAAATTTAAAAGTTAAGGAGATAAATGTAATTTATAATTTATCCCTTTTTGTTATTGGATTCTCATTTTTGTGTTTAATAGTTTAAAATTACTCATCCCTAAGTCTATGGATAAAGTAGAACAAGAATCAAAAATTGAAAGGTAGGGTTATCTTCCATAGTTCAACACATTATTTTATATAAATAAAGTTTAGTAGAACCATCAAAATACCACCACAAAAAAGGAAGTAGAGATGTTGGTGAAAATATCAAATGGGGAAATTATATCATCCCATGCATATGACTCCTCCCCTATCAAAATTTGTGGATAAAACTTCTTGTAGAACCTCATCATACTTCCCTTGATGGAATTTGATGCAATTCTTGACATGGATTGGATTTCCCTATATAGATCCAGCATAAATTACTATGAGAGAGAAATCACCATCTATATGGTTAATCGACCACTGATTCTATACAAGTGAAAGGAGGAGGATGAATCCTATTTAGTACCATTATATCAAGCATCGAAATTACTGACATATGAGTACACATATCTTCCTCATATGATTGAGTATAAGGAATGAACCATCCTCAAAGACATGCCTATTATGAGGGAATTCCCTGATGTGTTTCTGAGGGAATTATCTAGTCTTCCTCTTTAAATAGATGTTAAATTCTCGATTGATTTTATACATGGGTCATTTCCAATATCCAATAATCCCTATAGAATGACCATTGTTGAGCTTGAGGAGATAAATAAACAGCTACATGAGAATATGAAAAAAGGTTTCATATGCCCAAGTGATTCACTATGGAGTGTACCAATCATCTTCATCAAGAAGAAGTTTGTGTCAATGCACCTTTTAATTGATTATTGTGAGCTCAAAAAAATCATGATAAAGAACAAGTATCATTTTGCATGAATTGATGACTAATTCGATCAGCTATATGGAGCATAATACTTCTTGAAGGTGTATTTGTGGTTCAGATATTACCATGTAAGGGTGAATAAGGAGGATATCCCCAAGAATGCTTTTCGTATATCATATGAACACTAGGAATTTATTGTAATGCCTTTAGGACTCACTAATGCTCAAGCAACCTTCACAGACTTGATAAATAGATTAATTAGATATTACCTCAACAAATTTGTGGTATTATTTATAGATAATATTCTAATATACTCCAAAAAAATAGGATCATGAGGAGTATCTAAGCACTGTACTAGAGACCTTGTAAAAGGATAAGCTCTATGAAAAGTACAAAAAGTGTGAGTTCTAGTTGAAGGAAGTATCATTCTTGGGACATATCATCATAAGTAATGGGATATCTATGGATCCTTCCAAAATAATTGAAATTTATGGATGGAAAAGGTCTAAATCTATGATGGATATCCGTAGCTTCTAGGGGTTAGCTGGATATTATCACCAATTTTTATGAAATTTCTCATGATTTTCAAACCTCTTACCAAGATAACTCGGAAGGGATTCAAGATTTCTTGGAAATATGAATGTGATGAAATATTCATGGATTTGAATAAGATTCTTTTCATTTCCCATGTTCTCATACTACCCATAATAGTGAGCTTTTCGTAATCTCCAATGATGATTCAAAGAAGGTCATGGGCTATTTGTTAATGCAGAATGAAAAATTCATTTCCTATGCCTCGAGGAAGTTTAAAATTTATGAGTAAACATATCCCACACAAGTTCTGCAGTTGGTAGTTGTGATCTTTTCATTGAAAATATGGCGTCATTATATATTTAGGGAGAAGTGTGAAATATATACGAATCACAAAAGTCTCAAATATATATTCACACATAAAGATCTGAATATGAACCAACGAATATGGTTAGAGCTCATCAAGGATTATGACTGCACAATCCATTACCACCATAGGAAAGTGAACAAGGTGGAAGTTGCTCTGTGTAGAAAGAACCCAACAATTCTATCATTGATTATAATTTAAAAGGATCCAATCATCTTAGATTTGATGAAGGTGGACATTGGAATCATAACTAAGGTAACATCATCCATCCTTTCACAAATCATTTCTCAGCCGTCTCTTTTTGGAAAGGATAAAGGATGACCAAAACTATGATGAGGGAATTCAAAAGAAAGTTCAAACTATCATAAAAGGGATTTCCTTAGAGTTTGATGTTAATGAAGATGTAATTGTGAGATTTGGGTCAAGACTTTGTGTTCCGTCAAATTCAGAGTTAAAGAAATAACTTTTGGATGATGCACATAGTTCAAATTTCTCCATTCACCCAGGAAATAAGAAGATGTATTGAGATATCTAAGAACACTATTGGTGGGATAACCTAAATAAGTATATCGCTAAATATACATCAATGTGCATGGTATATCAGCAAGTGAAGGCTGAGAGGTGTAAGTCTAAGGTGATGATGAAACCATTACCCATACCAATATAGAAATGGGAAAACATTACCATGGACTTTGTCACTAGACTTTCAAATACATACAAAGGAAACAATGATTTTGGGTTGTTGTGGATCATCTTATAAATATTGCACACTTCATTGCACTTTTAGAGGATTTATCACTAGATAAACTGGAATAGATATACATCAGATAAGTTGTAAGGCTGCATGAAGTACCACTATCGATTATGTCTGATCAAGATCCAAGATTCACCTCTATGTCCTGGAAGAGTCTCCAATATGCTCTGAACACTAAATTTAACTTTTAGCATATCCTATCACCCTCAAATTGATGGCCAATCTGAGTGGACTATCCAGAAACTTGAGGACATATTGAGAGCTTTCTCAATAGACTTCAAAGGTGGATGAGACTAACATCTTCCTTTGGTGGAGTTCTCTTACGACAACAGTTTCCACTCAAGAATCCAAATGGGTCCTTATGAATCCATTTATGGGAAGAGGTTTAGAACACCAAAAAGTTGTAATGAAGTTGGGTAATAAAAACTTATAGGCTCGAAAATGGTTGATGAAATAATGGTGAAGGTTAAGACCATCTAGAAGCACATCAAAGATGCCCAGAGTCGAAAAAAGATCTATGCTAAAAATCATTGATGAGACGTTGAGTTTGATTCTAGAGAAATGGTATTCCTCCACATATCTCTGTGGATGAGATTTATGAGATTTGGGAATAAGGGAAATCTTAGTCCAAGGTACATTGTCCCTTTTGAGATCCTTGATCACATCGGGGAAGTGGCATATCGACTAGAACTCCCACCAAACTTGTCTCGTGTACATAATGTATACCATGCATCACTCTTGAGGAAGTACATATAATACCCATCACATGTATATAGTCGATATATGATACCATTGGATAATGACCTCTCCTATGAAGATAATCCAATGAAGATATTGGATCATAGAGAAAAGGTTCTATGAAATAAGACAATTTACCTTGTCAAAGTGTTGTGGAGAAACCACAAGTTTGAAGAGGAAATGTGGGAACCGAAGGAAGTGATGGGGTATAGTTACCCCCATCTCTTTTAGTGTGGGAAAACAAAATTTCTAGAGAGAAATTTCTTGGGGGGTGTAATGACCCGAGCATTTATGAATAAACTTCCCTTTCTTTTAATAAAATGTCTTATAGATATAGAAAACACATGCAATCCTTTTATTTTATAAAATCCAATTACATTTAAATTACTGTTATGTATCCTTACCATTGATAATATAGTCTTTGAACAGTGATCACATAACTAGTATAAATATAGGGTTTTAACAAATCCTTCTGACATAGACAAAGGAATTGATGGCCTCAACCAGTAGGATTGTACCCTTTAAAGCCCATTTATCGGAGCTTCTGATGGAGGTAGAATTTATAGGATTTTCCTAATACCAATCCCAAGCCAAGATACCACAACTTAAGCATGAGTGAAACCATTTACAGGAGAAGTTCAAGATCATCGAGATTGCGACCCAAACCATGTTCAACAAACAACCCCATGAAAGCCGCACCATCACACACCTTACTCATAGGAGTATGCATTTATAATAAAGGTATATTTAAAAATACCATATAATTATGATTTTGTGAATTATTTTTATATTTAATAATGAAAATAATTTAATTTTATTATCGTTACTTGGCAATTTTTTTTAAACCACACATAGTATTTTTGGTTATTATTCAAATTAAATTAAGAAATCTATTTTGATGAATTAATGGATTTTTAAATTAAATAATATTTTAATAAAATATTATTATTAAATTAATTTTATTAAATATAAATGATCGTATAATTTTTATGAAGTCAAGTGTAATTTTTATTAATGTTTGAAAACTGATTTTTCAAAACCCATCAATTTTTAATAAATATCGGTTTTTATTTTAAAATTGATAATTCACCTATTTATAAAATTACTTATATAAAATTGATATTATTTTCTGATTCAATATTTTTAAATTATCCAATGATTAATTTTTCATAATTTTCTGAGACAGTCAAATTTTGGGGTAAAAATTAAATATCGTATAAATTTATAATGTGTTTTATGACATCATAACGACCCAATAGTTATGTAATAAAATACTGTAAAAGATATATTCGGCCAAATATATATTTTCCCTTTAAAAAATGTAATCTAAGATTTATTTGATTTATTTTATAAAGCCTTAGTGAATCCTCTAAGACATAAAAAATATTTTAAGATTTTAAAATCATTTCCTTGAAAGTGTTACTCACCACCACATAAGAAAAGGAAATATTTTAATATCTTCAACGCTTATAATTTTAAAATAATGTATACCAATCCCCTTTTCCATAAACCATGGGAAAAACCATGGTATTGTTTGTGTTTTTTAATATTTTAATGTGTAGTGTCCAAAACCAAAATAATAACGAATTCTCCTACCTTTCCTATATAAACCCACACATGAACCCATTTCTCTTCACTAAAGATCTTTGAAGATCAACCACCCTCTGACCCCCTACTCCCTATAGTCCTCCAAAGTCTCCCCCCAAGATCCCAAGAAGCATATCCCAATCCTTTTGAGTAACACATCCATGTAAGGGATCTTCTACTCTCCTCTTTTATGAAGCACACCTTTTATGATATGTCTTTCAATTTCAATTTTCATATGTTGGGATATTTTCATACATAATTCCCTTACTAACCATTTTATTAATAAATAATGAGGTATTCCTTTCCACTTTCATTAATCCATCCATGATCCTCTATATACACTTGTTACAATGCTGTGATTTTGTAAGGGATCTCCCTCTCTCTTTTTTCTTCAAGCACCACTTTTATGTCATACCTTTTAATTTTCTTTTTATTGATTTGTGATATGTTCTTACATACCTCATTACTTTCCATTTTATTTATACATTATTGGATATTCCTTTAACTCTCATTAATCCCCCCTATGATCCTTTAAGCCCACCCGTGATTATGCCAAAATTCTTTAAGGGATTTCTCTCTTCTCATTTTCATTCAAGGATTTATTTTATGTTATGCATCTAAATTCCATTTCACATATTGTAATATTATATATAAGGATACCCTTACTATCCATATCATGTATAAATGATTATAAACCCCTTTATCCCTCATCAACCCAATTTATGAATTTCTATATAACGTCGTTATGCTGCCAAAATTACACTGTGATTTACCATGCCAAAATCATCAGTAGTGAATACCATACCCATTTCTTTATCAAGGGTATTACCATTTATGCACACATAATTATCTAATGGTGACTTACATTGATTAATTACATATTCCCTGATCATGGAATAGATGATGATGTTGAATGATTCCATGTTATATGATCTATGTGGAAAACATAATGATGATATTGAAATGGTTATGACGGGTGCACCCTGATGGCGATCCAATGCATTGGGGAATGTTTAGTATCATGATACATCATGTTGGGATATGGTTTTACTTTATTAATTTATGTTAATGATGTAGTTTTTTATGTTATTTCCACATTTCAATGTTATGATAATAATTCTATATCATGCCTCTATGTTTATGTTTCTCTTATGATCCATTGATATGACTATTTCCTAACATGTATTGTATTATTCATGTTATTCCTTCTTTACTCCCTTACTGGGATTTATAGATCATCCTTTTCTTATGTATTTCCTCAGGTTATCCCATGCAATTCTAAGTACGAAGGAATTCTGTGGTCATGTAAAAGAACTTTTCAATAAAGATGTGTATTTCAGGTTTTAAGTTGTTATGTAATGTTCCTAATCCCCAAAAACACTAGTACTCTAATACTCCAAGTTTCATTAAGTGGATGTTTATGTAATAAATCATGTTTAAATATGAAATAAAGAGTAGGGTAGTTATATAAATTATTATGAAACCCATTTCCTTTTCATGGGTTTTGATATAATGATTTATTTCTAATCTTGTGGCACACATATGTATGATTTTAATTATGTGACAGGTAATACCAATATCTCCTTGTAATTCATTGGCTAAAGATTGTTATCTCATTAGATAAATAGGACTATAATGGGGATTGAACCGAGTTCAGTAAGTGTATTTTTCCACTATTATAGTATTAGGATTCAACCTTGACTACTACGATGGTTTGGGGAGTAAACTCATTCCACTATGGTAGTCTTAGAAATGAATATTTACTGCTAATGAAAAGATTTTCTATTCTTATTTGTATGAGAAAAATTTATGTATTATGATAATGTAAACTTCTCATGAATTATTTTATGTTATTTCCTTTTTATTTTTGTGTTATAAACTACCAAGATTTATGTCCTGACTCAAGTTTCTGATCCATAATTTGCAAGTTATAGATTTGAAATGTTATTCTCTTGTTCTCATACCCTTATACTCATGTTATATTGATATCTCCCTTAATTACCCATACTTAGCATTTTAGATCACCATTTCTTATATTTCTTTTACCCATGTTATGAAGAAAGGTATTATGTATGATATTTTTAATAAGGGTTATAGTTTTAGAGAACATAGTGTGAGATGATATAGTTCACTTATAGACTAGTTGTTTATGATTTCATGTTTCCAAATGCACTATACCTATATGATTCTAGCATGGAACTTTATTTTATGTAATGAATATTCATCTATTAAGATGTGATATCAATGTATGAAAAGTGTGGGTTGTTATAGTGTGTGTCTATGTGTAAATATTATAAATTATTTTTATATATAATTCATAATTATAGTCTATTTAAATATTATTAATTATATATACAAAATATGTAATATATAATAATTATATATACAAAATATATATTAGTATTAATTATATTTAAAATGGCTATTAATTATTAATTATGTAAATGTATAATTATATTTAAAAATATTATTAATTTTATATAAATATCATTCTATATACGTATAAAATAGTTATTAATTTTATATTAAAAAATACTATTAATTTAGTTTGATAAATATGAGTTCAGAGGCTCTTCATTAAGAATAGAGATAAATTACAAGAGTCTAAAAGAAGTAATTTTACATTTATCATGAATTAATATTGGTGAAAGGTCACTAGGAAGAATGTTAGATCATATAAGTCCCTCCTAAGAGATGCCTTTTTTTACAAGACCATCAGCAAGGCGATTGGCTTCCTGAAAGGTGTTGGTGATGATGTAGTTCATAGAGTAAATATTTTCAAGAAAAATCACCCATTTTTCTATTATATTTCACTAGAGATGAATTATACCCATCCTAATGTCTTGAAAAATTGCGGTGGAGTCACATAAAGACTATAAGTTCTTCCAACCTCTCTAACATGCATGATCAACTGCTCTAATAAATCCCAATATTTCTACTTCCAAGGTGATGACATTGCCACGAGGAGTATAGAGTCATTACACCATATCACTGTTATAGTCCCTGAAGATAACCCCATACCCTGATAGACCCAAATTACCCCTCGAGGTGCCATCAGTATTACATTTCAATCAGCTAGTGAAGGGGGGAAACCATATGACTTAAATATTACCTAGGGGTTTAGGAAAATTACCTATAAAATACAGTCCCCTTAAGATAGTAAAATCTCTGACCGAGTTACTGCAACATGCAGTATGTAGTGAGTTATCACTCTGAATTACTGTGATAATAGTATCTAGTATTAGATTTGGATTGAAGAGAGCCTGTGAATAAATGACTTCATTTCATCCTCTCCATATCACGTGAAGCAGTTCTGCACATGCAACCTTCAAGAGTACATAGATCTACATAGAGAGATGGATTTATAGCATCTTACATAAGGATTTTTGTAGCAAACCTACTTTAGGGGGATGAATCTCAAAGATATTAAGAAATTTCTTCCATAGATATTGAACTATTTTTCAATTAAAGAAAATATGATCAACATCTTCATGGTGTTGATGAAAAATGGAACATTTAGAGAATAGGGAGAATCCACTCGCTATAGATTCTTATCAACTAGAATTTTATTTAGCAAGAGCCTCTATATAAAGGTGAATCTTGAAGGAGAAATCCATCTTTTTTTAAGCTACCAATCCATTTATAGTCTCCCTGAAGTAGGTGTTTGTAGAGAACCATGGAATAAAGCTGTTCATTTGGGGATTGGTCCCAAATGAGCATATCATGATGATAGATGCAGTTATGGATTGTAATAGTTGCAGTAATATCTTCAGGGAGTATGTCCAAATTTTCTAGTTAATCCATGATTGATGTGTTCAAATTAATTGTAGTGTCCAAGGTACCGACCCGATTGATAAGAGGTTCTCCAGCCCAGTTGGTATGCCAAAATTTAAGAGAGTAATTTTCATTGATAATCCAATGAGAGCGCATGTGAATTTTTTGGAAGATATATTTTAGACCAGTCCAAATGGAGAATTCCATGTAATTCGATTTTCCAGCAAAAAGGATGGAAGAAATATTGATCGGAGAAAGTCCATGGAGGCCACTTTCTTGTTAAATAACCTCCAAAAAAAATTATCATGGAAATATTGGTTCAATAAAGAAATGTTTTTAATCTAAATAACACCTAAAACTTGAGGTATGCAATAGTATTTCTAAGAAGCTATAATGTTCTTCAGTTCCATAACATTTCCACTCCAAACAAAATTCCTCATCATGGAGTTAATGGATTTGATGACCACAGTAGGCCAAGTGTACACCATGAATGAGTAAACCATATTTGAAATCACCACATTCTTGATGAGTAAAATGAACACTACTATCAACAATGAATTTCCTTTCCAAGATGCAAGATTTTTTCTAATTTGACTAGCTATATTAGAGACGTGAGAAGCCCTTGGCTTACCCTAGAACATGTGAACCCCATGGTAAGTAAAAAGGATGGAGACTTCTTCAATTCATAGTTCATTAATGATGTATATATTTATTGAGGCCAAAATATTCTTCCCAAATTATATGAAGTACTTGATCCAGTTGATCTTCTAGCCATTGACATTTTCACAGTGAAAGAGAGAATTTTTGATGTTGTTGATATTCCTTCTATTTCCCTGAGTGAATATTATAATATCATTAGTAAAAATATACTGAGATGGGGGTATAAGTACCTCTATAATATTTTATGGTTTCAATTTCACTCATATGAACCATGTAAAGAAAAAATTTGGTAAAATATTATTCCAAAATTGTGAAGAGAATAAATGAATGAGGGTCCCCATGTCTTACCCCCTGGAGCATTTAAAGTTCCCTTCTAGAGATCCATTAATAATGATAGATATACTAGAAGATTCTAGAAGAGTTTTTATCCAATTTATGAACATCATTCTGAATCCAAAACTATGGATCATAATAGTTATGAAGGACTAATCAATTGTGTCGAAGGCCTTCTTGATGTCTAGTTTGAGAGAAATGTTACCAACCTAGGTGGACTTTATAAGGAGGTTAACACACTCTGAGGATATAAGAAAATAGTATTTGATGCATATTCCTTTCATGAACCCAAATTGACTCCAAGATATAATTTTATCTGAGACTTGAGCAAGTTTATTGGTAAGGATCTTTGTGAAAATTTTGTGCATGGTTTTGAAAAGTGTTACTGGTCTAAATTTGATAATATCACTAGTTTTCTCCACTTAGGTTATTAAAGATATAAACTAAGCATTGAATACTTGAGTAAAGGTCCACCATCCCTTAAACAATTCTTGACTAGCTTGTGCACATCATTATAAACAATTTCCCAATGGAGCTGGAAAAATGAATTTGTGAATACATTCAGACCAGGTGAGTTGTCCTTCTTACGGACAAAAATAGTTTCTGTGATTTCAAATTCAAGTGGTATTGAAGTGAGAAGAGATTTATACTTTGTATCTTTCAACTTGTGAATTATACCTTAATTTAGCATCCCAATCCTTGGTGACCCGTTAAAGAGGTTTATGTAGAAGGAAACATTGTGATTTGAGAGCTATTTCCTTTCTTCAATGAGTCAGTCTTCATCCTTGAGAAGTGAAACGGTCATGTTTTCCCTTATATTTATTTAAAAATAATTAAATAATTTTATGTTTTGACCTCTATCAACAATCCATTTAATTTTGAATATTCCCTTATTGATGTTATATCTGAGTTTGATAAGCATTTGAAGCTTACATGACATCTCAGTTTCATGATCTAAATTTCCAGTGAAGTTTCTCTTTGTATCTTATTCTTGTACTTAATGTATGGAATACTCAAGGGCATAAATTTATACAACAAGTGAGATGAATTTGGATTTACTCCACTCTTTTATTTTTTTTCCTTGAACATTTGGAGCTGGAAAATACAGATCAAAGGGTTGGAAGCACATTCATTTAATGTCCAAGAATCATGATTTTTTTTAGCATTCTGGGAGACAAGACCCATCATTATTGAATCTAAATGGAAGAGGTTGACTTTTATCATTATTATAAAGACTAATGAAGATGGGATGATGACCATAGTTGGGTCTTTCCAATGTGACACATGTGATGGGATTCCATTTTCCATGAAAAGCATCATTAACAAAGGCCCTATCGATTCTTCTTACCCTCATGCCATTTAAATGTTTTATGTACCAATTAAAATTGGACCCAAGGATTTTTATTTCAATTAGGATTGATTCAGCAACACCTATTTTGAAATCCTTGATTGAAATTGAACTGTACACTAGCACCAACTTCTCATCTGCATGAAGAATGGAGTTGAAGTCCCCAATTATGGACCATGGGTCCAAGATAATGTTATAAAGTTCCCTAATTTTCATCCATAGATATCTCATATCAAAGTATCTTTTAAAAGCATAGAAAATTGAGTAGTACATTTTTTTCCATCTGTGTCAATGCTATAGGTTATTATTTGACTGTCCTCCTGAATAATGGAAGGATTCTCAACTCTAATATGAACCCATAACCATATTATTTCTAAGGTGGATGTAGTTCGAGAAGAACCCATCCTGGAGCATCCCCTTCTATTGAGAAGAGTGTATTGATTCGATGAAATAATAATTGTCTCATAGATTCCAATAAAGTCAGGTTTGTACCTACCTGTAAGGAGCCTGAGGGAACCTTCTGTGTCAGTGTTGGCTATTCCTCGATAATTCCAAAAGTGAATCCTCATTTTAGGAATGGTTTACAGGTGAATCCCCCATTAATTATTCCTATCTATTTTTCATTGTGACTTCCTGGAAGCCCCTACCTTTGTGTGAGTTGTGGTAGATTTTTGGATCTTTGGAATTACCATCAGTTTGAGTTTGTGTGGTAGTACTTGCATCTTCTTTTGTGGGAGTGCGGACCAGAGTGTCCTCATTCTGGATGTCATTTTTGAAATTGATAGGGATCTCATCTGATGCCCCCTTATTTTCTAAAGAGTGATGGAACCATATTGAGGAATTATAATCTTCTATCATGATTCCATGGATGAGAATAACTTCAATGGGAATTCTTATTGCATTCTGAGCATTAGTATCAGTTGTTCCCTCCTTAACACCCAGAGTATGCTGGGTGATTTCTGAGATTTCTATAGGTTTATCTAGTTGAATGGCCACATCAATTTCTTAGGATACAATGTCTAGAAGGAACTACTCATCTTGAATAGATAGGGAAGTGTGTATAAAATTCAAGGAAAAATAAAGGAAATACAGTTCCATTGGTGGCTCACACTACTATCTGGCTTCATCTGTGCAGGCTGGAATTGCAGCTTTTTCAGATTGTTGGTCTTCTTCCTCAACCAATGCTTCCCATTAGGATCCAGTAGAAATACATTTTACTTCATTCAGTTATTTCATTGGTTCAGATACATCCTTTTTCTTATAGTTCACCTATTTTGATTTCTTACCTCTCTGGACTTCCCTCCAGGAGGTGGTGCTGGTAGCTGGCTGGAAAATCTTTTTAATACCCCGATAGTTGTTGATTTCATGCCCCACCATTTTAAAACACTAAAAATATTGAGGGATATTCTAAAATTCATAATTAATCTCCATTTTATGATCATCAGCAACCAGGGAGACCCATGTTGGATGTGGTAATTCCATATTTATTTCAATTAGCACTCTTGCATAGAGGCTGATATCCATATTAATGGTGAACTTATCCATCTTAAGGGGGGTTCTAATTATGGAGGCCAGATCATTCAGAATTTTGGAATTCCAATAAACCCATGGTAGTCCTTGGATCCTAGTCCAAACCTATACAAGAGAATTCCTTTGCAAGAAGGGATTGAAGTTTGTTTCCGAATCTGAAATCTTGAAGAATCCTAGTTAGATATTAAGATTACTAGTATTCCAGGCCATATCCAAGTGTTCATGTGACTCTAGTATGACATGAAAATAACCCTTCTCAATTAGTATGAGTTTCCATTTCAAAAAAAACTACATTTAATTTATATATGTGTGTTATATATTTAACTAGTTAATTACTAGTATTAAAATATAACTATATGTAAATATAAAGTCTAGTAAAATATATATATATATATATATATTTGTATATAGTTAAGTATAATTCATGTGTAGATACTAAATTAATATTTTTATTTTCTGAAATATTTATTCTAACATCTAAAATTTCAATTGTTTTATATTAAAAATATTTTCTTTTCAATATAATAATATATTAAATGTAATCATTGATATATATATATATATATAATATAATATTTATTAAAATTAAATTTTAATATATATATATATATATATTATTTATATATATTCTTAGTTTTTTTATTTTATTAAATAAAATTCTTCTTTATCACTACTTATTTTAACATTAATAAAAAACTCTTGGATGATAAAGAATAGTTTTTAATAATGCTTAGATTTAGCACTGATAAAAATGAAGGTTATTATTAATTTTTGAATATGTTGATAAATGCCACCATCCAATTTTCTATTTTTAGTAATAGTCAATAAATGCATTTAAATTCTTGAAACCATACCCTCCTCACTCATTAATTTTAATAAATACATTACATTTCAGTTAGAAAACCACTCTCCTACCCAAAATACTTCTCCACTAAAACTTCATAAAAAATAGTTTGAAATGTCACAAAAATATTTTAAAACCTAAAAATTGATCATCCTTGAATAAGAAAAAGTAAAAGAAATTCTATTCATAAAAACACACTAATACTCCTTTGATAATAATCAAAATTTAAACTCTTGTAATATAGGTATAACATTTCCTTGAATATTGAAAAAGTATCCCTAGGGGATCATCCAATAATAGGTAGAAGCCCCAAAAATATCTAATAGATTATAATGACCTACACTTTTTCATGTCAGTGGAATAGGAGAAAGTTAAGAAATTTTTTGATTTAGTGTGAGTATGAATAAGAAATTTCGAATTCAGATTGAGACAGATTTGTTTGGAGGCTATTCAAGAGTCTGAATTAATGTTTTATACATGGAGGGACCTGGGGAATATAAATGGGTGTATTTTCTTATGGGTGTAAGTAACAAAACTTGGTGCATGAAAAAAAATCCGATTGGTATCCTGGTCAGTGTCCATTAGACTTCTGGTGTCTAAGAAATTGGGGACACCCCCACCATCGGATTCCTGACTCTTAGCATCAAGGACCCATTGGCTTGATCAAAAATCCAATGAGGGTCACTAAACTTTTAGTTTTCCCTACCCCATTTTTCAAATAAGGCGTAAAGGGGGATTTTCCCTTTTAATTTTATCAACCCCACTCAAGGGTTATATTTCCCATCCACTAAGGTGGATCCACTACATTTCTATCCCATTTCTGCTTGTGATCCAGGGTGGCTTGGGTGTTGTTTTTCACACAAATTCAAGCTAATCCTTTCCATTTTATTTCTCACTATCATGGTAAATACCCTAAATGGAGGGGTGAATTAGGGTATGTCAATCTTTTCTTTTACCCACAAAAATGATTTTTTAAACTATTATTAAGAATAATATATCCTTCACACTGAATTATGAAATGGTAAGGCACAACAAAAGTGGTACACAATAGTTTTACAAGGTTCACCAAAACTAGGATAATACAAGGATCACACACTAATACTATTTCAATGACTCTCTAATCAACAACAATGATTAACTAATCACCAAAAATGATTCACTAATCACTAACTCTATTCCAACATGAGTTGTTATTTTTAGGTGAAGTAAGAGTGAAATGAGAATTTCCACATGAAAAAAATTCATGATTTCCATGATCTTAAACACTTATGAATCAAAATTATCCCCTGAAATAGACATTTAATCACTCTCCCATATTCAACAAAATTATCATTGGATTTATCCCCCTCGGCCAATAGTGAAGAACACTATTAGCCTCTCTAATAATAGACTATTTCTCCCATATATGGACAATTTCCCACTCTTTTTCAGTTAACCCAAAGATAACTTCTCAAAAAGTTCACAAAGGAGGGTCATAGATCCAAAACATATAATTCAAATGGGTTTTTTTACCTTGTTATAAATATAAAATCCAATAGGGTAGTGTCAGTTCTATCTCTAAACTATTTAGTTGTATGGATACAGTTAGACTCCAAACATCAACCAATGCTTCTCAAAATCATCTTTTGGTAGAACTTTCTATCAAGATGTCTATAATATGATATTTTTTTGACACATGTTTCATATTCACTATCCCATAATCAACCTTATACTTGATTAAATGATACTTTTTCACAATGTTTTTTTGTTAATTAGTGATGCATATTTTTTTTCTATGACTGATGACACTTGAGTTATCACACTTGATTGCAATAAGATATTTCACATCAACTCCAACATCCAAAATTTTTTCTTCCATCCATATTAGTTGAGTATAGTATTGAGTAGTCACAATATATTTTAGCCTCAAATTTTCTAAAAGAAATGAAATATTTTTTCTTACTCGGTAATTAAATACACAAATCACTAAGATAAAATGCCCCACCTCATGTTTACTTGTGATCATCTACTAAATCAACTCAATTATTATTCATATATATAGATAATGTTTAATGTGTTGTTAGGTGATAAAAAAATAAAAATATATTTTATTATTTGTGTATTAATGTATTATTTTCACCAATAACATGTGGATTTCCTAGAGACAAAATTGTTATCATGCATATTTATATGTTAAAAATGCAATGTTGGGGCATATTGTCATTATATACAATAGAATCTCGATGATTTTACTATATTACATTACATAAACCACTTTTCCATCATAGGCTTTTGAAAGAATTGTCTATATGGTAGTTGGTGTTTCTATTGGGTTAGAATCTTTCATAGAAAATCTCTTGAACACCAATTTGGAATATTTTGACTAATAAATGAATGTTTCATTCATTCCTTTGATTCAGCTATATAACAAGTAAAAAAATTACTCTCTAATCATAGAAATCATTAAATAGAACCTTATATATTTTAAAAATATCATGCATTGTTCTTTTCTCAATCATCCAGTAATTATATTATTTAAATATATGATCACAAACATCCTTTGATCATTCTCATTGATGTCAAGATTATGATCAACTTAACCTCCCTATAAACCAATCTTTCTTAGGTATTAATCAATCATAGAATACCAAGACCTTTTTTCCTTATCTTTTATAAATCCTTCCTCAATCGACACAACTTTATCTTATCTTAATATATAAGTAACCCATACAAGTGTTGAATGTACACCTCTTCTTCAAGGAATTCATTGGGGAATTATAATTTAACATCTAATTGGTAAACCTTGAAATTTATTAGCACTAATATAACTAATAATAACTGAATAGTTTCTAACTAGGATATGGGGTAAAGATCTCTTCAACATAAATTCCTACAATTTAAGAATTCCCCTTGCACACCAATCCTAATTTTTTCCATTCCACACTTCCATCTTCATTGAGTTTATTAAAAACACCCACTTTGTTCCAATGAAATTTTTGTCTTATAAAATTCGAATAATTTCCCAAGATTAATTCTATTGAATTTAGTTAATCCATTCCTCAGAGTTACCCAATCACCAATGATAATATTCTAAATTATTTCATACTTTCTAATTCCACTTTTAATAGTTTATGAACCTATTATTTTTTCTCATCATTCGTTTCTTATTCTATGTTTACCTCATCCCCATTTACTTCACTAGTATTTCTCACTTCAGTAACATTTTCCTCCCATTTTTAATTATTATTATGTGGAAAAATCAACTCGCTAGATTTTGAATTCTTCTTAGTCTTATAAAAAATGAAATATTTACAATCAATCATTTCTCCAAGCCTTTTATTATTGAACATGTATACTATTATTTTGGATGAATAACTATGAAAAATTACTTCATATCTATGACCTTAAAACTTTTGGTTCTTTTCATTGTTGATAATAAAACATTTACTTATGAAAAATAAAAAAGTGTTCAAATATTGATTTATTCTTATACCACATCTTGTAGGTTGTACTCTCTTCACTCAAAATAAAAAAACCCTTTGGATATATATAATGATGAAATAATTGCATCCTTTTAATATTTATTTGATAATTTTTTCTAATTTTGGATTGTTTCCATGTTGTTGATAATATGGTTCTATCTCAAAAAACACCATTTTTCAAGGATTATATTTTATTGAAATACTGTGTTATATCTTGTACTTGTCAAGATAGTCTTCCACCTGACTTTTGGTAATTTTCATACCTTTATCAGTCCTAAAATTCAAGTTTTTTTTACTAAATCATCTTCTAAAACAATCTCCAATAACACTCACTACACTTGAAACATTTTATTTTTTGTACATGTTCATTTTCCATGTCATCCTACTATAATCATTAATGAATAAACTATAATAAATTTTTCATCCATGGATTTGGATGATGTTAACTGATATCTCTATTTGGTATACATATTTTGATGTTTTTTTATATATTAATTCATTTAATATTAATTTATTCATTATAATATTTGTCCCTGATATTAATATTTTTCAAATTATTTTGTAGGATTGACATTTGGAGAAAAATGAAGGAAAATAATGGAATTGAGGAACAAAAAGTCACTTCGCACTACAAGGGAAGTGAAGCAGTGTGAAAGAGAATGAAATAAATAAAATTAAGTCATATTGGATACTTACACATGATGTAAATCTATTACACATGGTGTAAGTTTCCAGATAGAAAATTATGCATGGTAAATTCCCATTACACGTGGTGTAATCCCTCGATACCACAAAAAATGATGATTTTCCAGTGTAACATTTTGATGGGTTTTTATGATTTCTTTTGACTATGTCAGCCATTTAACTCCATTTTGACCCAATAAAACACTATAAAAGACCATGATACGTATAAAAGGGGGATTAGAGCCACGAGAATTGCATTCTATCAAGCTGGAAGAGGAGCAACCATCAGGAGGTTGTCGTAGGGTTCTGACAAATATTTCATCATAGAAAGGTTTTTTATTATGTTTTTCTTTCTTTATTTCACTTAATCATTGTGTCTTTTCTATTTTTATTAAAATATATATTTTCATTCATTTTACCACTCATTCCCTATCATCTATTCTCTTCCCTACGAAATATGGTTTATTCATCATTGGTGATTAGCCAACGGTGATTGGCTATATGCGTAGGGGGGAGTAGAGTTGGTAAAAGGGGGGTGTGTACCATCATTGTTTGATTTTCCTGTGATTATAATGATGATTTTATTCAATATTATCATGTTAAAAAAATACATATACTTTATTCACCATTGAATCATTGACCATATGTACTAATAATGAACGAACCCCAATATGATTGGGATGGTTTATTCGCGTCCAGTGAGAGGAATTACTATTCTCCTTTTGGAAATATGAACACAATGAATCATATTATTTCATTCCATTTAACTTGGTAGGATTTATGTTCTTAGGTAGATTTATAGAGAATGAAAATTTATTATATTGATAAAATTTTTGGTTGCACAACTATTTGATATAATTATTTTGGGAGTAAATATGAATTAATTAATTTAGATAAACTACCCCTGGAAACTGATTCCCCTATATTATGCTTTTCTAATTGAATTAACTTTTTTTAATTTTCACCATTATTTTAATAAAATTAAAATTAAATTGGAACAACCTGACCTTTAGTTAAGAGTTTACATTGTTGCATTCCTCACTCTCTATGGGTTCGACCCCGCATTTCTTCGATACTAATAATTTGTAATTAGTATGGTTTGGGATAGTACAAATTTATAATTTGAATCACACATGTATTATTTAACAACACCTTTCGGGCACACAAAAGATTTTCACCATTTCCAAGGACCATCGAAGTGTTGTAGAGGACTTGATACCAATTGTTTAGGTCAAAGTTATAACACCCATATGTTTTTATGAAATATTTTCATTTTATAATTATAAATCTCTAGAATCTTACATTGCATGAAATCATGACTTTTAATGAACCATGATACACACTCTATATAAAATTACCATTATATCCTAGCCATTAGGTTAGCGGGAATATGTATAACAAACTTATGAAAATGCATTGTGAATTCATTTGCAATCAATTATTTATGAAAAATATAAATAGATTATATATTTTTATTTTTCAGAGAATTACTATTGGTAATGAAATTAATAATATATATATGTTATATATTTAATAAAATATTTTTTATATCATCCAATGGATATTTTAGTCATATGGTATGAATAAACCCTATTTGACGTATAAAAACCTATATTTATTAAAAGTATAATTTTATGTCTTTAAATGGAAAACCCCTTTTAAATTAAAATTTAAATATATTAATAATTTTCCTATTACAACATAAACTTTTTGTTTTGAAGTGGGATATACAAATTTACTTTGGATGAATTTCTGATATTTTTCTGATAACATTCATGTTTTGATGAATAATAAAAATACACTTTATTTTTTGCGAAAACAACTTTTTTCATCGAAATAATTAATAAGGTTAAATTATAATATTAAATTGTTTTAAAGTATAAATAGAATATATTTTTATCATCAAATATAACATATGTCATTATAATTAATTTTACATTTAATCCAGATGTAAACACATCTCAATCTTTTCCAATGTTTTAACTTTTAAAACTCGGACTCTCTTTTTGAAAACAGGATTAATTTTAAATTTATTATAGCAACTTATGTGTTTTGAATTTTGAAAAATGAACTCAAATTTTGGAATCAATTTGTCGAAATTATGTAAATATATCTATTTCAAGGCATTATGAATATTAATTTTGGAAATTATTATTAATAACGTAAAAGGGTAAATCAGGGCGGAGAGCACTCTCCGTGCTCGCCTGCTCCATTCATCTAGGGTTTCATCCCCTTCGCTCTCGGTGCTGCCCCTTAGCCCTCGGCTCCACCCCTCGGATTTTGGCTTCTCTGTGGTTCTCCTGTTTTTCCTGTCGAAGGTACGTGTTTTCGGACAACCTATGTCTCCTTATCTGCTCTGGCCTCAAGTTTCTTCGTGCTTCTCTGGGTCGGGGATGGTATGAAGGTAACCAGGAAGCTTTGGGATTGTGGTTCGGTGGACGTTGGGTTTCTAGACGCTACCGGAATCGGTCTTCATCCTCGACCTCCCAAACCCTCTCTGACCTAGGGTTCCACCACTTCTCTCCAGGTCGGAGTTGGAGCGATGGATACACAGGGTTTTGGGATTACGGTTTGTGGTTGTCGAGGTTTCTTTTAGGGTTTCTTTCCCGGCTCTATTCAGGGTTGCTTTCCCCGTCTTCTTTAGTGTTCTTCCCCGGTTTCGTGTTCCCTTTTTGGTCTTTTTCGAGATTTTGGCTTTATTTTCACCGATCGTCTCTCTTTCAGGTGCGGGATGTTTGTGGATTCTGTCTATGGGTTCTGTCGTTCTGGTTCTGTACAGCGACAATGGTGGTGATGGTGGAGTGAAGTCGGTGAACTCCAGACGGTGACTCGATATGTTGTGATATCAACGTAGGTAGAGCTACGGTGCCACGTCGTGGTATCAGGGGTGATGACAGCTTGGTTCGGCGACGATGATGTTCGGTTCTGGTGGTGTTGGCTTGTTGCAGGCAGTGGACGTCGAAGAAGAGGCCGACGACCTTGCAGATGTGTTCATGTTGATAGTGACAGTGTTTGGTCGGCGTTGTGACGATGCTTGTGAAGTGATGGATGGACGGTGTTTCGGTCAGAGCGCTGCACATGATTCGTGATGGACTTTTGGGTGTCTTTTTGGTTTGAAATATTAAAATTTCCAGGCGCATTTTTTAATTTTGAAAGGGGCGGGTTTTGAGGCAGTTTAAAACAGTGGTGGTCTCAGTTGGGGTTTTGTGTCGTAGAATTTGAACTTTCTATGCTGGTGATAGTCTAAATGGGGTTTGTACCAGTGGTTTGGGGCGGTCTTGTATGGTTCCCACATACCCAAAAAGTGGTTTCTTAAAATAAAAATAAAAAATGGATTGTAGACTAAAAGGGTAAATCAGGTAAATAAGGGTTAGAATAATATTATAAAATTACCCTAACACATGTCTTAATATCATTTTATGAGTGTGTTTAGACTAAAATTATCCTTGGGTATAAATGGTATCCATTTGAATCCACTTGGATTAGATTAGGTCATTTAATTTATTTTATTTAAAGAAAAGTTAAATATGAGCCACTCAAATTTTAATAATTAAATAAATTTCTATATAAGGTTATAAAAAAGGAAAATTCGCTTATAAATAATCATTTGGACTATAAACTTTTTTATTTATCATGGTAATTTATTTTAAATATTTAAGAAATAAATAATTACAATAATAGCTTAAACATTAATGACGCAAAAATTATTTAATTGATGAAAAATCAATAATACAGTTTTTATTATAATAAAAATACCCTTTAAAAGAACCAAACACTTGAGAAAATATTATTGGTTGATTTTATCTCGATCATAATCATACAATGGTCGAGTTATGGACTGTTTGGAGCCTTATATAAGGGCTTATGACTCTTATATTATTTTATTTAAAATGATGATAAAGTTGTCACCTTTATAATTTAATAAGTAAAACATTTTAAATATTGGATTTTATTGAAGATAAATTAGGCTACAAGAATTATTATTAATTCTACTAGATTTATATTCATCATGTTATTTTATTTTTAATTTTTATTCAACAAATAAGCATAATAAATATTCACACAAAACTGTTGTAGAAATTATTTTATTAAAGGAGTTATCAAATAAATGTTATTAAAAATATTAAAGTAGATATAATTTTTGGCTAATTAACATGTCTAATTAATTTTATAAATTAACTTTATCTAAGAGTAATATAATAAAATAGTTTTTCCAAAGTTAACTTGTTATATTAATATTTATAAAAATAAATGAATTGAAAAATGTCAAAATTGGTACTATTGATTTTTTATCTAAATAATGTTTTATTAAATTATTTAAAAATCATTAGAAATTTTTAAAAATAAATAATAATTATGATATGGTATAAAATGATCAAATATATTTAATTATGGTCTATTTTACATCAAATATGTAAATATTCTACCCTTTTATATTGAATTATTTGTTACCCTAGTTAGAAATTAAATAGAATAACTAAGTGTTAATTAAAAAGATAAGGTATAAATTGAGAGAAATACTTATAAAGAATTTAATGGATGATAATATTACAACCATATATCATCTCATATTTGAAATTTGTAAATTTTTTAGGTTTTTGGGTAGGGTTTTATTTTATTATAAATTATTATTTATGGAGTTTCCAAAAGTGCCCCTCGCGTCAATTATAAAAGGGCACCTCCTCGCTCACCTCTTCACTTCACCTTGAGCCTTCAGGTTCGGCCATATCCTGCCCTTTTTTCCTTCTCTACTTCCCTATTTACATTCTTGAGGTTCTGGTCATTTTCAAAGACCAATTCTAGTGCTCTAAGAAGATATTTAGAGGAAGCATGTCGAGGAAGAGGTAATCTCTTATATTGATTCTTTCAAACATCTTTATTCTTCTACTTCATCTTAATTAGTTATTTAATTATAAAGTTTTAACATCATTATCACTCACATACTTAAATTTTATTATAATTATGAAACAAACATATTCCACTTTCTATTCATCCTACAAAAAAAACAAAATCACCACACGTGCATACGTACGGCTTACCGTCTCCACACCGTGGTGTAATATGTTTTTCAACACCACCTTACTTGGATGTGTATCATGATGGAAATAATAACTATTTATTATTATTATAACTTGATATTAATTCTGAAATATTATACACCATCCACTTCAATATCATTCAACAATTATGTGAATGATATCGTCGCTCGTACGTACGTACGGCCTAGCGTCTACACGATGGGATGTGATTCATTATACATGATCTTAATTAAACCATGATTATATACATGAATGGAATGAATAAATATGATATATATTATACTCATATCATTATATAAATGATATAACTATAACATAAAAATTTGAACATGAACTTATTCGATAAAACATGCATAAGAACAAAAAGTAGATAATATATAAATAACGAGTGACAATGAAATGTTAATAACAAAAAGATGATAATATGATCACATATGATATCATAAAAATTAATATTATTCTTTAATAAGACAATAAAATTATTTAAATCATTATACAGGTAGTTCAGATACATATAATGGATATCAGACCTAATGTAAGGGATACTTTTTCAATCTCATTATTATCTGAGATTGTTTATTAATAAGTATTTTATGGGGTATATCTATCATCCACATACATGTTCCACAAATATGTAATACTATTTATATTATTATACAATTTTTTAAATTCAATTTTACCCATTGGTGAATTTTTCTAAATAGTATGAAAGGTATATTTTTTTCGTTATTCGATACGAGGTAATCTTTGACTTTTCCAGAAAAACTAAGAGGATAATATTTTTAACTTATACAACATAAATGTATTTTTACGCTTTCATGAAACCATATTTCCATGCATCTCCCCTTACAAGTTTTAAAGTTTATTTTCAAATAAATTTTTTTCTTTTAAAATTGTGGGGCGTTTTGAGAAAAGAAAACATTTTTGAAGAAGAAAGGATATTTTCTTCAAGAATAAATTTCATGTGTTATATCAAAACTATTTTCCATTAAAGATGAAATTAATTAAATAGGGTTATGTTTCTATCCCTATTATTACTATTATTTTTTTGAGTTTACGATGTAATGATATTTATGAAATCCATTTGTTTTACATGGATTATGTTATGATAGAATGGTGTTTTAGAAACCCATTATATTCTGTAGGTTTTTCTATGATAATGATTTATGTTGTTATGGATCACGTAAGAATTATTTCATTATGAGATTGGTGGGAATTATATCTCTCTCCAATTAATTGGGTAATATTTATATCTCATGATATAGACATGACTGGAATGACAAGTAAATCTAGTTCAGTAGTACTGGGCTAGAACGGAATGTAAACCCAGTTCAATAATGGACACTGTCTGGTATGATGGTCTTGGTAATGATCCTTGAATAATATGAAATGATTTTCTATGATTATGTGTATGCCAAAAAACATCATGTCTTATGTTATGAATTTTAGGATTATAACCATTAATTCTTATGAACTTTTATCTCATGACATGATATCACGATCTTTCATATACAGGAAAAGACTTTCAAATGTTATGTTTTTATGTCTTATGATTATGATAGGATTTATATTTCCATTTTTTACCCTTACTTGGAATTTGAGATCACCCTTTCTTATGTTTATTTTCCCTATGTCATGAAGAAGGGTATTAATTAATATATGTAAAAAATATTTATAGTTATGAAGATATAGTGGGAGAAAACGTAGATGTTTTATAAAACAATTGTTCATGTTTCCCAATTTCTAAAGACACTATACCTATACAATCCTATCATGGATTTATCATATTTTGTAATGAATATAATTAAATTTTAAAGTAATATAAATGTATGTAAATTATGGTTTTTTATAGTTAGTATTAGAGGAAAGGTATGGCTAACATTTAGAAACAAGGATGAGAAAGTCTTAGAAAGAACCCTAAGGATATGTCAAAGTATAGGTTACACTCCTAGTGTTTTAGAAATGACCATGAATAACCTAGGATAAAAACTAAAGTTTCCTAAATTTAAATTTTATTCTTGATTATGTGGTTTTCCCATTATGATTAGTGTTACTCACACTATGATTTTTGGTTTTAGTCAATTGATAGAACCCAAAGGAACCGTGTTAATGCTGAATATGACAATAAATGAAATGATTTTCTTCCTAAGGAACCAAATGTTATGGTATCTAGAATAAAAAATATTTTAGCTATGCTCACAAAAATTTCTCAATCTATGAATCATGCATGACATCCAAACAAGCAAATGAGGGACCAACATTCTGCTGAGTTCTTTATGAGGCAGCTTCCACCTTCTTTCAGCTGGTATTCTAATCCATTAGTGGCTGAACAGTGGATCAGTACCACTGAAAAGATATTTTTAGTTCTACAATGTTCTAAACATGATAATGTCATCTTAGTATTCTATTTTTGGGTAGGTGAAGCTAATAAATGTTGTAATCTTATCAAGAATGTGAGGAAAATAGATGAAATTGAGTCCATGGAATGGGATAAGTTCAAGAACTTATTTTTTTAGTAAGTATTATCCTCATATTCTTTGAAAAAAGATGGAGATGGAGTTACTTGAACTTAAGAAAAAGGATAATGAATATTTTGGTACCTATGAAGAAAATTTTACAAGACATTCAAGGTATACTTCTGGAATTATTATTCAACCTAAGAGTAAAATTGATCAATTCTTTAGTGTCTTAAAACAAAGTCTCTGAAGGGAATTATCCTTAAGGGACATTAATATCTATGAGGAAATAATTTTATGTGATCTCAAGGTTGAGATGGATGTTGTATTAACACATCAGTCTTATGGGTTTGATAAATAGAGAAAAATGAAATTCAAAGGAAAATCTAAAGACCACAATGAAAAGAAGACGGTTTTTCCTTTATTCTCAAAGTGTGGAAAGAAATGTGGACGAAATTGTCTTAAAGGTAATAGTAAATATTTTAAGTGTGGAAAATAAGGCCATTGGGAAGTTTAATGATAAAATGATGGGAAAAATATGTCTAATGATGCGAACATAGAATAGGATACACAGAATGCACCTCCTACACTTCAATACTATAAGTGCAAGGAAATGGGGTATTTTTCCAATCAATGCACTAATCCTAGGTTTATTGATGATGATTTATGTCAATAAACTCTTAAGGCCAAAGACAAAGGAAGGTCACATAAAATCACTATCGATGATGTGGAGTACAATAATAAAGTCATCAAAGGTACACTTACCATAAACTCTAAAGTAGAAAATGTTTTATTTTATTTTTTATCAAATATTTTATTTTTGAAGAATTTTCAAAGGGTATCACCTTATTACCTCAACAATTAGATGTTGAGTTAGCTATAACAACTCCTAATGGCACAACGGTCACATCAAAAGTTTATAATTCTTCTCTGGTTGAATTTTGTGGGAAATTGCTTCCTAAAAATATTTTCATCCTTCCTATAAAGTAATTTAATGTGATTCTTAGCATGAATTTTATTTCTATATTTAAATATCATATCAATTTCCAAGGAAGGGATGTCACATTTCATATTATATATCAATCTATGATCATTTATCGATGCAGGGATGAATATAACCTTCCAATAGAAATTACTTCCATCTTATAGGTCTTGATTTCTATAAATAAAGGTTATTTATCTCAAATGGTTCGGGAGAAACTCATGATTAAGAATACACCCATTGTATGGGATTTTTATGATGTCTTTATAGAGGAATTGATAGGTCTTCCACCAAATCGTGAAGTTGAGTTTTCAATAGAACTCATACCGGGTGCTATGCCTATTTCAAAGACACATTATATAATGTCCCCAATTGATTTGTTGGAATTGAAAAAGTAACTCCAAGAGAATCTTGATAAGGGATTCATACACCCTAGTGTGTCACCTTGAGGAGCACCTGTTCTGTTTGTTAAAAAGAAAGATGGATCAATGAGACTTTTTATTAATTATCGAGAACTTAACAAGATCATTATCAATAAAAAAATATCCTCTTCTCTACATTGATGAATTATTTGACCAACAACGCAGAGCTTAATACCTTTCTAAGATTAATCTTCATTCAGGATATCATCAATTAAGGGTCAAAAGGAGGATATAACAAATACGACATTCCTTACAAGGTATGGACACTATGAATTTATAGTGATGACTTTTGGTATTACTAATTCTCCTGGTATCTTCATGTATCTAATGAATAGTGTCTTTAGAGACTATCTCGATCAGTTTTTTTAGTCTTTATAGAAGATATTATTGTATATTCGAAGAGCAAGGAAGAACATGAATACCACTTGATAAATATACCAAATACCCTAAGAAAGGATAATCTTTATGAAATATTTACCAAGTGTGAATTTTGGCTTCATAAAGTTTCATTTTTGGGTCACATAATCTCAAGAGATGGGATATCTGTAGATCCATCAAAAATTGAAGTTGTTAAAAGATGGTTGAGACCAAATAGAGTAACTGGGATATGATGTTTTCTTGGTTTGGTAGGATATTATCAATGTTTTGTGAAATATTTTTCATGATTATCTAATCCACTAAACAAGTTTTCTAGGAAAGAAGTAAATTTTGTATGTATGGAGGAATGTGAAGAGGATTTCGAAGCACTAAAATAAAGGTTAGTCTGTGCACCTATGCTCACACTGCCTTGTAGTGGAGAAAGGTTTGTGATCTATAGTTATGCATCCAAGAAGGGATGTGATGTGTTATCATGAAAACTGATATAGTGATATCTTATGCCCCACAGTAGTTTAAAATCCATGAGAAAAATTACCCAACTCATGATTTGGAGTTAGCTGTAGTAATATTTTCATTAAAGATATAGAGGCATTATATTTATGGTTAAAGCTGTGATATTTATACTGATCATAAAATTTTAAAGTATATTTTCACCTAGAAGGAGCTGAATATGCTCCAAAAACGGTGGTTGGAGTTGATTAGAAATTATGACTGATCAATACATTACCACCCTATGAAAGAAAACACAGTGAGAGATGCTTTCAGTCAACAAGACCATTCTAGCCTATCTTTGATGAGGATAAAAAAAGATCCAATATTTATGTATTTTTAAAGGATGGATCGTGAAATTTTAAAGAAAGGGGAGAAGCCTTGTCTTTCTAAAATGAATTTTCAACCATCTATACAAGGGAAGATTAAGGGGGAATAAAAGTAAGATGTAGCGATACAAAATAATATGAGAAATGTTCCCAAATTCAACCTTGATTGTGATATAATATTAAGGTTTAGAAATAAGGTTTGTATTCCTCCCACACCAGAATTGAAGAAATATTTACTAGATGAGGCTCATAGTTTGTCATTTTCTATTCACCCTGGATACACAATGATGTGCAGGGACCTGAAAGAGTGTTCCTAGTTGGATGGAATGAAAAGATATGTTGCCGAATATGTCTCTCGATGCTTGGTTTGTTAGAAAGTTCTGACTAAGAGATAGAAGTCTAAGGGTATTTTACAACCATTACCCATATCGAAATGGAAATGGGAAAACATAACTATAGAATATTTCTTTGGACTTCCCAAAACATCTAAAGGTAATAATGTTATCTGGTATATAGTTCATTTCCTTACAATGTCATCATAATTCATTTCTATTAGAGATTATTTATCTCTTGATCAGCTTTCCAGGATATATGTGAAGGAAGTGGTAAGATTTCATGGAGGACCACTTCCCATTATATCTGATCAGGATCTGAGGTTTACCTCAAAGATCTGGAGAAGTCTTCATCATGATATGGATACATAGTTAAGTTTAAACACTACTTATCATCCTCAGATAGATAGTCAGTCTTAGAGGACAATTTAAAAATTGGAATACATGTTGAGATCTTGCTCTATGGATTTCAAAGGTGGTTGGGATCAACACCTAAATTTTGTGTAATTTTCTTACAATAATAGTTTTTACTATTGTATTTAGATGGATCCTTATAAATCCCTCTATGTAAATAATTGAAGAACTCCCACTATATGGGGTGATTTTTGAGAATGAAAGCTATTAGGACCTGATCTTGTTGATGAAATGGCAGAAAGTGTCAGATCTATTCAACATCACATAAGAGCATCTCAAAGTCAACAAAACAATTATAATGACAATTTATGAAAACACCTAGACCTTGAAGTGGGTGATAAGGTGTTTCTACAAATATCTCCCTAAAAGTGAGTAATGAGATTTTGAAATAATGTTAAGCTAATTTCTAGGTATATGAGTCCTTTCAAAATTTTAGATCATGTTGGGAAGGTGGATTCTGATTGCCACTTCCACCGAATATCCCTCAATTTCATGATGTTTTCCATGTATCTCTATTGAGAAAGTACATACCTAATCAGTCACATGTACAAAACTCAGAATTCATACTACTGGAGCAAGATCTATCTTATAAAGAAACACCGATAGAGATTCTGGATCATTGCAAAAAAGATCTACGAAACAAGACCACTCACTTGGGTAAAGTTGTATGGAGGAACGACCAATTTGAGGAAGCTATGAGGTTAGTTGAGGATATAATGAGGGATAGGCATACTCATCTTTTTGTTTTCAACTGATGAATTTTGAGGGTAAAATTCAGTTTAACAGGGGTATAATGTAACACCTAGATGTTTTTATGAAATATTTTCTTTAAATAATTTTAATTCTCCAGTAGCATGCATTACACGAAATTGCGGGTTTAAACAAACTACGATATGCCCACAGTATAAAATTATGTTTATTTCCTAGCTGTTAGGTTAGAGAGAATAAGTATAACTAACTTATGAAAATGCATTGTGAATTCATTAGCTATCAATTATTTATGATAAATATAAATCAATTAGATATTTGTATTTATGATAGAATTACTATTGATAATGAAATTAATCATATATATATGTTATATAATTAATACAATATTTTTTATACTCATTCAATGGATATTTTAGTCACAGGGTATGAATAAACTTTATTTGATGTATGAAAACCTATATTTTTCAAAATGGTAATTTTATGACTTTGAATGGAAAACCCCTTTTAAATTAAGATTTTGAAATATTAATAATTTTTATATATAAAAATAATACTATTATTTGGAAGTGAGATATAAAAATTTACTTTGGATGAATTTTTGATATTTTTCTAATAACTATCAAGTTTTGATGAGTAGTAAAATACACTAAATTTTATGTGAAAACAAATTTTTCCATAGAAATAATTTATATGGTTAAATTATAATATTTAATGATTTTAAATTATAAATAGAATATATTTTTATCATTCAATATAATTTATGTAATTATTATTAATTTTACATTGAATTTGGATGTTAAAACATTTCAATCTTTTGAAATGTTTTAGCTTTTAAAACCCATTCTCTCTTTCTGACAATGAGATTAATTTAAAATTAATTACTGAATCTTCCTTATTTTGAATATTGTAAAATTTACTCCATATTTGGAATAAATAGGTCTAAATTATGTAAATAGATTTATTTTAGGGAAATAATAATAGTAACTTTAGTAATTTTTATTGATATGATAAAAGGGTAAATCATATAATTTAAGTTAAGAATACTATTATAAAATTACCCTAACGCTTGACTTATTATCGTTGGATTATTTTTTTTAACAAATCATCCTTAGGTAGAAATGTTATTCATTTTAATCCACTTGGATGAGATTAGGACATTTAATTTATTTTATTTAAAGAAAAGTTAAATATTCCTCACTCAAGTCTTAATAATTAAATCATTTTTTATATGAGTTTATACAAAAGATAAATTAAATTATAAATAATCATTTGAAATCTAAAATGTTTTAATTTATCATGGTAATTTATTTGTAATTTTTAAGAAATAATTAATTACCTAAATATCTTATACATTAATGATGGAGAAATTATTTAATTGATGAAAAATCAATAATATAGTTTTTATTAAAATAATAAAACTCAATAAAAGATCCAAACACTCAAAAATATCTTGTTGGTTGAGTATATTTCGACCATAATCATCCAATGGTCGAGTTATGGACCATTTGGAGCCTTATTAAATGGATTATGACACTGATATTATTTTATTTAAAGTGATGTTAAAGTTTTCAACTACATAATTTAATAATTATAACATTTTAAATATTAGATTTTCCCAAATATAAATTCAACTACAAGTATTACTATAAAATATAGTATATTTATATTCATAATAGTATTTTATTTTTAACTTTTATTCAACAAATAAGCATAATTAATAATTACAGAAAACTACTGTAGTAATTATTTTGTTAAGAGAAATATCAAATAAATGTTATTAAAAATATTAAAGTAAATATAATTTGGGATAATTAACATGTATAAATTATTTTCTTAATGAACTTGATCTTATATTAATGTAATAAAATATTTCGTTCAACGTTATCTTATTATACTAATATTTTAAAAAAATCAATGAATTTAATAGTGTCAAAATTGATACTATTGATTCTTTATCAAAACAACGTTTTATTAGATTATTTAAAAATCATTAAACATATTTTAAAATATATAATAATTATTATATGGTATAAAATTAACTAATATATTTATTTATGGTCTATTTTATATCAAATAAGTAAATATTTTACCCTTTTATATTGAATTATTTGTTACCCTAGTTAAAAATTAAATAGAATAACAAAGTGTTAATTAAAATGATAAGGTTTAAATTGGTAGAAATAATTGTCCAAGATTTATTGTATGATGATATTACAACCCTATATCATCTCATCTTCTAAATTTGGACATTTTGGAGGTTTTAGGGTACGTTTTAATTATATTAGAAATTATTATTTATAGAGTAACCAAACGTTCCCCTCACCTCAATTATAAAGGGAAACATCCTCCCTCACCTCTTCACTTCACTTTGAGACTTGAAGCTCAGACATACCCTGAAATTTATATTTATAAACATCTTTATTTACATTCTATAGGTTCTATTTTTATTCAAATACCAACTCTAGTGCTCTAAGAAGAAATATGGAGGAATCATGTTGAGCAAGAGGTAATTGCTTCTACTGATTCCTTAAAATCTCTTTCTTCTTCTACTTCCTCTTCATTAGTCATTTCATTATAAATTAAAAATAAAATTATCACTCATATACTTAAATTTTATTATAATTAAGAAAAACTTATATTCCAACTTCTATCTATCCTAAAAAAATGAAATCACCATGCGTGCGTACATATAGTTTACTATCTCCACATCGTGGTGTAATCTTTTTTTCACTACCACCTTACTTTGATGGGTCACCATACATAGATGGGTATAATGATGTAAATAATAACTATATATTATTATTATAACATGATACTAATTATTAAATATTATACATCATCCACTACAATACCATTCAACAATTATGGGAATGATATCGTTGCTCGTGCATACGTATGACCTACCGTCTCCACAATGCGATGTGATTCATTCTACATGATCTTCATTAAACATGATTATATAAACTAAAGGAATGAATAAATATGATATATATTATAATAATATCATTATATAAATAATATAACTATAACCTAAGAAGTGGAACATGAACTTATCAGACACAAATTGCATAAGAACACAAAGCAATAAATATCATAATAACAAGTGACAATGAAATGTTACAAAAAACGGATGATAATATGATCATATATGATATCATAAAAATGACTATGATTCTGTAATAAGTCAATAACATTATTTAAATTATTATACAAGAGGTTTGGATACATACGAAGGATATCATACGTAAGGTACGGGATAATTTTTCAATCACATTATTATCTGAGACCGTTTATTCGTAAGTATTTTCTGGGGTATATTCATCATCCACATAAAAGTTCCTTAAATATGTAATAAATTTATAATCTTCTAAAAATTTTTAAATTCAATTTTACCAATTGGTTAATTTTTACTAAGCCGTATGAAAGGAATCTTTTCTCATTATCCGATTTGAGGTACTTTTTGACTTTTCTAATAAAATTATGAGGAGAAAGTTTTTTTAACTTATATATCATGAATGGATTTTTACGCTTTCATGAAACCTTATTTACATGAAGCTTACTTTACATGTTTTCAATTTTATTTTTAAAGAAATTCTTTTCTTTTAAAATTTTGGGGAATTTTTGAGAAAAGAAAATGTTTTTGAATAAGAAATGATATTTTCCTAAAGAATTAATGTCATGTGTTATATCAAAACTATTTTAAATATAAGATGATATTAAATAAACAGGGTTATATTTATATCCCTATTATTACTATTATTTTACTATGTTTATTATGGAATTTTATTTATGAAATTAGTTTATTTTAAATGGATTATGAAATGATGGAAGGATGTTTAAGAAACCCATTTTATTCCCTGAGTTATGCCATGATGAATGATTTATGTTTTTGTGGAACACATAAGAATGATTTCTTTATGAGATGGGTGTGACCTATATCTCCCTCAAATTCATTTTTTAAAGATTTATATCTCATTATATAGACCTGATTAGAATGGAAAGTAAATATAGTTCAGTAATACAGGGCTTGAACGAAAAGTAAACCCAATTCAGTAATTGGAATTATCTGCTATGATGGTATTAGCAATGAGACTTGATGAATATGAAATGATTTTCTATGCTTATGTGTATTCCAAAAAACATCATGTCATATGTTATGAATTTTGGTATTATGACCCTTAATTTTCATTAACTTTTATCCCATGGAATGATATCACGATCTTTCATACGCACGATAAGACTTTCAAATGTTATGTTCTTATGTCTTATGATTATGATAAGATTGATATTTTACTTTTTTACCCTTACTAAGCTTTTGAAATCACCATTTTATATTTTTATTTTCCCCAAGTCATAAAGAAGGGTATTAAGTAAAATATGTCCAAAATGTGTCTAGTTATGATGACATAAGTTGGAGACAATGTAGTTGTTTTATGGACCAATTGTTTATGTTTCATAGTTTCTAAAAACACTATACCTATACGGTCCTATTATGGATTTATTATATTTTGTAATGAATATACTTAAATTTTGAAGTAATATCAATGTATGTAAAGTATGGGTCATTATAAAAGCCTTTTATAATCCCATTTCTATTTATTGATTTTAGTTTAGTTAATTAATTTTGTATAAATTTTTTATCATATATTATTATTTTGGGTAGTGTTTCGCATTATGTAGGATGAGTTTTCAGATGAACCAATACTATGTCACACCACCATTTGAATTCAATGAATATCTAGAGTATCTGACCACATGGGAAGCACTGAATTCAAAAGGGTGGACACAATATAACAATGAATGGAATGATTCGTATTCTCCTGAGTACGATGAATTCTAACCCTAATAGTTGAATGAAACCTAATATCAGCCTGACAGAGGAGCGCCAGACTATCAAATCTACCAAGTCAATTGTCAGGTCGATCAGTACACTCATGAAAACCATCACTTTAAACAGACTCAAAATTAGAATAAAGAAGAATGACTAACCATATTTCTCACCTAGTTCATTGAAGTGATGAAAAAAAGGATGGACAATAATGAGTCTGAACTCAGCGAGTGGGGAGAATCAACTACTCACCTTGCCCAAATAAATTAGATCTTTAATTGCTTTTTAAAAATAGTTTTTAATACATATACATATTGTTTTTTAGATGATTTATTTCATGAGGTGGAGGATATCCAAGCTATTGAAATAAAGGAACCTCAATATAATTACATTCAAGAAGACCATTACTTCCAAGAACCTCAAGAACCGAGATTAGATGACATACTAACTTCATTTATCACCATCTTAATTCTAGTGTTTGATAAGAAGATGGAAGATCCTGAAGGCCAACTCAGTGTATAGGGAGTATTGATCACTCACATTTCTCGTGTTATTTCAAATTTAAATTGCCTAGTATGAAACTTAACATTACAGTCTAATACAGGGATTGATTACTTTGAAGATAAAGAAGATCAAAAGGTGGTGGAAAAAAATATTGCATAAATTAAAAATGAAGAAAAATCAGTGTTAGAGAACAAAGAACATTACCTGGAGTATATTGGAAACATTGAAAAATGTGAACCTCTAGATTTAGAAGAATTATCAGAACTAGTGGCATACATTCTATACAAACAAAAAGGGCAATAAAAACAAAGAGAATTCTTTTTTAAACAATGTGAAGAAGAGGAAAGTAATCTTAGGTAAATTTTTGACTGGATTTCCAAGGAGGAAGAAGAGACATAGGTCAAAGTGGTACAAACCATAGATTTAGAGTAAGATGAAATGGTAAAGGAATAGAACATTAAGAAAACATGTGTTGACCTCACTAACATTCTTGAGACTCAAGAAGAATGGGACTCCCTCTAACAATTTCAAGATAAAGAGGATAAAACTGAGGGTTCAATTAAATAATTCATTATAGAAGCTCATACTAATGAAAATAGAGAAGAAAAATATGTGGAGAAGTCAAAATACAAAATTTTGTCAGATTGTGATTTCCTATTATTACTTATTCCCTCAAATTTCATCCCACCACTATTCATGATGAACCAATGGAGGATAAAGCAAAAGACTAGACCATATGTAAAAAAATGCCATATGTGGGTAAATCTAAGATGGTTAGATTTATACCATGTTTCAATCAACTAATAAAGGTAAAAGGTCGAGGTGAACGACCATAAAAAAAAGCTATCAGGATGCAACCCCTTAGAGACCCAACCTTGATGTACATGTACATTACATTTCTTTTGAGGAATAGTTAATACATCACACAAAATGATTCCCAAAGTTCTTATTAGTTTAGTGTATTTTGAAACTCAAAAAAAAATCTTCTAATCATGGGGAAAGATCTTCAACATCTCCTATAAATATCTTCCCCTTCTGTTTTATTACCTAAAAATTTTCTTTATATCTTGAGGAAAAGAAAACATAGAAAGGGTGAGCTCAAATTCTCAGTAAGGGTAAACATGGATAACATAAAACAAAATATAATAATTTGAAAGTAAAAACATGAACATAAAGTTTAAACATGAAAATCTTGAGTCATGAAATAAATCTTGGCAATACGAAAGGCATGGATCATAAAGGAACATTGACCATGATAGAATAGCATTAGCATAAAACAAGTAATTGTGGAAAACTAATAATCACATAATATGATTTCCATAGTAGCCAGAGAGTTTATTCCAAGACAATCGTAGTGGAAATATTCCATTACTAAACTGGGATTACTTGTCATTCTAGCCATGTATTACTAAACGGGATTTACTTGTCGTTCCAGCCATGTATTTCTGAACTAGATTTAATTCCATTCCATTCATGTTTATCTCATGAGATATAAATCTTTAACCAATTCATTGGAGGGAGATATAGGTCCCACCCATCTCATAATTAAATTATTCTTACATATTCCAAAAAACATATATCATTCATTATAGCATATCTCAAGAAATGGTTTTATTAAATATAATTTCATCATAACATAATCAATATAAAATAGCATTCTATCATTAATGAAATAAAATCATAGTAATAATAGGGATAAAAACATAACCCTTTTTAATAGAGTCAACATAGATGGAAACTTAATTTTTTTACAAAATTTGGACATAGTTCTTGATGAAAGTATCCTTTCTTCTTCAAAAATGATTTCCTTTCCCAAAATGCCATGAAATTTTAAAAGAAAAATAATTTAGTTGAAAATAAAATTGAAATAGCATATAGGAAACTTCATGGAAATAAGCATTCATGAAACTGTAAAAATCCATTTATGTCGTATAATTTTAAAAAAAAATTCTCCTTGTACTTTTTTTAAAAAAGTCAAAAAGTACATCATAGGGTAAACGAATAAAACATTCCTTCCATATCATGTATTAAAAGTCAAAAATAGGAAAAATGACTTTAAACATACATAGAATAATAGTAAATGTTTTATGAAAACATTTTTATAAAACATGGACATCGATGATAAATATATCCCCAGTAATTAATTACGTATAAAAAAATCAAATTAATATGAGATTGCAAAATTATCCATTACCATAGGTCTGATTTCTTTTTTATTTATTTGAAACTCCACTTCTTCAGGTGTTTACTTTTTATTTGAACAAAAGGTATCAATAGGATAAATTTATGCCCATTTTTAGGCCACTGAGATGAATTGAAAGAGGTTGGGAGGAGAAATGGGCATGGGTTGGTCGAACCAAAAGGCTTTAGATGTTTGAGTCAAAGAGAAATGGAGGTTCCATTTTATAAGATAGGATATGGTCACTTTAGAATAAATCTTGAAATATTCATTTATTATAAAATTATTTTCGGTTTCTAATAGAAAAAAATTGATTTATTTCTAGGAGAATATGTGGATGGGTCAAAATCCTCTCAACCAAAAGGTTTTATACATGTTTAGGTCATAAAATTAACCTTATCTTTTAGATTTAACCCTCTGTATAATAAGTTAACTCTTACCATGTCCTCTTATATTTTTATACTACATGGTTGATATCTTTACTATAAAATTACAAGGTAACCTAAAGTGGGTCATTTATGAAATTTTTATCACTATCCAAGTTATTTGGAAAAACTTTAGATTTTTAGAATTATTATATCATTTAATAAAATATAATTTATTTTAAAAACATATTTATGTCAATTTTGACACTATTTAGTAATTGATTTTTCTAAAGTCATAACAAATTGATTCCTTCGAACCAAAGGCATTAACTCATCCCCAATATGTCAGTGTCATCAATAAAGTTGTGCATGGCATAAAAATGTTCAAATTAAATTTATTTTAATATTTATAAATTCATTTATTTGAATCTTTTATTATTGAGGTAATCACTACATCATTATTGTGTCATAAATAAATATATTTATCTAATGTCTAAAATTTATAAATAAACTACCATTATATAGGAAATATTTTTATATTTCTAATGAAAATTTATAGTAAAAGATATCAGTTATATAACCTCATATAAAAATCTATTTATTAAAAGATATTTCTTTATGTTATAATTATCTTTACATTAAATTAATTCTTATAAAATGTCATTTTCAAATCCAAGTAAATCAATGGGGTCCCAAAATCGACCCAAGGATTCCCATGGTTGTAAATATCTCATAAAATGGGATTAGTACATGTGTTAGGGTAGTTAATATTATTATAATATTATTTTTTACCCTTATATACCATATTTACCCTTTATCCATGGTAAATAAAATAATTATTGAAGTTACTATTCATATTGTCCAAAAATAAAAGGTACCAATTAACAAAATTTGAACCTTATGATTCCAAATATGGAATCCATTTTTCCAAATTCCAAACACATAAGTTGCAGTAAATAATTAAAAATTAATTCCTGTTGTCAAAACCAAAAAGAGGGTCTTTTAAAAAGTAATAACTATCAAAAGATTGATATGTTTTCATGTACAATTTAAAAGTGAAATTACTTAAAATGACCAAAATTTTATTAAATGATAAAAATATAATCTTATTAAAATTTAAAACCAATTATAAAGATAATATAACTATTTCAATAAATTATATAAAAAGGCATTTTTGAATTAAATGCAATATTTTTCATTGTTCAGTAAAATTTCAATTTTATTAGAAAAATAAAACAAATTAAAAAAATTAAATTTTTATGTCCCGATTCCAAAGAATAATTTTATTTTATCAAATTTAACTTATAAAAGTGTCAAAACTATATTTAAAATGGGTGCACCATCAAAAGGTTATAAAACTGCATTTTTGGAGAAAATATTTCTTTTATCCAAAAAATAGATTTTTTTTATAAAAAATGTTCTAGAAAATGTGTAAGATGAATGATAATGTTATATAAAATTCATAATGTGGTCAATACTATTCATAATGGTGAGTTTATATCCCATTAAATAATAATAGTTTAATAATATATTATTGTTTAGTGAAACTTGGTATCATGTACAACACAAACTATTGAGGAAGGTCACTCTTGCATGTAATGCAAGCCAAGTAGTGTTGCGTGTAGTGAAAGTTTATGTTGGTGTTTCTTATAACATAACCCAAACTTAGTTCATTTATACATTGAACAAAATCTATACTCAGTGTTGCGTGAAATAAATTCTATCATAAGAACTTGAAATTGTGTGAAAGAGAAGCCAAGAATAGTTTTTCATATACAACAAGCTAATATGGTGTTATGTATAATGCAAGAAAATATATGTGTAGAATACAACACAATATATCAAAGAAATTAAAATTAATCCATCTCATAAAATATCAGGGTGTTACATTTTACTCTCCTTAAAATGAATTTCTCCCACAAAATTTATCGAGGTTATAAATGGTTTTCTATATTAAAGTCTCTTTCATGGAATCCCACATAGTAAAAAGGGATACTAAAACATAATTTTAAAAATGAAAGTTAGAAATATAATAGTTACCCAAAGTAACTCATCACTGGGTTTCCACATAGGAGAACATAGGTGTTGAGTGAAAACATAGATATGGAAGAGGAATATACCCATCAAGTTCTAATGGAAAGTGATTGAAAAAAAAGGTTTGGAGAACTTTAACTACAATAAATCCATAAATATGAAAATATTTAAGGGATCATCTGATTCATCGGATAAGTAAGTACAAGGATAACATTTTTTGTTTTCAAGATCCTTTTCTTAAAGTTGAATAATTATTCATGAGAATAAATACTTATTTGATTTTGGTACAATATCATAGTTGTTCGTGCCTTGAACAATTTACACTTCATCTCTTACTTAAAGAAATGAAGTTAAATTTTTCATTATTTAAGTGTTAATAGATAATGAGATAAAATGGTAGGTCATTCCATCTATCCCAACATAAAGGCCAGCATAGGAATTCAAATATTCATAAGTCCACCTATAGTGAGATAATCTAACAAACATAAACTGGAATATAACTTATACAATCCATAAATTGATAAAATAACAATCCTCTCAAAAATATAGAACTTATAAAGAGGTGAACTAAATCGGCATAACATTTATCTCCCATGTCTCATAAGGTAGTTATTGGTTTTCACATTCCAATCATGTGAATACCTTAATAATTTATTCTCTTTAGTCACAGTAATAACCTAAATAATCAGATATCCTTATTGAAGACATTCATGTTTCTTTATTCTAAAAATTATTTGATATATTCCTTAAGCCACAAAGTTATATACTTAATCCGTGATAGCATAACCCTCTTGTCAATAACTCCATAATGTGCTCTCAATAAACTACCATCATCCAATTTACTTATTCCAATCCTACATATCTTTATCAAAACATCATTAACTAAAAATAAGGGGAATATTAAGGGTTATCTTCCCCTTAATCATGCATTCTCCAAGTATATCACCTTACACTTAAATCACATTTTGGATCCTTATAACTATTCAACATATTTGTTCTAATCCTTAATGAAAGACTTATACTGAAACAATTATATAATTCAGGAATCATATAACATAATATTTAAAATCCAAAACATATACACCTCAGTCAACCAACTTTATTCTTAAACCAATACTCAGGATCTATCATATTCTTCTTTTCTAAAATAAGATTAAGTTTTTAAGGTTTCTCAAACTCAATATTTTTAGGTTTTATGTAAACAATACTTGATGAACATCACAAACCTTTCTCATGTCATTTACAATCTTTTTATCTTCAAAAGTATGACCAATACTCGTATCATCTTCATGATTATCTTCATGATATTTCCACATAGGAAATGTATCTTCATTATTCCCATAATTTCCACATCTGAAACCATGTCTTATTTAGTTCTTGTTATTGACTCAGCCCAAAGGAAAAGTGTTAGAAATACATATCAGAGATTAAAAACACATAAGTAAGTTAAATTACTTATAATATTTCAATCTATGATATATTAGTTTTAATACTAGGTTATTCATGATTATAAAAACAAATAGTAGGATTGTAACCTATAATTGACTTATCATTAGGACATCCCAAGACATATCCTTATGAATATATCAAGGGATCTCACTAAAGTTATCGCATCCTAGTTTCCAAAGGTTGACTAAATCGTCACTCTGATACCAACTGTAGAGACCCAAGATTAATGTACATGTAAATTACATTTATTTTGTGGAATACTTAATACATGACACAAACATATGCCCAAAAATTGTATTAGTTTAGTGTCTTTGGAAACTCGGAAAAAAATATTCTAATCATGGTGAAATATATTCAACATCTCCCATAAAGATCTTCCCCTTTTGTTTTCCTACCTAAAACCTTTTTTTATATCCTGGGGAAAAGAAAATATAGAAAGGGTGAGCTCAAATGATCAGTAAGGGTATACAAGGAGAACATAAGACAAACCATAAACATTTGAATGTAAAAACAAGATCATAAATTTTAAACATCAAAATCTTGTATCATGAAATAAATCTTGGAAATACGTAAGGCATGGATCATAAAGGAACATTAACCATGATAGAATAGCATTGGAATAAAACATATAATTTTGGAAAACTAATAAGAACATAATATGATATCTATAGTAGAAAAGGAATTTCTTCCAAGACCATCATAGTGGACATAGTCCATTACTGAACTGGGTTTACTAGTAGTTACATCCATGTATTAGTGAACCAGATTTACTTATTGTTCCATTGCTCCATTACTAAACTAGATTTACTTGTCATTCCAGTCATGTCTATATCATGAGATATAAATCTTTACCCAATGCATTAGAGGGATATATTGGTCCCACCCACCTCATAATGAAATAATTCTTACATGTTACACAAAACATAAATAATCCATCATAGTATAACCTAAGAAATGGGTTTCGTAAATATCATTTCATCATAACATAATCCATATAAAATATCATTCCATAATTAATGAAATCAAATCACAGTAATAATAGGTATAGAAACACAACCCTATTTAGGAGTGTAATTTTAGATAGATAAATAATTTTGATAAAACATTTGAACTTAGTTTTTGAGGAAAACATCCTATCTTCTTCAAAAAGTTTTTCTTTTCTCAAAATGCCATGCAATTTTAAAATAAAAGAATTTAGTTGAAAATAAAATTGAAATAGTGTGTAGAAAGCTTCTTGGGAATAAGGCTTCATGAAAGTGTAAAAATCCATTCATTCTGTATAATTTAAAAAAAACATTCTCCTCATACTTTTTTCAAAAAAGTCAAGAAGTTCCTCTTATAGTAAACAAAAGAAATATTCCTTCCATATCATATAGTAAAAGTCAAAAATGGATAAAATGAGATTAAACATACATTGAAAAATAGTAAAAATTATTAGAAAACATGGACATAAATGATAGATACATCCTCATTAATTACTTATGTATAAACAATCTCAAATTAAAATGAGATTGTGAAGTGATCCCTTACCATAGGTTTGAGTTCTTCTGTATATGTCTGAAACTCCTCTTCTTCGGGTGTTTACTTTTGATTTGAATAAAAGGGCTCAATAGGATGGATCTTTTCCCAATTTTAGGCCACTGGGATGAAGTGTGGGAGTTGGGAGGAGAAATTGGTAGTGTTTTTCTAAACCAAAAGGCTTTATAGGTGTGAGTTAAAGAGAAAGGGAGGTGCCCTTTTATAAGAGAGGTGAGGGGAACTTTAGGAAAAATTTTGAAATATTAATTTTTTATTAAATGATTTTCAGTCTCTAATAGATCCAAATTGATTTATTTATAGGATAAGATGAGTATAGGTCTAAGTCCTCTCAACCAATAGGTTTTAGACATGTTTTGGTCATAAAATTAACCTCATCTTTTAGATTTAACCCTTTGTAAAATAAGTTAACTCTTACCATGTCATCTTGTATTTTTATACTACATGGAGTATATATTTACTATAAAATGCCAAGGGAACCTAAAGTGGATGATTTATGACATTTTATCACTATAAAAGTTATTTGGGTGAACTTTTTATTTTTAGGATTTTTATATCATTTAATAAAATATCATTTATTTTAAAAACAAATTTACATAAATTTTGAAACTATTTAGTAATTGATTTTTGTAAAACTCACAAAAACATGATTCCTTCGAACCAAAGGCATTTAATAATCCCTAATACGTCAGTTTCATACATAAAATTCGTGGATGGCATCAAAATGTTCAAATTAAATTTATTTTAATATTTATAAATTTATTTATTTGAATCCTTCATTAATGAGGTAATCACTACATCATTATTATGTCATCAAAAAAAATATTTATCTCATGTATAAAATTATAAATAAAATATCATGATGAAGTAAATATTTTTATCTTTCTAATTACTATTTATAGTCAAATAGATCATTTATATAACCCTGTATAAAAATCTTTTTAGTAAAAGATATATGTTTATGTTATAATTATCTTTACTTTAAATTAATTCTAATAAAATGTCGTTTTCAAATCCAAGTGAATCAATGGAGTCCCAAAATCGACCCAAGGATTCTCATGGTCAGAAAAATATCATCAAATAGGATTAGGACATGTGTTAGGGTAGTTTAATATTATTATAATATTATTTTTTACCCTTATTTAACAAATTTACCCTTTAACCATGGTAAATAAAATAATTACTGAAGTTACTATTCATAATGTCCAAAAATAACCTATTTGCACAATTTGAACCATATGATTCCAAATATAGAATCAATTTTTCAAAAATCAAAACATATAAGTCGCAATAATTAATTTTAAATTAATTCTCGTTGTCAAAACCAAAAAGCGGGGTTTTTTAATAAGTAATAACTATCAAACGATTGACATGTGTTTATGTCCAATTTTAAACTGAAATTACAAAAAATGACCAAAATTGGATTAAATGATAAAAATATAATCCAATTACACTTTAAACCCAATTATAAATATAATCTAACTATATAAATAAATTATATAAAAGGATGTTTTGAATTAAAATGCAGTATTTTTTATTATTCATTAAACTTTTAATTTTATTAAAAAAATAAAAAAAATCAACAAAAGTAAATTTTTATGCCCCAATTCAAAATAAGAAGTTTATTTTATCAAATTTAAGTTATAAATGTTTCAAAAATAGATTTCTAATGGGTGTGCCATCAAAAGACGTTAAAACTGTATTTTTTTAAAAAATATATCTTTTATCCAAAAAATTGATTTTTTTCCCATATAATTTTCTATAAAATGTGTAAGATGAATGATAATGTTATTTAAAATTAAAAATTTGGTTAAAAATATTCATAATGGTGATTTTATATCCCATTAAATAATAATATTTTAATAATATATGGTTGTTTAGTGAAACATGGTATCGTGTACAACACAAGCTATCAAGGAAGGTCGCTCTTGCATGTAACACAGGACAAGTATTGTTGCATGTAGTGATATCTTCCTTTGTTGTTACTTATAAGATAATCCAAATGTTGTTCATTTATACATTGAACAAAATCAATACTCAGTGTTGCGTGAAATTAAATCTATCAAATGAACTTGAAATTTTGTGCAATACAAGCCCAGAATAGTTTTGTGTATACAACAAGATAATATGGTTTTGTGTATAATGAAAGTTAATATTGGTGTAGAATATAACACAATACATAAAAGAAATTAAAAATAATCCATCTCATAAAATATTGGGGTGTCACATTCTACACCCCTTAAGATGCATTTCTCCCTCGAAATTTGTTGGGGTTCTAAATGGGTTTCTACTTTAAAGTTTCTTTCATGGAAACCAAAATTGTAAAAATGGATACCAAAAAATCATTTTAAAAATGGAAGTTCGAAATATAACAGTTACCCAAAGTAACTCAACACTGGGTTTCTATATAAGATAACATAGGTGGTAAGTGAAAACATAGACATGGAAGAGAAATCTAACCATCAAGTTCAAATGGAAATTGATAGAGAATAAGGTTTGGATAAAGTTAACTACAAGAAATAAATAAATCTACGATGATTTAAGGGATTATCTAATTCATTGGACAATAAAGTACTAGGATAACATTTTTGGTTTTCAAGATCCTTTTCAAAAAGTTAAAGAATTTTTCATGAGAATAATTACTTACTTGATTTTGGTACAATCTCATCATTGTCCGTCACTTGAACAAGTTCCACTTTATCTATTATTTAAAAAACTGAAGACAGGTTTTTCATTCTTGAAGTGTTAATAGATAATGTGATTTAATGATAGGTCATTCCATCTGTCTCAACATAAAGGTCAGCACAGGAAATAAAATATGCATAAGTCTGCCTATAGTGAGATAATACATTAATATATCAAACATCAACAGGAATATAACTTTACAATCCTTTAAAAAATATAAATCTAGAAAGAGGTGAACTAAATCGACATAACTTTTATCTCCCATATCTCATAAGGTAGTTCTTGGTTGTCACATTCCAAACATGTGAATAACTTAATCATGTATTCTCTTGAGTCGCAGTAACAACCTAAATTATCAGATGTCCTTATTGAAAACAAGCTTGTTTCCTTATTACAAAACTTAATGGATATATTCCTTATGTCCCAAAAAATTGTATACTTTATCAATGATAGCATAACCCCCTTTTCAAAAACTCCATAATTAGTTCTCAAGAAACTAGAATCGTCTAATTTACTTATTCAAATCCAACATATCTTTATCTAAACATCATTAACCAAAAATAAAGGGCATATTAAGGGTTATCTTCCCCTTAATCATGCATTCTCTAAGTATATCACCATAACCTTACATAAAATTTTGGATCCTTATAACTATTCAACATATCCTTTCCAATCCTTAATGAAAAACATATACTGAAAACACTTAAATATTTCAGGATTAATATAACATAATCATTGAAATCCAAAACATATACACCTCGGTCAACCCACTTTATTCTTAAACCAATACCCAGGATCCATCATATTCTTCTTTCTTAAAATAAGATTAAGGTCTTAAGGTTTCTCAAACTCAATATTTTTAGGTTTAATGTAAAAAATACTTGATAAAGATCACATGCCTTTCACATGTCTTTTACAATCTTTTTATCTTCAATAGTATGACCAATACTCATATCATCTTTAGGATTTTCTTCATGATATTTCCACATAGGAAATTTATCTTCATTATTCCCATAATTTCCACATCTGAAACTATGTTATATGTAGTTCTTATTATTGACTAATACCAAAAAGAAAAGTGTTATAAATACATATCAGAGATTAAAAACACATAAATAAGGTAAATTACTTATAATATTTCAATATAGGATATGTTATGTTTAATCCTTGGTAATTTACGATTATCAAAAAAACACTAGGATTGTAAGCTATAATTGACTTGTCCTTAAGAAATAACTAGACACTTCCTTATAAATATATCTGGGAATCTCACTAAAGTTATTGTATCCTAGTTTCCAAATGTTGACTAAACCATCGCTCTGATACCAACTGTAGAGACTCAAGCTTGATGTACAAGGAAATTACATTTTTTTGCAGAATACTTAATACATGGCATAAACAGATCCCCAAAGATCGTATTAGTTTAGTGTCTTTTAAAAATCGGAACAAAATCTTCTAATCATGGTGAAATATCTTCAACATATCCCATAAAGATCTTCCCCTTTTCTTTTCCTACATAAATCCTTTCTTTATATCCTGGGGAAAAGAAAACATAGAAAGGGTGAGCTCAAATTCTCAGTAAGGGAAAACATGGAGAATATAAAATAAACCATAAACATTTGAACATAAACACATGAATATAATGTTTAAACATCAAAATCACGAGTCATGAAATAAATCTTTTTAGTACATAAGGCATGGCCATAGAGGAACATTAACTATGATAAAATATCATTAGCATAAAACATGTAATTGTAGAAAAATAATAATCACATAATATTATTTCCATAGTATCAAAGGAATTACTTCCAAGACCATCATAGTGGACATAGTTTATTACTGAACCGGGTTTACATTCCGTTCCAGGCATGTATTACTGAACCAGATTTACTTGTTATCTAGTCCTCTATTACTGAACCAGATTTACATTCCATTCTCGTCATGTCTATCTCATGAGATATAAATATTTACCCAATGAATTGGAAATATATATAGTGTCTCACCCATCTCATAATAAAATCATTTTTACATGTTTCAAAAATCATAAATCATTCATCATAGCATAACCAAAGAAATGGATTTCGTAAATATCATTTCATCATAACATAATCTATATAAAAGATCATTCCATAATTAATGAAATACAATCTTAGTAATAATAGGGATAGAAACATAACCATATTTAATATTTTCATCTTATATGGAAAAATAATTTTGATAAAATATTTGAACTTAGTTCTTGGGGAAAATATCATTTCTTCTTCAAAAATGTTTTTTTTTCAAAATTCCTTGTAATTTTAAAAGATAATAATTTAGTTGTAAATAAACTTGAAATATTGTATAGGATGCTTCTTGGGAATAAGGCTTCATGAAATCGTAAAAATACATGCATATCATATAATTTAAAAAAAAATATCCTCATACTTTTTTAGGCTCGTATGGTAAACAAAAGAAATTTTCCTTCCATATCAAGTAGTAAATATAAAAAATGGATAAAAATGACTTTAAACATACATAAAATAATAGTAAACATTTTATGAAAAAATATTATAAAACAAGGACATCAAGGATAAATATATCCCCAATTATTTCTTACATATAAATAATCTTAGATTAATATGATATTGTGAAATTATCCCTTACCTTAGGTCTGATTTCTTTCGTATGTGTTTGAAACTCCTCTTCTTTGGGTGTTTACTTTTGATTTGAACAAAAGGTATCAATAGAATGGCTCTATTCCCAATGTTAGGCTAGTTGGATGAAGTGAGGGAGGTTGGGAGGATAAATGGGTAGGGTTTGGATGAACCAAAAGGCTTTTGAGGTGTTATTTAAAGGGAAAGGGAGGTGCCCTTTTATAATACAGGTGAGGGGCACTTTTGGAAAAATATTAAAATATTAATTTATTATAAAATGGTTTTTGATTTCAAAAAGATCCAAATTGATTTATTTCTAGGATAAGATAAGGATGGGTCTAAATACTCTCAAAAAATTGTGTTAGATATGTTTAGGTCATAAAATTAACCTTATCTTTTATATTTAACCCTTTGTAAAATAGGTTAACTCTTACCATGTCTTCTTGTATTTTTATACAACATGGGGTATATCTTTACAATAAAATTCCAAGGGGACATAAAGTGGATAATTTAAGACATTTTTATCACTATCCAAGTTATTTGTCTAAACTTTAGATTTTTAGGATTTTTATATGATTTAATAAGATATTATTTATTTTAAAAACAAATTTATGTCAATTTTGACACTATTTAGTAATTCATTTTTTATAAAGTAATAACAACTTAATTCATTCAAACCAAAGGAATTAAATAATAACTAATATTTTAGTTTCATCCATAAAATTTGTATATGACATCAAAATGTTAAAATTAAATTTATTTTAATATTTATAAATTCATTTATTTTATTCTTTCATTAATGAGGTAATCACTACATCATTATTGTGTCATAAATAAATATATTCATTTAATGTATAAAAATTATAAATAGAATACCATGATGTAGAAAATATTTTTATCTTTCTAATGACTATTTATAGTCAGTGATATTAGTTATATAACCCCATATAAAAATCTATTTAGTAAAAGATATATGTTTATGTTATAATTATCTTTACTTTAAATTAATTCTTATAAAATTCCATTTTCAAATCCAAGTGAATCCATGGGGTCCAAAAATCAACCCAAGGATTCCCATGGTTATAAATATCTCATCAAATAGGATTAGGATATGTGTTATGGTAGTTTAATATTGTTATAATATTATTTTTACCCTTATTTACTAGATTTAACCTTTAACCAAGGTAAATAAAATAATTAATAAAGTTAATATTCATAATGTCCAAAAATAAAAGGTACCAGTTTAAAAAATTTGAACATTCTAATTCCAAAAATGGAATCCATTTTTCCAAATTCAAAACATATAATTTTTAGTAATTAATTTAAAATTTATTCCCATTATCAAGACCAAAAACAGGTTTTTTTAAAAGTAATAACTATCAAAACATTGACACGTGATTATGTCCAATTTAAAAATGAAATTACTTACAATGACAAAAATTGAATTAAATAATAAAAATATAACCCAATTAAACTTTAAAACAAATTATAAATATAATCTAAATATATAAATAAATTAGTTTAAAATGTTGTTTTGAATTAAAATTCAGTATATTTCACTATTCATTGTATTTTTATTTTTCTTAGAAAAATACCAAAAATTCAAAAAAAAGTAAAGTTTTACGTCCTTCCAAATAAGAATATTATTTTATCAAATTTAACTTATAAAAGTTTCAAAACATGATTTAAAATTAGTGCACCATCAAAAGGCGGTAAAATTTCATTTTTTTGAAAAAATATTTCTTTTTTCCCAAAATATTGATTTTGTTCTCATATCATGTTCTATAAAATTTGCCAGATGAATGTTAATGTTATATATAATTCAAAGTCTAGTTAATACTACTCATAACGGCTAGTTTATTTCCCATTAAATAATAATATTTTAATAATATATCATTGTATAGTGAAACTTGATATCGCGTAAAATGTAGGCTATCGAGAAAGGTTACCCTTGTGTGTAACGCAAGCCAAGTCAGTGTTGCATTAGTGAAATATTCCTTTGACGTTACATGTAACATAATCCAAACCGAGTTCATTTATACATTGAACAAAATCTATACTCAGTATTGCGTGAAATGAATTCTATCAAAAGAAATTGAAATTGTGTGCCACACAAGCCAAGAATAGTGTTTCTTATACTGCAAGCTAATATGGTGTTGCATATAGCGCAAGATAATCTTGGTGTAGCATACAACACAATACATTAAATAAATTAAAAATAATCTATCTCATAAAATATCAGGGTTTTACAAACCCAAATTTTAAAAATTGATTTCTAGGACTAAGATTTATTTTATTAATTTTAATAAATATCCCTATTGTTAGAAACATTACCTATTTAATAAAAATATGTTATATTCTAAATTTCATGTACTCTCACTATTTATTATAATATTTTAGGTCCCTATAAGGAAGGAGGAGGAAGCGATTGAAGAAGCTGAAAACTCGAACATGACATGTCATGTAATCGTAGTTCATGTCGTAAACCTAGCAAGACAGACTCATCCAGAAGCATCAATGGAAGGGTATTATTTTTGCTACTTGTTTATATCTTTTCAACCCTATTTTTTATGTCACATGAATTGGGAAAAAATGAATAAATTGAATTATTTCGTGAACTGAATTGAAAAAGATTAACCCACAAAAATTATTGATTTTGTTTTCTTATACTCACTGATCAAGGAGACATCAAAATCAAGGATAAATATTTTGAAATGTTGGAAAATTATAAATATGATGCCCATAAATAAAAAATTTATAAATTCAAATTTTTAATGTTAATTTCTTTCTTTAGTTTGGAATTTCTTGAAAATGATTACTCATATGATTAGTTTCAAAGATGTTGATTCCTAGAAGCATGCATTGAGTAAACATATTATTGATTTTAATGCCATGACCTTATTAAATCATATTACATTTCCATTCCTGGGAGGATTTTTTATCAAATATTTTTTATTTTTTTAAGAATATTTCTTGAGTGAAAACTTGTGGCATGTAAACTGACTAGAGCTTGCATGGATATCTTGTCAAAGCTATGACTATAAAAATTCAACTTTGAAATAATTGAGGCATTTTATTGATGATCCCTTGTATCCTAATACCCATCTACACATTGATTATTATTTTAGCCAGTATAATCCATGGATGACCTTGTAAGGATTAATCTATGCTACAATTCATTATTTTCTTTCATACACAACTCTTTTTGGTTTTCACGATATTCAATTGAATAGGTGGGGGGTTATGGAGGATATGAGATGTGATATCTTGAGGGCAGACTATAGAGTGTTTTCATGGGAATATAGGGAAGGTTCATATTTATATTCATTACACTCCATTAAATATCCCTCCTGATGTTAAAAAAAAATGAAAAAAATATGAAAAAAATATGGGTTGTTTCTCTGGTGGGTCAAAAGTCACTATTGGTAAATCAATGATCTCAAATTTATATATGGTTAGATGGTGTATGTGAGACTTCCCCTAGGAAACATTCTGGAAACAAATTGAAAAAAAATGTGTTGAGAATCGATAGTATCAAGAATCACCATTTTCTATATTGATGTTTTTTATTATATGTTGTTAGGTGGTGGATGTGAGGTTTATTCCAGTCATTAATTTCAAAAAAAGAATAACAACAAGAGTGGATTATCTTTCATTATGATTACTTTGTATGTGATCCTTTCTTTTATGCATTGAGGTGTATGAGATCACATTACATTTTGTTGAGAAGCATTTCATTGAGCTTGTCTTTTGGATATAATGAATTTTACCATAGATTTTATCCTCCTCCTTGAGTTTTACTTGATCTTCAACATTTTACCTACCTACCCTAAGCCGTAGAGTTATTTGATTATAACAGACCAAAATGATAATGGGTTAAATGACTAAATTATAAGACTCATGTCAATAAGGTGCACCTTCCTTTTTTGGAAGCATACATGATTACAACTCCATAGTTAATCATGTTTGTCCTGGAGTAGTGATCAGGATGGGTGACCTTATATGAAGTTTCTCAGGGTGTGTGTTAGTAGAGACAATGCACACTAGAAAGAATATGTGTTATCCTATGGAGATAATCATTAGTTAGATGACCTATGCGGGCATGTGGGTGCACCCCAGGATGGGGAACACTTGTCTGAGGAGAAACAGGTGGTACCTATCGGGCCAGGACTTGACGACCATGTTAAAGGCATGGTGCTTGTGTTGTCACCAGGACCTAGTTATTACATTTGGTATTAAAGGTGGTACCTAGCCTTAAGGGCAGCGCACTGTCTAGGTTAAGATGTAGAGCCCACAATGAGGATGTTGTGCTCTAAAGGGGGTGAATGTAACACCCCCAAAATGATAATGGTTTAAATGGATAAATGATATGACTCATGTTAACAAGGTGCACCTTCATTTTTGGGAGCCTACCTGATTAAAAGTCCATAATTAAGCATGTCTATCCTGGAGTAGTGATCAGGATGAGTGACCTTTTGAGAAGTTTCCTAGGGTGTGTGTGAGTGAAGAAAAATCAACTATAAAGGACATGTGTTGACCTATAGGGACAATCATTAATTGGATGATCGTGCAGGCATGTGGGTGGCCCCTAGGGAGGGGATCACATGTCTTTGGAAAAATTGGTGGCACCTGCTAGGACAAGACCCAACGAACATGTTAAAGGCGAGGTGTATGTGCTGTCATCGGGACCCAATTGTTGCATTGATCCTTATGTCAAATCCCTAATGATTAATTAGGATATTTATCTTTACGTAGTGGGGAAATTTGATTCAATACAAGCCTATGGTTAGAGGCATTTAATTGAGGTATGAGAATAAATCCATTAAATTTTTACCTTTAGGGGTGAGTGAAAACCTTAAATGGTGAGGTAAATCTTAAATGCATGGGTGTTGATGAAAATTTGAAAACTATGTGTGAAAAAGAAAAAATTTCATGAATTTCAATTTATAAATGAAGCATGATTTTTGAATTCTTCATTGGGTATGTGTTGTGCTTTTACAATATTCATTTATAAATTGTTTTTAAGAAGCACCATAATTTTAAAATTCCCTCATGGGTGTATGAATCCTTGGTGATTTGAGGTTGATGTCTTGCTCAAGGATGAGCAAAGATTTGAGTGTGGGGTATTTGATATTTCTATTAGGTACACATATTTTGATGTGTTTTTATATATGAATTCATTGAATATTAATTTATTTGTTATAATATTTGTGCATGATATTAATATTTTTCATATTATTATGTAGGATTGACATTTGTAGAAAAGGTTTTGAAAACAATGGAATTGGAGAACAAAAAGGCACTTCGTACTGGAAGGGAAGAGAAGAAACATGAAAGGACATGAAATGAAGAAAATTAAAGAATACTGGACAGCTACACATGGTGTAACTCTGTTACACGTGGTGTAATTTTCCAGAACAAAAATTACACTTTTTGAATTCCCATTACATGTAGTTTAATCCTCTGATACAGTAAAAGAACACCAATTTTCCAGCGTAACGTTTTGACGGGATTTTATGATTTCATTTGACTCGGTCGGCCATTTAACTCCATTTTTTTGACCCAATAAAACCCTATTGAGGACCACAAGGATTATAAAATGGGGTTCCAGCCATGAGAATTTCATTCCATCAAGAAGGAAGAGGGTTGACCATCGAGAGGCTGTTATAGGGTTCTGACCCAGATTTCTTCGTATATAGGTTTTTATTATATTTTTATTTCCTTTATTTAATGTAATCGTTGTATTATTTCTAGTTTAATTAAAATCTTTATTTTCATTCATTATCCTACTTATTATATCTCCTATATAATCTTACCTATGAAATATAGTTTATTCATCATTGGCAATCACCCAATGATGATTGGCTAATTCAGTAGGGGAGAGCGGAGTTGGTAAAATGGGGTGTGTACCATCATTGTTTGATTTTCCTTTTCTTGTAATGATGATTTTATTCGATAGTATCATGTTGAGCCTGCACGTATACTTTATTCATCATTGAATCATTGACCATATGTTCCAATAATGAACAAACCCCAACATGATTGAGATGATTTATTCATTACCACTGAATGAAATTCAATTTCTTATTTTGGAAATCTAAACTCAACGCATCCTAGTATTTTAATCCATTTGACTAGGAAGGATTTATATTCTTGGGTATATTGATAGAGCATGAACATTTTCTCCATTGATAAAACAATTTGGTTGCACATCTATTTGATATAATTATTTTGTATGTAAAGATGAATTAACTAATTTATAGGAACCACCCCGGGAAACTAATTCCCCTCTCTTCTTTTTTTCTATTTTAATTTAATTATTTTAATTTGCATCAAAATCAAAATGAAATTGGAATGACCTAACCATTAGTTAAGATTTATCATTGTTGTGTTCCCCTCTCTTTGTGGGTTTTACCCCACATTTTTTCTACACCATGCCTTTGTAGTTATTACGGTTAGGGATAGTATAAATTTTTAATTTGACTCATGCCTGAAGGAATTAATGACACATTTTGGGCACATCATTAACCCCCACATATCAATCTTCACCATCCCAAGTAAACTCTCTAGTTTATTTTATGTAATTTTGTATATCTTCTAAATAAATTTACTTTTTGGAAAAGTATCACATAGTTAAATTATATTGTGTGTTAGTTTAGGGAATCCATGTGGTTCTTTTTTTATCATCAGGTCTTCAATGGAATTTTTGATCAAGTTTTCAAGCCATTATTTCACAAATTTTTATCTTCATCTTTAGTTAGGATGAAATGTATTCTTCTCCACCAACTATTAATTGATTCCCCTTTGTGTGATTTCCTTATATAACAATTGTATCATCTATTAATTAGACAATACAATATTTATTCTTTAAATTAAACACGTGTCTCAAGTTAGATAATTGACATATTCTTTGTAAATTGTGACTAAGTCCTTAAACCACTAAGAAATCTATGCACCTCATGTCTTCTCCTCCAATTTTTTATTTTCTAGATCTAGGGATCTTAAGCACTTCATCAATTCCAAAGTTAATAACAAAATCTTTTTTCATTTTTGGATCATGATAAGTTCCTTCTTTCCATTCATGAGAGAAGTAAAAAAACGTTCTATAATTGATACTTTGACTCAATCTGTTACTCACAAATAAATTTCTATAATATTTTTCTTTTCATCCTTTTATTTCATAGTTCTTGTTTGATTGCTAACTTCTTTTAGTGCTTAATGAGATTATTCCTCTAACTCCATTAAACAATTCTCATCTTATTAAGTTGAAACATTTTTATGATTTTTCATCTGACTTGATGATGCTTCCAATTATCGAGTTATATTCTTTTGAGTCTCCATTGAAACACCCATTACTGGATAATTTTCCTATATCCACAGTTTAGAGAACCATTGGAGATTAAGCTGTCGGTATAGCTCTGAGATATATACATGGTTTGAAAATGTTATACCCATGGTTATGAAGCATGGGAATAGGTGTATGGCCATTGTTTCAATAACCCTATACCCATGGTTCTGAAACCGTGAGTATAGGAATTAAAAAAATGGTTGCCATAAGATTCGAACCCTGGACCACCTATATACAATATATACAACTAACCACTACACCAATTGTAGTTATCAATATAAAAATTTATATTTACTCATATATATTTTTCTAAATCATGGCTATTGGTGGGAAACCATATCAATAAGTTTTACCATAGAATTTTTTTTCTCCCTGTGGAATTTTTTTCTCATGCTTATGTGGGAATGTTATACCCATGGTTCACCAAAAATGTGGGTATAAGTCATCCCTATACCCATAGTTGTTGGAGAACCATGGGTATGTGTTTTAAAACAAACATTATACACATGGTTTTGGGAAAAATGTGGGTATAGGTTTGACCTTTACCCATGGTTTTTGTCAAAACCCTATGTATATATCTAAACTAAACCCAATACTAATGGTTTTTGTATACCATGGGTATAGTCTTGTTTTCCAATAGTGAACTCATTCTATATTTAATGATACATTCATATATTTGTATCCATAACCTCCACACTAAAAACAATATTCGTTCAAATCATGTCAAGCATATGAATCTCTACACATATGTCTTTATTTCTCTAGATCCTTAAAATTTATTTTCTCTATGGAACACACATAATATATATGTACAATCCTTCCATAAAAATAAAATAGGATCTGTAGTGTGTCATTTAGTCCCTTTGTTACTCCATTTTTATATTTTTCAGTCTATTATGAGTTGGTAAAATCAACCTTCCTTTGGGGTGTGGATGTTTTTTGATTTTTCATCAATTATCACTAATTTTTTTCTTATGATATAGACCATAAATAGATTTTTCCTCACCTTTGAAATTTTTTAAATGTTGATAATCATCTAATTTTTATATTATATATATGTGTTTTTCATTATCTTCTTTGATATACCACACACTCAAACTCCCCAATGTCATGTTGGGAATTAAAATTATCTCCAAAGAATTGAGATTTAATTCCATTTTTTGACTTAAAATTGGATCTCTTTAATTATTTTTACATGTTAGTTTACTAAATAAATTAATACATCAATATTCTAGGATTTAATTTAATTTTTATCTTATTCTAAATTTATTTATCTAATTTTCAAGAATATATAGACTTATGACATTCAATACCATCCTTTAACATAGATTTATCTTCTTTTGTGTCTAAATATATAGTTTAGAGTCGAAAACAACCTTATTTTTATATGTTTTGACCCTCCAAACATCAATCTCTTCATGAATGGCTTCCAACACAATTTTGAGGTCAAATCTCCCCTTAACTTTATCATTTTCATCATCATTTACCTCTGAGTGTTCGACATTGGTGAAAATTATAATAACTTCTTCAATGAGGTCTTTACAATCCTTGATATCTATAACTTCTATTGTTTCCAAGTTAGCATCTTTTTTCAAAAGAAATTTCCTTTTATTAAAGAATATATACTTTGAAATCATCTTGCCTCTCACACCCTTAAATGGTTGCTTCATGGATTCATCATCTTTATTATCATCATGAAATTCCTTTGGGCACATTGAAGTGAGATGCCCAAATTTTCCACATCAAAAGAAAGAAAGTGGAATATTTCCTTTGAATTTTACTTTTCCACTTTTAAGGTTTGATTATAGGAAATACATAACCTCATAAACATCCCTTTTATCTAGATAATCTTCTAAAATTATTTCCTTCATTTTATTGAACACCACTTTTTATGAATTCTTTTATTTTGTGGATTCATTATCATTATTCCTCGTTTCTTATATAATGAGATTCATATGAAGACTATTATGTGTCAATTACTTTGTATCCATTTCAATGAAAACTGATAATTTTATGTTGAAACATGGTGATAATATCATTAAGATTTTGTTTATAATTTTTATTTCATTGAAATTTTCTTTGAGTACATGTAAATCCTTCATGTGAATGTAAACTGAGTCAAAGAATGCATCAATAGTCTTATTTGGGTGTATATTTTAATTATTATACCCATTCCACAAAACTTTAAATTTATCTTCATGCACCTTGCAATTTAATTTGTAAATGTTGAAAATAAATTTCAACATGTCTTATGAGGATTTACACAACATCATCTTCATGTATATAACATTAAACAGTACTCTTCCCAATATGATAAACCCTTTAGCATTGATATTAAGCTCCCTTTAATCTTTTTATGATAATTATCCACTCTCTATGTTGATAAAAATCTTAAGTAAGGAATATTTATATACATCCATTCCCAAATATCATAAATAATGTTACACCCAATACTTTGAAAGTTAAATGTTACTTTCATCAAAGGTTGGAATACCTTTATGGTTGATGACAACATACATGGACTCAAAGAGAGACAATTTTTGTAATATAATTTATCATTATTACCAATTATTGGTTCCAATAAAGTTAAGTAGGATGGTCGGGGGATGAATCTGGTAATGTTGATCTTTTATTTTGACCCTCAATTATAATACAGCTCCACCATTATTAGGAAATATTTCTCCCTCGCACTGAATAAGAAGTGGTGAGGTTCTAAAAATTTGGGGCATAAAAATTTTGTTTATCTCCCCTAAACCAGGCTAATAAAAGGATAATACACAATAAATATATTGATGTACCAAAAAACTAAGAGCATTGGTTTTATAATTTACACTAGTTTCATAGGAGAAAGATCTCATTTCTCTTAAACACCTGGGGAACTCACTCCTCTTCCATGTTCTATATTATTTCCTCCATAAATAATAAACAAAATTTACACTAGGGATGGTGTATTTGTAATATTAATTTTAACTTACTTCATGAACTTATAAAATCTTCTAGTGAGAGGGTATCTTATAAGTCCTTTATCTCTTTTATTTATTATTCTTGGCATGTTTCTCTCCCTCATGCTTTATTTTTCTAAAACATGTATGGAAATACTTATTCTTGTTATTTTCCCTATGATCTATGATCTATAATCTTAAAATATTTTATATAAATATATTCTCTCTATTCTTGGAAGATATATCTCCATTATTTTATCCCAAATCTATTTTATACATTTTGAATAAAATATTTTAATAAGGGTATTTAAACTCCTTTATTTTTTCATTTTATAGATCAACTCACCAAGTCTAGAAAAATATAATCATGTTGTGACTCCCTTATTCAAGGAATGATATATAATCAAAAAATAGGTCTGTAAAATCTATTTAATATCTCATGTTTAATTCCACCCTAGATCGTGATGTGGATCTTCAAATAAATTTTGATTTTGGAACTTTTCACAATACAACCCTTTGTTTCCCAGCATGAACCTCCACCTGGAAAGAACCATTTTAATGTTCTCAAATATAATCATGGAATGAGCCTCATTCACCATGTAATAGTCTCTTATATTCCAGAGACATATAAATATACCTTTCTAGATTCACATCATATCCAAATCCTATACAATGTGACTATTTATTTTCCTCAAAATAGTAAACTATATTGTCTTATGAACCACTTAAATTCTTTTATAAAATTATATAAATATTCTTATGAAATAAGGATTTTTTTATTTTTTTTAATAACACTCATTTCCACTTTAAAGTGTGGAATCATCTTCAAAATATGACAAAACAATTTATCTTTACACTTCCAAACACTCATAGGCTCCCATCATGGTGACACATTTTGTTCCATGGTATGAATGCTACTCCACTTTCAATGAAAAATTATAAATTATTACACTTTCCATAATTTCCTTTATGATTTTCATAATTACTATAATGATTTTCAATATGTCTCTTACAATTTACTATTAGAAAAACAATCCCTCAAGGTAACTTTGTAGTGTTTTGGGGTTAATTATTTTTTTTGATAAAGAACACCCACAAGGTTAGTTTCATGTTTCTAGAATGATTATTAACTAGGTATATTTAAAAATACTCAATATGAAGTTATGGAAGCTTTGGAAGTGGTACAAAAAATTACATGTACAAGGTGGCACCTTTTCCCAATGTTTTTCAAATTTTAGCGCCTAAAATTTAGAGGATGGAATAAGTTTTATGAATGTCTTATTTCTATGGTTTCCACATGAAAATATGAAAAAATTCACGAAATTCATGAAATATTAATGATTCATGAAATTTTGGTGTTTTTCAAAGTTATGGAAATTTGTGAAGGAATTTTTCAAAAAATATGGAAAAGGTGAAAAGGAAATATGATAAGTTACATGATTATGAGAATTTTCATGAATGGAAAATGTCCCTGGTGTTTAATAAAAAAGGGTAGTTTCACAAATAACAATGAAGAGTTTTGAAAAAATGAGGTGGGGAGCTTGAAAGTTTCTCAATAGAGAGGAATCATCTATAATAGGTTGATACACATTCATTTTAAGAGAGTAATCCTTAAAAAATCCAAAGGATCTAAATTCACGAAGTAATTTCACAAAATATTTCCTTACATTAAGGATTCAAAAGAATATCAATTTTTTAAGGAATAATGTTTTTACAAAGATAAATTTTTATGAACAATTGTAAGTTTTGTGAAAGATTTTAAAATATTTTGATTTTAGAGAAATCAAAAGTTTCACAAAGTTTTGAAAAGTTTTTTGAATAATTGTTTAGTTTCTTAAAAGTTGAAGAATAGATTTCATGGAGAAGAATCTTACGCGAATTAGAAAGGATTTCACAATAATTATATATTAAATATGTATTCATCACATGTATGAAGTTATTTCATTGTGATTCACCAAATGAGATGTAAACAATATTGATTCAAGATATTAAAAGAACAATATTCTGAAGGAGAATTGAGAACACTTCAGTTGAGAGAGTAGTAAGATTTCAAATTTTGAATGGCAGTGAACCGAGAGAGATAGTGACTCCACTATGAAATTTGTAATATTTGTGTGTTTTAGTGGATTTTTTACATAGTCACATTGCCTTTGTATTCTCCTTAGACATATCCCATTTCATGTGAATGAATTAAAATTGTTGTGCATTGTTCATTCTTTCATTTCTACACATATGTTTCTATATGAAGGGGGAGAATAGTTTTTTGTTTAATGATGAAATGATATTTGAAGGGGATTTATTTTTTAATTTTTCATACCTTGATTCACCCCCCCCCCTCGGGGTATTTAACCTAATTTGGATAAAAATTGGTATCCTAGGGAAAGGTTAAAATCAGTGTTTCTCTTTCATAGGTTTCAATGGAGGTTGTTAATCACAAATGGATTCTGATATTTGATGGAAACAATTTTCAATTTTAAAATAATCAGATGCAGAACTACTTCTGGTCATCAGGTATGGATATCTAACACAATCTACTTGAATGTTATGTCATTTAAGTCATTGCATGCCATTTGGGGAAATCTGTTAAGTATTTGTTAAGGCGATTCAAAATTCAAAGGAGAATAATTATAGCTTCTATGGAATAAATATGTTGACCTGAGAATGCACCTCAATTAGTATATAGATGCATTATTTGACTGGGTGAATATTTTTGTGGAAGACATGCATGGTCTTAGAGAAATTATTAAATATTTAAAGATCATTAAGAACATCTTAAGAAGAATTATACCTCATTTCAATCCAAAATTATATATGTCAAAAGATAAAGATCCAAAGGAGCTAAAATTGGATATTTTTAATAGTACTCTTGTCGCATATGTGATAAGAAATGATGATAATGATTCTATGAAAAAATGGAAGTACAGAGAGGTGGAATTCAAGGCCATGATAAAGTGCACTATTGAAGATGGAAAGGAAGAAGAAGAGATAGATGAGTTCATGTCATTTCATTACTCAAATCTAAAAATTGGAAAAAGAAATTTCCAAGGTAAACTTCCACTCACTTTTTTTTATGTGGAAAGGTTGAACATGTTACAAAAAGGCACCCTAAGAAGTTTCAAGATAATGATGATAATGATGTTGAAGTCAAAGTTTCCATGAAGTAGTATTCATTCAATGTTAAAGGAGAGAAAATTTTTAAGAGAAACTTATTCAAAAAAAAATCTTCTTTCATCAAAAAATTATAGTTTAGAAGAATATGAGGTTAAAAATATTTATAAATGAAAGGATCATGGATAAAATGATATAGTACCAGTTGTTAGTAAATCCTATATAAGGGATGAAAGATAGAAAGGTGAAGGAGAATTCAAAGGAGGGGTTGATCTTTAGACTAAATTAAAAGCCACTCTTAAGGAGATAGATGTTTGGAGATCCAAAACTAAGAAACCCAATAGAGTGGTTTGTGATTCCAAACTCTATTTTTTGTAGTAGGAAGAAGGGAAGTTTGAGAAGAAGTAATAAATTGAAAATCTTAAGTCATCAAGTCTAGAGAACTCAGAAAAGGTTATTGAGCGCAAGCTCATGGTTGATGAATAGAAAAGAGTGATCGATAGTTTTAATAACATAAAAAAATATAAAATTAAATGTATTGGATAAATTGAAGATGAAGTTTTCGACCTATGAATAATATTAGAAGATCAGTATAGAGCGTTGAATATCAGTATGGAATCAAAAAAGAACATCACTAAAATGGTAGAAAAGATAAAAGTTGAGCATAGAGGTCCATAAAAATAGAAGAAACAATCATATCCAAATTACATGGTTGGTATGGGGATTAATCAAAAACAACAAGATATTATGATTGGTGTCATACTGCATGTTCCCATTATGAGGTTGAAAATTGATTTGGGTAAAAATAAAAGTAAGAAGGTTCATATAATCCAAGGAATAAAAAGTCCTATAATAATGAATCACTAGAATTCACCTCGTATTAGGTATCATTGTTGTGAAAATATGGTACATTCCCAAAATTCATTTTCCATAGTCAAAAGGTTCTAAAGCAAACAAAAGTGGCAAAGGCATCCACATAGAGTTCAATATTCTAAGAATGATTTTAATGTTCACTATTTATGGTATGGGGGATTCAGACACATGGCCAACTATTTCTCATCAACAATACATAGGAATGTGTCGACGCATACCCAAAGTGGTCATAGGTATCATCTCAAAGAATCATCAAATTAGATGAAAACACAAAATCAGTTTTCAGCTATGTGATATGAACTTGGTACATCATACCTTAAGGAAGATCAAGAATATCATTCTAAAACTGTTATGAATTCAATGATGTGGATAAAAAATAAAATAGATGAGTAGGAAGTGGTTTAAAATATTACCATTAAATAATTATATTGTGTTGGTGTATGGATCCTTGATAGTGGATTCACATCCCATATGATGAAAAATTAAGATCTTACAGGCATCAAATATGATAAGGAATGTGTTATCAAATTTTGAAATGATGAAGGCCTGAATATTATTGGATCAGGAAATGGTAAATTTTGGGTTAAAGATATGAGATGTGATAATGTATTGGTTGTCGAAGGCCACAGTAAAACCTTTCTAAGTGTTACTAAATAGTGTGAGTCATATCATGATATAATATTTACCAAGAAGTTATATATCATCAAGGGAAAATACGGTATACTTCTTTTATAGGGAAAGTGTGTGACAGGGAATATTTACCTTGTGAGTAGAGAATATTATATTTTATTTCTATCTAATGAGAAAGAAAATATGTTTTGTCATAAATGTATTGTCCATCTATTCCAACCATCTATGGAAGATCTCCTCAAATGTGATGTAGATCGAGATCTCACTAAACTATCATGTTATTGTACTCACATGTGTGTTTCTTGTTAACAAGGGAATACTATTGGAAATAAATATAAGGAAAAAAGAATAAAATCTAGCTGGAGTGCTTGAATTAATGCATGAAAATGTGTGTGGATATATCTTTCCAAGATCCATTAATAGGAAGAGGTATTATGTTTGTTTCATTGATGATTTTATCAAGACAATATGGATATTTTTTATTTCCAAAAAGTCCATCATGCTTAGTAGTATAACACAGTATTTGAGGGAAGATGAAAGGATTCTTGGAAAAAATATTTTGAAGTATTAAAATGACAATGGTTTGGAATTTACAAATATCCAGGTGGGTGATTATATCAAGATGCATGGGATAAGGCACCAAGTTTTGGCTATGAGAACTCCTCAACAAAATGGATTGGTTGAGAGGATAAATTGAATTATAAACAACATGTCCATAAAAGTACTTATTTAAAATTACCTACCAAATAAATTCTAGAAGGAAGTAGTCTTGAAATTAGTCTAAATATCTAATAGGTCTTTGTTGTTTATAAAAGAAGAAAGGAACCCATATGAGATGTGGTATGAAAAGAATCCAACATTGAAATACCTTTGAATATTTAGATGTAATTGTTTTATTATCAATTAACAAAAACATAGAAAATATTATTCGCATTGAGATGAGTGGATATTCATTGACTACTTATAAAAAAGAAAATCATATAAATACTTGAACAAGCGGCTGAGAAAATTAGTTGAAAGCAATGATGACATTATGGTAGAGAATGAACAGAATCTTCAACAACATATTGAATATCTCTATGATGATTGTGATGAGGATATAAGAATATAAGGGAGAGTATAAGTGTAATACAAAGAGTTATGATGAAATTGATAGAAAAAAAATCATCGTTGATCATCCAATTACAGTTCAAACACGGAGAATGAAGTCTTTATAGTAGGCATCCTTCTTATCTCAAGTAGAGCATAAATTTTTTAAAGAATAATCTAGAGATGAGAACTAGGTTTAGTCTATGAATTAAGAGCTTGAAAAAATTGATAATAATCTTGCATGGGATATTGTTTCAAGACTGGGAGATGACATCGATACCAAATGCATCTTCCAGAACAAACTAAATAAATATGGATTGGTAATTAAAAATAAAACATGAATAGTGTGCAATGGATACTCCTAGATTGAGTTAATTGATATTGATTTTACATTTTCACCTATTTTAATGCTTAATACTATTCACCTATTCTTGTCCATAGTAGTTCAAAGGAAAATCAATGTTTCTTAGATGGACATGAAGTCTTTATTTATGAATGGGGTTCTTGAAGAAGAAGTGCACATCAAGTAAAAATATGGTTTTCTTATCCATGAATATTATAACAATGTTTGTCAGATAAAGAAGGCATTATATGGATTAAAGTAGGTACCAAGAGAGTGAAACTAAATAATTAATGATTATTTTAAGAAGCTTTTTTTTGGTGTGGTGGATTTGATTATTATATCTATATCAACAATTATAATAATCAAAGGATGATGGTGCTGGTGTATTTTGATGACATAATATTTGGTTGATCAGATCGATAACAATGAAAAAATTACAGAATTAAAGAAAAGTGAGTTTGAAATGTCAATTATTGAAGAACTAACATTTTCCCTTGGTTTATTGGTGATGAAAGGAAGAAATAAAACATTCATTTCTCAATCCAAATATACCAAGGAGGTTTTTAGAATATTTAGAGTGGATAATTTCAATAAAATTACAACTCTGGTGGCTACCTAGATGAAATTTTTATGAGAAAATGCATGAATATTTGTCATTGTCATAGAATATAGGTAAATCATTGGTAGTCTGTTATACTTAATAGTGACATGACATGATGTTGTTTCTTCAACATTCTAAGTAGTGTGGTATCAAAGTAATCCCAAATAAATTCACTTACTCATAGTAAAAATAATAATACATTGGTACATCAAGGGCATGGAGGATTTTAGTTTGTTGTATAATAAACAATCTCGGTAATAGTTTTTTGGCTATACAAATGAAGATTGGTCTGGTTTAGCAGAAAATAGAAAATCAACACCGGGTGTTGCATTATATCTTGGATGATTTTGAATTTATGGGCTAATAAGGAAACAATATTTAATTTCATTGAGCACTACAGAAGTTGAATATATTATATCCAGTCAATATTTCATGCAATTATTGTGGATGCAGAATCATCTTGATGATATGGGAGTTGAAGTGAATTACCTGATCAGAATCCATTATGATGATTAAAGTACAATAAATCTTACCAAAAACCTATTCCATCACCCACATATAATGCACATTGAAATCTAGTATCATTTTATCAAGGAGAAAGTGAAGCATGAGATTTTAAAGTTGGAGTATGTTTATACAAACCTTTAGGTTATGGATATCAAGATGAAGGACCTACCCAAAGAATAATTTGAACATTATCAATTAGGTCTTTGAGTTAAGTCAACTCCTCACATTTGAATATTTATGGAAGTGTAACCACCTCTCCATGAGGTATGGTTTGTATTCCCCTTATGTGTTGATATGTGTTCCTTACATTGGTGTATCCATAATGAAGTGATATTTGGGTTCATTGATAAAGGGGATAAAATATATTGATCAAGATAGGGGAGAAGGTCACAGAAGAATCATAAAAGTAGGGAGAGTTTTAGCATTATTATTGACTAATTATGTTTAAAAAGCATATAGATAGTGGTATGGAAGTTCTATAAGTTGTACAAAAAATTTATGTGTACAACATGGCACTATTTCCTAGTGTTTTCCAAATTTTTTGGGCCTAAAATTTTGAGGATGGAACAAGTTTAATGAAAGTTGGATTTATAGGGATGCCTCTTGAAAATATAGTAAAGGCATGGAATTCATGAAAGATTGGTGATTTGTGCAAGTTTGGTATTTCATGATGGTATGAATGCACATGAGCCTTAGCCTAGTTAGTGAGATATCCTTAAGTGAATCCATGAGACCTAGGTTTGAAACTAGGTAGAGGCATATTTCTGGGTACTGTAGCAGTATTGCAGCAGTACTGTAACAGGTACTGTAGCAGCCAAGAACTATTCACTTTAGGCCACTAGTTTGGGCTTGGAGTCCTTAAGCCCTTCCAGCCACCCAGACCTTCAGGAAAGTAGGGATTTTGGGCCACCATCAAGGCTTTCAGGCCACCTTAAGACCTTCGAGCCACATGTAGTTGTCCCAGACAGAATCTAAAAAAGTATCAACCCCAGAAAAGGATTTAGAGTATGCGCACTCACCAAAGCAGAACCAATGGATTTGGAAAGAATGAGAGGGTATGGCTACACCATCGGGACCAGCTTGTGCTTGCACGGGGTTCTTAGTCAGATGGTCATGTGAAGGTGGAGAGCTACCAACATGATACAGATGTTGGGGAGGGGCAGTTCCTCGTAGTTATAGTCTGGTCGAATTACCAAAATACCTTCAGGTCATGTAATGTATCTTAAGCCTATATGCCATTTAATCTATAAGCCTCAGGACCTTGTAAGGGTCCCCCCCCATCCCTTGAAATGGGGGTTATTAAAAATCAATAAAAAAATAAGGCCTTCGGGCCATTCGGGCATGAAGGCATGAATAATTACGAATGAATTTTAATTAAATGTGGATGTGGTGAGAATGAAATATCCTAAGTTATGTAATTAATAGAAGCTTCACGAATGGAAAATTCCCCTTAAGTTTCAAAAAGAATGATAGTTTCATGATAAAGAATAAATACTTTCATAAAAAGGAGTAAGGGATATTCAAAGTTTCATGAAGGGGAGGAAACATCTATAAAAATATAGATACCCCCCCTCCTCCTCATTTGAATATAAAAAGACTTAAAGAAAATCCAAAGGCCCTGAATTCATGAAATAACTTGATGAAATATTTCATTACATTAAGGTTCATGATAATATTAGTTTCATGAAGGAAGGAAATTTTTCAAAAGTGAAAGTTTCACAAATAGTGTCATATTTTGAAAAAACAAGGAAATTTTCTTGAAAAGTTTTGGCTTTGGAAAAAGGATAAGTTTAATGAAGGTCTGAAAATTTTCACAAGTAATTGAGTAGTTTCATGATATAGAATCTTATACAAATTAGAAAATATTTCATAATAATTATGTGGTAAAGAGATTTTCATCATGTGTATAAAAGTATATCTTAATGATGCACTAAATGAGGTCTAACCAATATTGTTTCAATTTATCAAAAGAAGAATCTTTTGAAGGAGTTGTAAGCACACTTCAGTTCAGAATGTAGTGGGTTTTAATATTATGAATGGTAGTGAACAAGGAGGGATAGTGAGTCCACTCTAAAATTTGTAATTTAATTTCACTTTATCATATTTGGTACATAGGCACATTTCCTTTTTATGCAAATTGGTCATAGCCCAGTGCAGGTGAACCATGAAAAATAATTATGTCTCAAACATGCTTTCATTTCTGATCAAGAATTTCTATGGGAAAGGGAGATAATAAATTTTTGTTTAGTGATGAAATAAGATCCCAATGGAAAGTTTTTTTAATCTGACTCGCCCTCATTCACTCACCCCCCCTTAGGGAATTTAATGTTGTTGGTACAACCTTTTCTATTTTTTGGTGAACTCTAGTCATGGAATAAACTGATGTGTCATAGTTTGATTTATATCTTATAGAAAGATCTCTTTCTACAACTTCCAAAACTTTTTTTCCTTATTCATATCATTAAAAAATCCTTTTGATGTTTCTTCATTAAACTTTTCAACAACCATAGAACAAAAACCACTCCAATGGGTTTTTTTATCACTCTTATTCAACTGTTGGCCCTCTCCTTCTCACTCCACTAATATTATTGTGACCGCCTATGAATTTAAGTTGATATTCAACCAGATCATAGTTTAATGACTTTTTAAGGATGATTCTTTCATATGTGATGAGTTGAAGTGTCTAAGAAAGGTTATTTTCAAACCATTTCATATTTTTTTGACTGAGGTACATTATTCAATGATATTATTTCAAAGTTTCATCATTTTTGGGAGAAATTACTAACATATTCATGTTTTTAAATATGGGATTTTATGTATTGTAAGTTATAATGTGTACCAATAGTGAACTATAAGTTTTTTATCACAGTTTTAGTTCCATAACACCACTCAGTGAGTTTTTCAATTTATGACATTATAGTGTTCTTATTTAAAATAAATGGATTATGTATTTATGATGGTTCTTGATGAGATAGATGATCATTGGAGATGACAGTGGTCAGTATGTGCATTGTATTATTAATTAGGATTGGGACTGAGGTAAGTGGATTTCACATATTGATAATAGTGATTGTTTGGTTTTGTTGCCTTTAATATTAGCTTATTATGTTAATGTAATTATTATTATTCTTTTGGGAATTATTATGTGACATAACATAATTCTATAAATGGGATGGTATTATGTTAACTTAATAGTCAACAAGTACAACATAGATAGATAGAAAACTCAATAGCGGTTCATTGGTCAAAAAATTTATAGTGACCCATCTTTTGGATTTCTTGGTGGTGTGAGTTAGATTTTTATCCATAAAAGAAAATGATTTATACTTTTTAAAATGGTATTTTAAAAATGGAAGTGGTTTTAGGATGGAATTTTAAAACATAGGTATTAGTGATTTGATTTTGAAATATGGGTTTAAAAGAGAAATAAAATAATTTCAAAAGGGTATGTTGATGGGATTTTGGTTACAACCTTGATTATGTAAGAAAGTATGTAATTCCTTTTAAAATGATTTATAAAATATTTTTTTCATTGGAATTTTAAAATAAAGTGAAGGGGGTTTTTTTGATGAATTTTTTGGTTTGATTGAACTTTTGAGGGTATGGACTTATTTTTAAAAGATTTTGTACATTTTTAATATGTCTTAGTTAATGGTTTCCATGTATTTTATCTCCTATTACATAATGATTATTGATTTGGTTGTAACTAACAAGTATATATCAAAGAGTTTACACTAATAGGGGGTGAATTGTTGTATTATAATCTTTAAAATATCCCCTTTAAAAATTACCTTGTTCACCCAATAAGAGGGACACTTATTTCTCTCCCTAATAATTTCTATTGAGAAAGAAAAATATTAAATAACACAAGTGTGTTTTACTTGGTTCTCCCAAACTAGGTGAGCCTAAGGAGTATGAAAACAACAATGTGGATATGCAATTGAAACTCTATAGGATACTATTTTGATTGGTTTGACATAATAGAGTGGTCACACTAACCCTTTAGACTCAATGTAAAAAACAAATAAATAAAATATCATTTCACTCCTTCTTCAATGAAGAGGAAATCACTGCTACTTATCATGGAATATTTATCACTTCTCCCCCTCTCATATTGTTATTCTATTGAAAATATAGATTATAAATATATCTAAAATGGTGTGTCATTTATTGCATAGATTTAATAAACTTTCAGTGAAGAAAATCTATAGGTAAAAACCTTATTTTCCTCAATCTTCCGTTGTAGATGTTTGGAATTACTTTTTCTATTTTTTAGTTATTCTAATTTCTCTAAAAGTATATGTTTGGAGATGTATTACTTCTATTTCTTTGATAAATCTTTATTTATACTCTCCCATTTATTTTTTGAGTGTTTCCTTAATTTTCCATTGAGGATAAAAATTTGAATATTCAATTTCAAATTTTGAATCTCTTATTAACTTATGATATATTTGGATTTAAATTTATCCCATAGATTTTATTCTAATGAATCAACACCATTAGATCCAGAATTGTTCATTAAATCCTGATCCATTACAACCAATTAGTTTTTTAAATTACAAAACCATAAAACTACTCATAACTTCTAGAAATTTGAACACCATTCCTTGGGAAGCCACCTCAATGTGATCAATTAAACCTAATATACTTCCTAAATTTTATTTTTGATTACCCTAATATAGATCCACTATATTCTATAAACCAACCATAGAAGTAATCATATTTTACATAGGTAAATTTCTAAGTTGAAAGGATGAGATCCATGATGTATAGGGATCTTTCTACCCATTTTGGCTATCACATCAAAAAACCCATTGCCAAAAATACTTGGTAAAAAAAATTATACCTTGAAATTATGGAATGATAGGGTGTAGAAGTTACCCCAAATGAATTTCATTATATTAATCCACCACAGCCTTCAATACTCCCATTCTGGGCTCCCCGTTTTTCATAGGTAAAATTCCAAGTTTAAATTTTGAGTTCCATGATTTAGACTCCCTTTGCTCCCCATATTATCACCTTGATTCAATTCAACATCTACCTTGACATGATCCAACACATTTACAAATGTGTGAAATGTCCTTTATACAATTCACTTAATTTTCATTTATCCTTACATCGATCTATTACTATTACGCATTGGGAAGACTAATACTTATATATATTCAACATTTCCTTATTGACACTTACACGGGTAGTGTTCACCATCATGTAGAAATATTTCAACCATACATAGCAAAAAACACTCAAATAAATTCTATGCAAGGTTTACTATTACCATTTTCACATCTGAAATGGGTTCACCAAATTTACCATTGTGTAGATTAAGTCATGGAAATTTTTTTGTCACTAAACCATCAATGCTTTATACATCTAAGACACTTTATATTATCCATGTATTTAAATAATTTTTTGCATAATTTCCCATAAAATTTTTCCAAAAAACATAAACCAAACACTTCTAAAAATTATTTTCCTAACAATATCCTCCTATGTGTTTTTTGACATTTTAAAACATTTAGATATGATAATGCACCACCTATATTTTTTAGAAAAATCAAATATTTATAGGAAAACAAAATTTAACTCACAGCCATTATGATATGAATTAGTGATTTACAAATCATTAATTATAATCTCATGTTATCCATGATTGATGTGAGAAAAAATAATTAAATTAAAATATCCTCATAAAAACTTACCTTGTTCTTCAAACACTTTCAAACAGACTACATTTATCCCCCTAAATGAGTATTAATGCACTCCTCCTCTTTGTTGATATCAAAGACCATTCTTCTCCATTTTTAAATATATACATATCTTTTATTTTTCCAAAATAATAAATGGATACTTCTCCCCCTTTTTAAAAAAAATCATTGAAAACACTTTTCTATAGCATTATAAAAGAGAGTTAGAATACCAAAACATTAGCAAAAGAAACTATTTATACCTTGATCTATATATCTATTTACCTTATGTAAGTAGGGTTTCTTCTTCAATCCATCATAGTAAAAGGATTTAATTGGTCTCCAAGATTCTACTTATGTCTTTTAAAATTCACTTTTGTTAGTTCCTTGGTCATAATATTAGTAACTTGATTTTGAGTAGACATATATTTTATCTGAACAAACCCTCACTTAACCTTCTCCTTTATAAAATGATATTTTATTTTAATGTGCTTAGTACTTGATTGTTGAATGGGATTTTTTCTTATATTTATAGCACTCAAGTTATCTCACTTGATAGGAAGAAAATATTTCACTTCAATTTTAGTGTCCTCATGTTATTTCTTTATTAATAGTAACTGGGTACACACTTTAATGATTTTTATATATTCATCCTCAATTGTAGTCAAGGATATGTTGTCCTCATTTTTTCTTAACCATGAAATATAGTGAGAATAAAGATATAAAACACCTCCTAAAGTTGAATTTTGATTATTTAATAAACATGACCAATATTCATCAGTGAATCCCAAGAGTTGTTGTAATGATTTTCTATAATAAAACAACCCTTACTTCACTATTTTATTTATGTATCAATGAATTATTTTAATATATTATATATAAATTTATTTGGGATAACATTGATAATTAGAATATTGACACATTAAAAATACAATATTCATTTATGTAGAAATAAATTATAGTATAATATAGATGATATTCCTATAAAGAGTCACAGAAACCTATTTTCCATATATATCTTTTGAAAAATTTATCATAGTCTTCACAGGAGTGGCCATCAGCATAGAATCATCCCTCTACAATCTATTAACCACCTCCCTAGAATATTTATTTTGGAAAATAAATGTTCCATTTCATATTTTAATCACTTATATATCATTAAAATATGATAATACACTAATTAGATACATCTCTAATCCTATCCTCATGAGTTTTAATAACTTCTTCCATTGGGTGACATGCAAGCCTCCAATGATGATATCATCAATATAGATTAAAATAAACATACTCTAATTTTTCTATTTCTTGATATAGAGGTGTGATCAACCTATCCTCTATAAAAACCAAGATTCTTTAAATAATGATCCATACAAAATTACTAGGACCATGGTAATTTATTTAGATTATATAAATATTTTTTATACAGGTATATTTACATTAATATTCATCAATGAGAAACCCATATATGTTTACTCAATATAGATTTCCTCTTTAATAACTTCATTCAATAATTATAACTTGGTGTCCATTTGATATTCTTTGAATCCCAATTTCACAACCATGTCTAGAAATAACCTAATAGTTTTATTCCATGAAACCAGTGTAAATTTCTCTTCTACATTGATACCCACAATTTAGAATAACCTTTATATACCAAACATTCTTTTATTCAGCCTCAAAAGAACTTCCTATGTCACATTCTTTTCAATCTAGTCAAGTTCATCATGCATAGACTTAACCCAACTCTCATATTTAGTAGTTTATTTAAAAGAATTATGGTTACACCTAGGAAAAGAAGGATGTTTTTTCCATTCATTTATTCTTCATATTTGAACTGGGGTTTTCTTATCACCAACAATATTACTTTCAGTAATTTCAACCCCACTAGATATTCTTATTGCAGTTGTAGTACTTACTATATTTTATTTATCATTAGAGCTACCATATGAGTATTCTATATATCTCTGAACTCCACTTGAGTCACAAATTTATTCAACACTTTCTTCTTAAAAACTAGACCTTTCTCACATGGAATATACTTTCCCAAATCTGAAACCTACCTGTGTAAAATATAAATCTACTCATTTTTTACTGTTGTAACATAATGACTTCCAAATTTATTTCCAAGCCTCTTGTTAAAACTCATGTAGGTTTTTATATTGGATGGATATCAAATAAAGATACCTTGATCACCACAAGCCTCATAATTTCTATTTTTTAATTATTAAGAATAAAACACTTAAATCAAAAAACCTGAAAGTACTTGAGTGTGGGTTTATTTCCATATAATATTTTATATAGAGTCTTGTAATTATCATACATATTAAGGATCTATTTTATATATAAACTATCATAAGAACATATTATTTATAATACTTATTAGATAGTACTTTATCAATTAACATTGTCTGATAAATCTTCATTATTATGTGGTTTCTCCTTTCAATAACTCTGTTCTAATGAGGAGTTCTCACTGTTAACACCTGGTGTTGAATCTCATATTTTTCCATATATTCTTGAACTTTGGTATTTATAAATTTTTTACCATTTTTAGTGTGAATCTTATGATTTTATACAATAAGAATAATTTCATCTTCCCTTTGGTATTGTGTGATATATTTTAATACCATAGCTTTGTGAGTAATCACCAAGCGACTGCAATTATGATGAAGTTATCAACCAAAAAACATAATACCTTTTTCCATATGATGTTTTAGGTTTCATTATACCACAAACATCCACATGAACAATATCAAGTAAGCATATTGTTCTTTCTTTCTTTATATATATATATATATATTTATTTTAAGCAATATTCACTTTTTGATAATAATCACATGTGTGATGATAGTCATATGTGATATAGGGGATATCTTGAGCACTATCATTATTAATTTTATTTTAAAAAAAAAATTACTCAAATTTATAATACATGTGTGCCATAATTGTTTTCTTCTTATTTGGAAAACATGAAAAAATTTACTTCAATAATAAGATTACTATTTCTATTGGTCTTCCATCCTTATAAAATGATAAAACCATATCTTTCTCTTATGGTTCTCCCTTTGTTGAATTTAATTAAGTTTCCTAATTCACGAAACTAACTCACACTCATTAGATTGTGTCTAAGACCTTAAACTAAGAGAATATATGTCCTTTTGAAATATTTTTCACCAAAAGCTTCCATTCTTGAGCCAATAATTTTAAGTCCATTGTTTCCTAACCAAACAACTCCATTTTTATCATGTTTGATCCCTAATATTACATCTTAATTTCCTATAATATGTGAAGTAAACGTGTTTTATATAATATACAATGTAAAACTATAAATTTCCCTTAATTTTATATCATTAATATTTCCTTCTCAACTCTTCTTTTCTTTACCCATGATTGTTGTCCCATTTTTCTTAATAGTGGGTGAGTCTGTTCATCCCCAAGTTTCATGGAGTCCTCTTCATCATGAAATACTAAAAGGCTATTTTTAATTTTCATCTTTTTTTATAAATCTTGAAACTACTTCCTTTAATTTTTTAATTTTCCTTTAGCACCTTCCATTTACACTTGAAGTGAAATTAACCTTCTTATTCCCAAAACCTTTATAGTAATACCAATACCCATAAAAAATAAGTTAATTTGAAGAAAAAATAATGAATATTTTTAGTACTCATGATCTCAAATATATTTATCTTCAATAGAACACAAATATTGAATGTGTCCCCACATTCCATAGTAATAACTCTTGATATTTTTTATTTTCTTCCCAAATTTCTTTGCACTATTATTACCCTTGTAGAAGATATGAAAATCTAATTTTATATGAGGTGTTAATTTTTGAGGTTTAAAATCAACCACGTAAATATTATTGGTGTGTTCATGCTCCAAAATAGAATTATTCTTGTTCTTGAGCCACTACACCTATGGTATATGTAAGCTTTCTTTGGTAGACCGTGAATCACATATGTCAAGATGTTATTTATTTTTTATTGTTTTATCTTGTCTTGAGTGGTTTTGAGTTTTTGTTGGTTGAAATATAAAAATTCATGTTTTTAAGGTTTTTTAGGGGGCCATAATTAGCCCACATGGGTAGTACTAACCATGTGTTTCTTATGCGGTTGGGTCTATCATTTTGAAAAATGTGATTTTTTATGGCTTCCACGCGTTTTTTCAAACCATGTGGAAGTCCTCTAAGGTCATTCTAATCTTCGGGTGTGTTTGAGGTGAGGTGCATAGTTTTTTTAAATCATGTTTCATCAAAATAGAAAGTTAGAAAAATATTGATCTTAGGAAGATGTTGGTTTATGGTTTGTGCATAGTTTAGAAAACCATTTCACCAAACCATGAAACCAATCTATGTTTTTAAAAAATCGGAATTTCCCCATTTTTACTTTTTCCAACTTCAGGTTTTTTCACCCCCATTTATCTCCACCCAAATCATTTGATCCTTAGAAGATTTAAAGGATCCCTGCCTACTTTATCCTCTTGATACTTTCCCTCTCTTTGGTGTTTTCCAAGTGGATTTTAGGTTTTTGTTCCACTATTTCTCTCTTCTTCTATTCCCTCTTCCTTTTCTCTTGCTTTTGGATTCCCCCATGAACCCCAGATCCCTAGTGTTTAATTTTAAGGGTTATTTATGGATCTAATGTTTTTTTTTCATTTTATAGTATTATTAGACATCATTTCTTTTCTTGTGGGTGTGGTCATCACTGAAGGTGATGTGTTCTGAAGTGTTTGAACTTGATTCTCAAATATTTAAGGTATATGTTTGTCTGAAATTGTTTCATTTTTTAATTAAATGTTTGATTATTCTTTATAAATACTCTTTTATGAAAGTATGAATAAATTTGATATATTTTTGGTGATTTGAAACCATTTATTTGTGTTTTGATCTTGGAATAAAGTGGTTACTTTTTAAATTCCATGTTTTCATGTTTGAAATGGAATTTTTTATTATACTAAAATTTTTCTAAATCCCATGTGGATTTGGAAATGGTTTTAAATGAAATTATTGGATTTTGAAATCAGTTTCAGTTTTCAATGAGTAAAAACTATGTTTAAAATGGGAATTTGGTTTTTATGTGAGGTGTTGAACTGTAAATTATATATAAATTGGTTCATTAAAGGATTTAAAATATATATTTGAAATGTGTGTGTGATTTACCCCTTGTGAAAAATTCCATAGTGGATCCTTTAAAAAAGTTTTGATGGAAATGGTTGGCCTTGGTCCTTGTTTGGGATTTCAAAAAGAAGACCCATGTTGAGGATGTATTTTTATTTTTTTAAATGGTGTGTGTGATTTCCATCATTTGTTAAGAAACACTGTAAATGGAACTTTACGAAATATGAATGTGGTTGGAATCCTGAGCCATGTTTTGGTTTTAATGGAAATGTTAGAACATTTGATTTTAAATGGTGGTTGTGAAAGATACACCTAGTAACACCCTGAGTTTTTATTAATGATTATTTTCAAAATAAGTTTAAATTATTTGATGGCTTGCATTGCATTCTACAATAATTTAAGCTTTCTTTAAATGCAACACCAATTTAAGTGTGCTCTATACACAACACCAAGATTAAATTGTGTTATACACAACACCAAGTTTATATTATGTTACACAGAACATCAATCATAGCTTCTATTACTTACAACACTCTGTTTGTCTTGTGTTTCACAAAATACCATGTTCCTTCAACAGCTTATGTTACATGCAAGGCTGAGTTCTACCGAACTACATTATACTATTAATATTATTACTAAAATATTATTATAATTATCACTTATCTATTGAAATGGATGATATGAACAAGATTAAAAAAATATGAAACTATGGTTTACACATATTTATAAAATTAATTCTTTAGTTATCAATTAATTATAAACGAAAATAAAAAAACAATTGAATATAAAGGATGTGTTTTTATGAAAAAAAATATTTTTATGCCCACAATGACATTTTATCATAATAAATTAAATTAATCACTATTATTGAGAGATATTAATAAAATTTATATATTATAAATTCAACAAATTTTTTTTACGTTCATCCAATAAGTTTGATAGGATTAAAATAAGAACAAATCTAATTTTAGGCATAAAAAACTGTATTTTTCTAGAAGGTGGTTTTATCTCTTTTTAATGAAAGACTTGTTTTAAAAGTAACTATTGAAATTTTTATAGTTTTTGTAACACCCCAAGCTTCCACGGTACGTTTCACTTCGAATAATGCAATAGCGTGTGTTGTACGCAACCTCGAGCTCTAACACACACCACAACGAATTAAAGTAGCCGTTATGAATAGTAATAACCACTTTTTAAAATTATAGAAATTTTATATTTCAAAATGGACTTCATTTTTGGATTCAGAATATTGAAATTAGCCTATGTTGAATTTTTGGTATTTTTCTGAGAACTTCTAATTTTTTATGAATAGTGAAAAATACTTAAAAACAACTTTTTTTAATCAAAATAATTTATAGTGATAAATTATACTATTTAGTGGTTTTAAAGTATAATTAGAATATATTTTTACCATTTTATCCAATGGTGGTCATTAGAATTAATTTAACATTGAAATTGGACATAAACAATTGCCAATCTTTTGATATAAATTGTTTCTTAAAAACACGCTATTTGTTGTGACAGCGGGAATTAATTATAAAATTAATTAATGCAACTTATATGTTTGGAATTTTGTAAAATAGACATCATTTTTGAATTCAGAATATCAATTATAGCTTAGGGTGAAATTTTGGCTTTGTTCTGAAAAACTTCAATTTTTGATGAATAGTGAAACCACTAAGTGGTAGTTAAATAACTGATTTTTCATTTAAATGAAATATTACCACTTCTGTGATTTGATTTTCAAGAATCCGACATACATGGTTGTCATTAAGAAGTAAAATGTGGTTCAATGAGATTAAAATAATTTTTGGTGAATAGTAACTTTTAAGTTCTTAATCGCGATTAGAGGTAATTAGTGTAGTTTAAGGTAAAAATAATGTTTTAATAATATGAGATGGGCTTGACACTTGTCCTACTCCTATTGGATGAGTCATGGCCGACCAAGACAACCCATGGGTCAACTTGGGGACCCCATGGAGCCACTTTAGTTGGAAAATGACATTAATATATATTTATTTAATGTTAAAATTAAATTGACACAAACATGAGTTGTTTTACTAAAATAGTTTTTAAGTGGGGTTACACAAGTCCAAATTTTGATTATAAATATTAATTAGAAATCTAAAAAGATTTCCTACATGATAGTATTTTTTTTATAATTAAATAAACTAAATTATTTATGAAATCATGATGATGCAGTGATGACCTCATTATTTAACGATTTAAATAAAATGGGAAGATAATGCAAAATCCAAGGCTTAAACTTGTCCAAAGCCAATTTGATGAGGAGATTTCTAACCCTTATCACCTTAGCCTCGAATTATATAAGTGTGGGACCTTTAGAATCCGAAAAGCATTTTGTAATAATGTAACATTTCAATCTTTCCAAAAGAGCCCCTCCTCTCCTCTTATAAAAGGCCCCCACCTCTCCCACCTCATTTACACTTTCAAGCCATTTGGCTCGGCCAACCTCTGCCCAAATACTCTCCCAACATCCCTCTATTACTCCTAGAAGCCTCACTTTGGGCAGAACTCTTCCCAAGGAAGCCTTTGGCTCAAATCAAAAAGAGTTACCCGATTTTGAGGTAATGTCTTCTCTAATGTTGTTTTGTTTTATTTTTCTTCTCCAACCCCCTAAACTCTTTTTATTCATTTCTTTTGTAACAACACCAATATCCTCAATATACTAGGATGTTGTTATAAGAATGATTCGAGCTACACTTACACACACCTACATCTAATGGTTAAATAACATACAGTTTATGTGGATGGCGAATTTCTGCCTCACGAAACGATGATTGTTCAACACTCATATAACACCTTCAAAGGTGGCCATTAAGATGTCACTATTTTTTTATATGATATATAATATGTTTATGTTTTACTTATGCTTCTGTATTTCTCATTTATGGCATACTTTATGATTTCCATTATGGGTAAAACGCGATAATTTCATTTTAGGAAGTGCGGACTACCGCCCCCTCAAAGTGATTTGAATCGTTAATGCCATATGTGGGATGTATAAAGGATGGAGTAAATGGTATTATACACTATATTATACTGGAATTATATTATAAATTTATATCATTATGATTTCGTTCCATTAAATATGAAATTGAAATGAAATTAGCGTTCATGTGTACGTACGGCTTACCGTCTCCATGAACGGTGCATTTCATTTCTTACCTCTAAATGTTACGTAATATTATAAATGAATGTATATACTGGATATATATGATATATATGACATCTAAATCATGAATATAATTCTGGAGATAATGGATATTCTACCACATAAACAACTTGTAATTATAAGAAGTTTATTGTTGACTCAAGTACCAAAGATCGACAGAACGACCGTTATGAACTTAAATAATTACATAATGTTCATATCATTGTAATAAGTGATATAATAAAGATAATGAAATTGAAAATGGTTCTTAATAAGGTATATATTAACTCTAGTTTATTATTCAGGAGGTTAAAGAACGGTTGAGTCAAGTCAGACACGAGGTAAGGTAATTTCTTAACCCAACTTCCATTCTTTGGGTTAATCTCCTACTTTCAAATTATGTCATGATATTATTATGTCCTATTTTGTATTTTTACTCTCTTTTTGTGTACCTATAGTGAATACAAATAATAGATCTATTTTATTTTAAAAATTATCTTTTTAAGGACTTAGTCTCAATCTCCTTTCATTGAGGCATATTTGTTTTTATACACAACTTTCTTTTATACGGTGTATAAACCCCTTTGACTTTTACGATTATTCAAAAGGAATCTTTTTTATACGAAGCGTTTTTCTAAACGACAAAAGGGAATGTTATTCTTTCCGAACTTATGCGGCGACAATGACTTCTCCTCCGCCGTGAACATTATTTGAGTTTCGGCTTCCTCTTCAAGCCATCATTTTTTTTAATGAAAAATAAATACAAAGTTTTAACTTTCTTTTATTTTGGTATTGAAAATGGTTTTGAAAGTGTTTTTATTATATCAATGTGTTGTATTGATATCTTGTGATTGAAATGTGGAAATGTTATGTTTCCTTTATGCATGTTTTATGTGATACGATTATGTTATGGTTTATGATATGTTTAAACCTATTCATATGAGGAATGTATTGGACTTAATAAGTGACGGGTGGAGCCCGCTATAGCTCCTCGATGCATCGCTAGGTCTCATGAGACAACTAGACGTGGAATTGGCCGAGGCCCTTTCCAAATTTGATTTATGGTTTTGGCCGAGGCCTTAATCATTTTAGACGTCTTGGCCGAGGCCTTGACAAAGTGTTTCAGAATGTCTGGCATTATACATTCCCTCATTATGAAAGTGGTTATTGATATTGCATTTGATTATTCGACCAGTAGAATATCCATGTGAATAAGTAAATGGCATTATCTCATTTTACTTTTGCTATATTATGTTGAAGTTCATGTTTAAAAGGCTTTTGTTTTATTTATACATTGCCTTAATTGTTAATGTTTATTTATGAAAGCTTCCGCAATATTGTTATCCATACTGAGCATCTGAGCTCACCCCTTTCAATGTTGTAATATTTTCCAGGATGTGAAGAAGTATTTTATGAATGACCTGCAGGGATAGTCAGAAGAGGATATGAGTGTGGACTATGAAGAATTTGTTATTAGTTTTTCACTTTATGATTTAATGTAACATTTACGAATGTATCTAGTGTTTCCAAGGCTACTAAACTAATCGGTCTTTCGAGACTTGATCTTTTGTGATCATGCCAATGTTACGAAGTAATGCACCGACTCTGGGTAGCTGGGGTCGGGGCGTTACAGTTGGTATCAGAGGCAGTTTAGTACTAACCTTGGAAGCTAGATTTAGACAAACTCTGATTAGAGCACCTAGACCTAAGATGAACTTTGAGGATTAGTATAGAAGAACTTCCTAAAATTTTGGTATTGTAGAGATTTTGTGAGTTTTCCGAGCAATACATCCCTGTCTGGATACGAGTAGGTAGAGGCGGCTCTGGCACAGATGTACCTAGGGGTAAAACCCGAAAACACCGCTTTGAGCTAGACTCGAACGGCAACTGGTGCACGACAACGGTCCTTGCTACACTCTTGGTTACGACACTCCCGGGGGATATGCTTTGGATAATTCTCATTTTCAATACAAAAAACTATGAAGGGTTATGAGTATATACTTCCTCAAAGAAAACATTTTTATGATTATGGATTACATCCATAAATAGTTCAATTTATGTTAAGTGTTTTAAAAGTATGGAATTATGTATTTTGATTCATAAGCTAATCTAGTTTATGCCATTGTTTAGAAATGGCGCCTAGTGGAAGGAATGGAAACCGTATCAATGTACGCACTCCATGTAGGGATTTCCCTCCTGCTCAAGATAATTATAGTGGGGCTGGTGATGCAACTGGTGCCGATCAGCTAATCACCATACTGGGACAACTTACTCAGGTTATGAATAATAACCTTACCCGTATGGAGCACCCTGATCCAAAGCGTGGAGGATCAATGTTAGATCGATTCATGAGGCAACAACCACCAACGTTCAATGGGAGTAAAAATCCCTTAGTAGCCGAGCAATGGATAAATTCCCTAGAGAAAATATTTCAGGCTTTGGGGAGCAGTGAAAGGGAAAAAGTTATCATGGCAGTTTACCGCCTCACTTGAGATGCCAATCAGTGGTGGTCACTGATTCAAAACCCAAAGGAAGATGATGACATATCGAATATGGAATGGAGGGAGTTTAAAGAGCTTTTTTTAGAAAAATACTTTCCTCGTGACCATCGAGCAGATATGGAAAGGAAATTTCTGAGTCTGAGGCAGAAGGAGGATGAGAATGTCGCAAAGTATGAGGCTAACTTTACAAGGTTAGCGAGGCATGCTGCCGATTATATATGTAACCCAAGGAGTAAGATTGATCGTTTCTTTTATGGGTTAAAACCATTTCTCCGTCGATCTTTAGTATCACAATCCTTCTCATCATACGAAGATATTGTCTCGTGTGCTATCAAGACAGAAAAGGAATTCTCTAAGTCTTATGACAACAAAGTAAAGCAAGAGAAGAAGAGAACGGTGGAATAAGAGACAGATAAAGGGAAAAAGGGAAAGAAGGATTTTCCATTATGTGATAATTGTGGGAAGAATCACCCTAGTACGTGCCTAAAAGAAATGGGAGTTTGTTATAAATGTGGAGAAAAGGGTCACCATGCTCGTGATTGCAAGGGAAAGAAAGAGGCTGTCAAAGTTGAATGCTACAATTGTAGGGAAATGGGGCATTATGAAAATGAATGTCCTAAGCGTCAAGGAAACTTACCTCAGAAAAGGCCAAGGGATCCAGGCCAATCTTATGCTGTGACTACAGTTGAAGCGGAATAATTAATGTATTGGTGCTTTTGGACTCAAGGATTATATTCTGGTTATAAGAATAATGTGATATATATAAAGATTGTACTACAGTACTTTTTGATTAAGGTAATATGATTAAGGTAATCATATTTTTAGTATGTGACAATAAGAGAAACTTTTCTTTTTTTGGGGAATCTGATGTTACAATTGATTTTGGGATTTAGAGACCTTTTAGAGAAAGTCTGGACGAAGGTATTTTGGATAACTATTAAGGTTGGAATGGATTAAGTTGAACCATGGATATTATTGTTTAAGGTTAAAGCATTTATGAAAATTATTTTTGGAATATTATGATACTATAGTTTTAGGAAAAGGACAACCTGCAGGGTGGGGCATAACCCGTCGCGTCGGAAAAAGCTGCAGGAATCGAACCCACAATCATAGTGCGACAGGCCTTTATTTCCTACCACTAGCCTACAGGAAGTCCCTGGTTATTACAAAATAATTTTACTAATCTAAATGGTATGTGTTAACATTTGGAACCTTATACAATTAGGATAAATAGAATATTTTTGAGTTCCATTACCATTTGGAGTAAAATTTGGGTTTGTGGTAAAAATTTATTAACGAATGAAAGTATACATAACAAGTATGTATATTCCCTTACGTTCTTAGTAAATCTCCTAAATAAATTCCTCAACATTATAAAAGGTAAATTAAAACAAAAATTTTGTCGGTTAACTTTTCCAACTGGGGATTCAATGACCGTTTAACCAATCACAAGTTTGTGATTTTCTTGTAGTTAAACTTTCTCCTAATCATGTTTTCTATAACTCTCCATCAGACCTTGATGGTTTGTTTCTCCTCCATATCCATATTTTCATAGAATCCTAGAATGGGCTATCTCGGGTGACCTTTGTACTTATCTTTCTTTCTTTTAATGTTATATATTTATTAACCTTATTTCCGATGTGGGTTTTCCTCAATGGTATTTTCTCTTTTCAACCTTTTATTTTCAAAGAAAAATTTCAAATTGCGAGGATGCAATTTATTGAAGGAGGGGAGAATGTAACACCCCAAGCTTCCACGGTACGTTTCACTTCGAATAATGCAATAGCGTGTGTTGTACGCAACCTCGAGCTCTAACACACACCACAACGAATTAAAGTAGCCGTTATGAATAGTAATAACCACCTTTTAAAATTATAGAAATTTTATATTTCAAAATGGACTTCATTTTTGGATTCGGAATATCGAAATTAGCCTATGTTGAATTTTTGGTATTTTTCTGAGAACTTCTAATTTTTTATGAATAGTGAAAAATACTTAAAAACAACTTTTTTTAATCAAAATAATTTATAGTGATAAATTATACTATTTAGTGGTTTTAAAGTATAATTAGAATATATTTTTACCATTTTATCCAATGGTGGTCATTAGAATTAATTTAACATTGAAATTGGACATAAACAATTGCCAATCTTTTGATATAAATTGTTTCTTAAAAACACGCTATTTGTTGTGACAGCGGGAATTAATTATAAAATTAATTAATGCAACTTATATGTTTGGAATTTTGTAAAATAGAAATCATTTTTGAATTTGGAATATCAATTATAGCTTAGGGTGAAATTTTTTCTTTGTTCTGAAAAACTTCAATCTTTGATGAATAGTGAAACCACTAAGTGGTAGTTAAATAACTGATTTTTCGTTTAAATGAAATATTACCACTTCTGTGATTTGATTTTCAAGAATCCGACATACATGGTTGTCATTAAGAAGTAAAATGTGGTTCAATGAGATTAAAATAATTTTTGGTGAATAGTAACTTTTAAGTTCTTAATCGCGATTAGAGGTAATTAGTGTAGTTTAAGATAAAAATAATGTTTTAATAATATGAGATGGGCTTGACACTTGTCCTACTCCTATTGGATGAGTCATGGCCGACCAAGACAACCCATGGGTCAACTTGGGGACCCCATGGAGCCACTTTAGTTGGAAAATGACATTAATATATATTTATTTAATGTTAAAATTAAATTGACACAAACATGAGTTGTTTTACTAAAACAGTTTTTAAGTGGGGTTACACAAGTCCAAATTTTGATTATAAATATTCCTTAGAAAGATAAAAAGATTTACTACATCATAGTATATTTTTATAATTAAATAAATTAAATTATTTATGACATCATGATGATGCAGTGATGACCTCATTATTTAACGATTTAAATAAAATGGGAAGATAATGCAAAATCCAAGGCTTACACTTGTCCAAAGCCAATTGGATGAGGATATTTAGAACTCTTATCACCTTAGCCTCGAATTATATTAGTGTGGGACCTTTAGAATCTGAAAATCATTGTGTAATAATGTAACATTTCAATCTTTCCAAAAGAGCCCCTCCTCTCCTCTTATAAAAGGCCCCCACCTCCCCCACCTCATTTACACTTTCAAGCCATTTGGATCGGCCAACCTCTGCCCAAATACTCTCCCAACATCCCTATATTACTCCTAGAAGCCTCACTTTGGGCATAACTCTTCCCAAGGAAGCCTTTGGCTCAAATCAAAAAGAGTTACCCGATTTTGAGGTAATGTCTTCTCTAATGTTGTTTTGTTTTATTTTTCTTCTCCAACCCCCTAAACTCTTTTTATTCATTTCTTTTGTAACAACACCAGTATCCTCAATATACTAGGATGTTTTTATAAGAAGGATTCTAGATACACTTACACACACCTACATCTAATGGTTAAAGAACATACAGTTTCTGTGGATGGCGAATTTCTGCCTCACGAAACGGTGATTGTTCAACACTCATATAACACCTTCAAAGGTGGCCATTAAGATGTCACTATTTTTATATATGATATATAATATGTTTATGTTTTACTTATGCTTCTGTATTTCTCATTTATGTCATACTTTATGATTTCCATTATGGGTAAAACGCGATAATTTCATTTTAGGAAGTGCGGACTACCGCCCCCTCAAAGTGATTTGAATCGTTAATGCCATATGTGGGATGTATAAAGGATGGAGTAAATGGTATTATACACTATATTATACTGGAATTATATTATAAATTTATATCATTATGATTTCGTTCCATTAAATATGAAATTGAAATGAAAGTAGCGTTCATGCGTACGTACGGCTTACCGTCTCCATGAACGGTGCATTTCATTTCTTACCTCTAAATGTTACGTAATATTATAAATGAATGTATATACTGGATATATATGATATATATGACATCTAAATCATGAATATAATTCTGGAGATAATGGATATTCTACCACATAAACAACTTGTAATTATAAGAAGTTTATTGTTGACTTAAGTACCAAAGATCGACAAAACGACCGTTATTAACTTAAATAATTACATAATGTTCATATCATTGTAATAAGTGATATAATAAAGATAATGAAATTGAAAATGGTTCTTAATAAGGTATATATTAACTCTAGTTTATTATTCAGGAGGTTAAAGAATGGTTGAGTCAAGTCAGACACGAGGTAAGGGAATTTCTTAACCCAACTTCCATTCTTTGGGTTAATCTCCTTCTTTCAAATTATGTCATGATATTATTATGTCCTATTTTGTATTTTTACTCTCTTTATGTGTACCTATAGTGAATACACATAATAGATCTATTTTATTTTAAAAATGATCTTTTTAAGGACTTTGTCTCAATCTCCTTTCATTGAGGCATATTTGTTTTTATACACAACTTTCTTTTATACGGTGTATAAACCCCTTTGACTTTTACGATTATTCAAAAGGAATATTTTTTATACGAAGCGTTTTTATAAACGACAAAAGGGAATGTTATTCTTTCCGTACTTATGCGGCGACAATGACTTCTCCGCCGCCTTGAAAATTATTTGAGTTTCGGCTTCCTCTACAAGCCATCATTTTTTTTAATGAAAAATAAATACAAAGTTTTAACTTTCTTTTATTTTGGTATTGAAAATGGTTTTGAAAGTGTTTTTATTATATCAATGTGTTGTATTGATATCTTGTGATTGAAATGTGGAAATGTTATGTTTCCTTTATGCATGTTTTATGTGATACGATTATGTTATGGTTTATGATATGTTTAAACCTATTCATATGAGGAATGTATTGGACTTAATAAGTGACGGGTGGAGCCCGCTATAGCTCCTCGATGCATCGGTAGGTCTCATGAGACAACTAGACGTGGAATTGTCCGAGGCCCTTTCCCAATTTGATTTATGGTTTTGGCCGAGGCCTTAATCATTTTAGACGTCTTGGCCGAAGCCTTGACAAAGTGTTTCAGAATGTCTGGCATTATACATTCCCTCATTATGAAAGTGGTTATTGATATTGCATGTGATTATTCGACCAGTAGAATATCCATGTGAATAAGTAAATGGCATTATCTCATTTTACTTTTGCCATATTATGTTGAAGTTCATGTTTAAAAGGCTTTTGTTTTATTTATACATTGCCTTAATTGTTAATGTTTATTTATGAAAGCTTCCGCAATATTGTTATCCTTACTGAGCATCTGAGCTCACCCCTTTCAATGTTGTAATATTTTACAGGATGTGAAGAAGTATTTTATGAATGGCCTATAGGGATAGTCAGAAGAGGATATGAGTGTGGACTATTAATAATTTGTTATTAGTTTTTCACTTTATGATTTAATGTAACATTTACGAATGTATCTAGTGTTTCCAAGGCTACTAAACTAATCGGTCTTTCGAGACTTGATCTTTTGTGATCATGCCAATGTTACGAAGTAATGCACCGACTCTGGGTAGCTGGGGTCGGGGCGTTACAGTTTCTATTTAATAAAATAAACTTTAAATTTGAAAGAATAATATAAAAATTTATTTTGGGTTAATTTTTTCTATTTTTCTGAGAAGTTTAATTTTTTGGTGAATAGTGAAAAATAATGAATTTTAATTAAAAACTTCTTTTTCATTAAATTTATTTATATTTTAAAATTATATTTAAAATTGGTTTTATAATATAATTAGTTAAATTTAACATAAATAAATATAGTAAAATTCATTGGAATCAATTTTAAATTAATATTTGATATAAAAAACATTTCAAACATTTGAATATTTTCACCTTAAAAACCTTTTGTCTCATCCTGTCATCAGGAATAATTTTAAATTAATTTTTTCCACTTATGTGATTGGAATTTGGAAAAATGGATTATATATTTATAATAATATAAATTTATAATTTCTAGTAAGTTTATCTATGTTTTTGAAAAAAAAATATCAGTGAAATTGGTTAAAATTAATTACAGTGATTAAGGTAAAAAGAAGTTTACTTAGTGGTTAAACTTTAATCTTAAGGGGGGAAATGACCAAGAAACTTGTCAAAGATCAACTTTATAGACATATTTTGACCCTATAATTTATTTTTTGAACATTTTTCATTATTTAGACACATTATATAAAGGAAACCTCTCAATAGTGTCGACCTTTTGTATTTACAATAATGGAACTCCTCCTCCATTATAATAGGACACTCAACCCCTTGCTTATTAACACTTATAAATACTTTTGTCTCATCCAAAACCAATCCAAATAATCTCAAAACATACCTACTCTCATCTTATAAGATTCAATTTTTTCATAAATCAAACAAATTAAGTCCTTTGGAGAAAACAAAATTGAGTTATCCAAAGAAGAGTTGACATTTTTCAACGAGAACTTTTGTTTTATTTTTTTCTACACCCACTCAATTTTTCTTATTCCAATATTATATAATAAACTAATTATACTAAAAATACTTATATGTTTTAATTAATTTTTTTACCTAAACCTACAAACACTTTCATCAAATGGGATACACAATCATCGTTCATGTGTACAACGAACTACCACATCCCAAACTGATGTCATTTGTTCTTCCATTACCACCTATCAAGGTTGAGAATAATGATGTAATTATTATTTTTATAATATGTGTATGATATTTTGGATTTATTTATTCTTATTTAATTATTATATATACACATAATTTACTTTACTTTCTTCCAATAAGATAAGAAAATGAAAACAATGTTCATGTGTATGTACAGCCTACCGTCTCCATGAATGATTAATTTCACTTCCTATTTATATATTTTATATATTATTATAAATAAATATAAAATGAATATTTGTGAAATTAATATCATGGGTTACATTATTTAAATAATTAAATCTTGATCTAAGTAATATGACTTAGAATGACAAGTCAAAACATGTATGAAAAACAAAGTGGTTTTTACCCAAAACATAAAATTAACATGGAATTGTTAATAAATGAGTAACATAAAGTGATAAGTTAATCATATATGGTTTTATATATATGTATATAGTTATATTATATATTTATAATAAACTTATATTCATTATACAGGAGTTTTGAACAAGTATGATGAGAGTAAAAACTTAAGATAAGGGAATTTCATCTCACTTTTTATATTTGTGAGATACATGCCATATTCACCACTTAATTATTTTATGTGGTAAATATAATGAACTATGAAATTTCATATCATTAATTTGATTTATTTTATGATATTAAAATTTTCAATTTATTTTATTCTTTCATGGGGATCACGATTCAAAAGTTACTCATGTGGTAAAGGGATTTCTAGTCTAACTTTTATTTTTACGAGACTTATGTCATATTCCTCAATAATTTACTTTGTGTGGTGTATATAATGACCCTAAAAGTATTATATGATTATTATATTTTTATTTTTATTTATTTTCATATACATTTCATTATATCTCTTTCATTGGGTTTATAGTTTAAAAGTTACCAAATCTGTAAAGTATTTTTGTCTCAATTTTCCTTCATTGTGACACTTGCTATGTTATGAATCTATATTATTTTACAAGGTGTATATATTTCCCATTTCACATGTTATATAATGAATATAATTCTTTTAATGATATTTTATGCTTCACTTAATGTTATTTTTCAGGGTTATTATGATTCAATGTTACAAAATTTTTAAGAGGTTATAGCAACAATCTCATCATTTATCAGGATTGTTTATGATTATGCTTCCATTGATGAAATATTAGGATTAATCTATAAAATATTATAATTAATTTTATTATTCTATATTTTTTCATGATATATTCATGTAATGGAACCATTTTTACACTCATTGGTACTTAAAATAATTAATAAAAAAATTATGAAAATCTGACATTATTTCTCTCTTCGGTCAGAAATATGTTTTCTTTAAAAACCATGTTCTATAAAAATATCATCAAAAAAACTTCTACTATTATACTATGATCTTTAGTAGATATTTTTACCTAGTTTTTACCTTTTCTATAAAAAAATTAAAATGAATCTTCTTTTCATCATCTGATCAAGGCTCCTTTGACTTCTACTAACAATATGAAAGGAATCCTTGTTTTTACATATACATAATGTGTGTAATTATCCATAATCATGAACACTCCATTAATTTAAGACTCCATTTTAAATATTCAAGTATAATTTCAAATAAAAAAATTTGTAATTTTTTTTCAAATCTTCGTTTATAATTTTTAAAATTTATTTTCAAAGAAAAGTATTTTCAAAATGTTTTATGTTTTAAAAATCATTTTTCAAAGTAGAAATGATATTTTTTTCAAAAATGTTATTAAAAGATTTATCAAAATTATTTTCCATATAATATGACTTCTATTGAAGTTACCTATGTATTACTAGGGTTATGATCCATGTATACCATTCTTATTAATTCTATGAATGATTATGCTTTTAACAACATGTTGTTTATGAAACATGTTTCTCTTCCACAGCTTATACTATGATATATGCTCATGAACCCCATTTCTTTTCATGGTTTATTCTATGAATAAATGATTATTAAACCTTTCCTCTTTTCTATAGGTTAATATATAATGAAATGACTATTATATATATATTTCATTTCATGGGTTATGATATGATGATTTTTATGATCTTGTGGAACACACATTTATTATTTCAATAGGAGAATGGTGGGACCTATATCTCCCACAAATTCATTGGGTAAAGATTTATATATCTAAATAGATATAAAATAATGTAATTATGAGCTAAATTAGTTCAGTAATACAGGGATGGAATGAGGATTGAACTCGGTTCAGTAATACATGGTTGGAATAAAGAGTGAAATCGGTTCAGTAAAATAGAGATAGAATGGGAAGTGAACTCAGTTTAGTAATACAAGACTGGAACAGGGAGTGAACCTGGTTGATTAAAGGACTTTTTCTACTAATATGGTATTGGTAGTGAACCTTGAATACTAATATGGTTTGGGGAGTGAACCCATTCACTAATATGACCTTGGAAATAATCCTTAACTACTATGGAAATAATTTTTATATGCATATATGTCTCTAAAAAATACCCTGTATTGTTCCTATGTTATGGTTCCATGTCTTATTATCTTTATTACCTTATGATTCATGTATTATGAACTTCTAATATTTATTTGATGACTCATGTATATGATCCTTGATATGAAATGGATGATCTTCAAATGTTATTTTCATGTTCTCATATCCTTATTCTCATTTTATGTTTACGTATCTACTTTATTTACCCTTACTGAGCATCTGATCTAATTATTTCATATGTTTCCTTTCCCCAAGTTATGAGTAAAGTTTCTAGGCAGGAATACTAAATTGGAATATATCTATGGGAAACATTGAATATCTTTCACCAAGTTAAAATATTGTGTTTCAAGTTTCCAAATACACTGAAATATTGTGGTCCTCATGCAAGTGATTTTGTATTGTGATAAATATTAATCTAAAATGATGTAATATCCATGTATGTTAAGCCTGGTTCACTATAACCCTTTATTTTCCCTTATTTATTTAACCCTTGTGTGGTTTGTTGATCTCTATGAGATGATTGTTTATCCGCTTATGTGAGAATATGCATGTTATGATGTGGGTGCATTTTACTATAGGGGTTATTCATCACTGAGTGTTAGGTTTGAGGGTAGATACGGTTATGAATTTTTTTTAAACATGGATTATTTAATCATATTCCACACTTTCCCTATTATTCATGGGAAATCGTGTATTAAGTGGAAGATATAATTTTTCCCTCTATTTGGTTCACATGCCGCTAGTTTTACCCCAGTCATGCTAGGTATAAAGGGATAAGTGTGGGTTTTTCATGAGAATGAGGCTCCTAGGGTGTAATTAGATGACTTTTGGTTTAAAATTTAGTGCATGTCAGTAGCTAGTTTTCAAGTAGTATACTCTTATACGGTTATATACTTCACATGTTAGGAATCCTAGGGTTGGAACATGATGAATTTGATTATTTTATTAGTTGGTAATTGAGGTGAGTTTGATCTAGTTCTTATTTGTATCATTTCTCCTTATCTCATTTTTATGGAACCCTTCCCTATTTACTATGATATATGCTTTGTGATATATGGTTCATACTTGTTATACTTGATCTATTTGGGTGTGTTGGATTTCTCCTTTGGAAAATGAGTTTTCTAAGATGATGGAAAACCTATTTTTAATTTAGAGACTCTTCTGTGTGTGATTGAAAGTGCTCTCAAAATGGGATTTTAGTTTTTGAGGTGGATTTGGCCAGTAGAATTATTTAAGTTGACATTTTTCATTAAAATGAGAAAATTTGTTTTTTTAGAAATATTAATGGTTTGTGTGGTTTCAAAAAACTACTTTTCTAGTGGATTTGTTTTCAAAATGTATGTATTCAGTTTTTGAAAAAAAAAGATAATTATTTTGAAGTTGATTATGGAATTTCTTTTATTTTTTACAAGTTATATTTGAAAATATTACATTCTAGTTTATTTTCATACTAGAATTTATGAAATACCTTTTGAAACACATTGAATATATTTGGCAGGTTATAGTGACCTACTGGGTCTTTTAGCTCATTACTATTCATGTCAAGTTCCAAGTTCCTAGTTGGTTTTAGTTTTGTTCTTCATGGAATATGTGAGGTGATTTGGGTGGTGGTGAGAAACTTTATTTTTCATGGAGTTGATTTGGGCATGTATCGAGTTGGTTTGTTATTGTTTTATTTTTCATTTTCTTGTATTTGGTTCACTATTATATATGTTCTTCCTTGATTTATCTTTCTGTTATGGATATTGTTTTCATATATGAAATTGATTTGGATCATCCTTGATGGTTTTGACCAATTAGCATGCTTATTTATTTTGGATATTGTATTATTTATTTCACTTTTTTTATCATGGTTTTTGAAAAAATTATTCTCAAGGGTATTCCTATGATTCATAGGCACTAGTTCCTACCCATAGGGATCGAGAAACCCCTTTGGCCCTTATGGTGAATCTGGTTGAATGCCGAGTTTTGTGGAATCCCGGGTAGGTTAATTACAAAATGGTATCAGAGCTTGTGTTTTTCTTCAAAAGAATCCAAAAATATTTTATATTGCCCTATTTATTTTGGGATATTCTGGTACAAATGAGATTAAGGTTTTAAAATCGTAGGAGGTAAGGGTGGGGAAATTCAAGCCAACTCTTGCTAATCCCAAGCCTCAATATTACAGGGGAAAATGTGTTTTAAATTTTTAATTTGAGATTGTTTAGTCTCTTTTGATGTGAATTTGTATGTTTATTCCCTTTGAGAATGTAAATTATATTGGGGATCACTAATTGTTTTTAGGGTGTAAAGGGATGAGAACTTAAGAAACGTGGTCATGATGAAGGTATTGGGAAACCATGTGGTTCTGGTGTTGTTAAGTATACCTCTATAGTATATTGTGATGTGTGTTTCTCACATGGTTTCCCAACTAGTGTGGCCATTTCATGCACAACACATTTTCCTCCATGGTTATCTTATTTGAATCCTCTCATTTTTGGATTCCTCTAAATCTATTTTTCACTTATTATAGGTGGAATAAGGAGTTTTTTTATTCCATTTGTGGATTTGGTTCATGTGAACTTTGTTTGAATTCTTATGTAGTGCGTTGATTTCACTTGGTTTCAAAACATTGTTTTCAAAAATGGATGTATTTTTGTGAAATAGTCCTATTAAAAATTATTTTTATGGAATTTTTTTTTGAAAATTGTTTTTTCCCTCAAGGATGGGTTTTTCAAAAAAGGAAAATGGGTTTTTATGAGTGTTCTTTGGGAAATTTTTTTTCAAAATGAAATGAAATTTAGAAAGGGGTTTTTTTTGTAATTTTTTTATTGGGGAAATGTGTGTGTGTTTTATAGAGTTTTTTTTTGTTTTTAAGGTTCGGTTGGATTAGATTTCAATTATACACCTTAGTGGAGTGTGATTTAAAAATTCATAATTGTAAATAGTGGTTTCTAAAGAAAAATTATTTTAGTGTGATTGATGTGTTCCTTGTTTGAGGGATTGTTGTTTTGGATTAGATTCCTACATTAGAGTGGAATCATTTGGTTTGTGTATATAGACATGAATTAATGATTTTCATGTCTCAAACCATTTTTCCCCCATGATGGTTAAAAAGGTTTCTTTAGTTGTTGTTCCTACCCAGACTCCAAGTGGAGTGGTGGACATGGAATATTCCTTGAGTTTGGATACCTTCATAGGCTTCATGTATCAACATCTGCATTATTTTAGCAGTGATCAAGGGTTAGTGGAAGTTGTGAGGTGTTTGGAAGCAATTGAGGTGATCATTGATTCTCTTGGGACACTAAAACCTTCATGAGTGAGAGTTGTTAAGGTCTTGATTTTGGGTTTTATCTAAGTTTGGTGGGAATTTAGGGTTCCTGCTATATTGCAGGGAGGTATGTAATGGGAGATTTTTAGGATATCGCTTGTTCAGTGGTTCTTTCCTGAGTTTACAAAATCAAAGAAAGTTCTTGAGCTTGTGATCTTTCATTAGAATGACTGATCAAAAAATGAATTTCTTTGATCACTTTTTGAAGTTGGTTATATTTTCCCCAAATCTCATTGCTAGTGATTCTGAGAAATCACATTTATTTGGAGGTGTTCTTCACCTAGATCTTGTTTTATCTATACTAGTGTCTGTTTTGAAATCATTTTAGAAGGTTTTCAATGATTCCATTTGAGTGGAATCTGGCCGGTCTAGGAAAACTAAGGTGGGTGATGCCTTAGTTCAATATCATATGTAGTGGAAGTGTGGTGGGAATAAGGATAACCCGTTGATTAAGGAGTATAAGTAGTATGAGCAAGATATTGGATAAATGGTATTTATCATCGAAAGAAGAGATATCTCATGTTCTTCTAGTGTAGGGACCCAAGGCATGCGAAGACCACCTTTATCAAGACTCATGGAGTTTTCTTTCATTTTCTCTATTTGGTTCATATTTATAAGTTTTGTAAAATAGGTTTTCAGAAGAGGTCTCAGGTTTAATCCTTTGTATATGGGTTATTTTTTTTGGGACCTTTATTTTGATGGTTTTAATTTTGTTTTAGAGAGATTCGATTTTTATTTTTTGAATCTTTTTTATGGTTCCTTTTGAGGATTCTCTTATTGATGGCTTGAATGTCATTGATGGAATACCTTGTTTTTTTTGTAAGATGTTTCCCCCTCTCCTTCCCTCTTGGGTGTTTCTTTTTTGTTTAGTTGTGGGTTTTATTTATTTATCCTAGTTTTTTTGGGTCTTTTTAGAGTTGTACCCATTCTTATGTTGAGACTTTGAGGTGATCATTGTTTGTACATGAGAAATACCTTGGGTTCATGTATGGATAACTAGTGTGTGTGTTTTCAAGTATAATTTTTTATACTAACTTGTATTTGGATATCGTCATTTGGATTCACCATGTAAGGGTTATCCATGTTTTGAACCTTGTTTATATTCATGTATCGTTACCCGATGAGAGAGATCTTATTGTTCATTTGAGGCTTCATGTGGCGGTTCTTCCTTCCATTGTATTTCGAGGCTTGTGTAGTTTGAGAGTGATTTCTTATCATAGTTTCAATATAGTTTAAGGATGCATATCTCAGTAGTTTTACTTTGGTTCCACCATGTTAAAGGAACTCTAATAGTCAGGAGTCTGTTTTATAGGAACTCTAAATAATATGGATAACATGTTAGGGCTCTCATGGTTTATAGGAATCTTTGTTTGAGGTTATTGTTTTAGTTGTTTTTGGAGATTTTTTGAACCTTGTGGTTGATCAGTTTGATCATTTTTAGGATGTTAATTGATGGTTTAAGGCTTAATATTTTTGAGTTTTTATTTTTAGTTAGTTCCTCCATATACCACTTATTCTTTCTCACCATTTATTTTCAACTAGGGACTTTCTGAGGGGAAAGTGACATGGTGGGGATTTTGTGACACCCCTTGTGTCATGGCGTTGTTTATTTTGTATTATTTTATCTTTTCTTGAGTAGTTTTGATTTTAGGTTGGTTGTGGTCCAATAATTTATGTATTTCAAGACGTTTTGGGAGAATCATGGATATTTCACATGGTTAGTACTAACTGTGTGGTTCTTGTGTGGTTGGATCTTTCATTTTGATAGATCTGTTTTGCATAGCTTCTATAAGGTTTCCCAACTCGTGTGGAGATCCCTATAGGTCATGTATGTTTTGGGGTATGTCTGGGGTGGGGTGCATAATTTTTCCAAATCACATGGTGTTCCAAGAGAAATTTTAGTTCATCTTTGTCTTAGGAATATTTTGGCACATAGTTGGTGCATGGTTTGGAAAACTGTAAAGATGTGTCCTGTCTAGGTGTTTAAAATTTTAGATTTTCTCATTTTTCCCCTTTTCAAATTTATGGGGTTTTCACCCCAATTTTCTTACACCCACATAATCTAACCCTTTGAAGCCTTTTATTTTCTCCACTTCCATCCTCATCTTAATCCATGCCCTCTATTTGGTGTTTTACAAGTGGATTTGAGGTAATTATTCCACTCTTTATCTCTTATTCCTTTCCAAATTTTATTTCTCTTGTTTTTGGCTTCCTCCATGAACTCTAGATCCCTAGTGGATGATTTTAGGGGGTATGAGTGGATATAATGTTGGGGTTTTTGGTGTCTATGGTTATTATATGTCATTTATTTTCCCATGGGAGCAGTCATTGTTGATGGTGACATGTTTAGAAGCATTTAGGATTGATTATTATCTCTTTGAGGTATATATTTCTATGAATTTATATATTTTTGGAATTCAAAGTGTTTTTTTTCTTTCTAAATTTCATTTTTATGAAAATATGAATATATATGATATCTCCATTGTGATTTGAGACCATTTATCTGTGTTTTTATTACGGAATAAAGTGGTTTCTTTTTTAGTTCCATGTTTTCAGGTTTAAAATGCAATGTCTTATTATGTTTAGATTTTGTGAAATTCCATGTGGCTTTTGAAGTGGTTCTAAATGTAATTGTTGGATTTTGAAACTCTTTTTGGTTTTTAATGAGAGAAAACTATGTTTCAAATGGGAATTTAGTTTTAAAGTGAGGTGTTCAATTCTAAATGATTTATAAATTGGTTCTTTATAGGATTTCAATAGTTATTTAAATTTCGTTATGATTTACCCCTTGTAAAAAATTCCATGGTGGATCCATTAAAATAGTTTTGATGGAAATGGTTGTCCTTGGTCCTGATTTTGGATTTCAAATGAAGAAGACCCATGTTGAGAGTGGATTTGGAATGTTTTTAAATGGTGTGCATGATTTACATAATTTGGTAAGAGATCCCTTGAATAGAACTTCATGAAAAGTGAACGGGATCAGCATCCTCAGCCATGTTTTTTTGTTAAATACCCAGTTTGAATATTGGATTTTAAATAGTGGTTATGAATGAAACAATTTGATTTTCCCCTTATTTATTTACCCCTTGTGTGGGTTGTTGATCTCTATGAAATTATTATTACTCCCCTTTTCTGGGAATGTTATTGTTATAAAGTGGGTACATTTTATTATGGGGTAAATTCATCGCTGGGTGTTAGGGGTGAAGGTAGATATATTTATCCTTGTGTGTTAGAATTGGATTATTTGATCCTCCACCTCACATACTCTATTGTTCATGGGAAACTGAGTATTAAATTGATGATCTAATTAGGTAATATAGTTTTTTCCCAAGCCACGAGTTCCCCACCTATTATGATAGGAACAAAGGGCTAGGTGGGGGGTTTGTCACCACATTGAGGTTTCTGTTGGCTAATTGGATGACTTGTGGTTCGAACTTCATCACATGTTTGTAGATGGTTCTCTAGTGGTATACTTTTATAAAGTTATATTCTTTTCATGTTAGAAATTACAAGGTTGTACCATGACGCATTTTATTATTTGATTACATGATTATTGGGAAGAGTTTGATCAAATTATTTTTTGTATCATTTCAATTACTCTCATTGTTATGAAACCCTCCCTTGTTTACATTGATATATTCCTTGTGATATATGGTGCCTACATTTTATTCTTGACCCATGTGGGTGTGTTAGGTTTATCCTCTAGAAAATAATTTTTCAAAGATGTTGGAAAAACTATTTTGAATTTAAAGACTCTTATGTGGGTTCTTCAAAGTGTTCTTAAAATGGATGTTTTGGTAATAAGGTGGCTTCAGCAGACAAAATGATTTAATGTGATTGTTTTCATTTAAATAAGTCAAATGGGTTATTTTTTAGAAAATCTAATGGTTTGTATGGTTTTAAAAATGATTTGGTTAGTGACATTGTTTTCAAAACATATGTATTCAGTTTTGGAAAATAAATAGAATTATTTTGAATTGGATTATGGAACTTCTTTGGTTTTCCATAATTTATATAATAAAATATTACTTTCTATTTTATTTTCAAACTATAATAGATAAATTTATTTGTGAAACAAATTTCATAGATTCAATAGATTATGGTGACGTACTAGTATTTATATCTCACACCTATTCATTTCATGTTCCATATTCCATGTTGGTTTTAGTTTCACATTTTATGGCCAGTGTGGGGTGAGTTGGGTGGTGTTGATTAACCAAATGTTACATGGAGTTGGTTCAATCTTCACATGAGTTGGTTTTTTGTTATTTTATTTTTTTTAATCTTGTATATTCTACCCTATTGTATCCATTATACCTAGTTATATCTTTCTACTTATGGATTATATTTATGTATATGAAAATAGGTTAGATCATCCAAGTTTTTATGACCTGTTTGAATGTTTTTTATTTTATTTATTGTAATATTTATTCCAATATTGTTTATCTCACTTTTTGGGAAAAAATTCCAAAATGGATTTTTATGATTCTCATACACTTTTTTCCATCCTATGGGGATTATAAATTCCCTTTGAGCCTTTTGTAAAATCGGTTCAGGTACTGGGTTTAGTGGTAGCCTAGGCTAGTTCATTACAAAATGGTATCAGAGCTTGGGTTTTTCTTGGTATGAAGCCTAAAATCTTTTATGTTGAAATATTTATTTGGGATTCCCTAGTAGAAAGGTGATTAAGGTTTTCAGTTCTTGATAAGTAAGGGGGGATTATAGCTAGATATTGGCCATATGAAGCCTCAAGTTTCTAGGGGAAGTTCGGTTTCGAATTGTGAATTTGACTTTGTTGAGTTGATTTTTATTTTAATTATTGCCTTGATTCCCTTTGAGTATATAAATGATATTGGGGATCACTCATTGGTTTTATAGTGTAAAGGGAGTAAAACTAGAGCTACATAGTTAACACAAATGGATTGAGAATCCATGTGGTGCTTATGTGGTCGAGTCGTCCTTCTTAATACAATGTGATGCTCAGTTGGAACATGGTTTCCCAACTCATGTGGCCAGAGCTTGAACAAAAATGTTTATTCCATGTTTAGACTCCTTGACTCCTATAAATTATATACTTCTCTAATGGTTATTTTCATTTGTTTGTGGTGTATTCATGGGTGTGTTTATTCCCTTTTTGGATGTGGTTCATGTGAAATTCGTTTGAATTCGTGTGTGGTGCATTGGTTGCACTTGGTTTTAAAAACTATTTTTTTGGGAAATGAAGAGTTTTTTATGAAATAATCCTTTTCAAAATTTGTTTTATGGAATTATTACAAAATAAGTTCTTCCAATGAGGATTATATTTTTAAAAAGGGAAATGGGTTTTGATGATCATTCTTTGAGTGCTTTCTTTCAAAATGAAATGGAATTTTGAAAGGTTTTTTTGGTGATTTTCCTTGTTTAGAAAATATATTTGTGTTCCACCAAGACTATTTTGTTTTTATTGTTTAATTGAATTGGTTTTCAAGAATAAAACATGGTGGAGTTTGATTTCAAAATTCCTCAATGAAAATGGTGGTTTCAAAAGAAAAGTTCTTTTGGTGTGATTGATGTGTGACTTATTTGAGGTCTTGTTGTTTGGGATTTGATTCCTACCCTAGGGTGGAATCATTTGGTTTGGGTTTAGAGATATGAATTTATGATTTTCATTACTTTCACCTTTTTTCATGATTGTTGAAAAGGTTTATTTGGTTATAGTGGGTACCTAGACTCTGAGTGGAGTGTTGGACATGGAATATTCCTTGAGTTCAGATCCCTTCATAAACTTCTTGGATAAAAATCCACCTTATTTAAGAGGTGATCAAGGGTTAGAGAATGTATTTAAGAGTGTAAGAACCTGGATCTTATTCATAGGTATATTTTCTTTTTCTGGTGTTTTTGAGGAAAATGAGGAGTTTCTGGAAATTTTTGAAGTACACGCCATATATTATTTTGAGTACACGTTGTGTACTCGGTTGCCGCATGAAGTCGTGTGCTGGTCATGTAAGGGTCGCACACCCGGCCATGTGAGGGTGACCTGGAGACCACCTAAAGTGGAGTACAGAAATGTAAAGTACACTCCATGTACTTCCAAAGTATACGTCGTGTATTTATTTTTTTCATTAAACGTATCGGGGTCACGTCTAATCACCAGAAAGGCCTTCTTCTCAACTTAGTTTTCTCGAGAGAACTTGCACGGTCATGATATTCCTATGAGCCCCCGACTAAGCATCTGATCTCTGATTTGGACATCGTCAATTGTGTTGGGATTGCCTCGGTAATATCTTCATTCTTCTAGGGATCTCTTTCATGATTCTTTATCCTTCTCAACTTATCCTCGGTTGAACGTTATGAGCATTTTTGTAGATCTACCGTGTTCATGGTTGATTCAAGGCTTGAGGTTCACATATAGAGATCTCACAACACCTTTGTAGGTGGTTTGTGCCTTTCTGTTGAAATTCTTTGAGTTATATGTGCAAAGTTTTTCAAATACTCATGAACGGGGTATCGCGTGTTTACTGTTTTATCCCTATTAATTTCCTTCCATACTTGTGTGCTTGTGTAGAGGTTATTTGAATGTGAATAGGGTTAATTGTTATTCTTTGGAAGTGGTTTCCCTTGCATGTTCTGTTTATGACCGTTTGGTCCTGTTTATCCTATTAGGCTTCCTTGATATTTTCTCATGCCTAGTACTATAGGATGGAGTGATTATTTTATCTGAAAAGCTTGATATGTTGTAGACTATTTATCCAAGTATTTCTTGAGGTTTACCTTGTCCGTATTGCATTGCTATGCTTGTTTGATGTACACAAGGCCGTGAAAACCTGGTGTAGTAGACTATAAGGGGAATTGACCATGTGAGATTCCTCATAGAGTCTTTAACCACTTTTTACTATAAGGGTAATTGACCATGTGATCTTCCTCAGAGAGTCTTTAACCAGATTTGACTATAAGGGGAATAGACCGTGTGAGCTTCCTCAGAGAGTCTTTATCACTTTTGACTATATGTGTAATTGACTGAGAGTGCTTCCTCAGAGAGTCTTTGTAGTATCCTTATAACTAAACCAGACGAGATAGTTTGTGTGTACTTCCTAGAGGGTTACCTTATATTATTAGCTGCTTACATGATATATGGAATTGAATGATTTGAAACTGTGGAATTGTTTACTACGGAGTACTTCCTTGTTTGCTGCCCTTTTACTTATTGCCTACCATATATATTCACTGACTGTGAGGAACTGATCTTTTGGTGGATACCTACTGGGATTAGTCTCACACCCTATTTGGTTCATGCTTTTGGGCCCAAACAGATTATATTGATGCAGATATAGATAAGGGAAATCACCCTTCTACTTTAAGATTTTGACTGCTTAGAGTTGGTGAGCATGGGACCAAGAAGAGGCTTTTGATGCTGAGGAGTTGTTATCTATTTCCCTTGTACTTGGTTTAGTAATTTTTTTATTCCATCATTTTGGTCGTTTGGCTTCTTTCTTAGACATATGTATCATGTATCATTTATATATGTGCTCCAGTTACTTCTTACTTTCAGTCTTCCGCTGTTTACTATTGTATGGTGTGTTTACTGCTTCCTCTATTGTATATCTATTTATTATTTATGTTGTGTGCTCTACCTATTAGGTCAGAGTTTCCCCACTATCACACCCAAGGACCTTGCTACTGGTCAGTAGCCTCTAGCATTTGGGTAAATGCACTTGAGTCCATGTGATCAACTAGATAAGGGGCATCTATGGGCAGCTTTCGGAACCAGGACGTTACAAGTGGTATCAAAGGAATTATTTTCTCTTGACTTATAGTTTAGAGCCTATAGCAAGGGATATAAAGGATAAGTACTTAGTAATAAGTTGTTTCTGAGAGTAGCTAACCTGTGTACATAGAAAATCCAATCTAGCTCGTTACTGCAATTTTTATGGTTTTACAAATTTACAGTTGATTTTATTTCACTGTTGGGTGATTCACATGTTTTTTGCTATTATTGTTGATGATATTGAGGTTATATTTCTTTTTCAACCCGATGAGATGAGGGTATTCCATTTCATGCATCATATAGAAACTTACTAGAAATCACATGTCATGCACTCTTTCCATGCCATTTAGGGTGAATTAGAAATTTCATGTCATTATGATAGATGTTGTGCTAGATATGCATGCTGTTGTGATAGATACCTTAATAGAATACCTACTTTTGATAGGGTATTGAATTATGTATGGTGTTGTTTGAATGAATGTCAAACTTTGGTTCTTTAGGTGTTATGGGCCCTCATGGATCGGAACATGGTGGATCATTAACCTGTTAATCTTGTATAGGACATGTATAGGATGCCAAGATTTGATTCGTGGGGAGTATGGGCCCTCACGGATCGGAATTTGGCACTTTAATGTTTGTTTCAGTGTTTTTCTAGGTTCCGGAGTAGTTTCTGAGGCTTACTGTATAGAAAAACCTAAAATACACTCCGCGTAATGATGAATACACTCCATCTGTTCTTTTGTTCAGGAAGAAAGTATTTTTATTAAGTACATGTCATGTACTATATGTACACATCATGTAGTCTCAAACCATGTCACTAGCTATGTGGGAAGAGAAACAGGGTTGGGAAATCCGTTGCTACACGCCGCGCCCATCTGGAACACGCCGTGTAGTGTGAGTTGTGTATCCAACAGTGTCACTAACAACACAGGTCGGTGAAGTTCATCTAGTACATGTCGTGTCTTATATGAACACGTTGTGTAGTCTCATTCTAGGAGAACCATGTGGCTTAGCTGTGTAAGTGAACTCGGTAAGGGGAAGAGTACTCAGCTACATGCCATGTGTTAGGACAACACGTCATGCATGGGGTGTTACACGACCAGTTTTGGCAGAAGTACATTCCCATGTGAAAGAATTAAGGAAACACACCATGTAGGCAGTATACACACTATGTATCCATGTTTTAAAAAACTTTAATGCTTTCCTTCTCCTATTCCCTTCTTACACTTCTAGGTTTCAGTCCCTGTTAATCTTGATCTAAGGTGTGCGCTTAACCTTGCAAAGTCATGCCACCGAGACGTCCTCCGGTTTTCTGCCAGTTATAGTGCAGTGATTAGACATTGGACATGACTGATCAGGGACAACCTGTAGATCCTCCAATTGTGCCAATCTTGTCACCAGCTTTCATTCCATACATTAGGGCTGATGCACAGTTTTGAGAGGGCTTTATGGGGTTCATGAATACCTTCCAGGGAGCATCGCACTCTGCCCCATCTATGGCAGAGCTGACATGAGTTTTCCAGCAGCAGTATCCTCCCACCTTCACAGGGAAAGAAGAACCTCTGGCTATAGAGTCATGGTTGGAATCCATGTTGACGATCTTTTAGCATCTGGAGATACCTCTAGAGAGGAGGGTGAAACTCGCTAAGTATACACTTCAAGACTCTGCCAAGAGGTGGTGGGATGTGATCTCACAAGAGGGACGCCATCAAGACATGGCTTGGGATGAGTTTCAACACATCTTCTATGACTAATTCTACCCAGAGATGTTGAGGGCTGATCGAGCCTTAGAGTTTATGATTTTTGAGTAGGGTACTCTTTCTGTTCTGTAGTATTTCTCTTGTTTCACCGAGCTACAGCGCTTTACACCCTTTTTAGGGGGATATGAGTTGTTCCTTACACAGAAGTTTGAGGATGGTCTCAAGCAGGATATCCAATCCTAGGTGAACATTTTCAGGTTGACTTTTATATCTTCTATAGTCAATCAGGCACTGATCACTGAGCGCAATCTGAGGGATTCTGGAGCTGTGATCCAGGGCGGTTTGACATCCAGAGTTAGTGCTCCACCAGCTAATAACAGGAAGCGTCATAGGGAGAATTCATGTGGAGACCTGAGTAGGTGGGATGCATCTTACGGTATCTAAGTGGTGAGCTACCAGTGTGGGAAGAGTGGGCCTATGAGGCCACATTTCCCGAGAGACCCAGTGGAGTGCCGATCTTGCGGTAAGATGGGTCATCTTCAGCGTTTCTGTCAGTTATTCTCACTAGCAGCTGGAAACGGGGGTTCTCCTATGACTCCTTGTAGAGGAGCAGCACCACCAGTTTCTTACCTATCAGGGAACTAGAGTTTTTTTAGCCGTTCAGGCTGAGGTGGAGGTCGTGGTCATGGTATTCAGTTGCCAAGATTGCAGTGAAAATAGTGTGGATCAGCTCAGGGTGGACAGGCAGGGTCATAGGGCCATGGTGTAGGCTAGACTTTTGTATTGGAGCAGACCAATTAGAAGCCAGATCCTGCACCCTCTACAGTTTGAGGTATAATCCTAGTTTCCTTAGTTATATCTTTTTCTATTTTCGATACAGGGGAATCACATAGCTTTATATCCATTTCTGTTGTGGATATCCTTGGGCTCTTCATCTTTTCTTCTATTGATATCTTGATACTAGACACTTCGTTGGGGATAGAAAAGGCTAGTGTGCTTCAGTGTAAGGAGTTACCTCTAGAGGTTAGTGGGTGTCACTTCCTATGGGACCTCTATGTTCTAGAGATGACGGTCTTTTATGTCATTCTCAGAATGGACTAGTTAGTTCCCTTCTAGGTAGTCGTCGACTGTTATCACTGTAGGGTGAGTTTCACATCACCAAAGGGTAGATCTTTTCTTCATAAAGGCGAATGGGATGCCAAGGCAACTATAGAGGGACCCGAGCATCATGGGTTAGGAGGAGTTATAGCCCAGATTGATAGTCAATATCTGAATGACCAGGGGACTTCACCGATGGACTTTCCTCTAATGGTGGATCATTTCAGGAACGTATTTCTTCAGGACTTTTTAGGTTTACCTCCGGAGTTTGAGGTAGAATTTTCTTTTGAGATCATGCTAGGAGAGGCACCGGTGTCCATTCCTCCTTATATGATGGCTACACCAGAGCTATAGGATCTCAAGAAGCAGTTGGAGGAGTTGCAGGAAAAGGGTTTCATCTGGCCCAGTACTTCTTCGTGGGGTTCGCATATTCTTTTTGCGAAGAAGGTAGATGGTACCCTCAAGATTTGTGTGGATTATCAGAAGCTGAACCATTTGACTATCAAGAACTGATATCCCTTGCTGAGGATTGATGATCTCTTTGATCAGATTCAAGGATCCCAGGTATTCTTGAAGATTGAATTGAGATCTAGTTATCATCAATTGCAAATTAGACCCTCTGATATACCTCTTACGGCTTTCTAGAGCAGGTATGGTCTATAAGAGTATGTGGTTATGTCATTCAGTATCACGAGCGTGTCTGCAGTCTTCATGGCACTGATGAACCGAGTGTTCCATCCATACTTGGATTCTTTCATGGTAGTATTCATGGACGATATCTTGGTGTACTCTCACACTCGACATGACCATGCTACCCATCTTGAGATCATTATGAATACACTGAGGGAGAATCAGTTATTTTCTAAGCTCTCAAAATGCCAATTTTGGATGGACCAGATTCACTTATTGGGTCATGTTATCTCAAAGACAGGAGTATCCATAGACCCAAAGAAAGTGAGAGAAGTAGTTTCCTGGGAGTAGATGAAGAATGTTTTTGAGGTAAAAAGTTTTCTAGGGCTGGCTGGTTACTACAGATGTTTCATACATGTCTTTTCATGCTTAGCAGCACCACTAACGGGTTTAACTAAGAAGGGTGCAAGGTTCTCGTTGTCAGATTCTTGCAATTTAGCCCTTCAGGAGATGAAAGGAAGATTGACTTCAGCACAGATACTAGTCTTTCCAAAGTCGGGAAAGAGCTGTACTATTTACTGTGATGCTTTAGGTATCTGGCTAGGAGTTGTGATTATGCAGGGGGAAAGAGTCATCACGTACAGGTCTCAACAGTTGAGGCCACATGAGAAAAATTACCTGACGCACAATCTCGAGTTGGCGGTAGTTGTTCATGCCTTACATTGTTGGAGAAATTATCTTCTAGCAGAACATTTTGTGGTTTTCACTGACCACAAGAGTCTCAAGTATATCTTCACTCAGCATGATCTGAATTTGAGACAGCGGAGGTGGGTTGAGTACCTTCAGTCTTTTAACTTCAAGCTTACCTACACGCCTAAGAAAGGCAATGATGTGGCTGATGCACTGAGAAGGAGGACTCAGATACAGGCAGTTTAGGAGGCCAGTAGTGAGTGGCATCTTATGGCGCTTTTATCTAAGATGCGTTTGGAGGTGCACGATAGAGAGGGGTATACTTTTCTTTCTTCTGTATATATTACCTCTACTCTTCTTGATCAAGTGTGAATGAATCAGTTTTCAGATTCTAAAGGCCTAGTCCTACGGGGGAGTGTGTCCAGAGAGGACCCTATTCCTATATGGACCATAGGTGAGGATGAGATCTTACATTTCCAGGGGTGCATATGGGTGCCAGCAGACATACATGAGGAGATGATACAGTACTTTCATTCCTCAATTTGGACAGTTCATCCTGGTGTCACCAAGATGTATCATGATCTAAACCATCATTATTGGGGGCCTGGTATGAAAATAGAGGTTGTTGGTTTCGTCATGAAGTGTTCCACCTATCCGCAGGTGAAGGCGGAGCATGAACGACTAGCAGGGCTTTTGCAGCAATTACCCATTCCCGATTAGAAGTGGAATGATGTTACGATGGATTTCATGATAGGGTTACCGAGGTCGCCTTGAGGGAATGATGCAGTATGGGTTGTCATTGACATACTGACGAAGGTTTCTCACTTCTTGCTGATCAAGGAGACCTTCAGTGTTGATGATGTGGTACGGTTGTACATCTGAGATATTATGCGCTTACATGGAGTTCCACACTCCATTTTTTCAGAAAGAGATTCATGTTTTACTTCTCGAGTCCGGCAAGGGCTTCATAAGGCTTTGGGTACATAGGTTATTTTGAGTACAGCTTGCCATCCCCAGATAGAAGGCCAGTCCGAGCATACGATTCAGGTGCTTGAGGACATAATACGAGCATGAATTCTTGATTTTGGAGCTTCTTGGGAGAAGCACATACTTCTTGTGGAGTTTTCCTAAAATAATATTTTTCAAGAAACTTTTTATATGGAACCTTATGAGGCTTTGTATAGTATTCCATGCCGATCACCCATATTTTTGTTGGCAGTAGGAGAGGCAGCTATGCTAGGACCTCGTCTTGTTCAGGATACCACATAGCAGATAGAGTTTATTCAAAAGAAGACAGCTACTGCACATTCTCAAAATAAATATTATTTTGATTAGTGGAGACAGCCTATGGAGTTCGAGGTCGGGGACCAGGTTTTCTTGTGTGTCACACCGAGGTTGGGGCACAGAAGGATTAGAATACAGGGTAAGCTTTTTCCACGGTATGTCAGGCCATTTGAGGTGTTGAGGATATTAGGGCCGGTTTCCTATCGGTTTCAGTTACCTCAGAGGTACCAAGCTATACACGACGTCTTCCACATTTCTTAGCTTCAACGTTACTTCTCAGACCCACTTCATGTCTTCCATCCCGAGGAGGTTGAGTTGGAAATTGATGCATCTTTTGAGGATCATCCTATCTGGATTATTGATTGAAGTGAGAAGGTTATTCATAGACAGTTTTTTGCTCTGGTACGAGTGATATGGCAGCATGGGTGAATATAGTACAAGACCTGGGAGAGGGCGGTCGATGTACGATCATAGTGGTTAGAGATGTTTGAGGTTTCTTCTTCTATGCCGCCTTGCTAGGGAAATTTGGGGAAAAAAATCTTTAAGGGGGGAAGTTTGTAAGAACCTGGATCTTCTTCTATTGTATGTTTTCTTTTTCTAGTGTTTTTTAGGAAAATTATGAGTTTCTGGAAATTTTTGAAGTACACGCCCTGTAATTTATGAGTACACGTCGTGTACTCGGTTGCCACATGAATTCGTGTACTGGTCGTGTAAGGGCCGCACACCCGGCCGTGTGGGGGAGACCTGGAGACCGCCTAAAGTGGAGTATGGAAATGGAAAGTACATGCCATGTATTTATTTTTTTCATAAAACATACCAGGGTCACGTTTAATCACCAGAAAGGCCTTCTTCTCGACCTAGTTCACCCGAGAGAACTCGTATGGCTGTGATCTTCCTCTAAGCCCCCGACTGAGCATCCGATCTCCGATTCAACCACTGTCGATTGCATTTGGATCGCCTCGGTAGGCTATTCCTTCTTCTATGACTATGTTTCATGATTCTTCCTCCTTCTCAAGTTATCATCAGTTGAATATTTTGAGCATTTTTTTAGATCTATTGTGTTCTTGGGTGATTCAATGATTGAGGTTCACGTATAGCTATCTCGCAACACCGAGGTAGGTGGTTTGTGCCATTCTGTTTAAATTCTTTGAGTTATATGTGAACATTTATTCAAATACCCTTGAATGGGGTATTGTGTGTTTACTTTTTTATCACTCTTAATTGCCTTCCATGCTTGTGTGCTTGTGTAGAGGCTATTTGAATGTGAATAGGGTTGATTTTTATGCTTTGGAAGTGGTTTCCCATGCATGTTCTGTTTATGACCGTTTGGCCCTATTTATCTTGTTAGGCTACCTTGATGTTTTCCCATGCCTACTACTATAAGATAGAGGGATTATTTTATCTGGCATGCTTGATATGCTATAGAATGTTTAACCAAGTAGTTCTTGAGGTTTACTTTGGTCGTATTGCATTGCTATGATCGTTTAACGTACACAGGGCCATGAGAACCTGGTGTAGTAGACTATAAGGGGAATTGACCATGTGAGATTCCTCAGAGAGTCTTTATCCACATTTGGCTATAAGGGGAATTGACTATGTGAGCTTCCTCAGAGATTCTTTAACCACTTTTGACTATAAGGGGAATAGACCATGTGAGCTTCCTCAGAGAGTCTTTATCACTTTTGACTATAAATGGAATTGAATAAGAGTGCTTCCTTAGAGATTCTTTGTAGTATCCTTATAATTAAATCATAGGGTATAGGCTGTGTGTACTTCCCTGAGGGTTACCTGCTTTGATTAGGTCGTTACGTGATATGTGGAATTGAATGCTTTGAAACTGTGGAATTGTTTACTGCTGAGTACTTCTTTGTTTAATGTCCTTTTACTTATTGCCTTCCATATATATTCACTGACTGTGAGGAACAAATCTTTTGGTGGATGCCTACTGGGATTAGTCTCACACCATGTTTGGGTCATGCTTTTGGGCCCAAATAGATTATATTGATGCAGGTATAGATAAGGGAAAGCACCCTTCAACTTCAGGATTTTGAGTGTGCGGATTTTGTGAGCATGGGACTAAGAAGAGGATTTAAATACTGGGGAGTTGTTATATATTTCCCTTTTAATTGGTTTAGTACTGTTTGTATTCCAGCATTGTGGTTGTTTGGATGCTTTTTTAGACATATGTATCATGAATCATTTATATTTGTGCTCCAGTTACTTCTTACTTTCATTCTTCCACTATTTACTGTTGTATGATGTGTTTACTGATTCTGCTATTGTATATATGTTTATTATTTTCATTGTGTGCTCTTCCAATGAGGTCATAGTTTCCTCACTATCACACCCAAGTCCCTCGCTGCTAGTCAGTAGCCTCTGGCGTTTGGGGAAATGCGCTTGAGTCCATGTGATCAACCAGGTACGGGGCGTCTATGGGAGGCTTCAGGAACCAGGATGTTACAAGGATGTTGGAAGATATTGAGGTGATCATTGACTCTCTTGAGACACTGAAAACACCACGAGTAAGAGGTTTTGAGGGATTTATTGTCTGTTTAAGCCCATTTTTATGGTAATTGATGGTTCCTCCTCTATTGAGCGGAGGTATCTCATGAGATATTTTTATGATGTCATTTCTTCAATGATTCATTCATGAGGTATTGAAAATAAAGAAACTTATTGAGCTTGAGATCTTTCATCAGGGTGATCGATCAGTATGGGATTGCAGCCATTACTTTTTTAGGTTGGCCATCTTTTCTCCAAAGCTGGTTGCCAGAAATTTTGAGAAAGATTAATTTTTTAGAGGTGGTATTCACCTATATTTGGTACAGCTATACTGGCGTCTGGTCCAACATATTTTTAGGATGTTGTTAATAAATCCATTCAAGTGGAATTTGACCAGTCTAGGAAACCTATTGTGGGTGATGACTTATTTCTATCTGATTCGTAGTGGAAGTGCAGTGGGTATAAGGATCACTCCATGAGTATGGAGTCAGAGAAGGATAATCCAGAGCTTAGGGAAAAGGGACTTTCTCATAGAAATATGATATCTTTCATGTTCTTCTAATGTGGAGATTTAGGGAAAATTAATCCCTCATATATCATATATCCTAGATTTTTCCTCCATTATATCAATTTTGGTCATATTTTGAAGTTTTTTAAGGTAGTATTTCATAATATGTCTCAAGTGTAATCCTTTGTGGATGGGTTATTTGTTTTGGGGACCTTTCCTTTAATGGTTTTAATTTTGCTTTGGGTAGCTTCAGTTTTTGTTGTTATTGGAATCTTATGGATTGTTATTTTTGAGGATTCTCTTATGGATGGCTTATATTTCATTGATTGCATGCCTTGTTTTTTTATTGGTATGATTCCCTCCTATCCTTCCATCTTTGTTGTTTCTTTTGTGCTCTTCTATCAGTGTTTTTTGTTGATCCTAATTTTTTTTGGTCTTATTAGGGTTGTTCTCATTCTTATGTTGATCATTTTAGGTGCATGTTGTTTTCACATGAGAAATCCCTTGGGTTCATGATTGGGTAACTAAGTTGTGTGTTAACAATATGAGTTTGGTATACTAGCCAGTATTTTCCTATTGCGGTTTGGATACACAATGTGAGGGTCATCTAGGATTTGAACCTAGGTTATTATCATTTATCATGACCTCAGGGGAGAGTTATTGTCATTAATATGAGGTTTATTGTGGTTTTTATCTCTTCCATTGGGTTTGGAGTTATGTGTGGTTTGAGAGTGAGATTATCTCATTTTTTCTTGGTTGTTTGAGGATGTGTACCTTGATAGATCTCTTTTGGTTCCACCATATTAAAGGAACTATAATGGTAGGTAATCTATTTTATAATAACTCGAAATGGTGGGGATAATATGTTAGGTCTCACATGATTCGTATAAATATTTGTATTAGTTTCTTGTTACAGTTGTTCTTGGAGATGTTTGGAACATTTTGGTTGATTAGTTTGATCGTTTTGAGTATTTCAGTTGATGGTTTAAGGTTTAATCATGATGACTTCTTATTTTGGGTTAGTTCTCCCTTAGAACACTTGTTCTTTCTCATATTTTCTTTTTGACCATCAAATATTTGGGGATAAAAAGTGGCATGGTGGGGAATTTGTGACACCTCTCATGTCTTGGTGTTTTTTATTTTTTATTATGTTATCTTTTATTCAGTATTTTTTATTTTTAGTTTGATTTAGGACTAATATTTAAGTTGATGAATGTTTTTTGGGAGGCTCATATCTAGACCGCATGTTTAGTACTAACCATGTAGTTCTGGTGCAGTTGTATATTTCATTTTGATAGATCCTTTTTTCATGTCTTCCACATGTTTTTTCAAACAATGTGGAGATCCCTAGAGGTCGTGCAGTGATTTGGGTGTGTCTGAGGTGATGAACAAGGTTTTTTTTAAACTGTGTGGTGACCTCGGATAAAGAGTGAGTCCTATTTTGATTAGAAAGAGGCAGGTGCATGGTTGGTGCATGGTTTGGAAAACTATGTAGTGAAACCATGTGACCTTTCCAAGTGTTTAAAAATTGATAATTTCCTATTTTTATATTTTCAAATTTAATGGTTTTTCACCCCCCCCATTTCTCTCCACCCAAATCATCTGACCCTTGGGAGCCTTATAGTAGCTCCAAATCCTTCCCCCTCTTTATCCTTTCTCTCTATTTTGTGTTTCCAAGTGGATATGAGTTATTTATTCCACTCTTTATCTCTTCTTTATTTCCCACTTTTTTCTCTTGGTTTTGGATTCCCTCATGAACCATAAATCCATAGTGACTGATTTTGAGGCTTCTGAGTGAATCTTATGTTGGTGTTTTTGGTATCATGGGTTATTATATGCCATTTCTTTTCTTATGGGTGCAGTCAACATTGAAGGAGACATGTTCTAAAGTATTTGATCTTGATTATCAACTCTTTGAGGTAGTTATTTCTATACAATTATTTTATTTTGGAATTCAAAGTGTGCTTGTTCTTTCTAAATTATCTTTTTATAAAAGTATGAATATATGTGATATATCATTGATGATTTGAAACCATTTATTTTTGTTTTGAAGTAGTTATAGAGTGTTTTCTTTGTAATTTATATGTGTCATGTTTAAAATGTAATATTTTATTATGTTAAGATTTTTTGAAATTCCATGTGAATTTTGAAATTGTTTTAAATGTAATTTTTGGATTTTGAAACCAATTTTGGTTTTTAATGTGTGAAATATATGTTTAAAATGGGAATTTGGTTTTCAAGTGAGGTTTTGACCTCTATATTATTTATAAAGGGGTTCTTTAAATTATTTCAAATGGTTATTGGTAAGGTGTGTGTGATTTACCCCTTGGGGAAAATTCTATAGTGGCTTCTTTGAAATAGTTTTTCGGGAAATTATTGGACATGATCCTTGTTTTGGATTTCAAAGAATAAGACCCATGAAGAGGATGGATTTGGATTGTTTTTAAATGATATGTTTGATTTACATTATTTAGTAAGAAATTACTTGAATTTAACTTTATGATAATTTAAATGGGTTGGAATTTTGAGAAATGTTTTGGTGTTAAAGGCCCAGTTGGTACTTTGGATTTTAAATGGTGGTTGTGAAACAAACCCCTTGATTTCCCCCTTGTTTGTTTACCCCTTGTGTGGGTTATGAACCTCTATAAGATTCATGTTGCTCCCATTGTGTTTGAATGTTATTTTTATGTCATGGGTGGATTTTATTATGGAGTTATTCACCCTTTAGTGTTAGGTGTGAGGGAATACATGGTTATTGCTTATTTGTTAGACTTGTATTGTTTGATCATATGAATCACTTCCTCTATTAGTCATGGTAAACATGGTACTAAGTTAAATATCTATTTTTTCTAAAATGTAACAACACAGACCTCTCTAGTGAATTACTTTTTAAAAATATAGTGTTTGGGGCGTTCTGGATGGAAATCAAATCACATTTCAAGATTTTTCCAAAATTCTACTTTTCCCATTGGAAGGTCACGTCGGTGACTCTTCATTAGTAGGTGGAATCAGTAGATCGCATTGGTTACTCAACATTGATGACTTAGTGTCTATATCTTGCATCGGTAGGTCAGTGTTAGTAGCTCGTATCGGTAGATTAGTTTTGGTGTCTTAGTGTCGGCAGGTTGAGCATTGGTAGGTTGGGCGTCGGTAGGTCAGACATCACTAGTTTGGGTGTTGGTAGGTCAGGCGTTGGTAGGTTAGGCATCGGTAGTTTGGGCATCGGTAGGTCTTGTGTCAGTGACTCGTGTCGATGATTTAAACATCGGTGGGTCACATCAGTGACTCACCCATTGGTGAGTCATTTCCATCTTTTTCTAGTTTTTACAGTTTCTCCCCGATTACATATTATTTGACCTAAATCAAGTTTAAAACCTCATTTGAGCATTTCTAAAGGCATTTAAAAGGATATCAATTATATCTTTAATATTCTAACTCCCCGGATACATTGAAAAGGCCTAGCCTCCTAGTTTTGCCCATGATCTTATTTTGAAGTACCTTGAAACTATATCCCTTCTATTGATATAGGATCTAGCTCTTCTAAGTCGAGACCCTCTCTTCCTAGTGTGTTTTCTTTTGTTTTCCTCTTGGTGAGCCCAAATCCATTATTGCCTATGGAGTTATGTGTTGTGTTGAGGCCTTCGGATTCAATATTCTTTGGAGTCTCATGCTACTTGTGTGACCCCCTTTTTTGGCGCAAGGAGGAGTTATTGGTCATCTGTTCTTTGAGGTAGGGTTTCCTTCATCTCTCTTTATTTGTGTATCATGCGTGGTTGGTAAACTAATTTCCCTTTGTGATTATGGTAGAATCCCAACATTATTTTTAAGAGATATACAAAGATAATCTAACCTATTATAAAGATAATATGACCTATTATGATAACGGGTTTTGTTACTATAGTAATAAATGAGGAGCGGGAAAGATGATGATGATGCTTGTGTTGTTTTATCTGTTATATTTGATCCATGTTGTAAATTGTGTTGGCCATATGCCTTCTGAAAATTATGGTCATTGGTGGTCTCTGTTTTCACACCCAACTCATGAATACTTTTTGTTAACCTTCAATTGAATGGATGAGAACATGAATACTTGATTAATCATGTATATCCAATTAATTAAATGGATCCCCTAGGATCCAACTTGTTCTGTGATAACCACTATTTTATGAAAGTGGAATTAAAGAATTAGGGTTGCTAAATCTGAATACACCTTGCTGTTTAGTGTGGCTTTGTGTTGTGTATGTATATGTTTGACCTTGGGTTTTTTGCTAGTCATGTGGTGTTTTGGTTGGGAGTGTGGTTGAGTGTATGGGGTGGTACAAGTAGTATAATGGAATCTTAGGCTGGTAGATTGGTTGATTGTGGAATATATGAACTTGTTGTGCAGTAGAACTGTATATGGGTTGTGTTATGGTTGTTGGGCATGGTTTGCTTGTGTATTGTGAGAACAATCTGGTTGATTTTGTTTATTTTTCTGTATATGGTGCTTTTCATGCAGCAGGGCTTTCGAGGATGGTTTGGGATGGATAATATTGAATAATGATGGTGTTACCTTATGTGGGACTTTCTCTCAGAGTTTATATATACTTTTGTGGAGTGTGTGTGGGTTATGATGTAACTTGTGGTGTGATGTTTTTGGTAGTTTCCCATGTAGGGATGGAATTAATTAATTAATTAATTGTCCAATACATAGTGATAATTGGTTAAATGAATTGGTTGGGGTTATGAATTAAGTTTATGGCAAGTTGTGTGGTTATGTATTAGAGGTGGAAAAAAAGGTTATTTTTGTGTGGGATGGTTTTTTTTAGAACCCGTAGGTTTGGATGAGTGTTTGGAACCTATATATATATATATATATATACTTGTGGTTCCTTGTGATTTTTATTTCCACCCCACCCATGTTGAGAACTACATATTAAACACCCCTATTGTTATAGGGGAGGGTGTCCTTTCCCAACACCTTGGTGGGAGGATGGATGGATGGTTATTGGCTCTTCCCTACTCCCTCTTCTAGGCATTGGTAGCCCAAGACTCTTCAGGCTGGTTGTGGTGCAGTTGTGAGGCTCAAGTGTCTACAGCTGAAGTGTGCTTTCCCATGTGTCTTCAAGATGGGATATATTGTATATTCCCAAGTGTATTTGGGTTGAGGTTGTGGTTTTTTAGACAAGGTGTATGTGGGTAGGATGTGATGTGGTTTTGGCCCAAGTTTTTTTGAGTGGGATGTGGTATGTGTCCCATGTGTGTGTGGGCAGGTTGTGACAGTGGGGTTTGTGGAAAAGTGTGGTAGCGTCAAGATGTTTGTTGTTAGGGATGAGTCATTAACTAGTAGGAAGTGGTGTCGGGTACCCTCTCATAAATGTTCTTACTAATTTACTTCACTTTACTTGTGTTATTTGGTGAGCATTCCTTGGTGAATTTGGGGTGGATAGTATACCTTTTTTAGGTGCTTTTGAGTTTTTTCTATTTTTCTCACAGGGGAATTAATATGATTCTCCCTATTGTGCACAAGTGACTTCGTCTTTACAAATGAGTATACTTTTATGCTCACCCTATGTATATAAAACTGTTTCTAGGTTTCCAAGGATATTATAAAGACCAGTCTAGACATTACTAGCTCAAGCATCGGGATAGTTGTTGTGTCACTACATAGATTTGTTCTTTTAGTATTTACTTTAGAGATTTTCATTGTATTTATAGTATTTTTACTTTAAACATGCTTGTGGGATGGATTTTTGTATTCATTTATATATATCTCTTGGAGTTTTTTTTATGTTGATACATCTTATCTCCCAATCATGGTTAATATAAATAGGGAAATTCCTCCCATTTTGTGGGATTTGAATACCCTTGGTGTTAGTTTCCACCCATGGCCTATTTGATGAGGTTATTAGGGTTCATTAAACCTTTTTCATCTGGTGGAAGGAAGTTCATGGCACTTTGTAATCCCTTCCCTCATCTTGAAGGAGGGTCATGACAGAATGGTATCAGGGGCTGATGGTTGAGAGATAGGACGGAGTTTGGAGCTAGTCACAGTGAGGATTGCATGGAATGGTAGGGAAAAAGTGTTAGGTGATCTTGGTGTGTGGCATAGGCCTGGGAATACTGGCTAGGAAATGGTATTTTAAGGCCCCCTGTGATCCAGTACAACTACTCTGAGCTTACCAAATAACCAAGTGAGGCAACACCATTTGTGGGGTAAACCCTAGGAAAGTTACATGCATCATGATGACTTTTGTTCTTATTTGTTTTGGTTGTTTTGGGGAAATTTAAATAAGAAATGGTTTAAAATTAATCCTATATAAATTACAGACTACTCGAGCTTAGGAGTTCCATGTTACATTTTTTAGTTATGGAACTCATTCATCGTCTATTTGTGGTACGAGCAGTGGAGGCTCAATAGGTTGACCTGGTCGATCGATGGATGGTTGAACTAGTGGGGGAGGATGATTAGTATCATAAGACTCCTTTTCCCTTCCAGCAGTAGACTCTAGGAAAGTATGAAATCAGAATTTCATATAGAGATACAAATAGTTGGCTTGAGGAGTTGTTGATCACTTTTATCTTGATTTGATCTCTAATGGTGTATTGGATTCCTTTGGTAGTGATCCAGATGTGGGGTGTTGTATGTTAGTAGTGGACACTCTAACTGGGGGAGAGGAAGGTGACTGATGTTCTATGGGTTTATTATTAGAAATATTTCCAGGAGGAATTCTTTTCCTCGACCATGAAGGCTGAGAAGAGGAAAGAGTTACTCTCCCTCCAATAGAGAAGTGTGTTAGTACGAGAACTGGGGATCAAGTTCAAGGATCTCCTTCTCTTTTATTTGGATCTCTTTTCAAATGAGGAGTCTCAGGTGATATTCTTAGAGGAAGCACTCTACACTTCCTTCTTATATGTAGTTACTCCCTTCACCTTATCAACATAAAGAGAGGTCCATAAAAAGTCAGAAGTGGTTGAGAGGATTCACCCGTGAGGAGGTCTACTATGAGAGGGGATCCAGCAAGGTTCTATGAAGGGAAAGGATTCTTATAGTAGGTCTTAGCCACTTGGGCCTTTGAGGATTCAGCTAGTGGGGAGTCAACCTCAACAGTTTTAGTTTTTACCTTATGGTCCTCATGATGTTCCCATAGGTTTGGGACCAAGGTGTTTCTCTTGAGGAGTCGGCAGTCACATTTAGAGTCAGTTCCCATTTAAATCTCAATATGTTGGAGGTGCACAGGTTAAGCTCCCACCACAGCAACAGTTGTCAGCTAGGCCATTTCAGAATAAGGTACAGTGAGCTCCTTCTCCACCTAGGTGAGACAGAGAAGGGTTTGGATGACCTTAGGGCATTCCTCAGGTACCTTGAGCCGAACGTGGTCGAGAAGGTGGCTAAAAACATAGAGGTAGAACAGATGGGCGTGGTCAGTTTCATGCCATGGAAGAAGCATTTCTAGTAGGGTCAAACGTTGTTTGAGGTATGATCTATTTTTTCAGTACACTTTTTTTTACCTTGTTTGATTCCAGAGCTTTGCACTCCTTTTTCTACACCCTGTCTTTCTCATGATCTAGGACTAGAAATAGAGACACTTTCAATGACCCTTGTGTTGAGTACACCATTTGAAGGTCAGACCAGCTTGTTTGATGTATTCCAGGGATGTAGACTGGTGATGGGACTCCATCAGTCATGTGGGGGTCTTCTCTTATTTTAGATTCAATTATACGATGTCATCCTTAGAAACAACTGGTTGTACTCTATGCATTCTGTTATCGATTTCTTTCAGAGAAGAGTCATGTTTTCAAACATGGATAAACAATGTGTGGATTTTTTTAGCGAGTGTAGTCGTATGATGGGAAGTCAGTTTGTGGACACTCTTCTTTCCTTGTGGGTCGAGATATCAATTGAATAGGTGGATGCTGAGATGGTGGAGGTTCCGAGAGTTTTCAGGGAGTTTTTGGTTGTTTTCCCCAATAAGGATGTGACTCTACCCCCTCGATGTGATGTTGAGTTTGGGATAGACATACAACCCATTGCAAGTCTGATTTCAATGGATCCTTATTGGATGGCACCTTATGAGCTGCAAGATCTAAGGATTCAGATTTATGATCTGATGAAGAAGGGCTTTATCCGGCCCAATGTGTCATCATGGTGTGCTCTAGTCTTATTTGTGAATAAGGGATATGGTGGTCTGAGGTTGTATATAGACTATAGGAAGGTGAATCTGGTGATGGTCCAGAACTGTTACCCTATCCTGAGGATAGGTGATCTTTTCGACTAGTTGAGGGGAGAAAGATAGTTTTTAAGATCGATCTACGATCCGGGTATCACCTATTGATGGTGAATGAGGGTGACATCCTAAAGACTAATTTAAAATGAATGTATGGGCACTTCATGTTTGTGGTTATGTCGTTCGGTGTTATGAACACACCAACCGTGTTCATGGGACTTATGTACTCTATCTTTCGTGAGTTCCTAGACCAGTTCGTTGTTTTATTCATCAATTAAATTATGATCTACTCAATGTCAGATGAGGAGCATACCGAGCATCTCAGGACTATCCTAGATGTTATTTTATGACACTATATCTATGAAAATTTTCCAAGTGAATGTTTTGGACATGAGAGGTCTACTTCCTTGGACATGTGGTTTCTCATTAGGGTGTAGCAGTGGACCTGTCGAAGGTTGGGGAAGTTGTTTCTTGGGCAGCACTAAAGAATGTTGCAGATGTTTGTAGCTTTCTTGGTCTGGTGGGCTATTAACAAATATTTGTACCTGATTTCTCTCAAGTTACAAATCTATTGATGAATCCAAACATAAAAGGCCAAGCTTTTTGGTGGAGCGAGAAATGCATGGTAGCATTCATCTATCTGAAGGGAAATTTGGTTAGTTATCTAGTGCTCTAGTTTCTAGAGGAGGGTGTGAAGTTTGAGGTGTTTTGCGATACTTACCATCTAGGATTGGGGTGTTTGTGGATTCAATAATGGGGAGTGATATCTTATGGGTCTAGGAAGTTATTTCCCCATGAAAATAACAATACAACCCATGATATGGAGCTAGTGGCAGTCGTGTTCATGTTGAGGCTATGGTGACATTACCTCATTGGGGAGTGCTTTGTGGTCTTCACAGATCACAAGAGATTGAGGGATATCTATTCCTTGTAAGATCTGAGCCTGTGATAGGGGAGGTGGATGAATTTTCTATATGATTATGACTTTGATATCTCATATACCTCAAGAAAGGGGAACATCATGGTTGATTATTTGAGTATAAAGTTGCAGAAGGAGGTAGTTTGAGAATCTGTGGATGCTTGGAGGGTGATGAGAGAGTTTTCCACCTTTCCCTTGGATATAGGAGTGGATGGAGGTAGAGGTTGTATCTTTCATATGAATATGTATTCATCTATGAGGCAGTAGGTAGAGAGTATCAGGGGAGACTCAGAGGAAGAGGGGATTCATGATCATGTTGGCCAGGGTGATGCATCATAGGCGTAGATGAAGGATGGCCAGCATTATATGTTATTCTATGGGAATCTGTCTGCCCTAGTGGTGATGCATGAGGGATTTCTCCATGAGTTTTATAGTACAACCTCAATAGTACACCTAAGAGTATCCAAGATGTACCATGTCTTGAGAGAATAGTTTTCGTGGCCCGGGATGAAGTGGGTTGTGGCAGAGTTTTTGGTGAAGTGCTTGGTGTTCCAGCAAGTGAAGGTTAAGCCAGATGTTCCTAGTGGTTTGTTTCATCCCTTATATGTACCCAAGTGGAAGTGGGAAGACATCTCAATGGATTTTTTCATAGGATTACCCAAGGATCCTAAAGGATGTGATATAATCTTGGTAGTAGTGGATTGACTAAATAATTTGGCTTACTTCTTATCAATTAAGGAATCAAGCACATTAGATTCTTTATCATAGAGATATTTGGATGAGGTGGTGAATTTTCATGGAGTTTCAAGATCCATTGTATCATTTATAGATGCACATTTTACCTTTCAGGTCTAGAGGGGATTGTAGTATGCCTTTGGCACTCAGTTACGCCTCAACACTACTTTCCACCCTCATACAGATGGGCAGACAGATAGGATCATCCAGAAATTGGAGGAAATATTGTAAACATGCGTCTTGGACTTTGGAGGATCATCGGTTTGACACTTTCCCCTATTATAGTTTTCTTACAATAATAACTATCACTCTTCCATTTGGATGGCTACATTCGAAGCATTTTATGTAAGACCATGTCGTTCACCTTTGGGCTGGAAAGAAGTTGGGGAGACAACTATTCTCGGTCCCGAGGTGGTGTAGAGAATGACGAAGAATGTTCATCTCCTACGTGAGAAGATAAAGGTAGCTCAAGACTTGAATAATTCGTATTCTGATTGAATAAGGAGGCCCTTGGAGTTCATGTTTGGAGATCATGTGTTCATGAAGGTTTCCCCTCGATGTGGGTAGCAGAGGTTCGATAAGGTGAGAAAAATTTCTCCCAGTTTTATTGGACCTTAGAGGTGTTGGGGTGAGTTAGTGAGGTAGCATACCAGTTGGATTTTCCACTATAGTTAGAGGGGATCAATGATTTCTTTCATGTCTCCCAGCTTCATTGGTATGTTCATGATGACTCCAATGTCATTGATTGGGGAGAGTTGGATATCGAGGATGAATAAATGTTCATGGAGCATCTAGTAGAGATTCAAGATCATCGAGGGAAGTTTCTACATAGATGGAACATTACTTGAGATTACATTTTGGGGAGTAATGGTGGCCTGGTGGTCTAGAGGAGAGTACTTGGGAGCAAGAAGCACAGATGTGTGCCCAGTACCAGAAGTTGTTTTGAGTTTTTCTTGTGTTCCTTGCTTTGTGATGTAATGATTGAACATTTTTTCTATGATATGAGTTGTTTCATTGTTCTGTAACATGTGATAAATTCATGACCATGATGAGGGGAGGACCCAATTCCTAATCAAGACACATTAATTGAGATATGATAAAACCCGTGTGGGTGAGTCAATGCCACCCAAAGAAGATGGTATCTTGACATGGAGGAAGGAATTATCTAATTCATGTATCCAAATAGTTTTTACTTATGTGGGGTACCTTGTAGATGTTTGGTTTAGCATATATTGTAGGAGGTGTTCTTGTATGTTGAGGTTTCACTCCAACTTTCGAACAACATAGGGTGTTTTATCCTTGAGGGGTATCTTATGGGGTGGTTGTTTGAACCCCTCTTTATTTTGGGTTTGTTTTTAAATTATTAAGGGAGAGAATAGTTTGAGAGGTATCTGATGTAATGTCCCAGACCTCCCCAGTATATTAATTTGTCAAAATCTAATGTTTGGGGTGTTTTCAGAGGCAAGGGTAGCTCATTTCAAGAGTTTTCCAAAAATACAGTTTTCCATCGGTAGGTCGCATCGGTGACTCAGCGTTGGTAGGTTGTGTCAGTAGGTTGTATCGGTAGATTGTGTTGGTATCTCAGCATCGATGAATCAACATCAGTATCTTATGTTGGTAGCATAGCGCTGGTAGCTCACATCGGTATCTTAGCGTCGGTGGGTCAGTGTCGGCAGGTCGGGCATCGGTAGGTCAGGCGTTAGTAGGTCAGGCATCAATAGGTCAAGCGTCAGAAGGTCATGTGTCGGTGGCTCGCATCTGTGAGTCAGGCATTGATGGGTTACATCAATGACTCGCTGTTGGTGAATCATGTTGGTGACTCGCCCAACTGTGATTAATTTCTATATATTTCCAATTTTTCCAGTTTCTCCCCTCTTACACTTTATTTGATGTAAATTGAGTTTAAAACCTTATTTGAGAATTTCTAAATGTCTTTCAAAGGATATTAATTATATATTAAATATTATAAAACCCTTGAGACTTTGAAATGTCCAAGATGAGTGGTCTTGACCGTGATCTGAATTTTAAGTACCTTGAAACTTCCCTTCTGTTGATATAGGATTTGGCTCTTCTAAGCCGACACCTTATCTTCCCAATATGTTTTCTTTTTTTCCCTCTTTTTGTGCCCAGAGTCATTCTTCCCTATAGAATCGTGTGTTTTACTAATTCCTTTGGATTCTGTCTTCCTTGGATTCTCCTACTGCTTGCACGACCCTCTGTTTTGGTGCAAGGAGGAGTTACTGATTTTTTGTTCTTCGAGGTAAGGTTTCCTTTTTCTCTCTTTATTTGTGTATCATGTGGTGTGATAAACTAATTTATCTTTATGATTATAGTATAATCCCATATTTTATTTAAGGGTGATACGAAGATAATCTAACATGTTATAAATATAATATGACATGTTACAATAACAAGTTTTATTACCTTTGTAATAAATGAGAGGCAGGGAAGATAATGTTGATGCTTGTGTTGTTTTATTTTTTATCTTGGATCAATGTTGTAAATTTTTTTGGTCATATTCTTTCTAAAAATTATGGTCATTGGTGGTTTTTTTTTGCACACCTGACTCATGAATACTTGTTTTTAACCTTCTATTGAACAACTATGAACATGAAAACTTGATTAATCATGTATATCCGGTTAATTAAATGGATACCCCATGATCAAATTTATTCTTTCATAACCCCTATTTTATCAAAATGGAATTAAATAATGAGGGTTTTGAAATCTTAATACACCTTACTATTTGGTCTGGTTGTGTGATTTTTATGGATCTGTTCAACCTTGTGTTTTGTGTTGGTCATGTGGTGTTGTGGTTGGGAGTGTGGTTGAATGTATGGGATGGTAAGAGTAGTGTAATAGAATCCTAGGTTGAGAGACTGGTTTATTGGGTAGCGGATGAACTTGTTTTGTAGTGGGACTACATCTGGGTTGTGTTATGGTTTTTGGGCATGGTTTTCTTATTTAGTGGGACTGTAATCTGGATGAGTTTTTTTTTCTAGAAATGGTGCTTTTCATATAGAGGGGTTGTTGAGGATGATTTGGGAGAGATAATTTCGAATAAGGATAGTGTTACCTTTCATGGTCCTTTCAGTCGTAGTTTCCATAGACTTGTGTGGTGTGTGTGTGGGGGTTATGATGTTACTTGTGGTGTGTTGTGTGTGGTAGTTTTCTAGATAGGGATGGAATAAATGAATGAATGAATTGTTTAATACAGAGTGGTAATTGGTTAAATGATTTGGATGGGGTTATGAATTAAATTTGTGATAGGTTGTGTGGTTATTCATTAGAGGTGGCAGTAAGAGAAGTTTTTTGTGGGATGGTTTTTTGTTTTGAGAACCCATAGTTTGGGATGAGTGTTTGGTACACACACACACACATATATATATATATATATATACTTTTAGTTCTTTTTTATTTCTATACGCACCCTACCCATGTTGAGTACTATGTACCAAACACCCCAACTATTATATGGGAGGGTTTCCTTTACCAACATCCTGGTGGGAGGATGGATAGATGGTTATTGGATCTTCTCTCTCCCTCTTCTAGGTATTGTAATCCCATGACTCTTTTAGTAGGTAGTGGTGCAGTTGTGAGGCCCAAGTGTCTGCGGGTGAGGTGTGATTTTCCAAGTGTCTTTAGGATCAGATATGTTGTACTTTCCTAGGTGTATTCAGTATGATGTTGTTGTTTTGTGGCCCAGGTGTCTTCAGGTGGGAGGTGATGTGGTTATGGCCCAGGTGTTTGTGGGTAGGATGTGGTATGTGGCCTAGGTGTGTGCAGGCAGGTTGTGATAGTGGGGCTTGTGGAAGAGCATGGTAGTGTCAGGATGGTCATCGTTAGGGATGAGCAATTAACTAGTGGGAAGTGGTGTGGGGTACCTTATCATCAATGTGCTAACTACGTTACTTTACTTTACTTTACTTGTGTTATTTGGTGAGGGTGACTTGGTTTGTTTGGGGTGGATAGTATACCTTGATAGGTGATTTTGAGTTTCTGCTATTTTTCTCACCAGGTCATTGGTATGCTTCTCCCACTTGGGCATGGGTGACTTCATCTTTCCTACTAAGTATACTTGAATTCTCACCCTATGTATATAAAACTATTTTTAGGTTTCTATGCAAATTACTGAGACCATGATATACCTTAATATCTCGGGCATTGGGATAGTTTTTTTTTCACTGTTTATCTTTGTTCTTTTGGTATTTCATTTTTAGATTTTCATTGTATTTATAGCATTTTTACTTTAAACATTCATGTGGGATGGATTTTTGGATTCATTTATATATATTTCTTTGTGTTGTTTTGAGGTTGATACCTCTTATCTCCCAATATTGGTTACTATAAAAATGTGAATGACTTCTATTTTGTGACATTTGAATACCCTTGGTGTGGTTCGCCACCCTAGGGCCTATTAGAGGTGGGATTAAGGGGTCATTATCAATTTTTCATCTTGAATAAGGAAGGTCAGGAAACTTTTCCATCTCTTCCCTAATCTTGAAGAAGGAGGGTCACGACACACTAGTGGGTTCACATGTCGCTAGTTTCTGTCCAGTTGTGTTATGCCCCAACGTATAAGTGATGATTTTTATCATAATAAGTCTTGAATGGGTTAATTAAATGACTTTTGGTTTAAACTTTAGTGCATGTCAGTATCTAGTTTGTGAATTGTATACTTTTACATGGTTAGATTCTTCACACATTAGGAATCCTAGGGTAAGACCATAATGTATTCTATTGTTTTATTTGTTGGTGATTGAGGGGAGTTTTATCTAGTTATTTTTTTATCATCTCAACTACCTGCCTTCTCATTGAACACTTCCTTTTTTAGTTTTATATATTCCTTGTGATATATAGTTTGTTCTTGTTATTCTTGACCTATGTGGGTGTGTTGGGTTTCTCCTTTGGAAAATGAGATTTCAAAGATGTTGAAATAATTCCTTTGAATTTAAATACTCTTATGTGAGGTATTTAAAGTGTTTCTAAAATGGGTTTTTAGTGAGGGTTTTATTTATGTCAATTCCAGAATAAAATATATAATTTTTATGTATTTTTTAATTCCCTTATAAATTAAATATGTTTGGGTATTCATATAAATAAAATAAAATAATTTCTTGAGAGAAAGAGAGAGATTTTGAGACAAAAATTCTGCAGAATAACGACTCTACAACATGGTTTTATAAATCTTTAAAAATATAAGGGACATGGGTCACCCATTCATAAATGACTCATAATATATTATAGGGACATAATAAAAAGGAAATAAGAACATAGTATGTAAACTTTAAAGACATACCACATAAAAGATAACTTGATTGGAAAAGAGAAGTTGAGAATTCCCTTACCTTGAAGAGTAACTTCTAAAACTCTAAGATTAGAACCTTGAGGGCTTGAGGATGCCTTAGGAAGACTCTTTTGTAGGTATAACTAGATTAAATTCATGTATTATGAATATTTAATGAATATAAAATAAGTAATTTGTGGGTATTTATAGTAAAATAGAGGGAGTATTTTATTAATTTCAAAGGACACTTGATTAGTGGTATTTGCAAAACCATGGGCTAGCCCATGGTATTTTCCCATTGTATTGGCCACTTGGGACACCTAATATCATATTTTATTCCTCAAGAGTCTACCATAATTATTACATCATAAATACATCACTAATTATGTCATTAAACATACCAAAAACTCAAAACTGTATTTTTACTATTCTCTGAAAAACAATTATTTTATAAAAATCTCATAAATTCATTGTAACCTAATATCGATGTTATAAATTAAAAAATGAAATTTATTTTTTCTTAATAAATCTCTAAATTTTATAAATTTAACTTTTAACTATAAAAATACATTATTACTAAAAATAATAGCATACAGAAAATGCATAGTGACATGCATAGTAAAATTTTCGACACTTTAAAAAATAAAATTATTTTATTATTTATAAATAAAAAGGCGTGTTTTTATGACACTATTTCATTATAATAAACATTATTCATAAATAATTATTTTAATATATTAATAAAAGTAAAATTTTACCCAAAGAAATAGATTTATCAAATTCCATCATAATTTTTAAGCAAAAATATTCTTAAAACAGAAATGATGAAATAAAAATTTTATTAAAAAATAGGATTACATTTTAAGTAAATAGGGCCTTGAAACATAACCCCTTAAAACACCTACATATGACCTAATGGTAAGGTGTGTGATGGTGATGGACTCTTGGGGTGGCTCAAATAATATCACTCAAGTGGTAATCTCCTCTAACTTGAACTTCTCCCGTAAGCAATTTCGTTTAAGCTTAACGTGTTGAAGCTCAGATTGGGCTTGGTCCAGAGCAAAGCCTGGTGATGCTACCTCATTCCCAAGCTCTGAAAAATGGGATTTGTATGGCCCGAGTCTACTAGGTGAAGCCATCGACCCTTCTTTCTATATTAATTAACTATGATCATTTCTATTTATGAACAAATATCATAATGTTAAGAGAATAGTTTCCAACGGTCATATGGACCAATGGTTATAATTAACTGATGGTTATAAAATGGTTGAAACCCAAAGGTCTCATTTCAATTATAATCACTTCATTAATAAAATTATATTGTTTTGTTGAGTACAAAATTAAATAACACACAAATTCAGGAAAAAAATATTATTCAAAATTTCAGGTTATTACATTCTTCCCCCCTTAAGAAATTTAATCCTTGAAATTTCAAATTGTACCCTCAGGAGAGAAAATATGTGGGTACTTATGTATCATAGTCTCTTCTATTTCTCATGTGGCTTCTTTATATTTGTGGTTCCTCCACAACACTTTAACAAGGTGGGTAGTATTATTATGTTGAACCTTGTCTCTATGATCCAAGATATCCATTGGCTGCTCCTCATAAGAGAGGTCATGTTTTATTTGTACCACGTGTGGATTTAGTACATGTTAAGGGTCAGATATGCACTTCATCAAGAGGGATACATGTAAAACATCATGAATTTGAGCTAGATTTGGAGGAATTTCAAGCCGATAGGCCGGTGCTCCTACACGATCAAGTATTTCATAGGGGCCAATGTACCTAGGGCTGAGCTTCCCTTTCTTTCCAAACTGTATGACTCTCTTCCATGGAGAAATTCAAAGTATTAATTTGTCACCAACATCAAACTCCAAGTCCCTTCTACGATTTTTAGCATAGCTCTTCTCCCGAATCTAAGCATCCTTAATGTGTTTCTAGATGGAATAAACCTCTTTTGTCATCTCTTGCACAAGATTAGGCCCAAGAAGCTTTATCTCACTAACTTCATCCCAACAAGTAGGAGTTCTACATCACTTCCCATATAGATCTTCATAGGGTCCCATTTGAATTGTAGAGTGGACGTTGTTGTTGTAAGAGAGCTCAACTAATGGGATATTTTTATCTCATACACCTTTAAATTCCATTGAGCATTTTCTCATCATATCCTCGATTGTTTTAATATTCCTTTCATATTGTCCATCAGTTTGGGGGTGATAGGTCATACTGAAATTAAATTTGGTACACAATGCATGTGGGATGCTTCTCCACTAACATGAATTTTGACATGAAAATCCTTTTTATAGAAACATTATAATTAAATAGTGTCATAAAAACACTCCTTTTTATTTTAAAATGATAAAATAATTTTATTTTTTTAAGTGTCGAAAATTTTACTATGCATGTCACTATGCACTTTCTATCCACTATTATTTCTAATAATAATGTATTTTTATTTTCAAAAGTTAAATTTATTAAATTTAGAGGTTTATTAAGAAAAAATTAATGTCATTTTTGAATTCAGAACATTGATATTAGGTTACGGTGAATTTATGAGATTTTTATAAAATACTTTGTTTTTCAGTGAATAGTAAAAAATACAGTTTTGAGTTTTTTGTATGTTTAATAACATAATTAGTGATGTATAAATTATGTAATAATTATTTTAGACTTGTGACGAAAAAAATATGATATGAGGTGTCCCAATTGGCCAATACCATGAGCAAGCCCATGGTTTTTCAAATACCACTAATGAGGTGTCCTTTGAAATTAATAAAAAACTCTCTCTCTTTTACTATAAATACCCATAAATTCCTTCATTTATATACATTACAAATTAATTATTCAGGAATTTATTCTATTTTTACCTCCCAAGTAATCCTCCTAAGGCTTCTTCAATCCCTCAAGGTTCTGATCTTAGAGTTTTAGAAGTTACTCTTCATGGTAAGGGAATTCTCAACTTCTCTTTTCCATTCAAGTTCTCTTTTATGTGATATATCTTTAAAGTTTCCATACCATGTTATTATTTCCATTTTATTCTTTACCTATACTATATTATGAGTATTTTATAAATGGATGATCAATGTCCCCTCTCTTTTTAATGTTTTCTAAAACCATGTTGCATAGTCGTTATGCTGCAGAATTTTCATCTCAAAATATCTCTCTTTTTATCAAGAAATTATTTTATTTTCTTTATGTGAATACCGAAAACTATTTAATTTCTATGTTTTTTCATCAAGACATAAAAATGATATTGTTTATTCTGGAATTTACATATATAAAACACTCAATCCCTTTCTGTGTGTTATAAATGACATAATGATCATATTTTTAAGAACTTTTTAAAACGTCATGATTTTGATATGAAACAAATTTATTTTATTAAATTTGGGTTATTTATGAAATGTTTTATTATGATATATGTGGCCCACATGAAAATAAATTCATATTAAGGGTGCTCCTTGATAAAAATCCAATACATTGGGTAAAGAAATTAATCTCTATACATGACAAGTTTTACGATACCTTGTTGAATAACTTTGGTAATATTTATGACACCTTGGGGATAGACCTTGGTGATATGTTTATGAATATCTAAATTTAATTTTTTGGATTTATTTTCAAGTTATGATTCATGTTATTATTATTATTATATTCATATTTCTCATTCATTTATGATATTCCTCATGTTCTTGTTGATATCGCTCAAGTTTACATGTAAACTGTTTCACTTGTTTTCCCTTAATAAGCCTTATGCTCACCCTTTAATCTGATGTATGTCCCCAAGTTATAATATTCAGTAATTTTACTTAGTATGAACCTATGATTAAGTCTTACAAGTGGATTATAATAATTTTCTATGTTTTCATGTATTATGTACCCTATTTCCAAGACACTGAACTTTAAAGATCCTATGTTTGTAAAATGTAATGCAATGTTATGCTATAATTATGTAGGATGTAAAGATGGAACATAGTAGTCCCAAAATAAAAATCCATAGACAAATGCATCCAAGAAGGATAGACTGAACTACCACCCACCCTATTCTCTTGATCTTCCCTCTTCCTCTCCTTCTCAGATAAGCATCCACTGCCCTAGACCACTGCTGACATTAATCCATAGAAACCAAACATACCTTTATGATCAATCTCTACGATCATAGCATGATTAACCACATCCACATAAGTAAACAAGATGAACAATAATACTTGATATTAGATATATATTTTCAACCCCATTTCAAACATTGGAGCTTTCAACTGCTCATTGGAAATTACCTCAGGTGAAAACTGAGATAATTCAGCGAAATAGTTGGCATACTCAATCATGGATTGATCCCCATGATGAAGTTCAAAAAACTATATAGAATTTTTGAAGTCCAAGGTCTCTTGGAGATACTTCTTATTGAAGAAAACCTTAAAATCCTTTCATCCCATCTGCACGTTCTTCCCAGCTTTCACTACTGAGTCCCACCACTTCTGACTAGGACCTTCCAACATAAAAAAACACATTTTACCCTGATTTCCTCTAGATTGTTAAGAAATTAAAACATATTTTTGATATTCTCAAGACAATCCTTAGCTTCCTGGGGTTTTGTGATACCCCATAAAGAAGGAGGCTTGTTCTTGAGTAACTCCTAAGCTTTTTCATTTCCTGAACCTGGTTCAACTTCCCTAACATTAGTAGGAGTAGAGCCCACTCCTTTATCTAAAGCATGAATATCCCTAACCACTTCTTTCACTAGTATCTGACTAATTAGTGAGGGAAAACTCTCTTAGGACTCTTCTCATGGATTCATATAATGTATTTAGTGAGTCATATTTCTACATCAAGAAACAATCACATGAAGAAACCATTAATACAACTATCATCATAAAATTCTGAAATTTTTCAAAAAAAACAACATAAATTCCCAAACTCTTCCATAAATCAAAAAAAACCCATATCCAACATAATTACACAAAAAACCACTTCACCCACATATATTGTATATATAAATTATACAGCATGTATGTCTCACTTGGAGGAGAATACAAACCAATTCCCAATGTCTCACTATGACTCGAGATATTCCATGTGGTCTGTTGGCCAGACACCCCACTCACAACCAAAACACCCAGCCCCAAAAATCCTAAATCTGATCTATCCAGACTATTCCCAAATAACTTGACCTAAAAATAGTGAATCCTCTTCTGAAACCATTTTTCAAGAACCATGTTGGGTTTCCATCCAACCCTGCACCCACCCGGTTTGATACATGGCCCGAAGGGTGTTCCCGATCCCCACGGGCTGGAAACCAATGTCTGGGTACTAACCACACATCTTTGGGAATAATTTCACTTGAGTAATCAATAATATAAAACCAAAAAAATAATACATAATCACATAACTAATAATCATTACCAAAAGAGATACATCAATTTTTTAGATTCACAATTTTTAACTTTAACCAATACCAAAATACTAAAACAGAAAGGGAATAACTAAAACATCTCAAGCACATGAGTTTCAGCCCAGTTGGTGAGGTATCCTTAAGTGCATCCATGAGACCCATGTTCAAAACTAGGTAGAGGCATTTTTTTAGGGGCACTGTAGCGGTACTGTAGCAGACACTGTTGCAGTACTATAGCAGGCACTATAGCAGGACAATACATTGTGCGGGTATTGTAGAATTTATTGTAGAAATTACTGTAGTAGGTACTGTTCAGTACTATAGCAGTTGGAACTATTCACCTTGGGCCACCGATTTGGGCTTGGAGTCCTTAAGGCCTTCAGGCAACCTCAAGGCCTTCGGGCCATATGCAGTTTCCCTAGACATACTCTACAAAAAAGGAGCATCCCTAGAGGAGGATTTAGATCAAGCGCACTCACCAGAGTAGAACCAATGGATTTAGAAGAATGAGAGGTCATGGTTATACCATCAGGACTAGCATGTTCTTTCACGGTAATCTTAGCCAGACATCAATGCAAAGGTGGAGAGCTACCATCATAATGTAGATGTTGGGGAGGGGAAGTTCCTTATAGTTATAGTATGGTTGAATTCCCTAAGACCTTCGGGTCATGTAATGTCTATTAAGCCTATGGGCCATGTAATCACTAAGCTTAAGGGCATTGTAAGGGTTCCCCCTCATCCCTTGAAAGGGGGGCTATCAAAAATCAATAAAAATGAAGGCATTCTGGCCATTCAGGGTAAAACATCCCAAAACCTCTATGTAATAATAGGATCACCACCCTCAAGCCACCACCAAAAAAACCTACAAGAAGAGGAACACTAGCTACTTAATCCACCATAACTACCATGATACATCTTGCTTTTACTTGGGTCATATATAAAAAAGTATATATACATTCAATTGTGTATGTAGGGTGTGATACAAATCCTAGTAGGATGCCACCCAAAATAAAGATTTCATGCTATAATATTAGAAGAAAAATCAACATGCACACCACCATAAGAACATTTGAAACATTTTTAAGAAAACATTTTTTAGGAAAATACTTTTAAGGAAAACATTAATCAAAAGAAGCTCTCTTGGAATTTAAATGTACAAAAGGTTGACCGTATATTGATTTTTATCACCACATCACAAAATCATCATGTCATAATAGTGCACCACAAGAAATGTTTATAGGTAACTAGCACAAGTGGGACCCTATAAACCTTTTACCTCAGTGGTAAAAATACTCCAACCAAAACCAACAGTGTCCTCATGCACGACCCACTAGAGGGGAACACATTCCAATGTCTAGTACTCTTCGTATCATAATACAAAACCCACAGTGTTCATGTGCATTATCCACTAGTGGGAATCCCATCCCAAGGTCTAGTGGTATCTGATCATATCAAAACTTTATTTAGTGTTGTAGCATCAATCCTGCAAGAATAAACTGAGCCCCAGCCCCACAGAATAAACTATCATACTAGTTCTAGTTCACCCACCTAGATACCCAATATTCTATTTATTCTCAAATTCCATTTTACATGTCTCATAAATCATTATTTTTACATAAACATGCCAAGAATTGTGAACACACATGAAAAGGAATTTGTTTTTTACAAACACCTTCTATCTTTATAACTTTGTATAATTTAACTCATAGGATGTTGATGAATGATCCAAATATATTTATGACCTTATTAATTCCAGGACATCCAAAAAAATAATATTTTTTTTTATTTGAATACATTGATTGATGATTCAAATTTATTTTGGAGTAATATTGTCAGTATATATGATGTTGTTGTGAAACAAAATTTCCTAATAAAATATTCATTAATGTGGATAGTTAGTGAATTCTGAGTATATGGAATTTAATATAGCTAGAGTACACAAGTTATAAAATTTTTCTATATTGTATGAGTGAAAAAATCATTTATACTTGTTAATGAGAGAAAACATTATTTTTTTGACTGTCATCGCATATTTCTTCCTATTAATCATCCTTTCCAAAAAACAAAAAACATTTCAGAAAAGGTATAATTGAAAGACATAGACCTCTAGAAATAATCTCAAGTATTGATTTAAAATATATTGTATCTTCATTATCTTCGATTACCTTTAGACTGACAATAAACCAATAAATAATAAATGGAATTAAAAAAGATCCCAATTGGATTAAACAAATTATTTTTTGGAATCTTCCATATTGGTATGATTTTTTGGTCTGTCACATGTTGTATGTAATGCATATTGAGAAGAATTATTTTGATAATATATTTTATATAGTTTTGGACACACCTGGTATGACCAAAGATAAAATAAGAGCACGATTAGATTTTGACCAAATTTGTAGGTGACCAGAACATGAGTTGTTGGAAAATGACATATCATAAAAGTTAATTAAGCCAAAAGAAGCTTATACACTTTCCAAAAAAACCATTTATTATTTTTCAGTGGACTGAGTATTTGAGACTACCATATGGTTATGTTTCCAATTTGGATAGATGTGTCGCATTCGTGTTTTTATGTTGAGGTATTCCGTTGTTTATCTTTAGCACTGTATTTATTCTTTAGTTTCCCCAAATGTTTTCAGAGAAAAATAATGATTTTGGGCCTGGAAATAGGTAGTTCATGGTTTGGGAAAATTATGTGCCAACCCCTAGGAAACTGTGTGACTAGTTTCTTCTTAGAATGAGGAGACCACATGGTTTCCATATGGTTCGAAAACCATGTGGGTTAACCGAGCAACCTATCCTGGTTATTAAAAATTTAAAAATTACTCTTTTTTCCTCTTTAGATTTAGCCATAAATCATCCCAAATCTGATCCTAATGTGATTTTCAGCCCTAGGATCTCTATTTATACCTTCTTGGACCTCTTGAGCATAAATCCTTGGGTGGTTTTGGACTGGGATCTTCAAAGAATCATCAAGTAAGTCATTTATCCCTTGGTCTCTCCCACTTTTTAGGTTTTCTCTTCTCTCTTTATTGGGTTATCCTTTTCCAGTGGGTTTTTTGACCAATTGAGGGTTTGATGTTGAGTTTTAGGGTGAAATATTGATGGTTGTTGTTCAATATTACCTTTATAGGGTCTTGTTGAGTTGAGATTGTGGTTTTGTACTAGATTCCATAAGTTTCCAAGAATTAGGTAGGTGGTTCCATTATTTTACATTTTTAGATGAATTTATATTGCTTGCTTGGTTTCTTAAATTCATTCTATGGATTATTTTGTGGTAAAAAATATGTTTCAAAAAGGTTTTGAGATGCATATGTGATGAAATTTGATGTTCTAAAGGAATATGGTTGTGTTTCGTGTGTGCTTCATTATGGGGTTTCTTGAAAGTATTTATGATTTGTGTGAAACGTGAAAAATGTGTTTTCAAATGGATTTTAAGGTATGCTTGTATTGGAACTTGGTTTTATAAAAGGAATGGATTTTTTTCATGTGGGATTCACTATTATACACCTTAAATGTGGTTTTTAAATTTTCAAAGTGATATGAAGAATGTTATAAAATGGATTTGGTGTGTGTATGAATTTAGAAGGGGCTTTGACCATAAGAATGGTTGGATTCCATGTGTGATTTTCTTATTGTTTTTTCAAATGGGCTTTATGAATTGTGCATGTGGTGAAAAAAAAATTCCAAATGGTTTTGGTGTGCGTGTAAAATGAAAGTGTTTCTAAATATGGAAAATGATGGTTTCCATGTGAACCTTGATTATTGTTGAAGGTGTTTGTGAAAAAGAGATGTATTTTCATGTGGTTTCAATGACGCTGTGTTTTGGGACATAAATTAATGCTACAATCTAGGTGTAAGTAGAAAATAACTCAACAGTTTAACAGGAACCATTCTAGATTTCCCTAATCGAGCCTCTTTGTACCAAAATTGTCCATATATAGGACTACTAGCTATGGACTCGTTTTCACCACAATATAATAAGAAATAATTTAAACAGACATAAATATTTTGATAACCAAGACCCAAATTATGAACCATCCTCTTGATCTCAAAGAAAGTTATAGGAAAAAAATTTCCTTCAGGTAACAGTGATATAAACAAACAGATTATCTGATCAAAAAAACTATTTAACATTCCATTATTTGATTTAATAGCCATAAATTTTTCAACCACTTTAAATTTTATTATCTTACAACCAGGATATAAGGAATCCTAGGTAGAAATCATAAACCCATAAAATCTGGATGGTTCTAACTTAGGATTGAAGTCAATATCATCTTCAGTTTTAGTTTTTTGAAAAGACGGACCAGCAACATCATGTACTAAAGTTTGAAATCTTGATGGATGTAGAACCAAATTATTAATATCTTCTCTAGAAGTACATTCACCATATTGATACCAAAAAACATAATATTTTTGAAAACCAAAATGCAATAGTTGATCCCAAATGTTTTTAAATGTGGAAAACCTCCTCAAATCAAATTTCTTACATAGACATTTAATTGTACCTTCTAAAAAATTCTGGTTTTGATGGTTAAAATGATAAAAACAATCATCAACACCCTCAATATATATAATATTTATACTAGAACCATTTCTGTGATGATTTATCCAATCGTGATCAGGTAATGAAGATTGTTGTTGACTTCATTATTCCATATTTCTCAAAATAAAAACAGAAAAATTTGTTTCTGATTAATTTGATATAATAAAAAATGATCCAAAAGAGCATATAAATTTAAAATATTATATTAACTTATAAATATTATCAATTTTATCTATTTATCGCTAATTTTTTCAAATTCGTGCTTCTTTTTACTAATTTCCATTAATTACTGCTAATTAAAGATAATTTTTAATAATTAAAACTAATTTTTATGAATTACCGTCATTTTTTAGTAATCACTTCTAATTAAAATAAATTATTACTAAGTATCATAAATTATTATTAATTACCAATATTATTTACTAATTACCACTAATTTATTGTAATTACAGCTAATTTTTAGTAATTACCAATAATTTTTAGTAATTACCACTAAATTTTAGTAATTACCACTAATTTTTAATAATTACTACTTATTTTTACTAATTACAGCTAATTTTTACTAATTAATGCTAATATTTACTAAGTATTTTTTACTAATTACTACTAATTTTTACTAAGTATGGAAAAATTTTACTAATTACCACTACTTTTTACTAAGTGCTGCAAATTATCTCTAATTTTTTCTAAGTGGCACTAATTATCACTAATTTTTAGTAATTGTCAGTAATTTTTACTAATTACATTAAATTTTAGTAATTACTGCTAATTACAATAAATTTTTACTAATTATCACTAATTTTTACTAATTACCACTAATTATCACTAATTATGGCTAATTATTACTAATTACTGCTAATTATTACTAGTTACTGCTACTTATTACTAATTACTGCTCATTATTACTAATTAACACTATTTTTTAGTAATCGCCGCTAATTTTTACTAAGTGATGCTAATTTTTACTATGTACTGCTTATTTTTACTAAGTGTCACTAATTACTGCTAATTTTTACTAAGTACTACTAATTATTACTTACCGCAAATTTTTACTAAGTACTTATTTACTAATTACTGCTAATTTTTACTAATTACCACTAATTTTTAAAAGTATAGCTAATTATGGATAATTTTTACAAAGTACCACTAATTATAGATATTTTTTAGTAATCACTAATATTTTATACTAATTACCTCTAATTATTACTAATTACCACTAATTATTACTAATTACCACTAATTATTACTAATTAATACTATTTATTACTAATTACCACTAATTTCTACTAATTACTGCTAATTTTTACTAAGTACCACTAATTTTTACCAAGTACCACTAATTAACTCTAATTTTTACTAAGTAACCCTAATTACCACAAATTATTTCTAAGTACCACTAATTGCCACTAATTTTTAGTAACTAACAATAATTTTTAGTAATTACTGCTAATATTTACTAATTACCTCTAATATTTACTAAGTACTGCTAAGTACTACTAATTACTGCTTATTTTTACAAAGTACCGCTAATTATTGATAATTTTTACTAAGTACTGCAATTTTTTACTAAGTACCACTAATTACCGCAAATATTTAGTAATTATTGCTAATTTTTAATAATCACCACAAATTTTTACTAAGAATCGCTAATTTTTACTAATTATATCTAATTTTTACCAAGTACCACTAATTACCACTAATTTTTACTTAGTATTGCTAATTACAGCTAATTTTCAGTAATTACCTGTAATTTTTTGTAATTACTGCAAATTTGTAGTAATTACCACTAAATTTTAATAAGTACTGGTAATTTTTACTAGTTAAAGCAATTTTTTACTAAGTACCACTATTTTTTACTAAGTACTGCTAATTTTTACAAATTACCGCTAATTTTTACTAATTATCGCTAATTTTTACAAATTACTACTAGTTTTTACTAAGTACCGCTAATTACTGCAAATTTTTACTAAGTATTTCCAATTAGTGATAATTTTCACTATTTACTACCATTTTTAGTAATTATTGCTAATTTTTACTAATCACTGATAATTATTAGTTATCACCTCTAATTAGCAATTTATTTTACTAATTATCGCTAATTATTACTAATTACCGGTATTTATTACTATTTACTGCTAATTTTTAGTAAATACTGCTAATTTTTACTATTTATCGCTAATTTTCAATAATTATCGATAATTTCTAATAATTACCGTCAATTTCTAATAATTACTCTTAATTTCTTGTAATTATTACTAATTTCTAATAATTACTACTGATTTTTTATAATTACCCCTCATTTCTAATAATTATCGCTGATTTTTACTAATTATTGCTAATTTATACTCATTACTGCTAATTTTTACTAATTGTTTTTAAAATATTAATTTTTACCATTAATTATTAAAAATTAGTATTAAATACTACTAATTATTAATTACTAATAATTTTTAATTAACACAAACTGCTTTAAAATATTATTACTATCACTAAGATCTATAAATTATTATTAAGTTCTATTAATTCAAGCTCCTTTCTATTATTTTTTACAAATTCTCACTTGTTACCATTACTAATTCCCAGTTTTTTATACTAATTATTTCTAATTTCTAATAATTACAGCTAATTTCAAATAATTATCGCTAATTTCAAATAGTTACCATTAATTACTGATAATTAAAACTACATGATAATAATTAAAACTAATTACTACTAATTTAAACTAATTACATCTAACTAAAAATAAATATTAATAATTAAAAATATTTAATTTTAATTAAAAATATTTAATACTACTTAAAACTAATTACTGCAAAATAAAACTAAGTAATTATGATTAAAATTGATTACTACCAATTAATAATAATTATTACAAATATAAAATAAAATAAAATAAAATAATTAAAATTTTAAAACATTAAATAAATTCCTTAAAACTTAACCTTTTATCAGATGCAAAGAGGAAAATTCGTTTCCCTGTAAAATTTAAAACTTTTAAAAGTTTAAGGAGAAGAAGAGGAGAGTGGAGGAAGAGAGGAGAATTAGGAATATGAGAAAATGAAAAAAAATTGGTGGGGGTATATATATGTTAGATTATTAGCGGCATGACTAATTGTGGTGGGTTTCCCATCACAAATAGTATTATTTTTTACGAGACCCATCGTAATTAGTGCATACCATTAATAAGCGCATCGATAATAAAAAAGTTATTTGTGATGGGACCCCTTGCAAATACTCTTCTGTCGACATTTTATTATCGATGGGGGTATATTCCCATTGCAAATACCTTTCTCGTGGTTTGACGTGCATGTCATGCCAAAGGTATTTGTGATGAAAATGTTTTCTTGTCACAAATATTTTTTTATAAAGGACTAGTTGTGATGGGATTCGTTTCCATTTGCAACTCAGTATGGGATATTTGGGACAGGCGATGAGCCCACCGCAAAAGCCCCTTTTTCCCATAGTGAATGGTGTTCTCGAAGAAAATATCTTGTATATTTTATGTTTTAATTTTTAATGTGGATTTAAAGTATGTATCTAGTTTACCAAGACTACTAAACTATTTGGACCTTCAGGATATGATTCCTTGAATCTTATACCAATGTAATAAACTAGACATTGGCATCGAGCTATTGGGGTCGGGGTCACTACAATTGCTATCCGAGAAAGTTTAATAGAAACCTTGGGAACTAGATTTAGGAACATGGATTATGAAACATAACCATATGATATACTTTGATTATAAGTATAGAAGAACATCCATTTTTTTGGTAAAAAAGGGATTATGTTTTTTTCTCTAGCAATATATTCTTATCTGAATACAATAAGTGGACATGGTTCATGCACAGATGTACTTAGGGGTAATAACTCTAAAAAGAGCACATTGGGCTTGACCTAATCATCACCTAGGGCATGAGAATGAGCCTTACTTTTCACTTAGTTTGACACTATCGGGGGATATGCTTACGATAATTCACATTTTATTTACAAACCATTATGACAGATTTGAAAATAAAGATATCCCAAAGAAACCATGTTTATTATTATGAGATTATCTATGTATAAATTTTCAATTTATGTTGACTATTTCACTATTTTTGGGATTATACATTATGTTTCATAATGTCATGATCTAATCTAGTGTATTCCATTGTTTTGAAATGACACCTTAGAATAAGGAATGAGAATTGTATCAATACACGTACCCATGTAGGGATTTCACCTCTAGACAAGATTATAAAGCTGGATCTAGAGCTAGAGCTATATCTAAAGCTAAAAATGATCAAATTATAACTATATTGGGGCAGCTGACTCGATTTATGAGTAATAACCTTTCATGTATAGATCAAACTTGTGATTCACCATACGGTGTAATGATGTAAGACCTCTTCATGCATCAGCAACCTCAATCATTCAATGGGACTACAAATCCATTTTTTGCTAAGAAATGCATATATTCCTTAGAGAAAATATTTCTCGCTTTGGGAAGTAGTGAAATGAAGAAATTTTTCATGGTATTTTATCATCTCTCATGAGATGTGGATCAATGGTGATCATTAATTCAAAACACAAAGGATGAGGAAGAAATAACAAGAATCAAGTGGAAGGATTTCAAGGTACTCTTCCTAGAAAAAATATTTTCCTCATGAGAAATGAGTGGATATAGAAAGACAGTTATTGAGTCTAATACAGAAAGAAGACGAAAATGTCAAAAAGTGTGAATCCACCTTTACAAGGTTAACAAGGCATGTTACAGAATACTTACATAATCCAAAGATAAATATTGATTGTTTCTTTGATGGGATTAATCCACTTCTATTAAGGGCACTAGTCTCCTAAACTTTCCCATCATATGAATATATAGTATCATGTACTATCAAAACATGGAAATAATTATCTATGTCTTATGGCTTTAAAGGGTAGTAAAATAAGAAGAGAACAACATAGAAAATATGGATAAAGAGAAGAAGGGAAAGAAGGATTTTCCAACATGTGATACTTCTGGAAGGAAACTCCTAGGTATGTGCTTAAAAAGAAAATGAGTTCACTTCAACTATAGAGAAAAAGGTCACCATGATTATGATTTCAAGGTAAATAAAGAATATTCCAATGTGAAATTATTCCACTGTAAGGAGATGGGGAACTACACAAATGAATTCCCCAAGCATCAAGGGAATATACCTCAAAAGGAGATAAGGGTAAATGTTCAAACATATGTTATTACTACAAAATAAGTGGAATGATTAATGTGCTTGTATTTGGATTCAAAATTTATTTTATAAGAGTATTTTAATCAATGGTATTTGGGTATAAGAATTATCAAATATATAAGGATTGTACTGTATTATTATTCCATTAAGGATTTGAACTCATGTATTGAATGGTACCAAGAAAAGTAATTCAGTGGAAAGTTGAACTTATTGGAAAAAACACAATTAAATGAGGATAACCCTTAATATGTTCATGATATTGAGATAATAATGATATATTTATGATATATTGTTAGTGAACATGAAATATGTTATTGAGTTGATGGTTTATGTTTCCTTTGTCGGATCTTACTAAAATTATTGATTTATGGAATATATTTGACAACCTAAGATTTTATATTTGGAATCATTCAAGTTTTCATTAAGTTTTTAATGGTTTCAAGGTATTAACATATTTCGAATGTGACATTAAGAGCCACTTTATATTGTCTGGGGAACATAATTTTTATTTAGTGACATTCCTTCAATAATTTTGGACTTTGAATTTGGATAGAAATATTTTGGATGAGTCTTAAGGTTAACTATATATTGAATGGATTAATTTGAACTTTGCGTGTTATTTGATAACTTGTGCTAACCATTTTGGTTTTAGTAAAGATAATAGGAATAACATGTTATGATTTCATAAATCTTAAGATCTGTTAAAAGTTAATTTTAGTGCTTGAAGCATAAAAAATCATATTTGATATTCATTTCTTGTAGTAATAAATAAAGTTGAAAATGATTTAATCACAAATAAAATATAAAATTGTTCCTATGGAATAGAAAGATGTCAAGTAATTGTATTTTCATACATTATTATTCTAAATGGAAATGTAATTCCTCAACTTTAAGAAATACATATTAAAACAAAAATGTTATCTCACTACCTCTTTTTCTATTGAAATGATGGTCCTTTAATCCATTACAAATTTATGTCTTTTTTGTTGTTATGTTTCTCTTGATCATTCACTTTCTTGTGACTAGTGATCTCTACCACTCTTTATTAATCCTTAGGTGTTAGTATTTTCTTTTATGTCTATATCTTCATTTATCACTTGTGTTCTCTTACTTGGAAACCTAGTTATGTGATTATTCTAGATAACCTTCATACTTCCCTTTCTATCTTATAAATAGTTTGTTTTATTAACCATGCTCACAAAGTGGGATTTAAAGAAAAGTATTTTCAAATGTAAAACCCTTGATTACCGAGATCAAGATTAAATTATGATGACATGATTTATTTAATGGGGTAGAATATAACACCCTGATATTTTAAAAGAGGAATATAATATGCAATAGCATATATGAAATGAAACTCAAAGATTAGAATAGAATGCAATTCTCAAAGACTTTACGATATACTTATTTTTAAATAAATTCAATCTCTTATATTTTTTGCAATGCACACAACACCAAGTTTGAATGAAACGTGATACTCTATTAAAATATTATTATTTAAACATCACCTTTATAATCTATATATTAAGTAGAAAGGTATAAATATTAATAATTAAATTATGAAAATTAAATGGTTTAATCATGTATAAAATAAATTCAATGTATATCTATTTATTATAAATAGAATAAGTATCATTTGAAAGATGGATAAATTTTTTATGAAAAACTATCTTTTTTTCTAAAAGACGGTCTAGTCGCACTTTTCACACATAATTTAGAATTAATTTTTACCAATTTTAAAAAATTTATTTGAAAAAATAAAAATAATTTTTTAAATAAACATGTCAAAATTATCATAGGGTTTATTTTTGAGAATTTTTTGGAAAGATTAATTTTTTATGAATAGTGAAAAATACTAAGTTTTAATGGAAAACTGCCTTTTCATTTAAATTATTAATAAATATAAATTATATTTTAAATTGGTTTAAAAAAATAAGTCAATTATATATATATTAATCCAATTTATTTTATTTTAATCATTTTCATATTGGATTTTGATATAAAATATTTCTAAAATTTTGAACATTTTCTCTTTGAAAACTTATTTCATCATCGTATCTGTGAGATTAATTTTAAATTAATTTTTTCCACTTATGTCAATTGAATTTTGAAAAATGGATTGAATATTTGGATTTATAATAATTTTTATTATCTAATAAGTTAAAATTAATCTTTTACCATAATGAATAGTAAAACAGTAAAAAATATTTTCTGTGGTAAAGGTAAAAACTGATTTTTGGGGGTGTTAACCTAAGAAGGTAAGGGTTAAAAATAACCTAAAACTTTTCAAAATCCCATTTTATATACATATTTATACTGTATAGTTTTTAATTATCTATTATAATTCGTTTTGGGCCCTTTGGTATTGTAAAAAATGTGGGTACACCTTTTTCTTTTCAAAATTTACAAATGTGTTACTCACCTCGCTTGTAAAAGGCCACCACCTATCATCTCTTATTCACATCATCAAGAAATTTTGGATCAGTAAAGACATACCCAAATCAATTCCTTACTTCCATCCTCTAAAAAAATAATCTTTATTTTTTTCATAAATACAACCTAGAAAGGATTTTGGTGGAAACCAAAATAAGTTGTCTGAGAAGAGGTAAAATTCTTGACTATGCATTTATATTTTATTTATACTTCCACCTTAATAAAATATTATTCATTTATTATTATATAATAAAACTTGTATCTATCATATACTGAGATTTTATTGTGTCATTTTCATGACCTATATCCATCTCCACTTCCCTCAAATAGAAAATGATAACGCCGCTCGTGTGTACGGCAGACTACCACCTCACCAATCGAAGTGACACATTTTCCATAAACACCTCTCATGACTGGGAATGATGATGGATATAAAGTATATATATTATATTTCTAACATAATTATACCAATTTATTAATTATATCATATATGCCTTTTTACTTTTCATTCTATAGGGGATACGATAACATCGCCCATGTGTACATCAAGCTACTTCCTCACGAAGAGATGTGATTCATTTTTCACTAACACTTTAAATAAAATTTAATAAGGATAAAGTTAATGAATATAAGTTATATAAATGAAATAATTGTGATATTAATTACATATTTACCAATATTAATATATAATATATCATTTTATTTCTTACCATTTCACTTATTGAAAGATGATAACGTCGTTCGTGTTCATGTGGAATACCACCTTTACAAGCGATGTGACTCTCTTTTCATCACCAAGACCCATGGATAATATATATAAGTATATTTAAAAGAATAATATTTTATTTATTAAATTTTTATCATTCTTCAAAGATAAAATATTACTAACCTTTTTTCCATTATGATCGTTGAAAAATGGAAATGTTACTCATGTGTATATACGGTCTACCATCTCCATGATCATAAACTAATTCATTTATAAAAAACATATTTCATAATTGGTATTAAAATTATAATTGATATATAAATATGATAATTATGTCATTATTATTCTTTATATTTTGAAGTAATGACCTCTTATACCAATAGTCAACCTACCGAAGTCATTTTTGACACATAAGTCAAATATCACCGAAACACCCAATGTAAACTTAATTGATTAATTAATTTTATATAAAATGATAATAAGTGAAATAAAATAAATAATGAACTTAAAATGGTTCTTAATAAATAAATAATTAACAAAAGTTTATTATTCAATAATATAAATAACATATGTGATGACTCATACTCAAGGTAAGGGTTTCTCGTGTTACTTTTAATTCCATAAGGCATATGTCATATTCACCACTTATTTAATTTATGTGGTGTATATACTTCACCTTTTATATGTTACATAATGAATCTATTTATATTAATGGAATTTAAATTTTCACTTTATGTCATTTCTTTAATGGGGCTTACGGTTTAAATGTTACCAAAGTGGTAAGGGTTTATTTTAAAATCTCATCATTATTTGGGTTTCTTTAGTTTAAGTTTTCCTTTTAGAATTATTTGACATCTCTATATTAAAATAAATATATTTTATTCTCATCTAGTTATTCATGAAATTTTTTAAGTAATAATACCATTTTTTCACTCTTTGGAACTTAAAATTATTGAGAAAATGTTTTTAAGAAAATACAACTTTATTTCTCTCTTTGCTCGAAAATCATTTTTAATAAAAACCCATGTTTTCTAAAAAAACTTTAAACCTATTTAAAATTATTTATTAAAGAAATTTTTACCCATTTTTACTTTTTACAAAAAAAAATTAAAGGAATATTTAAGTCTCTTTTAAAACAATGTCTTTTTTTCTTTTACTGAAAATGTGAAAGGAGTCTTTGTTTCGACTTCTATGATATGAACACAATTTTCCACCATTATGACTAGTCAATATTTTAAATCTTATTTTAAAAGTTTTCAAAGTTTATTTTCAAGGAAAATTATTTTTCAAAAAAAATGAACTTTTTTATAGTTGATTTTCAATGTGAAAAGGTTATTTTCCTCAAAAATATTTTTAATGATATTTTAATGATATTTCTATTCATAAATGACTTAAACTCTTTTATTATAATTATGATCCAATTAGTATATGTTATATTGAAATAATTCATATTATTTCTATGGATGTTTTATGATCAATTTGATTGAGGATGTATAATTTTATTATTATTCACCATATTGCTATGGATGTTTTATGATTATGTTTAATTTATTGAGGTAAGTATTAATATTTCATATATTAGTTTTTCAATACAAATTTTTATGTTTACTCTGTTTCACCTCTTTTATATGAGGAATGAATTGGTCTTAGTAAGTGATGGGTGAGTCCCACTATAGCTCATTGATGCACCGGTATGTCTCATGAGACCAAATAGATTGGTTTTTGGCTGAGGCCTTACCTATTTAATTGTATGACATGGAAAAAAGCCTCAACAGTATGTTTTAGATGTATGGAATTATTAATTCCATCATTATGAATTTAGTTGTCAATATTCCATGTGATTATTTTATTAGTTAGAATATACATGGTTAATTTCTCAAGGTCATGTGATTATTTATATGGCATTATTTTATCATCATTTATTCCTACCATATTATGCTCAATTTATTGATTAAATAGAATGTGTTTCAGTTATTTACCTTTCTATATTGATCGTGTATTATTTATTCATAGATTTCTCTATATATTTACCCATACTGAACATTTGATCTCACTTATTTCTTATGTTTCATTATCCTTGGGATACTAAGAAGTGTTTTATGTTTAATATGTAGGGATATGCTAAGAGGAATAAGGGGGATCTCAAAGAAAATGCCATGTGTGTTTTATGTTTTGAATTTCAATGTGTATTTCAAGTATGTATCTAGTTTACCAAGACTAATAAACTATTAGGTTCTTCGAGATGTGATTTCATGCATCTTATTCCAATATAATAATGTAGACACCAGATCTGAGCTATTGGGGTCAGGGTCACTATACCAAATATCCATCAAGACCAACATTTTCCTACAAAACTTATTCATTTATCTTTTGTATCAGGTTATCTATATTTTTTATATATAAATGCTTGCTAATTTTTTGAAATTTCACCATTTTTATAGACACCTTTTAGGGGGGTGATTATCATACATCTTCTCACTTACACCCATGAGGTTTTGGGGGGTTTCTCATGATTTTAACCACCAACATATGTATAGATTTTACCTTTTTTCCAACATTATTTCATAAGGTTGATCCTATACATACAACTTCTTTATGAAATTGTGTGGCCTTACTCATAAAGCTTGAGGTAGAAGATTATTCAATAGTCCTTAATCCCTCTTTATCACAACTCTAAGTACGTTTTTGTGGGAAATTACATCTTTGAATCATGTGTAGAATAATTTCTCTTTTCAAAACCTTGAGATGTTTCAGGCTTAGAAATATTCATATTCTTCAGTTTTAACTCCAACCCAAGTCACATTAAATTAATAGACTTATTTTTAGTAACAACTGAGCTCGGTATTTTCTCCCATAGGCTCTTAATCTTCTATAACATTTCTTCTTACATCTTTCCAGCATCAACCATATAACTTTATAGTTATTTCACTCTCTTATCTTACACATACTTCTAGGATTATTTTTCATTGAAGGAAATTATATATAGTCTCACAAGTGCACGAATCACTTCTTCAATAAAATATTTCTCACAAGAAACCCTTTCAATTATTCAAATTTAAAGGTATGTGTTTCTTCGAAAAGTGAAACGGATTCATCCTTTGATTCTATTATTCATGATATAGTATTGTATTTATAAACTATTTAACTAATTAATCTTCTATTGCATCTACCTCTAGGTCCAAATATGAATTTTCATTCTATATCCCCTTAATATATGTCAGTATGTATGCAAAAAAATCAATGGGGACTATTTTAAGATACTCCTAAATTTTAGAATAAAAATCACTGAGTGATTTATCATTTGCAATCTTTTCAAATTCTAGATAGCATGAACTAACACTATATAGTGGATCTTTCTCAGCGAGTTTAATAGATAACTTACCACTCTAATTACTTTTATCTAGACATTGATCCTATATTTCCCTTTGATCTATTCCTCACTTGATTATCTTACCATTTAATCTGGTTTTTTATAGTCTTGTAAGAGACTTCAGCATAAACAATAATAGTAATAAAATCTGTATTTTTTATGTGAGGATTTTCTTCAACTATCTTAGAGTTTTACTTTATTAAAATCAAATAAAACTCAGTGGGTATTCAAAATAAATTCAATCAGATGTAACCTTTCTCTTATACCAATTTAAATGATCAAAGGGATATGTGAAGAAACCTGAGTGGGGGGTTAGGTGTAAGAAACTTTTTACTAATTACCAATTCTCCTATAAATCATTAACCCCTATAGGAGATTTGATCTCTACTCTCGATTAGGGAAAATAGATCTATTAATCTTTTAGCTAGTAATAATAAAATTTATGTGTGGAATTAAAGAGACAAAGTGGCATATAGTATTATTAAAATGTTATGTACAAAGATTCAATCCTTGATTTGATTACTTGTTCACCCCAATCAAGGATTCTCCACTATAATCAGATGTTGATTAGAATGGGTGGTGTTTCTCACACTTTAACTACCATAGTCTCACTAGACTTAAAAATTAATTCTTCTTACAGAACTTATTCCAACAACTTCACACAATTTTTATAGATTCATACTATTATCTCACTACATACCCTAAGTCACACTGGTTCTATTGAGTCCCACCATATATATGAAACTATTTCATTGAATTTATTATTAGAACTAGATCTTTATTTATGAACAATATGCTTATTCAAAAATTAAATAGATCTCCCTTAACTCAATATTAGCTTCTTCAAATTCCAATATATCTCTAAGAATACTCTACAACTCAATTATTTATATAGCTCATATTCATAATATTATAATGAATCTATTCACCTAGTTGTCACACTCAACATTGATGTCCTATGATATTCAAACCCATAATCTCCCCACTCACTAAAATATTTACATCAATAAATGAACACATACATATCAGGTCAGTATATTAATCTTTTTTTCTTCTTATGAAGTTTTTGAAACCATGAATTCCATAGGAATATATTCTTCTTATTTAACTTTGATTTCTAGATAATATAACTACACATCACAAGATCATATCCTTATTCATTTTCTTCTTCAAGAAATTTCTTCATAATATCACATGATACACCCTATCTTGGTTTCTCAATGGTTGAAACTCTAACTCTTCTCTCAATATATATTTGTTTTTATATTTAGTTCAATAAGGAAATTAGAATCTCTAATTTAGAATATAAAATAATCCCAACTAATTTTGTGCCCATGATATCATTTAATTCCTTATCACTTTTTCATACATGGGTGTTCCCATGATCTTTTTATTGATGCTGAAACATTGGGAGTTTTAGTGACAGAAATAGTGAAACACAGAAGAGTAAAAGGGGAAAAAAAGAAGAACCAGAACACCAAGATTTATGTGGTTCGGGAATAATATCTATTTCCACTAATAGGTATAATAACTTCACTATGATCGGGAACATAATTTATAGGATCTTATCCCAGAGTTCTTTATTACAATAACCCTATCCTAAAATGGGATACAAATGGAGAAGAAAATCCATTGTTCCACCAACTGCACATGATGTATGCATCGCTACAGTGAAAGGCGAACACCCAAGTCAAAAGTGATAAAGTTTCTACCAATTAGAAGTCCAAAATCCTATAGTAAAGTTGAATCCAAAGTCATCACTTCTATAGTGCTCTATCAATGTCGGTCAGTCAGCTCTGTTATAGTGGTCTGAGATGCTATAGTTCCCAAAAATTTGGGTCAAGGGGCCTTCGACCCCCGGATCCCCATATTAGGGGCACGCTGCCCACTGTAACCCCCAACGAGCTCACTGTAGAGCTCAACCCAAGAAAGTTGCGGGCTAGTTCATAGTACAGACCATTAGAATTCAGCCTAATTGGAATGGGTTACACCAATCCAACAATCTCCAACTTGGAGCCTAATCCAATGCATTGTTCTGATTTGATGCCGCTAACTAAGAAAACTTACTTAATATAATATCTTCCTCTTCTTCACTCACCAGTGCACATGATTTAAATTCCTAGATTCAATTTCATCCTGACAATTCATGAAATACAATCTATTTTCCTCTTTTTCTCCCATTATTTCCTCCATTATTCTACCTCTTATCCTCTGTTCATCAGTGGAGACCAACAGAGGAAAATCAGTTCCTCAACTTCTGTATTACCATTGGCTTCATTAACATGTCTGGTGGATTGTTGGTTCCACAAATCTTCTGCAATGTCATCAACCCATCCTATATGAAACCTATGATGAAATGATACTTCAGTAGAATGTGCTTTTTCTTGGCATAAAATACTTGGTTATTTTCAAGATATATCGCACTTTGACTATCAAAGTGCAATACATTCTCCACTCACTATCTTCCCAATTCATCCAAGAAGTTTTTCATTCAAACCATATCCTTCCCAGCATCTGTTACAATAATGTATTATGCCTGTGTGGTGGATAAATACTCCACCTTCTATAATTGGGATATCCATCTTACCACAATTATTCCATAGGTAAATACATAACCTATGGTACTCCTCCTACTGTCGACGTCACCTCCAAGGTCAGCATCCACATACCCCTACAATTAATTTCCTTTTTCAAAGCACATAGATACATTCTTAATGCCCTTTAAAAACCTCAGTATCCATTTCACAACTTCCCAATGTTTCATTCCAAGATTATCCATATACCTTCTCACAAATCCCACTATATGAGTGATGTCAGGTCGAGTGCATACCATGGCATACATGAGACTTCCAACAGCTGATGCATATGGAACCTTTTCCGTGTACTCAATATCTTCTTTCGTCTTCAGTGATTTCTCCTTTGAGAGATTGAAATAGACTACCGGGGGTATACAAACTTCCTTTGCTTTCATCATACTAAATCTTATTAGAACCTTCCTAGTGTATTCAGTATGTGATAACATTAATGTTCCAGCCGCACGGTCTCTTTTGATATTCATCCCCAAAATATTGTTATCTTCTCTAAGATCCTTCATTTCGAACTCCTCAACCAACTGCCCTTTCAACTCATCAATCCTTTGCATACATGATCTTGCAATGTTCATATCATCCACATACATAAGTAATATAATGTATTCATTAACAAAGGACTTTATGTAGCAACATTGATCCATGACACATCATTTATATTCATTTTTGGACATAAATGAATCAAACTTTTTGTTCCAATTCCTGGGTTCCAGCTTCAATCCATATAAGATATTTTGGAGTTTGCACACTAGGTCCTCCTTTCCAGACTCTACATATCCCTCTGGATACTGCATGTAGATGTCCACCTCTAAATATCCATAAAGGAAAGCAGTCTTGACATCAATATCCTCAAGCTTCTCAAGATGCAATTCTTCTTATGTCACAATGATGAGAAGCACTCAGATGGTGGTAAGATTCACTATTGGTGAGAATATTTTAGTGAAATCCACTCCCTCCTTATATTGGAAGCCTTTCACCACCAGCCTTTCCTTGAACCTCCTATTTCCATCATGTTCTTCCTTAACCCAGTATACCCATTTTTTATATAATTCTCTATTTAATTATGGTAGAGGTGTTAGCTCCCAAGTTTTATTATCATCTAATGAATAAATATCCTCCTTCATAGCCAGCTCCCACTTTCTTGACTCTTTTAGCTGCATTACCTCTTCAAAACATTCTGGTTCTCCACTATCAGTAAATAATAGATAATTCAAGGATAGTGAATACATTTTCATAGGCCTTATCTCCCTTGTTGATCTCCTAAACTCCACTAGAGTAGTAGGTTCCACTAGTTTAGATGTCTCATGCTCAGATACACCTTCAAGCATCACTTACTCTTTTCACTCTGATTCAATGATCCCATTTTCATCTTTAGATGCATGATGATCTTTGGACATGACACCTTCATTAAATATCACATTCTATCTCTTGATGAACATCTTGTTGAGATCATCTCAAAAGTAATAACTAAACTCCTCAACACCATAACTAATAAAGAAAAATCTTTTGGACTTATCATCAAGCTTGTCCCTTGTAGCAGTATCAACATGTACATATTCCAAACAACCAAAGATTCATAAATGTGAGAGTCTCACCATATTACCATACCATAGATCCTTGGGTATACATTCTTCCATTGGAACAGATGGACTCCTATTGATGAGATATGTTTCCATGTTCACTACATCATCCAAGAAGGTCTTGGGAAACCCCGAGTATTACCTCATACTTCTAGCACATTCATTCAATGTCTTATTCATCCTCTCTGCCACACCAATCTGTTGCGGTGTACCTAGAATAGTCTTCTCCCACCAAATTCCATTATTATAATAGAATTCTATGAACTCCTAACTGCCATACTCTCCACCATTTTCAGACCACAAATATTTCATCTTTGATCCTGACTCATTCTCTACCATGACCTTCCACTTCTAAAAAATCTTAAATACAGTATATTTTATTTTCAAACAGTAAACCCACACCTTCCTTATTGAGTCCTCGATGAATGTCACATAGTATTGTGACCCTATAATGGAAATTATAGGTGCAGGCCCCCAAACATCAGTGTGCACAAGGTCCATCTTTCCAACCTTCAGTACCCTGCCTCCTTTTGAAAATGATAACTTCTTCTACTTTCCAAGGATGAAATCTTCACATAAGACAACTTCCACTAACTTTATCTATATTAGAAACCCTTTTTTTCATCACCTTCATTCCCTTCTCACTCATGTGGACAAGCATATAGTGCCACGGTTTTGAATATCCTACATCTTTGAGTGATGCAGCCAAGTCTATGCAAGTTTTTGTTATATTGTACAAGATTCCATTCTTTGCTCCCTGATCTATAACCATATCTCTTTTGGTGATCTTTCATACACCACCAGTGAATGTGGTACTCAACACTGCATCATCAAGCTATCCAAAAAAATAAGATTTCTTCTTAAGCTAGGGATATACCTCACATTATTAAAAACCAGAAAACTTTCACTATTGGTCTTTATCTGTGCATCTCCTTTCCCCACAATCTGTAAGGGATCATCATCAGGAAGATATACCTAGCCAAAATTTCCAGAAACATAATTTTTCAAAAATCCCTTCTCTGGTGTATAATGGAACGATTCCCTAGAGTCTAAAATCCAAGACTCCATCAAGCTATCCAGGCACAACAACAACGCATCATTAGTTCCTTCAGCCTCCATGTTTTTTCCACTGGTTTTAGGTCCCTTAAATTTTTCTCTACACTCCTTCTTGATATGTCCTTTCTTTCCGCATGTATAGTAGGTAGTACCATCCCCCTTTTCCTTGTCTCAGATTTTCCCTTTTGACTTTGATATCCCTATACGATTGTATCACTGTGGGTACCTTCCTCTTCCTTCAACATTTAGAGAAGAACTAGAGAATCTGACTGATTCCCTTCTTCGTGTATCCTCACTAAGGATCAGGTCTCGTACATATTTTATAACTAGTTTGGTATTCTTTAATGTACTGCTCATAGCAATTACAGTTTCTTCCCAACTGTCAGGTAAAGAAGGTTGTGAGAACAGCGCACATACCTCATCACCAAGATCAATTTTCACCGATGTCAAATGACTTATGATGGTGTTGAATTCATTGATTAGTCTGCAACATTTCTCCCTTCAACCATTTTCAGTTTGAACAATCATCGTATCAAGTGTACCTTGTTTATCACAGGAGGCTTCTCATATATATGCTTTAGAGCTTTCATCATATCAATCATCATATTATCCTCTATAATATTGAATGCCACATTTTTTCTAACTTAAGATGCACAACACTTAGAACCTATCGATCCAGTATCTCCCACTCCAACTACTCCATGTCTATTGGCTTCAGACCCAAAAATGGAATGTGCGTATTTTTTAAATAAAGATAATCCTCAATCCACATCCTCTAGAAAATGAAGTCATTTCCATCAAAGTGATCGATCTTTACCTTGACTTCTTTTATAGCCATCATTGTAGAATCTTGAAATCAACCTTTGATACCATTTTATGCTAAAATATTGAGAGTTTAAGTGATAGAAATGGCGAAACACAGAAGAATAAAAGGGAAAAAAAGAAGAACATGAAGATTTACGTGGTTTTGGAATAATCCCTTCATCCACATAGAGGCAGAATAACTTTACTTTGATCAAAATAATCTGTTTATATATATTCATTAAATACAATTTCATACTTTTATATAAATGAGGATATTGAAATGAAATATATCTCTCATATAGATTGTAATCCCTACATACACATGAACGATACTTCAATTTTATAATGATAAAAATAAAAAAGAAATTAGATAATATTTTATCATTAAATAATAATTATTAACTTATAAATATCATATATATTCATTAAATCAATCATTATATCCAACTATGAGAGGTTTTTTTGGGAAATGAATTAAATCGGTATGTGGTGGTGGTGGTCCACACATACACACGAGTGATACTATTATTTCCCATTTGATGTAAAGGAAGGGTAAAATGGTTATACCATAATCATAATAACATCCTAGTATATTGATTATACTAGATTAATTATTTTATGATAGATAAAAAGATTTAGAATAAGTATATTAAGAGATAAACATTGAAATATCCGGGTAAGACAATTACCTCTTCTTTGAGAGACCACCTTTGGATCACACCTTAATCCTTCCTAGGATGGTCATTGGGAAATAATAGTAGCTAAAAATTAAGGTTAGGAATCTAGTAATGTTTTTGGGTAGGGATTTGTTTATATATAGTGCTCAAATTTTTTGAATAAGGGAGTAGAAGAAGTTCCCATTTATAAGTGAGGGGAGGGACACACATGGAATTACTTAAAATATTTAAATAATATAAATCCATTTTATTGTGTAATTGGTATAAAATGGAAAATAATTAAAATTTAATATAAGATAAAGTATAAATATAATAAACCAATTATATTTTTGCAAGTTTAAATGATATTTTTACCCTTATCTTATACTTTAACCCATCAGTAAACCATTTTAACCTTAACCGTGATAATAAAGTTTTTCTATTTTTACTATTCATTATGACAAAAAAATTAAGTTGAACTTATTACCTAATATTAATTATTATGATTCCAAATATAGAATCCATTTTATAAGATACAATTTTCCTAAGTGTTAAAAATTACCTTTAATATATGTTCGTAAAATTTAATGAAAACCTATTTTTAGAAAAAAAAATTGTTTTAAACCTAGAAATGATTTTATAGAAAAATTAAGTATAGTGCTGATTCTGATGATGTTAATAGCCTGAATGGCCTGAAGGACTTAATTTTTTATTCATTTTTTGATAATCCACATTTTAACGGTTGAAGGGGAACCCGTACATGGCTCATAGGATTTGTGACATTATAGGACTCGAAGGCCTTAAATAAATTCATCCAAGATAATGACTACTTGAAACTGCCCCTCCCTAGCATCTACATCGTGATCAGCACACCACCTTTTCATGAATAGTCGGCTAGTTATCCTGTGTAGGGATGAAGATTCCCGGTACTAATGCAAAATTCATACCATCTCATTCTTCCAAGTCTGATTAGCTCTTCTCATGTGAACGTGCCTACTCTGAATCCTCATCTAGGGCCTTATTCCTTGTAAGTCAATCTAGTATATCTAAAATTCATGTGTCCCTAAGGCCTTGAGGTGGCCCGAAGGCCTTGAGGTGGCCCGAAGCCCTTGAGGTGGCCCGAAGGCCTTACTGGACCGAAGGCCTTGAAGGACCTGGGAAACAAACCGGTGGCCCGAAGCCCCAAATGGGTGAATAGTTCAAGCTATTATAGTAATAAATAGTACCTTCTATAATAAATGGTATAGTATCTATTATAGTATCCCATAAAAATTCCTCCTCCTTGATTAAGAGTGCAGAACTAAAAACAAATTTTATTTATAGAAAAACATTACATTGATTTCCAAAATAATAAGCATATATTTGTAAGTTAAACATTATATTTTTATATACATTGTATTACTTATTAAATATCTATTTGGTATATAAAAATTTCTTCATAAATTTCATGTTATTGTTATATCATTATAAATTCATATAAGTGACAGTATTTTCAAAATCGGTATTTTTCTCTATGAACCCAAAAAAATAAACTATTTATGAAGAATCTCAAAACTTCAACTTAAGATAATTTTTACATGATAATTTAAAAAATGAATTTAATTATTTCTAATAACATTTATAAAAAAAATTATAAATCCTTTGTAATTCTTCTCACATAAAACACCTAAAACCATTTTTATAAAGAATGAATTCTAATAGTATAAAATGAATTTATTTTTATACTTTTTCCAAGTAACAATAATTAGATGACTGTAAAAAAATTTATTGAATTAATTATTTGAATAAATTAAATCATTTATACATACATTTCATAATTCAATTATTATTATTCATACTTGTTAACCGAATTTATAGGTTATAATGGTCATATTTAAATAATAATATTTATATAATATATTGTGTTTCATTTAAGCCTGGTGTGGAATGTATCACAAGATATTGTACATAGTATTCATAAACTAAAATCTCATTATATTACAAATAATTTCCCATAAACTCAGTGTGTACATTGATTATCTTTAAACCAGTTTGGATCATTGCTCTTAAGAGCATCATGATGTTCTAATCATGTAGGAATAACATCAACATCAAAAAATATGATTTCCAATTGAATCTATATTTCATAATTTTACTGCATTTAAATGTTCTATAAATTCCTTCTTTATTTTATCTATTTCCCTAAGCTTAAGGATTATGATCTATTTATTTTCAAGATTAAATCATGAAATATTACAAGTTCTTGTGATGTTTGAATCCATGAGGAATAGTCCTTTCATCATCCCATTTATTTTTCTATTTAGATTTATAATCTATAACTCCCACTATTTTTCAATCAGCTATTTTTTAATTTTTCTCTAAATATCAGATCGACCACATGTTGAGGAATACAAGTGACCATAGATGGACTGACTACAAGACTATGATTATCAACCACATTACTAACTAAATGTTCATTCCCATTGACCGTGTAGCTGTAATTAAATTGGATGACTAAATTAATTACTATGGTGATCAATCGTGTGGTCAGTGGATCGACCATGTGAAGGGAAGATTGATGGATCAACCACAAGATTACGAAGTTAGACAAATTCATCACTTTTTAGTCCAAGTATGAAACTTATTTAATTAATATTAGGTCTCCTTTAAACTACCTTCTTCCATTTTCAATTACTTATGACCATCTCAAATCACATTTGGAGAGTTTATGAGACTTATTAAAACTCTTCTTCACTCTTCCCAAGAACATATAACATTTATACTCAACATTAAGTATAAAGGAAATTACAATTCACTTTAATCTTCAGAAAACTCATAGATTTATCCAAGTTTTGTTCTGCACTGATTATAGAATTAATATGAAATATCACTCTAGGATGGAATTCTTACAAGTCATGGGTCTTCAAAATCCAATCATTTATCTATATATCACTGATTATAGAATCTATTCATGTTGTTCACTGTAGCAAAATTTTCATCTAATACGCATTATTATAGACAATTCTAGAATCACTCCTTCAATATAATTCATGTTATTCCATGAATTTTACCTCATACAGGCTGCTAGTTAAATTTTTCCTACTAGATATTTATTTAGTATAATTTGTTTCTTTCTTATCTCCATTTACAACATATGAGAATTACTTTGTATAACAATAGTAGTATCTTTAATATAATTTTCTTATTATTCATGGGAAACACTTCCATATCATCATCTTTGTATAATTACATTGATAGTGATAACAACACTAAGTGAGAAAAAATTCTATCATCAACCTAAGGGGAATTAAGAAAGATCTAGTATTGATTCACTTAGGGGTAATAACCCAGAAAAATATTGATTGGGTATCAAATAAATCTTCACTTAGTGCACAATAAGTGGACCTAACTGAACGCTTGTTTTGACACTTCTGGGGGAAATTCTTTGGTTAATTCACATACTCTATATGAACCATTTGAAGGATTTGAATATGTTTTCATCAATTTTAAAATGGGTCAATTGATGTTGGTAATATAAGTTGAGAAGTATAAATAACCTTGAGGATATAAGATTAATGTGATTTCATGGTGATTTAGGTTATTTGGAGATTGATTAATAAATTTAAATGATCATATATTTTCATGATTTTTGTGATTAGAATATAATAAGGAAATATTTTAAATGATTATTTAGTTTGAATAGTTTTTTAAGTAAAAGGTTAAGTTGATTTTTGGAATAATATGTTATCAAATCTTTCTAATTTTTCGGGTTTCAAATTTTTTCAAGTATATTTTGAAGAGTTTTAGGATTTAGTTAATTATGGAATGATTTAATTTTAAATTTGGGTGTTATTTCTGAGGTTTTGGAGATTGAATTATTAATTCTTCACATGAAGATTTAATCATATTGAGTATTATCTTAACATGTGCTAACCAATCTTGGTTTTAGTAAATGGCTAGAGATAGGAGGAATAAATTACCATACCTTTTATGGATATTATGATAGATTAAAAGTTGATTTTAATGATCAAAATATGAAAAATTAATCATATTTATTTAGCCTTTAGAATATGAGATGAATTTGAGGTGGAAAACTTCTCAGAACACAAATAAAGGATAAAATTGGGCTTATAAAATGGAAAGAAATCGAGTAACTATGTGTAACACCTCAAGAAATTACAATATTTTCATTTCGAAATAAATTTAATTTTTTTTCTTTCTTATTTTTACACAACACCATGTTAAGCTTACACTACACACAATAATGACTTGGTTTGCGTAACACGCAAGGCCCAGTTTTACCGAAGAATATTATATTAATAAAATATGATTTATAACCTAGCCGTTAAATTTGATTTTATGAATAGTATTAACCATATTTTAAATTTTATATATTCCATATAATTTTAACATTCATATTATGTGTTTTTTAGACATAATATAAGAACAAATTTAATTTTTCAGATAAAAGAAGTATTTTTTTTAAAAAAATGCAGTTTTACTACCTTTTAATAGAGAACCATTTTTAAATCAAATATTTGATACTTTTATATATTCAATTTGACAAAATAAAATTTTATTTATAATAGGGATATAAAAATTTAGTTTTGATAAATTTTTAGTGTTTTTCTGATAACATTCATATTTTAATGAATAGTGGAAAATATTTTATTTTAATTCAAAACAGATTTTTCATCTAATTTATTTATATAATTATATTATCCTTTTAATTGATTTTAAAGTATAATTATATTATTTTTCTATCATTTAATCCAATTATGGTCATTTGAGGTAATTTTACAATGTAATTTGATATAAACACATGTCAATCTTTTGATGTTTATTATTTTTTTAAACCTGCTTCTTCGTTTTGACAACAGGAATTAATTTTAAATTAATTTATACCAATTTTTTGTTTTGAATTTTGAAAAATAGATTCCATATTTTGAATCATAAGTTCCAAATTATGTAAATAGGTCCTTTTTTGACATTATTAATATTAATTTTAGTAATTATTTTTATTTACCACAGTTAAAGGTAAATAGGGTAATTTAAGGTAAAAATAATATTATAATAATATAAAACTACCCTAACACATGTTCTTATTTTATTTTATGATTCATGGGCGACAAAAACATTACTTATGCATAAATTTTGTCATTTGGGAACCACTTGGGTGTGATAATGACAGGTTATAATAAATAATTTAAAGTAAAGAGAAATATAACATAAACATGTATCTTTTTACTAAAACAATTTTAATATAGGGTTATATAATAGATATATTTGACTATAAATAGTAATTGGAAATATAAAAATATTTCTTACATCATGGTATTTTATTTATAATTTTTATACATTAAATGAATAAAATTTATTTATGACACAATTATGATGTAGTGATTACCTTATTAATGAATGGTTCAAATAAAAGATATTATAAATATTAAAATAAATGTAATTTAATTTTTTTGATGCCATAAATGAATTTTATGGATTATTATGAAATTTTAACTTTGAGTTAATGTAGTTTTATTTAATTAATCAATTTTTGATGCCTTTAACAAAAATCAATTACTAAATAGTGTCAAAATTGACATAAATGAGTTTTTAAAACAAATACAATTTTATTAAATGATATAATAGTCATAAAAATATAAGATTCATCCAAATATCTCATATAATGTTAAAAATGTCATTAATGATCCAATTGAGGTTCTCTTGTAATTTTATAGTAACTATATTAACCATATAGAGTAAACATACAAGAAGACATGGTAAGAGTTAATTTATTTAACTAAGGGTTAAATCCAAAAGATAAGGTTAAATTTGTAAACTAAACTTGTATAAAACCTATTGGTTGCAATAATTTCGACCCATTATCATCTTATCCTCAAAATATATCACTTTGAGATATTATAATTAGAAAATTAATTTATAATAAAATAATATTTCAAGACTTTCCTAAAGTGCCCCACCCCTCTCTTGTAAAAGGGAACTTTTTCTTCTCTTTAATTCACACATCTAAATCCTTTTTGTTCGGCCAAACCCTGCCCATTTTCTCTCCCAACATCCCTCACTTTATCCTAGAGTCCAAACTTTGGGTATAAAGTCATCCTAAGGAGTCCTTTTGTCCAAACCAAAAGGAAATACCTGAGAAAGAGGAGGTGAACACACCCTCGACTAACATAAAGTACAAGGTAAGGGTTAATTTCATAATCTCATTATTATAAAAGATTGTGTATGAATAATTATTTAATGGTACATATTTATGATCCATGTTCCTATTTTAAAAAGTAATCTTTTTAAGGTTTTATGTAAGGTACCGTTTTACTAAAACATCTTTTTAAATGTTTTTGGGATTTATTCTTCTAGATCTTTTTCACTAATTTCCATGTTTTAAAAATAGTTTTAAGGATTTATTTATATTGGAATGAATGTTTTAAAATTTTAATTCCTTTAAAAAAATTAAAATTGGTATGGGACACTTTTATTAAAAAATATATTTTAAATATATTCATTTATAAACCGCATTACTTTTAATGTTTTCAAAGTAAAAAAGGGATATTTCTCTCAATGAGTTTTAATGAATTTATTATATTATTTTCATATATGACAACATCCTTTGTTGGATTTTTATTCTTAATTAAGATTGGTTTATTATGATATAATCTTTCATATTTTATTAAAGAGTTTATGATATAATTGACTTTGGATGTACTATTTTAATACCATTCATCGTTTATGGTTAAAGTAATAACATTTCATATGTTAGTTTTCATAAGAATGTTTATGTTATGTTTCAACCTTTTTATATGAGGAATGTATTGGACTTAGTAATTGGCGGTTGGGGCCCGCTATAGCCCTTCGATGAATTGGTAGGTATCATCAGACAAATTAGATATGGACTTGGTCGAGGCCTTGCCTATTTATTTTCAGATATGGATTTAGTCGAGGCCTTAACCATTTATTTTTATATGTCTTGGTTGAGGACTTGATGATATGTTTCAGATATCTAGAATTATGAATTCTCTCATTATGAAATTATTTATTAATATTATATGTGATTATTCAACTAGTAGAATATCCATGTAAATGTTGATTTATTCAAGCCATATTGTGTTCAAGTTTTTGTTTAAAAGTTTTGTATTTTAGTTTTATACTTTCCTTAAAGTTTATGGTTATTTACAATAGCTTTCTCTGTATTTCTTAAACTTACTGAGAATTTGTTCTCACCTATTTCATATGTTTTATTTTCCCAAGATTCCAAGAAGTGTTTTATGATTGATATGTAGGGTTAAGCTAGAAGAATAATGGTGTTCTCAAAGAAGGGAATATGTTGCATATTATGTTTTGATTTTTAATGAATGGTTCATGTATGAATTATATTTTCCAAGACTTCTAAACTAATCGGTCCTTTGAGACTTGATTCCTTGTAATCATGTCAATATATTAAAATATTGCACCGACTCCGAGCTTTTGGGGTCGGGGCATTATAGTATGTTTTCTCATATTTTTTATCTTGATGGTAAAATAATTTCTTGACTCAAACAAGAAAAAGATAAATCTATCATTTTTTATAGGTAAAATAATGCTCAACTGTCAAGGTATGGTTTTGGAAACTTGGTGTGAGTCTTATAATGGTACATACATGGTTTTAGAAATATTTAAATTAAGAAATATTGTATTTCCAAATAGTAACTTAGATGTTATTTATCATGATAAAATATACATATAATATTATGAATATGTTATGATAAACTCATTTTGTTAAGAAAAAACTAAAATTTCAAGGAAAATATTTATTTATAGGGGAGATTTAACACCTCAAAATTTCAATATGTAGTTCTCCTTTAAATAATACTTTGTTTGATGTCTTACATTACATGCAACATCAAACTAAAACGAGTTGTGACACATTATAATAAACCTTTTTTAAATATAAATAGTGCAATAAACTATGATACTTACATTATATTATTTTGTTTCTATTGATGAAATTTAATGATTAGAAAATAAATTATTAATATTATATGATTAAAATTATTCAATGTTAAAAAGAGATATTTTCAAAAAAAACTATTTTTAAAGTATGGTGTATTTTATCATAATAAATTAAATTGAACAATTTTAATATATTATTATGATAATATATAATATTTAAATGTTGTATCTAATATATTAACACACAATTAATTATAAATGGATATGAATAACACATGAAAGTTTAAAGTGGTCATTTTTTTATAAAAGCGGTTTTTATTTATATTTTGTATTTTCATTTAAAATATAAATTTATATGTTTTCTTAAATTAAATTTTTGGAAATTAACTTCATTTTAGGATTCATCATTTCAAATTTATCTTATAGTGAAATGTTTATATTTTTCAAAAATAGCTAATTTTTTGTTGAATAGTGAAAAATAATGATTTTAATAGCACTATCACTTTTATGGAATTATCATGATACGAGAATATATTTAAATTTTATGAAACATTTTTTATAGACCAAATTTATATTTAATAATTAATATAATTCATTTAAAAAAATAATTTTGAACTTAGAAATCCATTTTTGACTTTTTTGGAAATCTAAGTAATTTTTTATTCAAAGGAAAACTAATTTTGATTCTTTTCTTATAATAATGTATTCACAAGGTTTCTATCATTTTTGGTTAGTTTTAAAATTACAATAAGTATCCTTTTATTAAAAATAATCCATTTAATTCCATGGGAATAAATATTATACTAGATTTTAATGGAAAATCATTTTTTATGCTTAAAAGGGAATTTTCTAAAAATGATTGTTCATTGAGTTTTGCGAACTTTTATTAAAATTAATTTTTACTAATTATAGATTTGAATATTTTGAAATGGAATTCATATTTAGTATAATAAAATTTAAATTATTTAACAAGTCCCATTTCATTTTTTGTCATAATGAATAGTTACCAGGGTAAAAGTTTGTCATCACAGTAAAGGTTAAAAGGGTTAATGATGGGGTTAAACTAAGAGATGAGAATTAACACCCCAAAGATAAAATAAAAGCCCCAAAATAGCTCTAATGATCCTACATGTGACCCAAGGTCACCATAAAACCATAAATACCCTCCATAATATTAATTGAGGAGAAACTTACTAGAATGAACCTAAAGCTGTAAAAATATAAGTGTGAGCTAAACAACCTAGTAGGTCACCACCCACGGAATCCATGCAGTCAATTTTATATTACATCCAAACAATGGTAGTTTGAAATATAGTAGGAAAATATATTTTTTCATAATTAATTAAAAAAATAAACAAAAATACATTAAAACTTTGTCAAAACGTTTTTCCTTGATTTTTATTAAATGAACATAATCACTTGGAAAACACTTTTCTTACTTGAAGCCTACTTTTCCAAATAATGGTTTTTAGAGTCCCACTTTAAAAACCATTTCATAAACACCTATTTAGAAATACAAATTTCAAAATTCAAAAGATATTTCCAATTTTCACATGGTTTTCCAATACATCTTTGAAAACCTAATTTCAAAGTAAAACTAATCACAGTGGCCTAAAATAAAAAAATTTAAAACCCACACACACCAGAGTTTTAAAAATAAATGTTTCCACTTTTCCATTAAAATAATTCAAAAACTCTTTAGAAACTAACACTTCACATTTAAATATTACTTATTTCTAAATCATTTTAAAAATAGTTTAAAAACACATTAAAACTACACATTTATCTTAATTCTTTATAAAACCTTTCACAAAACCATTATAAAAACATTTTAAAAGAAAACCATAACACAAAGAAGGAGGAAATAACATAAGAAGGTACCAATATATCAAATTCATAGGATAATAAGAAACAAACAATGAATATATAGGTGTAAATCAATAATAAAAGAATCATGGGACACAATCAAAATATAAAAAAAAGATAAATCCACTAAAATGGCCCTAAAAGGATCCCAGTATAATGAGAATAATCCTAATACCCAAGTAACCAAGCCCAAACAAGATACATGATCCTTGGGTTTGAACTAATAATCTTATCCATGTACTCACTAGTTCTATCGAACCATCCATAAATAAAAAATCTCAGAAACTTACCTCTACCACAGACCACTAAAAAGGTTGCTAGTTTCCACTACCTACTACCACACTAAGTCCAACCAATGAGGTGTAGCTATGTAAAGTTCTATATTCATCACATTTCTATATTTGGTATTTCAATTATCCATACCTCAACTTAGTTATCAAGGTCTTCCCATGTAATTTCAAATAGAGGTGATCATAATCGATCATCACATGATTCAAATATAAAGCATTAAAAACAACTCATTCCTCACCTCCTTACACCCTCACAAGAATATCCCCAAACACATGAAAACATAAATAACAAATAAATATGAATCAATGTAAGACATCCCCTCATGGTATCATAAGACACCATAGGTATAATAAGAATCACACTGGGCTAAATAGGGCCTCACACATTTTATGAAAACCCATTTATCATGAAATGAAAAAAATTACATCTTTACAAAACAAGGTTTGGATTTTAAGTGACAAACACACAATTTTAGACTCATACCAATCATAAATTGGGACTATATTTTATTAAAATAATTTAAAACCCAAATGGGAACTAAAAATTTCCTTAAAACAACCTTTGAAATCAACCAATGATTTAAAAAGTTTCCAAACACTGTACACATGGTTTAACACATCCCTTTAAAATAAAAAGTCCATATCAAACATTTTGAACCCTTTTAAAACACTAAAACACTTGGTTTAAAATTAATTAGATACAAAATTACCATTTAAACGTCCAATCCAACATCGAGAACCTCTTTTTAAAAACACTCGAAATATTTGAAAAGACACTTTGTAATGTTTACAAACACCTGGCATGTAATCACATTCCATTACAAGGGTTAAATATATTTGGAAGACACCATTTATTCCTCATTGACACTTATATAGGCATATCATTAACAAATAAACACGTTTACATCAACAATCAAAGTGAAAAAAAACAAACACCTACCTCAGTTTAATAACGAACAAGATATAAGTCATCTCATTTGATGGAAAACACTCCAAAAAATACAATACATTCCCTTTATATCCTCTACATCAGAAAATCCCCATGATTAATTCCAAAACCTACCCTAAAATCATCTAACACCAACATTAAGGTCCATGGGAGGAACTATAAATCAAGTGAAATAGGTAATAGAATAGAGTAAGAGGTTTAGAGGGACTTTACATGGAAAAACACACCTGAAATCAAGGAGGATGACCAACAAAATGGAATGATAAGGGAGGAAACTCCCAAGGGGGGTGTTCCCGGTTCATTTGAATGAGAGGGGGGAGATTAGGGATGACATGTTAAAATTGAGTGGGGGAAATAAAAATTTTAACTTTAAATGAATCTTTGTAGGCTGCGAAATTTTTCCCCATAGTTTTCCAAATTCTTCTCCAATAATACATGAACACTTAATAAACAAAACCCACTCGCACAGTTTACCTAAGACTCTGTATGGTTTGAAAAATTGTGCTATAACTTTTCTAAATGTCACTATCAAAATAAAGATCCTATTCACATGCTTGTCACATAGTTTACCAAACCATGTGTAAGTCGTGAACCAGAACTCTAGAACCAAAAGGGGCTATCATGGTTTTCCCCAATAACTCTCATTATTTGAACCAACCCATGCACTTCCCATCAAACACAAACCATGTGCATTTAAAGTGAACTACACATAAGTGTTACCTAATGCCACATAAGGGTATTACATGGTTTACCCTAAACCATGGTCTCTAACCATGTACTAAAACAGGAGTAATTTTTTCAATTTTGAGGCTAAGACTCCCTAGAAACTTAAAATTGCCACCAAACTCATAAAATAACGTAAAGTAAACATCATAGTGACATGATGGGTGCCACACATTATAATTCATTTTTCATCACCGCCTCATATGGATGTTTATATAGATAGAATTAATGAATAAATATGATATTTATAATATAATTATAGTTATAGAAATATAAATCATAATCTACCTTCTTTTCTTTCAATTTGTTGAAAAATTAAAATTCCACCCATACATATGTGCGGTCTACTGCCTCCATGAACAAAATATTTATTTTTTCATAAATTCATTACATTAATGGTTCTAAAATTTTATTTAATGTATATATATGGTATATATGACATGATCAATACAATTTATGTAAGAAAATTGTGACCAAGGTTCAAGGATTGGAACTAGTGAATCAAAACATGCATGAGAAATAGAATAGTTCACACCTAAATAATTGATTTTAACAAATAACTAAGAGTAAATGTGTTTAAATGGGTTATGAATAAATGATATTTGATAAGATAGATATAAATATGGATATGATATAGATGAATAATACATATAAATTTATTATACAGAAGGTGGTAATGAATCATACCAAGTAAGAATCCAAGGTAAGGGTTTTCCATCTCAAACTTCCTTTATTGAGACATGTATTGAATTATACACATATTTCCACTAAATGGTGTATATTATGCCTCTTTGAAATATTATATCATGACACACTCGTTTATATTTATAATTAAATTTTAATTTTAATTTCTATCTTTCAATAAGTTTTTGATTCAAGTGTTATAAAATTTGTAAGGGTTTATTATAAAACTCACTCTTTATTAGAATTGTTTATGTTTCTATTTCCATTGGGATAATTTTATGTTATTACTCTCTAAAGCCCCATATATTTTATTATAATTTGATTATTTCTATTATTTTTAATTATTCTTTACATTTTCCGTATCTTTGGCACTCAAATCATTTCAAATAATTTTTTTTAAAAAGGAGGCCTTATTTCTCCTTTTGGTCGGGAACATTTCTCTCCTATATCCATATTATTTATTTTTTATCTAGAAAGTTTTTTATATACTTAAATGATATACTAAGTTTAATTTATATTAAATTTTATTCTATATTCAAAATTTTAAAAGAACTCCTTTAAAAGTTTTCCATACACATCATTTTTTTACTTTCTTTACAAACATGTGAAAAGAATCTCTTTTAAAATGTTCTCCACATGAACATATTTTCCCATCATTATGATAATTATTAATTATTTAGATTCCTTTATAATTTTTCAAGGATTTCCAAAGTAATATCTATTCCCATTATTCTATAAATTTTTCAAAATAAAAGGATATTATTTTCTTAAAAGTTTTGAAAAGGGATTTCATTCGACTTATGTATATTTTTATCTTTCACTCCAAATTTTATTACAAAATAATATTTTATTTTCAATATTCAATTATTATAAATTATTTTAAAAATATTTTTCTAAAGTTTTTATTGAAATATCATGAAAATAATTTTGAATTCGACTTTTAACTTCGTTTTTGCAATAGAGTTACAAAATCTTTAATGAAAAAATCTTTTTAAAAGCTTCACTTCCATTTTCTTCTCTATTTTACAAAGGAATTGTCTTTACTACCATGATTTTATTTCTAATGAATTTATTGTATTATTTATTAATATGTTATTTATTATCATGTATTTATTCTACATAATTCCTATTGTTGACTTAATCTTATACTCATTACTCTATCTAGTATAAACACCACATTTTACATAAATTATATTGGGGGTGTTTACCAAGAAAGATATATTAGTTATTGAATGAGTAAAATATTGAAAATTCATATAATTATTAGTTTTATATAAATTATTATTTACTAATAAGGTGAGTTGATGATGTTCTAGGTAAATATTAATATTTCATATGTTTCATTCAATATGAATACTGATTGATTATTACAACATATTGGTGATCAATTATATTTTTCACTCAATATATGAGGAATAAATTGGACATGTCTAAGTGATGGGTGGGGCTCAAGATTATATATCCCCATGATGCATTGATAAGTATCATGATACAAAAAATAATTATTATTTCTTAGCTTATGACAACCTATATAATAAAAAATGACCTGGTTGAGAGGCCTTAACAAAACAAAAGAAGTCTTGGATAAGGTCTTGATGGTATGATTTAAATGTCTAGAATTATGAATTCTATCATTATGAAATTAGATATTATTTTCCATATGATTTATATATTTATATTATCCATGGATGAATTTTATGCTCAAGTTATCGATTAAATGGTGTATATATATATATATTTATTTATTTATTATCAACTTTACAATATTTTCTATGCCTTGTGTATTCATGATATGTTTTATTGTATTCTTTTCCTTACATAGTGTTTAAGCTCACCCTTTATTATTAATCAATTTCCCTAGTTTATGAAGAGGATTAGTGCATATGATATATCTATAATGGTATAATGTGTGTAGAATTTTATAGGAAATATTGAAGTCTTAATATGGAATAAGAAAATATGGGTATAATGGAAAAAATTTCCAAAGTCATGAGTCTTATTAAGTAGATGTTTTCCCTAATCCTCTAAATATATAATCATAATATAGTCTTGGGTATGTAAGTGACTTAATTATTTATTTTATTTTTTAGTTAGGGAAGGTTTAAATTGGGTCACTTGAGTTGGTAAAACAGACAATATGTTAGGATTATGCTTTTTGGAACGGATCTAGCAGTATAGGTCTGGGTTATTGCTACTGGTAAGATCAGGTAAGCATTATGGAGATCGAGATATTTCCATTCAAGGAAGAGGATCTAGGTGACCACTATTAAGTTGAGAAGAATGGTGTAATACTACCATGCGATGAAAGATAAGGAAGAATATTGCATCACAACTAATGAGTAATATGAGAGCTTATGAAGGATACTTTGTGTCATTGGTTTCCTCTATTCCATAATTGATGAAGTATGAAGATAATTATAGATTATATAATGGGTATGGATATGATTTAAGGTATTATATTAAAATATAGTGATTGTGAAGAGGAGTTTTTATGGAACCTCTTATGGTGTGGTGTTTCCTTGCACAGTGAAGAGATTATTGATGATTTTCATAGAGTTAAAGAGGCTACAACCTAAGGTTTTTTGTTGCACCATAGAATAAGATAAGAAATTATTTTAAGGGGATATTTGTGACATAATTTTTTCAATATTCCATGGATAATTAAATAAATAAAAATATTTGGGAGAGAGAGAAGATATTATGACATGGAAGGATTTTCTATGTTTTTAAGGCACCAAAATTGATAGAGACTTTATTTTTCATAAATATTGAAGATAATTATATTATGTGGGGTTTAAAATGTTCTATAGAGTAGAAAAAGATAATCGTGAACTTTCATGATGAAATCTGTGGCGTAGGGTTTCAGTTATGGTGTGGAGGAACTGTTTTTAGAAGTGAACCAACTTTTGGATAAGTTGAGCCTTATATTGTAGTCTCTATCCATATTGTAGATTGAACTTGAGAAGTAGAGATTGTGTTGTAGTCCGCTTTCCACACCGAAAAAGTTAAATATATCCTGATACAATGTATCAGCCATATTTTCTCTATGCAAGTGAAAGATATATTTTTATGGTATATTAGATGATATTATGCATGTGTGACCTTACCTAAAACTAAGAATATTGAATGATCTTTAAAGAGGGATGATATGATTGATATTCAAGTGAAGCTAAAAGTTATAAAAAAAATCCAGTTCTTTTCAGATATGAAATATATAAAATGGTTGAACATATCTCTCATGGATAATTAATAATAAATTCAAAATGGGACAAATATAGGACCACGTGAGAATATTGTAGGTCGATTAAATTTTGAGATATATATGTAATAGATACAAGATAAGATATAGACAAAGATAGTGGATACATGAGGACGATAGATGTTAATTCTTTTGCTATAAATAAGAATTGGTGTGGAAACTTGGAGGGGAATGAAAACTTGGAGGTTTTGGAAAGAGAGTAGATAAAACAAAGGGGAGATGTATAGATTATGTTTTTTTCATTATGTAATGGTGGGATTTTTATTTTGGATGTAAAAAATAGATCAAAATTGGTTATCTTCTAGTTGTTTATTTAATTTTATTTTAATCTAACTTATTTATTCTATTCTATATAATGTGTAGTTCATTTATGGTTGGAAACCAATCAATTATGGGTGGCTATGTGTTATTGGGGAGGGTGGAATTTGTGGAAGGGGGTGTATATGATAAGTCTCAATTCTTCTTTTCTGATAGGGTTTCATATTTATTTAGTATTACATTGATATTATTATATATCTTATTCTCTAGTTTCTATAGAGCGTGAGGGTGATTAGGGGATGATACCTAGTGTTATTGAGGGGAGTGGGGGGGGTGAGAGCCGACTTGAGTCATCCTTATTCTTTTTAGAGAGATATTTAATGCATCTAGGTTTGTTATAGATTACCTTGAGAGATGGATCAATGGGCCTAGGTAGTTCTGGTTTGTGGTGAGAGGTAAATCATTATACCCCAATAAGTATCATAGCTAATAGTGGGATTTATTTCAGGAGTAAGGTGGACTTTTTCTTAATTAAATTAAAACCATTACTAAATACTAATTATATCACCTTCAACCTTTTCATTTTATTCCATATTCTATCCATTTAGTCACCTCCATTTTTGTTTAGTTTAGTTTTAGTAAAATCATGAAAATTTTCTACCTATTGAATTTTAAGTTCCTATTCCTTGTGGATTCGACCTTAGGGATTTCATATCCTACACTAATTTTTAGTAGTTTTAATGATTTGAAGTTTCTTGTTTTCAAATTATAAACTGATTTGATAATGTGGTAAGTAACAATACCCATGGGCCTGATCAATTTCATCATGGTTGTTCGGACTTCCAAATTCAGTGTTACTCAGATTTTGGTTTTTTGATTCATTCAGAATCTCATTTTGGGGCACCCTGTAGTCTTCTCTAACTTTCTGATGCGTGTTTAAACAATTATTGTTGGTGTAATACATGACACTCCCCCTAGGTTTAGCTATTATAATTCTAGGAATTGAAACATTGTCTCTAGTATTTATGTCCCTAGCTAGCTTCCCCATTTAAAACTCTAGGTTATGCATCCTTACACTTGTTTTATAATTATTTGAATCATATTGATTTTTTTGTGAATAAAATTAAGCTTTTTGTGAGTCAAACATTCCTAAAATATACCATAAAATTACCCTTAATACCACTTGAGAATTATAGGTTTTATACTTTTATTGGTTTTTAAATTATATGTTCGATTGTTATGAGAATCCAAGAGAAGTATGTTGTCTCAACATTCCTTTCTCTCTTCATTAAAATATAGAGTGGTTTTTATATCCTGAGTTGTAATTATTTGAAAAAGGTTCATCTCTATCTTGAATCCCTGGTCCATAACCAATAAAATTATCATTTTCTAAAGGTTTTTATATAATTTGAAGTTTTTATATCAAGTTATATAGTGCCTAAACATTCCACATTGATGAAATTTATCTCTAAGGGAGTAGTTTTAACTTCGGCTTTCAAATTGGTTTACATTTTGTTTGGTATTTTGGTTTATCAAATATTGAATCAGGAACTTTATTTTAGAAAGATGGGAATTATTTTCCATCCCTAAATTGGTGTTATACTCTCCCATATATACTCTTCTTCTCCTATAAGATTTATGTTTTGAATTAAATTCTAGAGTGTTGTAGATTTTTCTTAACTCCTCATCTGTCTTATGAGTGTAATTCCCTCTAAATGATCAGTTCACCAAGTTAGGACTTGAAGGATAAGTTATTTCATAAAATAATAAATAATAATATAAAAAGTGGAATGGTGATGAGGAAACTTGTATCATTCCTGGACTAGTAACCCCTCTTGTGACTGAGTCATTTTATTACTAGACCTCATGTGTAGCTCCCCATATGCCAGAGGCTGCCGACTAGCAGCAATAGTGTAAAAAAGTATGTTGGGGAGATAATACCCTCATGTAAAGAGTTTCAATAATAGTGCGAAACAAATAAATAATTAACCTTTCAACTTGAGTAGAATAAAGGATAAATCCATAACAATCCAAATAATAATAATAAATCATGTCATTAAATAATGTATTCCAATATAAGTGACATATTTAAAGTCAAACAAGTAAACTAAAAAAGAATCCAAATAAGTATAAAAAAATCTAGTCCTGAGCCCTATGCTCGGTCCCTTCCCCCTGATTCAAACCCATATAGCAATCAAACAATCAAGTGAAATTCCCTTTTCCCTTTTCCATGCCTACATCCAGTAAATATGCTTAAATACCAATCGGTGGACTAAATAGAGTGTGAGTACAACTTATTAGGCCAACACACACAATTTGTTAAAAAAATATGAATAAAATATTGTGATAAAGAGAGGAATTAATTCATAAATTAATGCATAACATAAAATAAACTTTATAAACCTCGAGCTATAGGGTGATGCTCAAGTCAGCCAAACCTATTTTGGATCGATGACAGAGTGTCTCAAGGTATGTCATAAAAACATGCCAACTATAACCATCACCCCCAGGGTATATCACACAAAGCATATCATTATAATTAGGCTCAAGCCCTATAATCATTACACCATAATTAGGCACAACCCATATAATCATTGCATCATAACCAGGCACAGTCCCTATAAGAATTATAGCATAACCAGGCACAAGCCCTATAATCATTATAGCATAAATGAGAAAAATCCCTATATGCATTATAGTATAATTGGGCACAAGCCCTGTAAGCATTATAGTGGAACCGATTATAATCCCTCTAAGCATTACAACGTAACCAGGAATAAGACCTATAAGAATTATAGTGTATTTAAAAGTCATGACATGACAATAATCCAAGCTAACAAACACATAACCACACACCAAACATATCAAAATATATCATTACTAGACACTTTGGTTATTTCATTAAACCACCAAGTGGTAGCCATTTATTTCATTGATCAAAGTTTCTAATTATCGTCATAATCATTACAATCCCTTTTCAACTATCAATTAAATTCATTTTTCATTATCATGCTATAATACCCATTATTCACTGTTTTATCATTCTTAATCCATTTAAATGTCAATTTAACTTTTCAAGTCATATGATTAACTTTAAAGAAAATCACCCCATTTATATATTATGATAATTCTTAGTTAATCAAAAACCCAAATTAATAATACCAATTCATCATAAGTCTATGGTAGGCACACCTATCAGGGTCCACAAGTCCAGCCACAAAGGCAACGAACCCAACAGGATCCATGGAAGGTCTGCGCACATGAAATTTTCAAATAGATAATTACCACTTTAGTAAGGTTGAGAACATGGAGTTCCATGAAATTTTCACTTATTACAAATACAAAAAAATAAAAATATATATTATGGAGTTTTTATATACCACCTACCATAAAATTTTAGAAGATAAAGAAAATTACTGAACGACCATGGTAGAATTGGGTTCCTCATTTCTTACCATTGATGAAGACTAAGAAACTATATCAACACAAGAAATAAATCCAAGATCTAGGTTTGGAAGTCCCAATATAGGGTTATCTTATAAGTAAAACTAGCAAAACATGTAGGAGAAAAATAACTGAGAGGCTTACCTTCCATTTTCTAACCTTGTAACACTAATATCCAAAAAAAACTACCTCTAAATCGAAGAGGAATCCCACAAATGCCAAAGGGAGATACTGAATTTAAGGTAAAATGAGGTGATTGATATTATAAATTTCAGGTGTAGGGGTAAATAAAAATTATTTTTCATACCCCATTCATGATATGAATCGAGGTTTAACATCATGGATCCTTGGATTTTCACTTATGCTAAAAAACCTAAAGCCTTAGATTTAAAACTGAAATTACCAGTTCACATCATCAAATAGAATTTTAAATTATGTACTGATAATTCATTACCCAAATGAAAATCATGGGGTCTTTCCTTAACCATTTACGGCCTAAACAAATTTCATGGGGTCCACCCAGGAAATTTCATGTCGTGAATTACATGTTCATGGTGTGAATTATTCTTGTAGCCAGATTCCCTTCACCCTTATATTTCCCCCTCTGAACACCTCCAGATCTCTAACCCATCTAGATACAAGGACTCTATTACCAAGGTCTAAATAAAAGAAACCCAACTCAAGGAGGATAAACCAATAACTTAAATAGGAATGTACCTGTAAAAATATGGGATCTTACAACCTATCCACCATATAACATCTTGTCACTAGTCTGTGGTCCAATGAATCACTATGGAGTATCAGTGAAAATGCTTGTCCACTTCATTCTCATATTAGAATTCTTCTCTAAGGTATCATATTTCACACATCCATGCTTCCACTATATTCGCACTAGAGGTGCAACCATACCTTAGAGATTCCTCTCACTATGATCCACAATATGGATCAGATTCTTCTCAGAGGACTTGAGAGGGTTAGGATGATATCTCTAAATCTATGAAAATTGAAACATATTGTTCATTGCATTGTAGTGATATGAAATTTCCAAATGGTATGCCATTAGAAAACCCCTCTCCACTACCTTAAACAGACCAATGAACTCAGGTGTTAGCTTCCCATACTTCCCAATATGGTGTTTCCCTATTCTAAGAGACACCTGAAGAAAAACTTGATGAATGAACTTAAACTCTAGAAGTCACATCTGATGTTCAACATGTGATTTCTAATAGTTCTATATAGTTACCAACTATTTCCTAATCAAATGAACCTGTTCATATGTATATTGCATGAGACTAGGTCTAATTAGTGCTGACTCAACTACCTCTAACCAACAAAGAGGTGAATGACATGACCTTCCATACAAGGCCTCAAAAGGATTCATTTGGATAGAAGTCTGGAAGATGTTATTAATAGAGAACTCCATGAGTTCTAGATGCTACTCCCAAGAACCACCAAATTCCAAAACACATGATTGTAACATATCCTACAGAATCTGAATCATATGCTCATATTATCCATTAGTCTGATGATGGTAGGTCATACTTAGAAGAATCTATGGTCCCAAATCCATCTGAAGGATTTTCTAGAAACGTGACATGAAACATGAATCTTGATAATAAATGATACTTATCAAAAAAATTGTGAAATCAAATAATCTCTTGTATGTAGAGACTATTCAGATCATCGATGGTGAAGGTCTCCCTGATAGGAAAAAAGTTGGTTACCTTTATTATTCGATCCATGATCACCCAAACTACAAAATTCTTATGAGTTGTCCTAGTTTCTAACATCCTAATCTGACCACTAGGTCTAATATAGATTACCACATGACCTCATGTACACCTCCATGTATATAAGATATTGCTGACTAGGAGTGAGGGTCTCGAGTTGAACCATGGGGATTCTATACCTTCAATCAGAGTGTAAAAAAGAAAAAAATATCCAATATAATAAATAATCATAGTGGGTGAAAAAACTAAAAGTTGGAATACATGATATAATAACCAAAATAAAACAAGGATCTCAGGTATAGTTAAATCTAGTAAATAAATGCAGTAACAGATGTTTCACCCAAACTATGCCCAGCAATGACCACGTCATCCTACTCTACCTACTCAACCATCCACCATAGGCCCCTTTCTATTCACCAGATCCCTAGGAGTTCTATCTATAAGGGTGCTGAAATGACTAAGTATGGTGTGAGTACAAGACTCGGTATGACAATACCAACGAACCATAACATCAGTTCATAAAATATATAATTTCATTCCATGAACATAAAAAGGGTACAAATATAAAAACAATATTTCACACAAGTTCCAAACACATGTCGGGTCCTCGAGAATTGGCTCTACTGCTTTGGCCCAATTCTTAGAGAAACAATCCTGCTTCGACACTATTCAGGTAGAAACGTCGATAAACATCCTGATGCATCACCTCGGTGGAATATCCTAAAAACATGTACAACACATTCCCACCAGTTTGGATAGCCCAAGTACATACTAACTATTTCTTGACACATCCCTCTCAAGGGATAGCCCAAAAGTATGTGACACATCCCGCCAGATAGAATATCCCAAGTACATGCCAACCAATGTCTGACACATTTCACTCAAGTGAATACTCCCAAACATGTGTCAAGTCTCGCATGTCATCCCACATGTGTCACATATCACATTTCATCCAATATTGACCAAAACATGAGTCACATATCACATGTCATCCAATGTTGACCAAAACATATGTCAAATCTCACATGCTGACAAAATAGGACAAACCTGTATGCTCAACTAAAAAAGACGGAATAATATCATATATGATACATACTTTACATAACAATATTGCTTCGATACAATATCATTATAATCACCACAGTCCATATACAAGAAACATCAAGCACGGGTCAAAGTTACACTCACACACACCTCATGTGATCCAGTATCAAACATAGGTCCCATAGGTTATACACGCATGCCAAGAAATCATGCCAACAACCCATAATAAAATATACTCTAAATTCAAGGGCTTCATACACTTAGGTTTGATAATAGGGTACACATGCGTGCCAAAAATCATGTTAATAACCCATATAAACATGCACTAATGTCAAGGGTTTCCTACATATAGGTTTCACATCGGGCTTCACATGCATACCAATAATCATATCAATAAGTCATATAAAGCATGCGCATTTGTTAAGGAATTCCTACCATGGGTAAAATAGTGATTGACGATAAGTATTAACATCTTAGTTTAATTGAACCATCGAATCATTTCTACCATTATAAACAAAATTTAGTTTAAAATTATGCTCATCAAGATGAACCCAATGACACTGACGGTACGTCAATCCAATCAATATCACATGTGATATTAAAGAGATAATTTTGGAAAAATAATAAAAATAATAAAAAATAATAACAGGGAGGGAGGTAGAGAGGGAGAGGTCTGAGGGGAAGGATAGACCCTCCTATGTATTGCACAGTTTTCCTCAAATTCCCACTTTAAAACATTTTTTCCTTTACATTCTTTAATTACTTCATTCATTTATTACATAATTAATTTTTTTCCATTTCATTCCACTTAAATCATGTGCTACACCAAGATCACCTATTACATGTTTTTTTCCTCATTTAAACACAATAATCCATTTATATATCTTAAAATTCAAATATACACTCACATATATATATATAACCTGTATATATACATGTTATATATACACACACATTTGTATATACATATATACCCCCGCACATGTATATATATACGTATATGTTTAACCCAAAATATATATACCTATTATATATATATGAATCTGCACACACACACACATATATATATATATTACCCACATAAATATACACATATTTTAATTTATCACACACGAATATTATTTTATAATTTAATAATAATAATAATAGTGACAATATTTTATTTTTATTATTAAATATCTTTCATCATTACCACTATAAATATTTCAACAAAAACTGCCATTAAATACCAATAATGGTAATTAAATTTTACTAACCACAAACAATTGAATTTATTTATCACAATTAACAATATCACCAATATTACATTGACCACCACTAAAATATTTACCCAACCAATAACACAATTATTAATTGTACATGTATATTACCATTTTCTTATATGACACAAATAATAATATAATAATACAATAATTGTTATTAATATTTTAATTTCCCAAAAAATATTTAAATACCAACTATTATTACTCTTTCATGTGATGTAACCAAACCCCTAATGTACACAAAGGTTTTGTTGCACCAAGAGTAAAACTAGCATTCCAAATCTAATGATGGTCTTTGAATTTTCATATGAAATAACATTCAAAATACATTCAAATATTTTGGAAGATAATCATGTGGGCGTGTTATAATATATTTAATATTTTTATTCTATTGATGTCGAGGCTCTATAGGCCTTGGAATCTCATGCTAACTCGGTACCTAACTCCAAAAATATTCCATAGAATATTCCAAGGTGTTAACATGATTTTTACCCTTACGCAAGTCCTTTAAATAATTTACGAAGTGATTTTAATTGAAAATTTACATTTTTTATATAAAAATACCCATAAATTATTATCAAAGATAATTCTATTATCATTAAAAATTTAGTATATTAAAATTATCCCCCTCTAATGACTGATCTTCCCCATGAAGTACCCTACCAGTTTTACTTGAAAAACTAAAGACACTGAGCTCGAACATCATACTCTTATCCAGTTTATGGGATCATACAGGGTTTTCAAAAAAATATGCCTATAACCGAAGGTATAATCCTCCTCGTATTAACCCTAGTCACCATCCCTATCAATTATTCATAGTTATGATATATATATTGACACAAAAATATGCTCAGTTCAACTAATTGATTCTAATTTGGATATATCACAATAGTATGTAAACAAAAATATATTGTACAATAACAAAACTATTCTGAATAAATAGCACAATATTAGTCATTTAAATAAAAAATAATATGAATTATATCAATAGGTATATATACATGGAATGTGAACGTACGTGTATATTCTTGATGCATGAATGCACCTGAAATCCCATAAATCACTGTTGGATCCTGAAAATTCCTCCAAGAGAAGAAAATACCCCCATATTCACTTTTCATAAGGAAGCAAGTATTTCTACAAGTCTAGCAAGGTGAATAGACTCCAATCGAGTTTCAAATTTCATAAGAAACTTGAAGAAATTCATGTTTTCAAAGAATTTCAAGTGGTTCACATACTATCACTGGGAAAGGTTTACAGACAGCCTAGATCATGAACCGCCCGGAACGCAAAACGATTCACGAACCGCTAGCCCATGAAGTGATGGCCAGCGAACACGATGGACCGCAAACTGTGTCACTAAAGGAATTGTGAATTCGAAGGTTATCCGCGTACCATCTCGAAAACTCATCAGTTCACAAATTAATTAAACCAATAGGGTTCTGCAAACCATGATCGTGAACCGTAGCCTCCACAAACCCCAGTTGACTAAGTCTTCCATGGGTCAGGATATCTCCCCATGGGCCTCCGCAAATGGTGGTGCATGCCCATAGAAATGATTTCCCTGATGCTCTATAAAAGAAGAACATAATTAATTGAGATAGGATGGATGAAAAAAGCTTTAAGGGAACCCAGAGTTTGGAAAAAAGAGTTCAGAGAAGATTCTGACTTCAGTCTTGATTCATCGGCGAAGGCCGAATTATGAACCACACTCTTCGCATAAACATCCGAACACAAACCATAAAATGGGGGAACGTAATAACAAAAAGGGAATCATCAACCAAAATGGTGGAACCACGAACCATAAATTTCTCATGGATGAACCCCCTATGAATGATAATCCCCCAGACCTTCCTTCAATATGGTGCTCTGCGTAGTGTACTACTACGCGGACTAAACCTGGTGTCGCGTACTACATCAGTATGCGGATGGAACCCAAAGCGGCATGATGGGCTGCATACCACTATGGTGCGCAGTGATCTATAACCATGTCCACGTACCACATAGGTACAAAGACGGACCCTCTACCAGCATACCACTATTGTATGTGGAGCCTCCCCCATCCAGCATAAGAAAATAGTACGAGGAATGGGGTATTTTCAGAGATTATTTCCTCCAATTCCAACCTCACCCCTCCACTACCATCCAATCCTCTGTAATCCCTCCACGAACAAATCCTCCAACATCAAGCCAAAGCCTCCCCCAAAGCCACCAAACCCATATAATCAGACCATATTGTCTATTAGAGCACCCCTTTGAGTCTACATACCCATGTTAACACTACGGGAAAAAAGGGCATTTGCGACGGGTTATTTGCGACGGGATTAAATCCCGTCGCAAATAGTCCCGTGAAAAACTTATTTGCGACGGGGTTATTTGCCCGTCGCAAATAAGTAGCCTTTTGCGATGGGACAGCTTTCCCCGTCGCAAAAGGACTGGCGTGGTTTGCGCGCCAAATCGCGGGAAACTTATTTGCGACGGGGGAATATTCCCGTCGCAAATAACCGGCGGCGGTAAAAGGTATTTGCGACGGGTATATTCCCCCGTCGCAAATAGTATGTCGGCAGGTGGTTATTTGCGACGGGTCCCGTCGCAAATAACTATTTACCGGTTACCGTAATAAATGTTGTCTAAGGTATTTGCGACGGGATACCCGTCGCAAATGGGCCCGTCGCAAATAATCTAACCTATAAATACCCCCATCCGTTTTTTTTCATTTCATTCTCATTCCTTATCTTCTCCTTCTCTCAAGATTATATTTCTAGAGTTCAGTTTTTCTCCAGTTTAATTTTTTTCTCCGGAGTTGATATTAAAGTTTTGAAGAATGATTAGAGAAGATCAATTTTCAAGGTATTTATGTTCATTTTAATTTTTTATTTATTTTTAATTTTTTATTAGTTTCAATTATTATTAATTAGTTGTAATTTAATTATGTTTACATTGTTTTATTACTTAATAAATTTAAATTATTAGTATTGTTTATAGTTAATGGTAATTAGGAATAATTAGTAATAATTTTTAATAATTAAGAATAAATATTAATAATTAGTAATAAATACCAAAAATTAGGAATAATAACATTATTACATTATTAGTTTATTTTATTATTAATATTAAAATAATATAATTTTTTATATATATACAATTCTGTTTTCATCTGTGTGTTTGTTGTCTTCACATGTATTATTTGTATGTGGAGATAGAAAACGCACAGATGAAAGGAGAATTGTATATAAATTAGAAAATTATATTATTTTAATATTAATAATAAAATATATTAATAATGTTATTATTTGTAATTATTGGTAATTATATCTAATTTTTGATAATTATTCATTTAATTACTAATAATTAGGAACAATTATCAATAATTATCAATAATTAAGAATAATTAGTAATAATTAGTAATAATTACCAATAATTAGTAATAATTAGTAATAATTATCAATAATTAGTAATAATTACCAATAATTAGTAATAATAACAATAAGTAGTAATAATTACCAATAATTAGTAATAATTACCAATAAGTAGTAATAATTACCAATAATTAGTAATAATTACCAATAATTTAGAATAATTACCAATAATTAACAATAATTAGTAATAATTATCAATAATTACCAATAATTAATAATAATTAGTAATAATTAGTAATAATTAGTAATAATTAGTAATAATTAGTAATAATTAGGAATAATTAGGAATAATTAGGAATAATTAGGAATAATTAGGAATAATTAGGAATAATTAGTAATAATTAGTAATAATTAGGAATAATTAGGAATAATTAGTAATAATTAGTAATAATTAGTAATAATTAGTAATAATTAGTAATAATTAGTAATAATTAGTAATAATTAGTAATAATTAGTAATAATTAGTAATAATTAGTAATAATTAGTACTAATTAGTAATAATTAGTAATAATTAGTAATAATTAGTACTAATTAGGAATAATTAGTACTAATGGAATAATTAGGAATAATTACCAATAATTACCATTAATTACCAATAATTACCATTAATTACCATTAATTACCAATAATTACCAATAATTACCAATAATTACCAATAATTACCAATAATTACCAATAATTACCAATAATTACCAATAATTACCAATAATTACCAATAATTACCAATAATTACCAATAATTACCAATAATTACCAATAATTAGGAATAATAAGTATTAATTAGGAATAATTAGTATTAATTAGGAATAATTAGTATTAATTACCAATAATTAGTAATAATTACCAATAATTAGTAATAATTATTATTAATTACCAATAATTAGTATTAATTACCAATAATTAGTATTAATTACCAATAATTAGTATTAATTACCAATAATTAGCAATAATTAGTAATAATTAGCAATAATTAGTAATAATTAGCAATAATTAGTAATAATTAGCAATAATTAGTAATAATTAGCAATAATTAGTAATAATTAGCAATAATTAGTAATAATTAGCAATAATTAGTAATAATTAGTAATAATTAGCAATAATTAGTAATAATTAGCAATAATTAGTAATAATTAGCAATAATTAGGAATAATTAGCAATAATTAGGAATAATTAGCAATAATTAGGAATAATTACCAATAATTAGTAATAATTACCAATAATTAGTAATAATTACCAATAATTAGTAATAATTACCAATAATTAGTAATAATTACCAATAATTAGTAATAATTAGGAATAATTAGTAATAATTAGGAATAATTAGTATTAATTAGGAATAATTAGGAATAATTAGGAATAATTAGGAATAATTAGGAATAATTAGGAATAATTATTATTAATTACCAATAATTACCAATAATTACCAATAATTACCAATAATTACCAATAATTACCAATAATTACCAATAATTACCAATAATTACCAATAATTACCAATAATTACCAATAATTACCAATAATTACCAATAATTACCAATAATTAACAATAATTAGAAATAATTAACAATAATTAACAATAATTGCCAATAATTTCCAATAATTACTAATAATTACCAATAATTGCCAATAATTGCCAATAATTACCAATAATTGCCAATAATTAGCAATAATTGCCAATAATTAGCAATAATTAGCAATAATTAGCAATAATTAGTAATAATTAGCAATAATTAGTAATAATTAGCAATAATTAGTAATAATTAGCAATAATTAGTAATAATTAGCAATAATTACTAATAATTAGGAATAATTAGTAATAATTACCAATAATTACCAATAATTAGTAATAATTACTAATAATTAGGAATAATTAGTAATAATTACCAATAATTAGTAATAATTATGAATAATTACCAATAATTAGTAATAATTAGGAATAATTACATTATTACATTATTTTTATATTTTATTATTAATATTAAAATAATATAATTTTCTATATTATATACAATTCTCTTTTTTTCTGTGTGTTTTCTGTCTCCACATGTAATATTGGCATTCTTTTTCAAAATTATCAACCTACTCGCCAATGGAGAGGTAAAAGTGAATGTCAATATTACATGTGGAGACAGAATGTTAAACACACAGATGAAAGGAGAATTGTATATAATATAGAAAATTATATTATTTTAATATTAATAATAAAATATACTAATAATGTAATAATGTTATTATTATATAATTAATATTTATGAAAAAATTATATTAGTATTATTAAAAAAAATAAAAAATCAATATAATATTAAAATTATCAATATTTGTAACAAGTTTTGCTTTATTCTCAATATATTCAATCCTTGCTTGAGTTTTTTTTCTAACAAATTATTCAAAATCAGTAATGCTTTTATATTTTATAGAAAAATATGGAACAATGAGGTTGTCAACAGTCATTATTAGATGACCGCATATAGATAAATCAATGTAGAAATTCAAATGGTTCTGGTTTAAATCCAGTATATATAGAGGGTGTGGAGATTTTTTTATCATTTGCGGCATCAAATCCAGAATTTGTTTCAGAAGGAAAAATAAAATGCCCTTGTAGAAAATGTGCATTGAGAACGTTTGACACGTTTGACAAAGTGGGGGAACATATCTTGCGTTTTGGTTTTCAAGCAGATTATGTTTTTTGGTATCAACACGGTGAACGTAGTTCCAGAGCAGGTGATACCAACTTGATTCCGGATCCATCCCAGTTTCAAGATTTAGTACATGATGTTGCAGGTTCATCTGTTCAACATACAGAAACTCCGGCTGATATAGCTTCAAATCCTGAGTTGGTACCGTCTGAATTTTATGAGTTGTTGAAGTCTGCTGAGGATGCATTATATCCTGGCTGCAAGATGAGCAAATTAGAAGCAGTTGCAAAATTTATGGCTATCAAATCAGATAACGGAATGTCAAACACCTGTTTTGACCAGATATTTTCTTTGCTGAAAACACTGTTACCCGAAGGAAATGTTTTACCTGCAAATTACTATGAAAGTAAGAGGCTGGTTCGAAATTTGGGACTTACTTGTCAGAAGATTCATGCATGTTCAAATGACTGCATTTTATATTCTGGGGAAAATGAGTCGTTGGATAGTTGTCCCACATGTGGGCAACTGAGATATAAAGAAGGACAACACGGGAAGTCTGGTTTGATTCCTGTAAAACAGTTGAGATATTTTCCGCTTACATCCAGAATTCAGCGTTTATTCATGTCTAAGAATACAGCGACAATGATGTCATGGCATAAAGAGAATATTTCAACTGATAAAAGCTTGAATCATCCAGCCGATGGTGATTCATGGAAACATATTGATAGAGTGCATCCATCCTTTGCTTTAGAAGCTAGAAATGTTCGACTGGGCCTTTCCACTGATGGTTTCTATCCGTTTGGATCTTATGGTAGTCAATATTCATGTTGGCCTGTTTTTTTAACTCCGTACAATTTACCTCCATGGATGTTGATGAAGGAGCCATATATCTTTTTGACTTTACTAATTCCAGGACATCCGAAGAAAAATATTGATGTTTATTTGAAGCCATTGATTGATGAATTAAATTTATTGTGGAGTACTGGTGTCAGTACATACGATGTTGCAACGAAACAGAATTTCATACTGAGAGCAGCATTGATGTGGACAATAAGTGACTTCCCGGCTTATGGGATGTTATCTGGCTGGAGTACACATGGTCAGAAATCATGTCCTTACTGTATGGGAGAGAACAAAGCATTTATGCTCATTCATAGAAAGAAACCTTGTTATTTTGATTGTCATCGCATATTTCTTCCAGCTGATCATCCTTTTCGCAGAAACAGATCTCATTTCAGAAAAGGAATAGTTGAAATGGATGGACCTCCAAAAATGCTATCAGGTGCGGAGTTAAAATATGTTGTATTTTCATTACCTCCCATCACTTTTGGTCCCACAATAAATCAACAGAAAATTTCTGGATTTGGGAAAGAACACAATTGGATTAAACGTAGCATATTTTGGGATTTGCCATATTGGTCTGATTTGTTGATCCGCCACATGTTGGATGTCATGCATATTGAGAAGAACTGTTTTGATAATTTGTTTCATACAGTTTTGGATACGCTAGGAAAGAGCAAAGACAATCTAAATGCACGTTTAGATCTTGTCCAAATTTGCAGGCGTCCAGAATTGGAACTCTTTGAGAATGTCAGAACAGAAAGGTTACTGAAACCAAAAGCAGCTTATACATTGTCTAAAGAAAACCGTTTATTATTTTGTCAGTGGATTGCAGATTTGAGACTTCCAGATGGTTGTGCTTCCAATTTGGGTAGATGTGTAAAGAATGGTCATATTACTGGATTAAAAAGTCATGATTGTCATGTTATAATGGAGAGACTTCTACCCATTGGATTAAGAGGTCTGTTGAATTCTGTGATTTGGGATTCCATAACTGACATGTCTCTTTTTTTTCGGGAAATTTGTGCGGCAACGGCAGATTATGATGCTCTAGGCAAACTTGAAAAAGATGTTGTTGTAATTATATGTAAACTGGAAAAAATATTTCCACCGTCTTTCTTCGACTCAATGGAACATTTGATGTTACATTTTCCATATGAAGCCAAATGTGGAGGTCCGGTACAGTTTCGATGGATGTACCCATTTGAAAGATGCATGCAAAAATTGAAAAGAAAAGTACGTAACAAAGCATCTGTTGAAGGATCTATTGAAGAAGCTTATTTGCAAGAGGAAATATCTTTTTACTGCTCCCATTATTTTGAATCTGAGTATCCTTCAAAACAAAACCGAATGGGATGGAACGAGAGGAATATTGATGAAATCGACAATCAATTATCTGTTTTCAACCAGTCAGAGCTTGGTTTTGCTGGAGTTTATGAACGCTGGCTTTCAGATGATGAACATCAGAGAGCTCATACGTATGTTCTGCTCAACTGTGAAGAGATGACATCAGTTGTACTGTAAGTGTTTATATCACTTATTCTATCATTTATGTTACAGTAAATAACTTTGGTTTTTATAGGTTGTATGATAATCATATCAAGAAACAAATTCCACAAATTACAGCAGCTGCTCTCGAAGAACGTCGACTGAAAAATTTCTCTCAGTGGTTTCAAAAACTGGTAACATAAATTCTTTATCTTTTAGCAACTCATTCAATGTATAGTTTACTATATTGATAATTATTTCACAAATTTTCAGGTGTCTCAACATGCTGATAAAATTGACAAACGACTGTGTGTATTGAGTAACCCACCTTCCAAACTTGTTAAAACTTATAATGCATATGTGGTGAATGGATTTCGATTCCACACACATGCATATGGGGAATCGAAAAAAACAATGAACAGTGGAGTTAGCTTGAGAGGATCTCATCATCGAGAAAATGAAGTTGACTTTTATGGCATACTTGATGAAATCATTGAACTCTGTTATCTTGGACAACATTACATAACCATGTTCAAATGTCGGTGGTTGGATACAGAGAGAGGCGTGCGTGTTCATCCGACTCATGGAATCATCGATATTAAATGTAAAAGTGTTCTCGCAGTAAATGAACTATTCTTATTGGCTCAACAGGCATATCAAGTTTATTACGCGAAGTACTGTACAACATCAAGAGAATTGACTGATTGGTGAAGTGTAATAAAAATCAAAATTCGAGATAATCAGTTTAGTCAAAGTGAATGTGCTTTCACTGATGTGCAAAGAATTGAAGTTTTTCAAGAGAGTACTCAAAATCAATCTTTTTTACAAAGAGACATGAGAATCGATGACGACACCCCACATTTAAGAGTCAGGGATGACGATGATGTTAATGATGTCACATATAAATTTGAAATGGTAAGAGATGAAGCAACTGTAACTTGAATGGATATCGATGATGTTGATGAGGAATATGAAGATGACATTGACATATATGAAGATGATGATGAAGATGAACACTGATATCATTCCATGGTATTTATATACAATCATAATATGTATATATGTATATATAATAGTAATTATAAATTATTTGCTAACATTAACATTTTCTGTTTCAGATGGACGAGGCCACATTTCATGAGTTGGCGGATGCTGACCTGCCTTTCAATGCGGATGAGTTGCTGGCAGATGACCCTCAGCCTGCAGGCGCTCCAGGGAGTACGCGGAGGGGGCGCGGTCTTGCACGATTGATGATTCCTGACCCCGTCCCCGAGCGACGTCCACGTCTTGGGTTTGATCCGCGCACCCGGAGGTGTGATAACATGTGTGATAACCTGTGGATTTGACTAAGATTTCATTAATCTATTCACATAATAAATGTTTATTATTTTTTCAGTTTTCCGCGTATAGCAGTCGGAAAGGGCAGCGCTATTTTGCGAAACTATTTCTCTCAGCCGTGGACCACATGGGAGCAGATTCCCATTGATGTGCAGCAGGCCATGTTCGGCCATTGGTTGGTACGTACGTAAATAAATAATTTTTATTTTGAAAATTATTTCATTTCTAACTTGATATTTTGATTTATTTGTAGGGTTTATGGTATCCGATCGAGGATACTATGCGTGACGCCATCCACGAGGCATGGGAGGTGGCCATGCATGATCGCCTTCGTCAGTTTTTGCACAATTTAAGAAAAGCTGCGATGAAGAAAGCAGGAATGTCAGATTTTGAGGAGTCATGTAGAGCACACCGACCAGAGTACATTTCATCCCATGTATGGGATGGATTATGTGCGCACTGGTTGAGTGGTGCCTTTCAGAGGAGATCATCGGTGGGGACGCAGAATCGGGGGAGACAGGAGGTGACTCATCGAGCTGGGAGTCGTTCTTTCAGTACTCATAGACAGCATATGGTACGTACATTATTTATAAATATTTTATATAACTGTAAATATTAACAGTTTATTTTTTATTCTTATAGGCTGTTGAGCACCCCGATATTACAGAGTACGACGTATATCGGAGGATGTATAGTGATCCTGCTACTGGGGAGCTCAGAGGTGATCGTCAGCATCACATCGTGGTCAGTATTATTTGTTTTCAAGTTTAAAAATTAACTGCATATAATATATTCACAATTTTAATTTTAAATTGCAACTATAGGAGTCATATGAGGCCGCAGCGTCACAGGCCCGACCTGAGAGTCAGGCTGAGTCATCAGATCAGACCACTGCCCGTCAGTTTGATGAAGCGGCATGGATGCAGGCCACCCAGTATGCCTTCGAGAAGGGCCGGGTAGTTGGTATCGGCTCTCGACTGACTCCCGGAGATTATTATGGCAGTGTTGCGATGTCGGTGTCCAGCTCGAGAGGAGCTCGTGCATCTTCTTCTACTACACAGTATGAGGATCAGTTGCGATCTCAGACTGCACAGATAGAGAGTCTCCGACAGGAGCAGGAGCAGATGCGTCAGCAGCATGAGGAGGAGCGTCGACGCCAGCAGCAGCTGTACGAGGAGCAGGCGAGTCGGTGGCAGCAGTAGCATCAGGAGCAGATGGAGTACATGCGCCGACTCACTCATGCTTTAGGGATGGAGTTTCCTCCACCACCATCTGCAGATCCCCCACCTCCCCCCCCCCCTCCTTCAGATTAGAGATTGTATTTATGTTATAAAATTTGTGAAATCAAAATATTATTTTTTTTTCTATTCGTAGTTTCTGTCTCATTATAAAATATTAATAATATTATATTTTTAAATAACAATATTAATATGAATAATAATATTATTTATATTTTATAATATTAAATTTTATATATATATTAAAATTTTATAATATTATAATTTAATTATATTTTTTGTAACACTTGAATTATTTTAATATTTGAATGTAAAATAATTCTATTATTTTTATATTAATTAAAATAACTTATTAATATTTTTTTTATTTATGAATTATAATTCTAATATTATTATATTAATTAAATCATTTATTAATATTCTATTATTTTTTATTTTTGAATTATAATTCTATTATTATCATATTAATTAAAATAATTTATTAATAATTTATTATTTTTATTTGTGAATTATAATTCTATTATTATATTAATTAAAATAATTTATTAATAATTTTTTTTTTTATTTTTTTTATAGTATTTGCGAAGGGATACTATGCTCGTCGCAAATACTAGTATTATTAATAGGTTTTTATTTTTTTTTAAAAACAGTTTTTGCGACGGGATACCATGCCCGTCGCAAATACTAGTATTATTAATATTTTTTATTTTTTAAAAAAAATAGTTTTTGCGACGGAACCGTCGCAAAAGGTATTTGCGACGGGTCCCGTCGCAAAAACTATTTTAAAAGTTTTTTTACAAAAATACGGAATACTATTTACGACCGGGAGAATGACCGTCGCAAAAAAAGGATTTAGCGACGGGCCCGTCGCAAATAAGTGTAGTTGCGACGGCATTTTCAGCAACGGGCTATTTGCGACGGGCCCCCGTCGCAAATGTCTATTTGCGACGGGATCCCGTCGCAAATGCCCCGTCGCAAATACCTGTTTTTCTAGTAGTGTAAGTGGAGTCATGAAGGCTCTCCCCACAATGGTTCGGGCATCGGGACTCTCTGTGGGTCTACATACCTATGGTAACCCAGAGTCCAACCTTTGGATACTGATGTGAACCACCCCATTCTATGGATTAAGGGTGATCACTTTCTTTTCCATTCAATGAGGAATAGTTATTAGTTTAAGGGGTTATGTTTGATCCCCCGTTTGATGAGGATGCAACTCCTCCCCTTCCCAAAATGTGTTCTGGGGCCCTCCCACTGAGGAAAGTCCCCAATTTTTTGAGTTCAAGACGCATTACCTTTAATTTCATTTCACATTGAAGGGTTCATCACTTTTTTCCCTCACCCACTATCACCCCATCCTCTTCCTCTGTTGGATCTCCCTCTCCCACCAACAGGAGGGGAAGCATGTGGTTTATTGAATCTCTCATGTCCTCTTTTTTCTCACACCGAGCATGACTCGTGTGGGATTAGAGGTTTGTGAATATAAAAGCATCCACACAATTATAAACTATAAGAACTCTAATTCTTGGTCAAACTAGGATACGTAGGATGCCTACTCAAAGGCCCGAGCTCAAAGGGGTGCCCTTCCTTAAAGGGTACACCCAATCATGTCTCCTTAAATGGGAAGCCTCCATGCATAAGCCCTAGAAAATATGAACTATGATAACTATGATTCCTTGTCAAACTAGGATACATAGGACACCTACTCAAAGGCCCGACCTCAAAGGGGTGCCCTCACATAAAGGGTCCACCCAATCATGTCTTCTTAATGAGAAGTCTCCATGTGAAAGCCCCAGCAAATCTAAACTACGAGAACTTTGATTCCTGGTCAAACCAAGATACATAGGACACCTACTCAAAGGCTCAAGATCAAAGGGGTGCCCTCCCATAAAGGATCCACCCAATCATGTCTCCTTAAATGGTCAGCCTCCATGCTTAAGCCCCAGCAAATCTAAACTATGAGAACTATGAATCCTAATCAAACTAGGATATGTAGGATGCCTACTCGAAGGCTCGAGCTCAAAAGGATTCCTATCCAAAAGGGTTCACCCAACCATACCCCCTCAAATGGGAAGTTTCCATGCATAAGCCCCACATAATTCCAAACGACTTGGGTTCTGATTCCTCTACCTAGGATACATAGAAAATCCATATTATGGGTACAATCACAACAGCAAGTCACCTTTCATCCCCCTGGATGATGATAAACTCTAGAGCACCTTTTTGTATGGATCAAGTCAGCAGTGCCTCTGTAGCATCAAATATACGCATGCCTACGACAATCTTGCAAACCAGAGGTAGCCTGTGGACACACTCTTCAGGAATGAACCAAGGATTCACGAACATATGAACATGACTTAAATCTATAAGAGAGTCCTGGAATAGGAAATAATCCTCTTGCAGAAGGGTGCGGTGAGCCTGATTTCCCATCCTCTCGACCAATGGATTCCTCAAGTGTCGTTGGTTGAATCATCAATCAACGAGTGCCTTCCTTTCGAAAGAAGGTCTATGAATCTTGAATACTATGGTCTTTGGGTGTTTTTGGCTCCATGAATAAACCTTTTGGAGACTATCTGAGGAAGTTATATCTAAGTAGGACCAATTGCGCAAGTACTTGACCCGACACAACCACCCGCTGGGACTGAATGACTCTGGCATCTCCTTCTCAATGAAAAAGGTGTGAATTTCCCAGCCCCAGTGAGGTTAATCCAACCTTTTTTTAAAGGATAATGATGCATAATAGGTCGAAACAAAATAAATGGTAAATTTGACAAGAAACTGTCTCTGGAAAAGGAGACAAGTGATGCTCCTCATTAGACCATTTCACCATCACCCAAAACGCGCCACCTCGGAGGCAGAACAAAAATGGTGAACCCAATGTGAATCATTAACCAAGGTGGTGGTTATACCCTAATGAAAAGATACACAAAAGGATATTGCACGTTGGACCATTTTTTTTGCCCCGATATGCACAGAATGTTCCACCTCAAAGGTGAAACAAAAATGGTGAACCTAACGTGAGTCCTTAACCATGGTGGCAGGTCTTAAACCACTCAAGTCCCTTAGCCCCAAACAAAAAGAGGGGAAGGTGGCCAAGATGGATCACCAAATTTATATATGTTTAAAATAATTCTACTTTGACAAGATTTTGTTATCTGTATATCATATATGCATGTCGCAAGTTCCTACGGAGTAGATTTCGATCCAAATGACATCCTAATGACTGATGCAGACACGCACATCAGCGATCCCACAGGTGGTCGGGGCCCCAAGGAAGAGCAGGACCCCCTCGCCTACCCAGCATCTTCAACACTAGGTATCCAACACGCTGATCAAAGAGTACCACCGAAATGGTACTCTCTCCATGTTGGAGGCTGTGAGACAAGCCCTCCAGTCTGCAAATACTTTCCAACTACCTCTTCAGACGCGACCGGTACCCCATCACAAGGTGGCCCTGGTGGTCATCTCAAACTGTTTTGGGCGCCTATCCCTAGAATCTGACAATGAGTACCTCCCTTATCTTAGAGAGGCAGATGAATTCAATACTCACAACTTCATCTTAACTACACAGGTGTCCTAATCATGGGCCCCCGTTAGAGAGAGACATCGCTGACACCAGATGACCAAGCCTCCTCTCACTGAAGAGGACCTTATGCTGAGGTCACCTGCTAAAGTCCATGAGACCCGGGACCCTCGGGCCGCCCGCCGAGGGCGGAGAATATATAATCAGGACCATGCTATCCTTCTAGTTCCTGAGGAACAACTCTTTCGTACTAACATGGTAGCATTCAATAGGCAGGAATATAACTATTCATACTCCACTCAATCCCACCACATAAATAGGGTGTCACAATATGAGCACATTCATGTTCCTGTTAGTGTTTGTCGGTCCCTCCGTGCAGACAGAGCGACGAACTGTAGGAAGATGCAGATATCTTTTGATACACAACAAGCTCGTCCGCCAAATAGGGTGGAAACTAGCTATACACAGAAAGAAATAAATGTTAAATCCTACCATCTAAATAGGGCCGCAACTGGATACATGCAGGCACAAGTACCTACTGATGCGTATCAAGCCCGCCATCTAAATAGGGCAGTAAGAAAATATGAGCAGAGTCAAATTCCTGCGGATTCATACAAATCCCGTGAGACAAATACAGCGAAAAAAGAGCAGATGAAAATCTATGCCTGTGAATATGAAGTCCACCAGAAAAATACGGTGGAAAACAGAGAAGAAAATCATTGGAAGACTCATTCCTCTTCATGGCACAGGAGAACTGCCAGTATTTACTAGCAAATCATGGAGGAACATAGTAGGCACAAACCCCTACTCCGATATCAGAATGGGCCTTCATACCCATTCCATCCAAAGATTTATCTCATCGCATCCTAGAAATGATAGAAGATCATACATTGATCCTAGACCATATCATCCAAACATGCCAAGACATTATTGCATCGGCAGAAAAGGTGAGAAACCGGGACCATGACTCAGTTTACTCAAATGGAATGACTCGCTCACAAAATTATTTGGTCACTCTGGAGAATTTATGAATCCCTGCTCCATTCTAGGAAGTTTGACAGAAATATCCTAGAATACAAGGACAAATGGATTGGGAACAAATACCTATTCCAATTGGTGGACACCGGTCTAACGTGGGGCATATATTCCTTCCAAAACTCAAGATTCCCTTCAACATATCTCGATGACATCACAGGACCCAACAAGATAGGGAATCATATATGAAGGTCATTACCAATAGCATACGGACCTAGTTTCCCGCAAGAGAGTGCTCAAAAATGAAATTTACCAATGGAAACCTTAAAATGAAGAGCACATACATGATCCTAATCTGCTGGAAGCTGGGGTTCTTCATGCCCTCAAACATATATCAATAATGGATCAAGACCTTTTCAATACATTACCAAATTATGGAAGTGGCATTAGTAGTTGTGAAGGCCCTCCCCACAATGTCACTACCAGCAACTCTGAAGGTCCTCCGCAGAGAACCCATGGGGGGATCACTCTGTGGGATAGGAATGATCGATCATGAGAGCCTATCTCCTAATGCGCGTCGGGGTATCCCTCCCCTTAACCTAAATATCATACAGCAAGAAGGTCCTCCCCTTGTTGTCATCCACGCTGATGGTCCTCCCTAGGGTATACGCTGCAGATATGCTTCTCCATGCAGTTGTACATGAAGTCGTGATGGTATTCCTTGCCATAATGACAGTCAATGCGAAGGCCCTCCCCATAATGGTAGTTTTTGTGAAGTCCCTCCCCATAGTAATGCAAAGAAACAAGAAGGACCTCCCCTCATTACATTATATCCTGAAGGCCCTCTCCATGATGTACATAGTAGAAATTCTCCATGCAGCCAGGTATCAAGTCATGATGGTAGTCATTTCCATGATGAAAATCATTATGAAGGCCCTCCCCATAATGGAAGTTACTAAGAAGGTCCTCCCATCAGTGACATCAAGTAGAAAGAAGGTCCTCCCCTCATCATAGACTGCCCTGAAGGTCTTCCCCAGGGTATACGTTGTAAGTACATTTCCCACGGTCGGGCATTAAGTTGCAATAGTATCCCTCTCCATTGTCGCACCAATTACAAAGGTCCTCCCCAAAACCAAAAGACATACTGGAAGGAAGATCCTCCCCTTGCTGGAATAAATGCGAGAAATCCCTCTTATGCTGAGGCACTTGGAAAGGTGGAATCATACATATTGGGCACTCCATCCATCATGATTGATATCCTTTATCAACCAGAGGATCGCCTGGGGCCACGCTCATCTTCTTAGCCACCCCTGCACCGTCTAAAAATCAATAAGTCTTCCACCAGCCCAGTTGATTAGAATGAAATTATTAAGAAGCAGTCGAGCTGGGAATATCAAGTAGAAGATCCCCCAGAAGAACAATAGTGGGATATGTTGCTTGTGAGAAGACAACTAGCTAAGGATACTATACTAATGATGTATTAGCCTATGGCTACTTCTCACTTCGACATAACAGGAGAGTTTTTTGGGGAATGTATGAATGACATTAACCTGAATATATGGATGACTCTTCATCATCTGAAATAAAAATTTCTACCCTATGAAGGGTATATAGACCATGTCAATGCGTTAGGGGATATTCACCATCTAATCGGCCTGAAATCCCTCACGTCCGCATGGCAGCCACAATCATAAAGGTGAAAGAAAAACCTTGAACTGGCTTGCCTCCATGCACTTCATAAGTTTTGTCACCTCATTGGCGACACCCTGACTAGAGTTCACATTCGGGGATGGGTAGAAAATGGAGCTCTATACTTCACCCCACATCCCATCCAGCAAACCTCATTAGAAATGACATCCTGCAATGTCATCACCCTAGAGGAAGCAATCAAATGAAACCCCTACTTAGGAAAGATGGGATACTCAACAAAAACTGGCCCTAAGTAAGTCTCAAAAGCATCAGGATCAAAGAGATAAAGCCATTGAAAAGCTTTTGAGTCATACAACCAATAACATCCAGAAGGATTCCCGCCTAAAGGAAGCCAACCAACAAGCAGTGATCATGTCTTCAAAAGACCATAGACTCTGTGTAGGACCAATACCATACTCATCTCACACTCGTGCAGGAGTACATGAAATTGAAAAGGTGGAAATAGTGGTGGTTGTCACTAAAATGTGGGAAAACCCCCAACCCACGGGGTTGGGGGCATTTATAAATCAAAATGCCCTCATAAGACCAACAAATCCAGGCCATAGTGCATCGATGGAATAACGGGAACAACCCCAGCCCACAGGGTTGGGGGAATTTTTACCTCAAATCCCCACACATTACACGTCTGTATTCTACAGTCTATGAAGAATGATGTACAGAGGAGTCACTCGTTCCACCCCTTCTCATGGTTTACACCCTCTGAGACAAAGGCGCATTACGAGGTTAGACTAGGGCTCCCTTTGGGTCGATATTCATCAAGAAACCCGAAAAATACCACATAATGGAAGGATAAAGTCCAAAAAAGGACACAGAAAGCCTTCCTACCATTTGGCACTGGGTACACCACCCCCAATGCGGTATGACTCATTGAACGTGGTAAAAGTCAACCCCAAAGATCTGACAGGAAATGATGCAGATGGAGGGGATACCAAGGAAGATGGTTCCCTCCTAGAGGTATCCCACACCAAGCCTAATGGTTTGCATACCCGAAACCAGAGATCAGTATTAAATCTAGGTACCCCCTCGGTAAATTTTTCCTTACCTCCCACAAGAAACCCCAAAAAGGAGAAGAATAAATCCAAGTCGTCTATGACCCAACTTCTTCTCCCCCTGGAAATGTGTCCCTCACTCTCGAGGAAAGGTTAACCAAGTAGAAGGAAGAAATAAAAGATCTCAGGCAAATTAATGTTGAGATACATCAAGGGATCTAACTTCCTGGATGTGTTCCCCCTACGGAATGTCAGTAGGTGCTCCCAGAATAGGTGAACTTACCATAGGCACTCATCCCAAAAAATAAATCCAAGATTGGAGGCCCATCCAATTCGACATCAAGATTGGAGGCCCATCCAATTCGACATCAAGATTGGAAACCTACTTAAAACAAGCCCCAAAAGGACAACAAGATTTACCCCCACTAGAAAGGTATCCAGAATATATTTAGGTAGACACATAAAGGATACCCCCAGCTGGGTATCCACCCCAAATTCCAGCAGCACCAACACACCCAGTCTTGGCCATTGTCGCACCAACTCAAGCTCAAGCCTGACAGGATATGCATCAAGGGCTCTTGAACACTGTCGATCAACTAAAATCTCTACTAGAAGCCATGGTAGGTCACCATGCTCCGATATAGCCTGATTCACGCTCAAATTTACCTAAGATATGAAGGTAAAATAGTCCTTGTAGTCTAGCTTGGGTGGTCGAATCCACAGAGACCTAAGAAGTAACCTATAGACACGGACATTATAAGGAATTTTTTTGGATATGGAGTGAACAACTTCGGTTGATTTTATATGGGTTTCAAAGATAACTAACAGATTTAAGTGAATTCAATTTAAAATAATGAGTTTATCCTAGGTTATCGCTCGGGGTGGATTAGACTTATTTCCTTTTCAATGATTTCAATTTTTTATAATTGAGATGGATTCATTTAAGAAGATCAAACGAAATCATCACTTACTGGTTTAATGCCTACACACCCTAATACTAATCACCTATACACTTGAAGGATCAAAGTTTTGATCACTATAAGGTAGAGGTTCGTATTAGCACTTGAAATGTGTGACCTTAAATTCAATAAGGATGAAGAGGTTTTAAAATCATCAAATAAAAATCTCATTTAAAAGAAGTGATTAGCCATTAATAGAGTGATAAATAACATCAAATACAGCCCCTTTCTAATAATTTGGATCAACCCATAAAATATTTATCCCTCCATTGATGACATGTCTTCAAAGGAAGCGGGAAGTAGACTTACGAGGGTGGAATTGAAGAAGTAAAAACAACAACAAAAATCGATCACTCCTCCGTTGTGTGATAAATATCACAAGGTATGGTTTGAATAAATTCACACCTTGAACCAAAGGTATCAACGTGATAATTAGGATAACAGAATAAGATTAAAGGAAGAACTTTTATTAAGAAACTAAGGAGAATTAAACAACTTACATGAGAAAGAAATGTGATTACAAACATAAAGTGGCAGCATAACACTACAATGAAACCAAGCACCAAAGATGATTAAATCCTCCAACACCACTGCCTTAAATAGGAATTTTTGAGCCCTTGGGTAGATCCTATAACATTAAAAGTCTCCTCAATTAATTTTGGGAGGCCATAGGTCGGTGGAAAGTAAGGGAGAGTTGATTTTTCCACCCTTGACCCGAGGTGGCAGCCAGCTTGATTCCACCGAACAGACATGCTTGTAAGTCCTTCTAGATGGCCGCATCAGAGTGGGCCACAGAATAATAAAATGGATCCCCGTATGTCTCCTAACCGCCTGTAATATTTGGGCCCATTTGGAGTTGTGGATTTGGAGATATGATTAGATTAGTGGACTGTTTTTCTGGACCACAGAATCTGGCCCAGAATTTTATCTCTAAATTGGGCCACCTAAATGGACACCATGGAGGCCTAATTAACATTGGATACTGAAGAGTTATTTGTTCCTCTACATGTCTTATAGAATCACACGGAATTTGGGATTCATTGGGACTTTATGTTGGGCCCCACAGTCTTATCAGTGGTCTGATGTCCAATCTGACTTCTCCAGAATTGTTTCCTTTCATCACAAAATATCTTCATCTTCTTCCATGAATTCTCCATTGATCCCTGAATGAGAAATGTTCATACTGAAGTGAATATATAGTTCAAAAGAATATCAAATTAAAATATGTATAATTAGATTCCTTAAAATTAGATGAATCATTGGGTACTTCAAATGATGTTCAAAAATGTACCACGTAATAGTGCATTTTAAGAAGGTATTACAATCATAATGTGAAATGATGTTCAAAGTGTAAAATTCACTAAAATGGTGTTTATGAATAAAAAATAACATGAATATTATGTATATTATCAATTAATATTAGACTCATTTAGTGGATAATCACACCCACCAACTTGAGTTTTGCTAGTCCCGAGCAAAATATATCTCAACAATATGAAATTCGAATTTCCTTTTCCAAAAACATTTTAATACACAATGATCACCAAAAACCCTTATACCAAAAAATCATGAAACCCATAAAAATATTTTAATACAAGATAGTTTCATAAGAAAATCTCAATCCCAAGCCAATTCCTTTGTTCAAATTCATTGCCATATTTGATCCAATATCAATTAAGTATGAGAATGTGTTGTGTATCATAATAGATATGGGGGTTCATCTTTATTCAAGGGGGAAATGAAGGAAGCGCTAGGTAGAATCACATTTCAATATTAAGATGAGTATTCAATTTTTTATTATATTATTTTTTGTTTGATTTGTTTTTTTTTTTGCAATTTTGCCAGGGTAGTTGAAATTGCACCCAAAAGAGTCAACCCATGTAGCGTGACTTTGCCGATGACTCCCAGGATCAAGCACCTTAGGGCACCAAGTGAAGCCCACATAATCGGGTATCATCTCAAGTTAACTCAGTCAAAAAAAATTCAAATTACCAAAAATAGAGATAAAATTACTAACTCTGGGCCAGACAACTATGGAGTCACGATCCCCAAGTGCCGAAAGCCACGCATTAGGTCATTTCATTGTTCTTCGTGCAAATTTTTTTTTTGAATACTCATATTAAACTAAAATGATCACCAAAACTATGCTATTTATTTAGGGGACCCCATGAACTCAAAATAATACCCCACTATCCAAAGGACGTGCATTGTGATCTTTTTTTATTTGGATGAAAATACAAACAATTAAATATCATATTGGATAGCCACACTTTCCAAAATCTATGCTCATGACATTATAAAAGGATTAAAATTAGAATCAGGGCATGCTAAATTATTTGATATTCAGTTTCAAAGTGTACAATGTGTATTACCATGTTCAAAGTTAAAGGAATTTTTCCTTCCATTTACACATTTTTCTTTCAAATCATTCATTTTTTTGACACAAAAGCATTTTTTTTATTTTATCTCCCCCCCAACTTAAAACAACAATGTCCACAGTGTTTAAAGAGAAGAAAATTTAGAAGGGGGTAGAGGTAGAGAATGAAAGTTCAAAAAGGAAATTGAAAATGAGGATCATGGAATGAAGTCACCTAGTGGTTGATGTTGAAATTCTTGTTGCTCCAGTTTAGTCCTTTGATATCCATGTCACTTGCAGAGTTCCCTAGTAGAAAAAGGAAAAGAAAAACAAACAAAACAAATAAAAATATATATATATATATATTTATTTATTTATATAATAAAGTGAAATATAAGTATATATAAAAAAATTATAGAATAAGGAAGCACAAAAATCTGTAGGTCAGTGGTAAGCGCGCGACCCTATCTCCCTTTAGTCGTGGGTTCGAATCCCCGCAGCTTCACCGGTTGTGACGGGGTTTGACCCACGACCTACGATATAGCCTTTTTTTTATTATTATATATTTTTTAATTTATTTTTTTTGTATTTTTATTTTAACCTACAAAAACATTAAAATAAAATAAACTGATGATAAATTGCCTTCTTTTTAAATTTCTGGATAAGGCATTACACAAGGATCACACCACGTGACACGGATGAATATAGTGCCCCCCTTTCATACCCATCCATACTCATAATAGAAGAACAGGTCAACAATCTATTTTTTTATTAAATATAAAAATTATTCACTAATCCTATTTAAAATATAAAGTTAATTAAAACAAAAAAATGATTTGAAATTTGAAAACCATGGGTTGCCTCCCATGTAGTGCTTTGTTTAACGTCGTTAGCTCGACTTGAACCCCACAACTTACCCAATACCAACTTTCAATATTTTAAGGACCATATGTTTCACAAATTCTACTAGGTTGAGATTGATTCTATTTTTATAATTTTTTTTACGCACAAACCTATGTTCTAAAAAGAGTGGTAAAATCCAAGGAATATCAGAAACTGTTGATCTAGTTTCCTCTATATTATTTCCAAAGAAATCAAAGATCATTCCAACTATTTTGGTTTCAAGATAATAAATTGTGAGAATTGGAAATTTTTGGCTATCACCAATGAATGGAAACGTGAGGGTGGATGGAAATCCCTTTCCTTCAAGTTTGGGTAGGCTAACACTTTCATACATAGGTTGGAACTTTGAATCGAACTCAATTTCATTTTCAAAATTACTCAATAGAATTGGTTCCTTTTGAATAAAAGATTCAACCAAAAAATTTGAAAGATCAATTTTAGGAATGGGTATGGACTAAATGTTTGTGATTTCTCTCAATGGTTCAATTGTTGGTGTTTCTGAATATTCATCAATGGAGTTATACTTAAGAGACTCAATCCATTATGTCAAATTATCCTTTTTTAATCCAAAAAGACAATTTCCTCCGGATTTAAATTCCCTTCAACAATTCCTTGATCCTATTTATCTATCCCAAATCCAATGTTTATTTCTTCAATAAATTCATGTGGGGTTTGTGGGAAACTAGACACTTCACATAAGGTTATGGAAGGAATAGTTTGTGTAGGGATAGGTTCCTCACAAGTTTTAATGATTTGTAGTTCTAACCTTAATGATGAAACCTCAAAATTCATTATCTCCATTTTTTGACATAGTTTTTCAAGTAATGTATGTGGATTAGTATGGATAAGGGGTTGATCCAAATGGTCTATTTCGGGTGGATAATTAAGTTGTTGGAATTGCACAGGAGGGTGTTTAGATTGGCTTTGTGGGGATTGAAATTCATTATATGTTGGAATGTATTGTGTATCATATGAATAAAAACATTGTGGTTTAGTAGGTTGTTTATGATCCCTCAAGCAAGAATTAGAATGGTCATTGTACATCATACATGGGGTTGGGTGATCAAAGTAGGGATAGGTTTCCCATGTTTGGACATGTTCAAAATTGACTTCCATAGGAGTGAGGGGGTGAGAATAGAGAAGAGGGATGAAAAAAAAGGATTATAGTGTCTAAGATAACTTACTTAGATCCCCGGAAATGGTGCCAAAATTTTATTCACGCTCAAATTTACCTAAAAGATGAAGGTAGAACGGTCCTTGTAGTCTAGCTTGGGTTGTCGAATCCACAGAGACCTAAGAAGTAACCTCTAGGCACGCACATTCTAAGGATTGTTTTTGGCTATGAAGTGGAAAAATTGGGTTGATTTTATATGGGTTTAAAGGATAACTAACAGATTTAAGTGAATTCAATTTAAAAGAATGAGTTGATCCTAGGTTATCGCTCGGGGTGGATTGGACATATTTCCTTTTCAATGATTTCAATTTCTTATAATTGAGATGGATTCATTTAAGAAGATCAAACGAAATCATCACTTACTAGTTTAATGGCTACACACCCTAATACTAATCACATATACACTTGAAGAATCAAAGTTTTGATCACTCCAAGGTAGAGGTTCGTATTAGCACTTGAAATGTGTGACCTTAAATTCAATAAGGATGAAGAGGTTTTAAAATCATCAAATAAAAATATCATTTAAAAGAAGTGATTATCCATTAATGGAGTGATAAATAACATCCAATCCATCCTCTTGCTGCTCCCTTGGATCAACCCATAAAAGAGTTATCCCTCCATTGATGGCATGTCTTTAAAAAAAGCGGGAAGTAGACTTACGAGGGTGGAATTGAAGAAGTAAAAACAACAAAAACAATCAATCACTCCTCCGTTGTGTGATAAATATCACAAGGTATGGTGTGAATAAATTAAAACCCTAAACCAATGCTATCATCATGATAAGTAGGATAATAGAATAACAGTAAAGGAAGAACTTTTATGAAGAAACTAAGGATAATTAAACAACTTACATGAGAAAGAAATGCGATTACAAACATAAAGAGGCAACATAACACTACAATGAAACCAATAACCAAAGATGATTAAATCCTCCAACACCACTGCATTAAATAGGAATTTGTTAGCCCTTGGTTCGAGCCTCCAATAGTCAAATTCACCTCAATTAATTGTGGTAGGCCATAGGTGGGTGGAAAGTAAGGGAGAGTTGATTTTTCCACCCTTGACCTGAGGTGGCATCCAACTTGATTCCACTGAACAGACGTGCTTGTAAGTCCTTCTAGATGGCCGAATAAAAGTGGTCCATAGAAGAATAAAATTGATCCCTGGATTTATCCTACCCACCTGTAAAATTGGGCTCATTTAGAGTGTTTTATTAGGAGATATTATTAGATTAGTAGACTATTTTTCTGGGCTGCAGAATCTGGACCAGAATTTTATCTCTAACTTGGGTCGCCTAAAAGGACACAATGGAGGCAGAATTATCATTGTATCCTGAATAGTGATTTTTTTCTCTACATGTCTTCTAGAATACCAAGAAATTTGGGATTCATTGAGCCTGTATGTTGGGCCCCACAATCTCATCAGTGGGCTGGTGTCCAATCTGACTTCTCCAGAAATGTTTCCTTTCATCAAAAAATATCCCCATCTTCTTCCATGAATTCTCTATTGATCCCTGAATGAAAAATGTTCATATTGAAGTTAATATCCAGTTCAAAAGAATATCAAATTAAAATTTTTATAATTATATTCCTTAAAATTAGATGAATCATTGGGTACTTCAAATGATGTTCGAAAATGTACCACATAATAGTGCATTTTAAGAAGGTATTACAATAATAATGTGAAATGATGTTCAAAGTGTAAAATGCACTAAAATGGTGTTTATTAATAAAAAATAACATGAATATTATGTATATTAACAATGAATATTAGCCTCATTTAGTGGCTAATCACACCCCCAACTTGAGTTTTGCTAGTCCCGAGCAAAATATATCTCAACAATATGAAATTCGAATTTTCTTTTCCAAAAACATTTTAATACACAATGATCACCAAAAACCCTTATACCAAACAATCATGAAACCCATCAAAATATTTTAATACAAGATAGTTTCATAAAAATATCTCAATCCCAAGCTCATTCCTTTGTTCAAATTCATTGCCATATTTCATCTAATATCAATTAAGTATGAGGATGTGTTGTGTATCACAATAGATATGGGGGTTCATCCTTATTCAAGGGGGAAATGATGGAACTTCTAGGTGGAATCACATTTCAATATTAATATGAGTATTCAATTTTTTATTGTATTATTTTTTTTTTTGATTTTTTTTTTTTGCAATTTTTCCATGGTAATTTAAATTGCACCCAAAAGAGTCAACCCCTGTAGTGAGACTTTTCCGATGACTCCTAGGCTCAAGGACCTTAGGGCACCAAGTGAATCCTACATACCCGGGTATCATCTCGAGTTAACTCAGTCAAAAACAAATTCAAATTACCAAAAATAGAGATAAAATTACTAACTCTGGTCCAGAAAACTATGGAGTCACAATCCCCAAGTGTCGAAAGCCAGGCATTATGTCATTTCATTGCTCTACGCGCAAATTTTTTTTTTTTTGAATACTCATATTAAACTAAAATGATCACCAAACCTATGCTATTTATTTAGGGAACCCCATGAACTCAAACTAATATTCCGCTATCCAAAGGATGTGCATTGTGATCTTTTTTTATTTGGATGAAAATATAAATAATGAAATATCACATTGAACAGCCACACTTTCCAAAATCTATGCTCATGACATTATACAAGGATTAAAATCAGAATTAGGACATGCTAAATTATTTGATATTCAGTTTAAAAGTGTGAAATGTGTATTACCATGTTCAAAGTTAAAGGAATTTTTCCCTCCATTTACACATTGTTTTTCAAATCATTCATTTTTTTCACACAAAATCATTTTTTTTATCTCCCCCCCCCCAACTTAAAACAACACTGTCCCTAGTGTTTAAAGAGAATAAAATTTAGAAGTGGGTAGAGGTAGAGAATGAAACTTCAAAAAGAAAATTTAAAATGAGGATCATGGAATGAAGTCACCTAGTGGTTGAAGTTGAAATTCTTGTTGCTCCAATTTAGTCCTTTGATATCCATGTCACTTGCAGAGTTCCCTAGTAGAAAAAGGAAAAACAAAACAAACAAAACAAACAAAACAATATATATATATATATAATAAATAAATTAAAATATTAGTATATATATATAAATTATAGAAAAAAGGAAGCACAAAAAGTTGTAGGTCAGTGGTAAGCGCACGCCCCTATCTCCCTTCGGTACCAGGTTCGAATCCTCGCGGCTTCGCCGATTGCGACGGGGTTTGACCCACGACCTACGATATGGCCTTTTTTTATAATTATATTTTATTTATTTATTTATTTTTATTTTTATTTTAACCTAAAAAAACATTAAAATAAAATAAACTGATGATACATTGCCTTCTTTTTAAATTTCTGGGTAAGACATTACTCAAAGATCACACCACGTGACACGGATGAATATGGTGCTCCCCTTTCATACCCATCCATACTCATAATAGAAGAACAGGTCAATAGTCTATTTTTTTATTAAATATCAAAATGATTCACTAATCCTATTTATAATATAAAGGTAATTAAAACAATAAAATGATTTGAAACTTGAAAACCATGGGTTGCCTCCCATGCAGCGCATTGTTTAATGTCGTTAGCTTGACTTGAACCCCACAACTTACCCAATACCAACTTTCAATATTTTAATGACCACATGTTTCACCAATTATACTAGGTTGATATTGATTCTATTTTTATAATTTGTCTCATGCACAAACCTATGTTCTAAAAAGAGTGGTAAAATCCAAGGAATATCAGAAATGGTTGATCTAGTTTCCTCTTTAGTCTTTCTTAAGACATAAATGATCATTCCAACTATTTTGGTTTCAAGATAATAAATTGTAAAAATTAGAACTTTTTGGCTATCCCCAATGAATGAAAACATGAGGGTGGATGGAAAGTCCTTTTGTTCAAGTTTGGGTAGCCTAACACTTTCAGACATAGGTTGGAACTTTGAATCAAACTCCATTTCATTTTCAAAATTGATCAATAGAAATGGTTCCTTTTGAATAGAAGATTCAACCAAAAAATTGGAAAGATCAATTTTAGTAATGGGTATAGACTCAATGTTTGTGATTTCTCTCAATGGTTCAATGGTTGGTGTTTTTGAAAATTCATCAATGGAGTTATACTTAGGAGACTCAATCCATGATGTCAAATTCTCCTCTTTTGAATCCAAAAAGTCAATTTCCTTTTGATTTAAAGACCCTTTAGAAATTCCTTGATCCTCTTTATCTCTCCCAAATCCAAAGGTTGGTTCTTCAAAAAATTCATGTGGGGTTTGTGGAAAACTAGACACTTCTCATAAGGTTATGGAAGGAATAGTTTGTGTAGGGATGGGTTTCTCACAAGTTTTGATGCTTTGTAGTTCTAACCTCAATGGTGAAACCTCAAAATTCATTATCTCCATTTGTTGACATAGTTTTTCAAGTAATGGATGTGGATTAGTATGGATAAGGGGTTGATCCAAATGGTCTATTTTGGGTGGATAATTAATTTGTTGGAATTGCAGAGGAGGGTGTTTAGATTGGCTTTGTAGGGATTGAAACTCATTATATGTTGTAATGTATTGTGGATCATATGAATAAAAACATTTTGGTTCAGTAGGTTGTTGATGATCCCACAAGGATGAATTAGAATGGTCATTGTACATCATACATGTGGTTGGGTGATCAAAGTAGGGATAGGTTTCCCATGTTTGGACTTGTTCAAAATTAACTTCTATAGGAGTGAGGGGGTGATAATAGAGAAGAGGGATGAAAAAAAGGATGTTAGTGTCTAAGATAACTTACTTAGATCCCCGGAAACGGTGCCAAAATTTTATTCACGCTCAAATTTACCCAAGAGATGAAGGTAGAAATGTCCTTGAGTCTAGCTTGGGTTGTCGAATCCACAAAGACCTAAGAAGTAACCTATAGACACGCAAATTATAAGGACTGTTTTTGGATATTAAGTAACCAAATTGGGTTGATTTTATATCGGTTTAAAGGATAACAAACAGATTTAAGTGAATTCAATTTAAAAGAATGAGTTGATCCTAGGTTATCACTCGGGGTGGATTGAACGTATTTCCTTTTCAATGATTTCAATTTCTTATAATTGAGATGGATTCATTTAAGAAGATCAAAAGAAATCATAACTTACTGGTTTAATGCCTACACACCCTAATACTAATCACCTATACACTTGAAGGATCAAAGTTTTGAGCACTCCAAGGTAGAGGTTCGTATTAGCACTTGAAATGTGTGACCTTAAATTCAATAATGATGAAGAGGTTTTAAAATCATCAAATAAAAATCTCATTTAAAAGAAGTGATTAGACATTAATGGAGTGATAAATAACATCCAATCCAGCCCATTTCTACTCCCTTGGATCAACCCATAAAAGATTTATCCCTCCATTGATGACATGTCTTCAAAGGAAGCGGGAAGTAGACTTACGAGGGTGGAATTGAAGAAGTAAAAACAGCAACAAAAATCAATCACTCCTCCGTTGTGTGATAAATATCACAAGGTATGGTGTGAATAAATTCACACCCTGAACCAACTGTATCAATGTGATAATTAGGAGAACAGAATAAGATTAAAGGAAGAACTTTTGTTAAGAAACTAAGGAGAATTAAACAACTTACATGAGAAAGAAATGTGATTACAAACATAAAGCGGCAGCATAACACTACAATGAAACCAAGCACCAAAGATGATTAAATCCTCCAACACCACTGCCTTAAATAGGCATTTTTGAGCCCTTGGGTCGGGCCTCCAATAGTAAAAGTCTCATCAATTAATTGTGGTAGTCCATAGGTGGGTGGAAAGTAAGGGAGAGTTGATTTTTCCACCCTTGACCCGAGGTGGCAGCCAGCTTGATTTCACCGAACAGACTCGCTTGTAAGTCCTTCTAGATAGCCGAATCAGAGTGGGGAATAGAATACTAAAATGGATCCCCGGATGTCTCCTACCCCTATGTAAAATTTGGGCCCATTTAGAGTTGTGTATTTGTATATATGATTGATTAGTTGACTATTTTTCTGGGCCGCAGAATCTGGCCCAGAATTTTATCTCTATCTTGGGCCGCCTAAATGGACACCATGGAGGCCGAATTAGAATTGGATCATAAAAATTTATTTGTTCCTCTACATGTATTCTAGAATACCAAAACATTTGGTATTAATTGGACCTGTATGTTGGGCCCCACAGTCTCATCAGTGGTCTGGTGTCCAATCTGACTTCTCGTTAATTGTTTCCTTTTATCACAAAATATCCTCATCTTCTTCCATGAATTCTCCATTCATCCCTGAATGAAAAATGTTCATATTGAAGTGAATATCCAGTTAAAAAGAATATCAAATTAAAATATGTATAATTATATTCTTTAAAATTAGATGAATCATTGGGTACTTTAAATGATGTTCGAAAATGTACCACATAATAGTGCATTTTAAGAAGATATTACAATCATAATGTGAAATGATGTTCAAAGTGTAAAATGAACTAAAATGGTTTTTATGAATAAAAAATAACATGAATATTATGTATATTAACAATTAATATTAGCCTCATTTAGTGGCTAATCACACCGCCCAACTTGAGTTTTTCTAGTCCCGAGAAAAATATATCTCAACAATATGAAATTCGAATTTCTTTTCCAAAAACATTTTAATACACAATGATCACCAAAAACCCTTATACCAAAAAATAATGCAACCCATCAAAATATTTTAATACAAGGTAGTTTCATAAGCATATCCCAATCCCAAGGCCATTCCTTTGTTCAAATTCATTGCCATATTTCATCCAATATCAATTAAGTATGAGGATGTGTTGTGTATCACAATAGATATGGGGGTTCATCTTTATTAAAGGGGGAAATGACGGAAGCACTAGGTAGAATCACATTTCAATATTAAGATGATTATTCAATTTTTTATTGTATTATTTTTTTTTTTTGATTTTTTTTCAATTTTTCCATGGTAATTGAAATTGCACCCGCACATGAGCCTTAGCCCAGTTGGCAAGGTCTCTGATGGTGTATCCAAGTGACCAGGGATCAAATCCATGTGGATTCAGGATTTACGGGGGTACTGTAGTGGTATTGTAGTAGTACTGTAGAAGTACTATAGTAGTACTGTGGCAGCACTGTAGCGGGGAACTGTAGCAGTACTGTAGTGGGAACTGTAGCAGTACTGTAGCGGGCACTGTTTGGCCTTGTAGCAGCTGGAGATATGCCCCCGTTTGGGCCTTTGGGCCTCAGATTTGGTCTCCGAGTCCTTCATTGGACTTTGGGAACCCAGGCCTTTGGGTCAGTTGGGCCTTCGGGCCATCCTAATGGCCTTCAGGCCACCTGCAGATACAAACTAGACCATACTACAAGGAACAAGCTCTACAAGGAGGATGAGCAAAGGAGCTTTCACCACAGAAGAAGCTACACGGATTGCAAGAATGAGAGGGTATGGAACTTGCCATCGGGACAAGCCTATGCATGGACGGGAATGCCTAGCTGAATAGCCATGCGGAGGTTAAGAGCTGATTTCATGATGAAGATGCTGGGGAGGAGCAGTTCCATGTTGTTAGTCTGGGTTGCATGTAATGTTTGTGCCTACGGGAAATGGTTCCTCTATGGCCTACGGGCATATAATATTTCGCCTACGGGCATTGTAGGGTTCCACCTCATCCCTTGAAAGGTGGATTATCAAAATCAATAAAAAAAATGAAGGCCTTCGGGCCATTGGAGGAATTGAAATTGCACCCAAAAGAGTCAACCCCTGTAGCGAGACTTTGACGATGGCTCCCAGGATCAAGGACCTTAGGGCACCAAGTGAATCCCACATACTCAGGCATTATCTCGAGTTAACTCAGTCAAAAACAAATTCAAATTACCAAAAATAAAGATAAAATTACTAACTATGGGCCAGAAAACTATGGAGTCATGATCCCCAAGTGCTGAAAGCCACGCATTAGGTCATTTCATTGCTCTACGTGCAAATTTTTAATTTTTTTTGAATACTCATATTAAACTAAAATGATCAACAAACTTATGCTATTTATTTAGGGGACCCCATGAACTCAAACTAATACCCCACTATCCAAAGGATGTGAATTGTGATCTTTTTTTATTTGGATGAAAATATAAACAATGAAATATCACATTGGATAGTCGCACTTTCCAAAATCTATGATCATGACATTATACAAGGATTAAAATCAGAATCAGGGCATGCTAAATTATTTGATATTTAGTTTCAAAGTGTGCAATGTGTATTACCATGTTCAAAGTTAAAGGAATTTTTCCTTTCATTTACGCATTTTTTTTTCAAATCATTCTTTTTTTTTGACACAAAAGCATTTTTTTTATTTTATCTCCCCCCCCCCAACTTAAAACAACACTGTCCCTAGTGTTTAAAGAGAAGAAAATTTAGAAGGGGGTAGAGGTAGAGAATGAAATTTCAAAAAGGAAATTAAAAATGAGGATCATGTAATGAATTCACCTGGTGGTTGAAGTTGAAATTATTGCTGCTCTAATTTAGTCCTTTGATATCCATGTCACTTGCAGAGTTCCCTAGTAGAAAAAGGAAAAACAAAACAAACAAAACAATCAAAACAATATATATATATTTATTTATTTATTTATATAATAAAGAAAGTAAAATATAAGTATATATATAAAAATTATAGAATAAGGAAGCACAAAAAGATGTAGGTCAGTGGTAAGCACGCGCCCCTGTCTCCCTTCGTTCCCGGGTTCGAATCCCCGTGGCTTCACCGTTTACGACGAGGTTTGACCCACGACCTACGATATGGCCTTTTTTTATTATTATATATTTTTTTGTATTTTTATTTTAACCTAAAAAAACATTAAAATAAAATAAACTGATGATGCATTGCCTTTTTTTTAATTTCTGGGTAAGGCATTACTCAAGGATCACACCACGTGACACGGATGAATATAGTGCTCCCCTTTCATACCCATCCATACTCATAATAAAAGAACAGGTCAAAAGTCTATTTTTTTTATTAAATATCAAAATGATTCACTAATCCTATTTAAAATATAAATTTAATTAAAACAAAAAAATGATTTGAAACTTGAAAACCATGGGTTTCCTCCCAAGCAGCGCTTTGTTTAATGTCGTTAGCTTAACTTGAACCCCACAACTTACCCAATACCAAATTTCAATATTTTAAGGACCACATGTTTCAAAAATTCTACTAGGTTGAGATTGATTCTATTTTTATAATTTGTTTCATGCACAAACCTATGTTCTAAAAAGAGTAGTAAAATCCAAGGAATATCAGAAATGGTTGATCTAGTTTCCTCTATAGTCTTTCCTAAGACATCAATGATCATTCCAACTATTTTGGTTTCAAAATAATAAATTGTGAAAATTATAACTTTTTGGCTATCCCCAATGAATGGAAACATGAGGGTGGATGGAAAGTCCTTTCGTTCAAGTTTGGGTAGGCTAACACTTTCAGACATAGGTTGGAACTTTGAATCAAACTCAATTTCATTTTCAAAATTTCCCAACAGAATTGGTTCCTTTTGAATAGAAGATTCAACCAAAAAATTGGAAAGATCAATTTTAGGAATGGGTATGGACTCAATGTTTGTGATTTCTCTCAATGGTTCAATGGTTGGTGTTTTTGAAAATTCATCAATGGAGTTATACTTAGGAGACTCAATCCATGATGTCAAATTCTCCTCTTTTGAATCCAAAAAGTCAATTTCTTTCTAATTTAAAGACCCTTCAGCAATTCCTTGATCCTATTTATCTATCCCAAATCCAAAGTTTGGTTGTTAAATAAATTCATGTGGGGTTTGTGTGAAACTAGACACTTCACATAAGGTTATGGAAGGAATAGTTTGTGTAGGGATGGGTTCCTCACAAGTTTTAATGCTTTGTACTTCTAAACTCAATGATGAAACCTCAAAATTCATTATCTCCATTTGTTGACATATTTCTTCAAGTAATCGATGTGGATTATTATAGATAAGGGGTTGATCCAAATGGTCTATTTCGGGTGGATAATTAAGTTGTTGGAATTGCACAAGAGGGTGTTTAGATTGGCTTTGTGGGGATTGAAACTCATTATATGTTGGAATGTATTGTGGATCATATGAATAAAAACATTTTGGTCCAGTAGGTTCTTGATGATCCCACAAGCAGGAATTAGAATGGTCATTGTACATCATACATGGGGTAGGGTGATCAAAGTAAGGATAGGTTTCTCATGTTTGGACTTGTTCAAAATTGACTTCCATAGGAGTGAGGGGGTGAGAATAGAGAATAGGGATGAAAAAAAAGGATGATAGTGTCTAAGATAACTTACTTAGATCCCCGGAAACGGTGCCAAAATTTTATTCACGCTCAAATTTACCCAAGAGATGAAGGTAGAAATGTCCTAGTAGTCTAGCTTGGGTTGTCGAATCCACAAAGACCTAAGAAGTAACCTATAGACACGCACATTCTAAGGACTATTTTTGGATATGAAGTGGACAACTTGGGTTGATTTTATATGGGTTTAAAGGATAACTAACATATTTAAGTGAATTCAATTTAAAATAATGAGTTGATCCTAGGTTATCGCTCAGGGTGGATTGGACGTATTTCCTTTTCAATGATTTCAATTTCTTATAATTGAGATGGATTCATTTAAAAAGATCAAATGAAATAATCACTTACTAGTTTAATGCCTACACACCCTAATACTAATCACCTATACACTTGAAGGATCAAAGTTTTGAGCACTCCAAGGTAGAGGTTCGTATTAGCACTTGAAATGTGTGACCTTAAATTCAATAAGGATGAAGAGTTTTTAAAATCATCAAATAAAAATCTCATTTAAAAGAAGTGATTATCCATTAATGGAGTGATAAATAACATCCAATCCAGCCCCTTTTTACTCCCTTGGATCAAACCATAAAATAGTTAGCCCTCCATTGATGACATGTCTTCAAAGGAAGCGGGAAGTAGACTTACGAGGGTGGAATTGAAGAAGTAAAAACAACAACAAAAACCGATCACTCCTCCGTTGTGTGATAAATATCACAAGGTATGGTGTGAATAAATTCACACCTTGAACCAACAGTATCAACGTTATAAGTATGAGAATATAATAAGAGTAAAGGAAGAACTTTTATTAAGAAACTGAGGATAATTAAACAACTTACATGAGAAAGAAATGCGATTACAAACATAAAGCGTCAGCATAACACTACAATGAAACCAAGAACCAAAGATGATTAAGTCCTCCAACAACCCTGCCTTAAATAGAAATTTTTGATCCCTTGGGTCTAGCCTCCAACAATAAAAGTCTCCTAAATTAATTTTGGTAGGCCATAGGTGGGTGGAAAGTATGGGAGAGTTGATTTTTCCACCCTTGACCCGAGGTGGCATCCATCTTGATTCCACCGAACAGAAGCGCTTGTAAGTCCTTCTAGATGGTAGAATCAGAGTGGTACATAGAATAATAAAATGGATATCTAGATGTATCATACCCTCATTTAAAATTTGGGCCCATTTGGAGTTGTGTATTCAGAGATATGATTAGATTAGTGGACTTTGTTTCTGGGCCGCAGAATCTGGCCCAGAATTTTATCTCTAACTTGGGCCGCCTAAATGGACACCATGGAGGCAGAATTGGCATTGGATCATGAATAGTGATTTGTTACTATACATGTCCTCTAGAATAACACGAAATTTGGGATTCATTGGGCCTGAATTTTGGGCCCCATAGTCTCATCAGTGGGCTGGTGTCCAATCAAACTTCTCCAGAATTGTTTCCTTTCATCACAAAATATCTCCATCTTATTCCATGAATTATCCATTGATCCCTGAATGAAAAATGTTCATATTGAAGTGAATATCCTGTTCAAAAGAATATCAAATTAAAATATGTATAATTATATTCCTTAAAATTATATGAATCATTGGGTACTTCAAATGATGTTCGAAAATGTACCACATAATTGTGCATTTTAAGAAGGTATTACAATCATAATGTGAAATGATGTTCAAAGTGTAAAATGCACTAAAATGGTGTTTATGAATAAAAAATAACATGAATATTATGTATATTAACAATGAATATTTGCCTCATTTAGTGGCCAATCACGGCCAGAGTGCAAACCCTACCCTGACTGGGTAAGCAATGTTCAGCCATCGCCAAACTTCAAAAACCATGTATTCCCAGTATTCAATGGATCGGGGGACCGATAACATCTTTTAAAGCACTACTCATCTTATTGTTACTCCATGATGGTAACTCCCGAGCATCAATAAGAAGTAAAACTCAATTGCTTCATATGAACCCAACAAGGTTTGTCTTTCGTATGGTATACTAGCCTACCAGCTAACTCAATCACAGGCTGGGAGGACCTCCGATGACAGTTTCTCTTCCAGTTCAGTTCAACGATGCCTAAGATGATGGTTAGTGATCTCATGAACTGAAAATAGAGAGATAATGAAAGAGTCTCAGACTTTATTTCTATATGGAATGGCCTGACTTATTTTCTGAAATGGCCACTCCCCCAGGATGAAATGCTCACCATGTGCATTGATAACCTTCGAGCTGATTGCGAACACCACTCATCCTGGTGAAGTACACAAGTGGGTTTATAGATTTCTCTTCCATGACCAAAATAATAGAATACTCCTTGAAATGGACCAATCTCAAGTCCTGATTGGCCTCATTATCCCCTAGGAGAAGAATGGGAAAAGCTGAAGCGGCTTTTGTTACGCTTAAGCCACCCCCGGCACCATCTCCAGTTGCGAGGCCCCCACCGAACTATGTAAGACCCCTTGGATGCCAAAATACACCTCCACCTCGGCAAGATGAGTGAAAAGGTTCTAAAAGAAATTATTTTAAGAAGGAATAAATAAATTGTACTTGTTCTAAGATGAACAAGTTCGCGGCTATTTCATAGCCTCCATGAATTGCAACTTGCTCTAGCTACTAGAGCCAAAGCGAGCTGATGAAGTGGGTCTCGAAAACTATCCAAATTATTGTCCCTACCACCGAATACTGGGAAATACCATCCAATAATGCTTCATTTTCAAGGATATCCTACAAAATATGGTGGATTCTGGGAAAGTCGAGTTGGGCCTGCCCCCATCACAAGTGGTGTATGTTTCTACATCAGTCTCAAGAGAGAAATAGGAATAAAAAACAGTCACTGGTAAGAAGGATCAAAAGTTTGACAATTGGATGACCTAGGAGACTATCAATTGAGTTCATGGAATCCTACAAGCACAGTTGAAACAACCAACCATGCCCCCAAAATCTCTTAATACAACACAACTGTCCTCCTCGGCCCTGCGGTCCTCTAAAGGCCAAAAGGGTAGAAAGAAAGAGCAAGAAGATGAGCTGACACCAAATCCAAAGTCAGTGTTGAATCTTTTGGACTATATTCCAACAGACTTGGTACAACAGGCATTTTCTTGGAAGATAGTACAATGGGCACTTCCCCGCCAAATGGTACCATCAAAAGAAGATAGTCAGACAGAAACATTGTCATATCAAGGACTGATCTTCAGATCCATTAATGTCATTCACTTGATGGACCCCCTATCGAATGGAGACTATGGACATAAACTTGAATTCCCCATGCCCATCCGGAGATCTTGAGGAAGAGGCCACAGAGGACAGAGTTTTCTTGGAAGGCATGATCATGGAAGGATTCAGATTCGTGGACACGCCATAAGTCAAACTGTTAACATCGCAGAAACTCACGGAAGGACCCTCCAGCAGACACAACAAGAACCGGAATTCTCCTCTTCCCCCATCAGAGGAAATAAAATCCCAATTATCTTAGAATATCCATCAAGGGAAGAACAAATATCAAATCACCCAAGGCATGCAGGCAGACCAGTTCAACCAAACATAGAAAGGACTCCAGCACCACCGACCCTGGTCACAGAAGCTGAACCATCTACATCCAAAGCCCAAGCCCCTAAAGTTTCTGTGAAAGAGGTACCCCGAGCTAGGAAGCACCAAACTTTAGAGAATAAATATGATATTATAAAGTATAAGGATTCAGTACCAGCAAAACTATCAATATTGGATGCATTAAATCGGTTCACATATATTAGGGAGGCACTCATCGAAGCCTTACTAAGTCCCCATGAATTCAAGGATGAAGTAGTAGCAGTCGAAGTCTATCGGATAGAGACCAGTACTGAGGAATGTCATGACGTCCTCTTCTTCACAAATAGGTATGAATAAATCATCATGAAAGGGCACATCAAACCCTTATATGTGTCCATAAAGATAAATAGAATTGACGTCCAGAGGATTTTCGTCAACAATGGCTATGTAGTTAACCTCCTCCCACTGTAAAAACTTCATCGACTGGGCTATGATGAAGATAGCTTGAAACCCTACACCACAACTCTACTGAGATATTAAAAAAGTGAACAGAAACCATTGGGATGAATCAAGCTTAAAACTTAGCTTAGAGACCTCATGTCAGATTTCGAATTCCAGGTAGTACAAAAAAGTATATCCTTTAACATCTTGTTAGGGATTCCTTGGCTGCATCAGCATACTACAATTCCGTCATCATACCATCAGTGCGTCAAATATTAAACTGATGGAAAAAATGGTACATTGCACACCGATAAATCCCTATTTGAGTTCTGTGAGTCGCATTATATCGATGTAGGGTTCTATGAATCGAAAGAAAAACATTTTTCAGCCAATGACGTTGACTGGATTACTACCCTGACTGGATTGGAAATGGCTCTAGCCAAACCCCTCTAGTAGCTTTGGGAAAATTATGTATTACCCATTAACCAAGTTGAATGCATAAGCACAAGTCCGAATGTAGACTCAATTGTTTGCATGATCTTTGTCGCGGCCGCCAAGTCCAAAGACACGGAAGAGAAATCTGACTCCCATGATGTCAGGAAAATACCTAACAGAGATGCCCTTGGCCCATCCTCGGGACCTCAAACTACCCCTACCTCACTCACTAAGGCAAAATACAACTTATCTCTCAACATTGGAGAGTTCGTTTCGAGAATCCTTTCTCCATCAGAAGAGGAAGAGGAAGAAGATGAAGATGGTGATGAAGTAGAAGAAGTAGAAGAAGAAGACCTCAAATATTTCCCTCATACATTCAAAGAAGGATTATTCACCACAATAAATGAAATTAGGTGGGTAAAACTGGGCACTAAAAATGACCCACAACCCACTCTGATCATTGTGGTTATGCCCGTCGAGGAGAAGGAGGCAAACACCTCCTTCTTAAAGAAGAATCGAGATGTGTTTTCCTGGAACTACACCGAAATGCCAGGTCTCAATCTTGAGTTTTCTACTCATCATATGGGCTTACCAAAAGATCACCAAGGCTATAAGAAGGCATCCAGAAGGACCCACCCGACACATACTGCCAAAATAGAGGCTAAAGTTGACAAGATGATCAAATCTAACTTCATATGGGAGGTCCAATACCCGATCTAGCTGGAAACATAGTCCCTGTCAAAAATAAGAATGGACATATTAGGATCTGCATTGACTTTAGGGACCTTAATCAGCATTTCCCAAAAGACAAACTCTTAGTCCCAATCACAGAATTGTTGATTGATGCAATAGTTGGATATTAAGCCCTCTCTTTTATGGACGGCTATTCTGGATACAACCAAATCTGGATGGCCTAGAGGGATTAAGAAGCCACTGATTTTAGGGCCCCTCAGGGAGTGTTCTGTTATAAAGTGATTCCATTTAGTCTAAAAAATGTTGTCACCACATACCAGCGTACCATGTACCACATCTTCAAGCCCTTCTTAGGAAAATTCGTCGAGTGTTATGTTGATGATATGGTGGTTAAATCGAGATAGCTCTCAAACCACATGGCCGATCTTGAAATTGTCTTCAGCAAATTGCGAAAGCACAATTTAAAGATGAATCCCCTAAAATATACCTTTGTAATTACCTCAGGAAAATTCCTCGGCTTCATTGTACGCCACCGCAGCATCGAAGTCAACCCTGAGAAGACAAAATCCATCCTTGGTATGTCCCCACCTCACAACCTCACCAATTTGAGAGGTCTCCAGGGGAACCTCACCTACATTCGTCACTTCATAGCCAACCTAGAAGGTAAATGATTACCTCTCACCAGGATCATGAAGAAAGGAGTTACATATGAGTGGGATAATGATTTCCAAGATGAGTTCAACAATCTCAAAAGATATCTCCTAATCTCACTGGTGTTGATGCCACTAGTTGAGGGGAGGCCACTCATTTTGTATATAACCACCCTGAAACAGTCATTAGGCACCTTACTCACATAGAAGAATAATGATGGCAGTGAGAACAACCTCTATTACCTCGGCCGAACAATGATTGATTCTGAAACTTGGTATTAAAAAATTGAAAAGAACTGTCTAGCCCTAATCTTCATGGTTCAGAAACTCAGAAATTACCTGCAGCGCCATGAGGTCCAACTGGTCTCTCACTGTAACCTACTAAACTATATCCTCAATTTTCCCATGATAAATGGACACCTATCATGATGGGTTTTCATCCTACAATAGTTTGACATATGGTACGTACCCCAAAAGGCCATCAAAGGCCAGGTGTTATCAGACTTCCTAGAAGAGAACCCCTCAGAGGAAACAACACTGTTGGATGCCGAACTTCCAAATAAAGAAGTTTTTTCCATATAGGAGGACCCCCAGACTTGGGAAATATACTTCGATGGTGCCTCCCGATGCCCGACAGGGAAAAGGATAGAGGATCTCAAGATCAAAAAAGTGGGTCTAGGAATTATACTTGTATCCCCAAAAAAATTCATCTTGCCTTACTCTTTCATTATTTTAGAATGGTGTACAACTAATGAATCATAATATTTGTCCCTCGTTGCAGGGCTAGAACTGGCACTTCATGTGCAATCCAAACACCTAAAAATAAAGGGTGATTTAGAGCTAGTCATAAAACTGGTCAGTGGTGACTATGCCATTAAGAAAGAAGTATTATCCCCCTTGATGAACCATGTTCGAGAATTGATGGTAGAATTCACATCATAACCAACATTGACTTATGTCCCCCATTATTAAAATGCTCAAGATGATGCTTTGGAAAATGCATCCACAACATTGGCTGATTGAGACCGGGATGAAACATTCATTACCATTTCCCATCGTCGGATGATCTTTCCATTTATCCATAGAAATACAGAGGAAATCGATGAAATTAGTCCTATTTCTGGGCCTTATGGTCACACCACCAGCTATATGACACCCATTTAAAATTACCTTCAGAAGGGGGAACTCCCACCAGATATGGCTAGAAAGGAACAGGTTTGAAGGCGGGCAGTCGATTTTGTCTTGTACAAAGGGGTAAACTAAGAAAGGGTTCTCTACAAACGAGGCCTTGAAGGAGCCTTTCTCATGTGAATTTATGGAGAAGAGATAGATGCCTTCATGAAAGAAGTGCACACCAGAGCTTATGGATTGAATCAATCAGCAACCAAGCTCTCTCACCAAATTCGAAGGCTTGGGTATTATTAGCCCACTATGATACAGTATTGTGCTGTATTCGCTAGGAAGTGTCATTCCTGCCAAGTTCATGCCAATTTCATACACCGACCCCCGAAGTTACTTCATATAGCTAAGTACACCTGGCCATTCTCCCCCTGGGGGATAGATGTTGTGGGGCCATATCCTTCTGTCACAGCCAGACAATTCAATTTCATACTCATAGTGACCGACTTATTTTCCAAATGTTCCAAATCCATACCCCTTAAGGAAGTAGGGGTGAAAAACATTATTAGATTTTTGAAGGCCAACATCATTACCAGATTTGGTGTCCATCATACAATACTAATAGACAATGACACCAACTTCTACTTTGTTTGATTGGACAAGCTATACTAGAAGTATGGAATCAAATCCAACCATTCATCCCACTACCACATGACGGCCAATGGGAATATTGATGCTTTCAACAAAACCATGTCCAAAATACTCCAAAATATGGTTGATAAGGATAAGAAATCATGGCCAGACAATCTCCTTAATGCTTTATGGGATGACTGAACCATGACCTGCACCGCCACTCAAGCAACCCCATACTCAATAGTATATGGGCCAAAGGTGGTTCTTCCTATCAAAATCCAAGTTCCATAACTTACTGTGGACATTTGAGATCAACTATACATGGAAAATCAATCCTAGAGACAGTTTTATGAGTTGGAACAACTGAATGGAAAAAAGGATACACACTTTGAACCATTTGGAAATCTACCAAAACCGGATTGCACGAGCCTTCAACAAAAAGGTTCGCCTTTGATATTTCTTCGAAGGATAAATGGTGTTAGTCCTTAGAACCCCGATGATACTTAAGAAGAAGCCCCCGAAGCTTGAAAAAAATTGGGAAGGACCATATGTCATACATAGGGTTTATTCTAATAGAGCATATTCCCTAATATCAATGGATGGATAGCTTATCACGACTCCCACAAATGAAAATTTTCTAAAGTAATTCACATAATAATACCATGAAGCCATGGTCCAAACTCTAAGACATTAAACTATGAGTAGTAATACCATGAAGTAATGGTCCAAACTCTAATACCTTAAACTATGAGTAGTAATACCATGAAGTCATGGTCCAAGCTTTATGACCCTAAACTATGAGTTTTTGTCTTGACCAACATGATGATAAAATGTATGGTATTAGCCATGGTCCAAACTCTAAGACCCTAAACTATGATTCATTGTACTTTGCACATGATGTTAAACTATAAGAAACTTATCCCTAAGACATGAAATTAAATTGTGACTCATGTCCATGCTATAATACGTTAAACTACATGGTACAAAGAATCACAATCACATGAAAATAAAATGAATGATCTCTCATAGAACTAAGTAAATATTGATTCTTTCCCTCACAGGATACGTAGCGATTCCTCAATCCTTGATCTTGGCCCAGCCCCCCCCCCCCCCCCACCACCACCACCACAAAAAAAAAAACAAATTCCCCCATCATATCCTCTACCTCCCAACACTTTCAAAGGAAACCCTATGACCACTCCTTGTTTCTCACATCAAGTATAACTCATGTGATCTTAGGATCAGTGGTAAGGATTATATTATGTAAATAAGTTATAGGGAAATATGGTAGACCTGACACCCATAGAAAATGAAAAAAAATGACCCTACACATGGACCAAGCCAGATTGGTATAGGGAATGTACAGAACTATGTATGACTTGATTCCTTCCCTCGCAAGATATGTAGTGATGCCCGAATTTCGCATCCCAACCCAGTCATTAAAAAACAATTCCCTCATTGTCCCTACACGTCAAGCAATACTTTGTAGGGAACATTAAGAACTACATGATGCTTGATATCTACCCTTGTAGGATACATAGTGACGCCCAAATTTAGCATCCTGGCCCAGCCACCATCAAAAAAATGCCCCTTTCCCCATGCGTTGGTCGGACCTGTATGGAGAGACCATGAAAGGTCCTAACCACATGACAATAAACTGCAAAATTATTCAAGAGTTGTGTGTGGCCTAATTCTCGGTTTCATGAGATCCCGCACATGCCCCCTACTCAGGAAAAGTTAAAAGATCCTACTTTCCCCTATACATATGATTCAGATCTATGTGGAAGCTCCAGTAGTTCATGGGTAATCATAATATAGATATTTCTCATGTTCCCAGGCACATCTCTCCCATTTTTCAAAATTTGTACCCTGAGAAAACTTCAATATCCATAATCCTTCAAGACCATCTGAGATAGAAGGCTCGTGTCCTGTGAACACCTTTATTTGAATATGCACATCATGCCCCAATGGTTCTGCATATGTTTCCAACAAAAACGGTTGTCAATCAAAGGGAATTTCATCCCAAGGAGAGTCCTCTACCATCTCAGTATGCCTAATGGCTTCCAAGCCCCATGTCATTCCTCCTAATTCAAGTTTCCCATGGGACTATGCTTTACACCTTCTATCATCACTCAAATCTAAGGAACTTCATAACATCCTAATTTAAATTAACTCAAAACTATTAAAGATCTTTATGATAGGATAATCTTCCTCACTACATTACTCTAAACTGAACAACATCATGTCCTCACCGCACGACATTAAACTACAAGTCCAAAATCATCCTTGTTGTATGAAGTTAAACTGCATAGTATTGGTTTAATCCTAAAGTGACCTCAGATGTTGGTTTTTCTATTCCTAGGTAATGACATAAAATCCTTGTAATCCCTTGTTTCTCACACAAGTAATATCTCATGTGAAATTAGGGATCTTAGCGAGAGATCCACCATGACATTATGGAAAAACAGCCCAGGAATTTGGTCCTAGTAGCATGACCCTAAAAGTCATGTCACCATTCCCTCCCCTAAGAGGAACCCCATGTCCTGGCCATGTGACGTTAAATGACCAGGTATCCCAAAGATGGGATGAATGAATCACCCTGCATATGATTCATATCTACATACGGGATACCTAATTCCATGAGTAAATCACTGCCCAAATGTTTCCAATATGTCTGGATACACTTCTTCCATACCTCAAACTCCATGCTCTGAGTGATCTTGAATCCCCATAATCATTAAAGGCCATCTGAGATGGAAGGCCAATGTCTTTCGAACACCTTTGTTTTACTATGCACATCATACCCCGGTGGCTCTGTATATGTTTCCCACAAAAATGGCTATCAATAAATGGAAAATTTGTCCCCAATAGAGTCCTCTCCTATCTCAGTACGCCCAATGGATTCCAAGCCTCATTTCATCCCTCCTGATTCTCTAACCTATACCAATGCATCTATACCAACGGTTTGCAAAAACCATTGGTTTATGTACCCTTTGCCAACATTTTGGCCAAACCGTTGGTAAAATCCCACTTTGAATACACTTTTCCCAATGGTTTGGAAAAACCGTTGTGAAATGGTATGGATTTCCCAACGGTTTTGACAAACTGTTGGGAAAAGCCCACATTGAGTCCACTTTTCCCAATGTTTTGGCCAAACCATTGGGAAACGATATGTATTTCCCAACAGTTTGGCCAAACCATTGGGAAAATCGCACTTTGAGGCCACTTTTCCCAATGGTTTGGACAAACTGTTGGGAAAGGGTGGATACCTATCCCAATGGTTCTCAAAACCATTGGCAAAGGCCTATCCCAACGGTTTTGAGAACTGTTGGGTTAAGTATCCTTATTTTTTATGAGTAAATTTATCAAATATCTTCAAATAAATCAATTCATAAATTACATATAAATATATATATATATATATATATCCAAATATATTCAAAAAGGAAACTATAGGATAGTGGTAAAGTCATTGATATATAATGTGGAGGTTGTGGGTTCAAACCTCCGCTGGAATTTTATATATATATATTCTTATCCCAACGCTTTCCCCAAACCGTTGGCAAAGACTAGTATCCTACAGAAACCTTTGTTTGACTATGTACATCATGAACTAGAGGCTCTGTATATATAACCTATAAAACAACTATCAATCAAAGGAAAATTCTTTCTCAGTAGATTCCTTTCTATTTTCTGTATGCTTGGACGATATTCATGTCATGTCACACCCCAATATTTGGAAAACATCTGGATAACGGCTTATATACCTTCCTCTTTCTAAATTTCCCTGACATAAAAAAGACTTGTAACTGAACTGACGATTCACCAGTTCTCCCTCACGCAAGTAAGAACCATGTGGGAATAGTTTCCCCCTCAAATCCGACATGAATGTCCCTAATATTTTCAGACACCACTACTCAGTCCAACCACCCACTCTGGATCTCAACATTAAAATAAATTAAAATTGTTTTAAATCCTACCAAGGACTTCAGAGATGGAATGCTAGTGTCCTACAAACACCTTTGATTGAGTATGCACATCATGTTTCAGTGGCTCTACATATGTCGCCCACAAAAATAGTTGTCAATCAAAGGAAAATTTGTCCCCAGGAGAGTCATTTCCTACTTTCATATGCCTAAAACATATCCTGAGCATCATGGATTTCTAAACTCACAAATCTAGGTTTAAGAAAAATCCATAATCCATGTCTTAAGGATATTAAAACATTTCTGGCTGACCAATTCCAAAATGGGGCCCTGCCCCATTAAGTTTGGTCAAAGTTGTTCGACCTAAAACATCAGTAATGAGTTTGACTGGTAGGATTGTGAACTGACCACACAAAATAATAAGCCATACTTTCTAGAGGGAAAATCTGTAGAAGTCACCTCTGGTTAAAAATAAAGTATCAGTTTGTTAAGAAAATTGAGCCATCAAAAAAGGCATAAAGATTGTTAGGTCGAAAACCCGCAAAGGGAGGCCTAAGAAAAAGTCAAGATATACCCACTAAGCTTGTGCCAAGAAGTCTTAGTAAAAAATTAGGGTAATAATAAAAAATACATAAAATTTTTTGAGGTTTTCTATGAAACTTCAGCAATAGTTGAACTATGCTCGCTGAGCCCCATGGCTCAGGAAAAAATTAGAGCCCGAGTCGATTATTTCAATTTTGAATCATGGTTTAAAGTTAATACCTAATTGAAATTATGTTTATATGATTGATCAATTGATAGGATAGTAAAATTAAAAGAATAATTGGTCAAAGGAAAATTGGTTCCATCATATTTCATAAAAATATATGGTGGGAATCCATAGCCCGGAGCCTCTCATTGTAAGCAAGATAGGATCTTCACAAGATACGTTCGGTAGAGTCATAGAGTTTCATCAACGATTGATGTGACTCCTCAATGGCTTATAAAAGCTTCAATAAATTTGTAGTCTCGGCCTTCGTGCCCATCTGCAGTGCCTCTTCATCCCTCATGGCTTGGAGGCGGGTCATTTCTTTTTCTTGCATTTTTCATCGCCCCTCCACAATGGTGGTTGTGGCCCAAGCCTGCTCCTATTTGAGCCACTCTAGTTTCTATATTTGTTGCTCCACTTCTTTTTAAAGTTGTTATATCAAAGAATCTTGATTTATGAGATCATTTTGAAACCTTGAGACTATTTCATCATGAGTGGTGCCTTCGTCAATAAGAATTTTCCATGTATCAGCCAGATAATCCATCGACTCTACCACAGAAAGTCAAGATTTAAGCACACCATTTGCTTTATAAGAAGAAACCACCTGCCTTAATATATCATAAATACCATGATAGTTAAATCCACTGAAACCCATGACTACAAACTAGAAGTGTAACTTTAGAAATTTCACTATAATCTCAACCAATGGAGTCTGATAAATTAATATCCAAATGTTCCTCCATGCCTTTTTTTTGAGAGGGATGAAGATGGACCAGGATTTCTTGATCGGTCTCAGAATAACTCCCTAATGATGAAATGTAGTCAAGAATGAATGTTACTAGAGAAGGACTTGATTTGGTAGCTATAGCGCAGCTCAGCTTTCAAACGGCCTCATATCTGGTAATTGTAGTGGAGGATAGAGCGGGGAGGTCAGCCATTATTACTAAGGCTTGTGGTTGTGATTCTGAGGATAGGGGGAGGAGACTTCAATACCTCCCACACCCATAGCAGTACCACTATCTAAAACAGGTGGATCATCATCTCCAGTCATCAGTTGAGCTATGTGGATATGTGGGAATACTGAAGACCCAGGGCCATGCTCGGCCAAAATAGTATCCCTCAAAGAGGCCCTCAAAAGGTTGATGATTAATACAAGGCCTGTAGGGATAGTCAGTTCAGATAAGGGTACTGGTCTCGTAATACTGGGGGCAGAAAACATAACCCCTCTCATAATTGAAGAAAAGGGCACGACAGCTCACTCCAAATTTTCAGGGGTCGGAACATCATCCTTCCCGATTGTGACTTCCCCAGAGCCACCATGAGTAGGTGGAATATCAGTTTCTGAAGTGACTCGCTCTATTGGGAAAAAAGCCGATCAATCAAGATTGATCATCTCCTAGATATTTGAATCCCTTCCATGATCCATCAAGGCCTAGGGTTCGCCACTGGACTCACCCCCTACTATAAAGACCACCATGTCTCTCTCTATGAGAGTCGACTCAACCCGGTCAAGTAATCCCTTAACTTCTGGGTGTTCTTTTATTATTGGGGTAGAGATTGTTCAATCGGGAGAAGGTAAACCTGAGGGGTCAACATCACCCTCGGTCTCTTAAAATTTCCATGTTTCTATGTTTTAGTCAGCTGTAACAAATAGTGACCCTTCCTCTGCCCTAAAAAGGAAAGGAGTTGTAGATGCATGAGCGGTCTTCATATGGTTAATGATGGACCCTACGTCAAAGAATGTATATGTACCAATGAGTCAACAAGATAAGGGTACTGGATTCAATCACTATGAGAGAATAAAATTACTTATCACTCCCCTTAAAATATGCTTTGACAACTGGGAGGCTTTCTTGTGCTTATTTGATTTTCAGGGAGATGGCTCCAGAATAATATCACCAAGAGGATCTAGAAGAGTAAATGCCCTAGAAGGGTCTAAAATGACTGCTTCCATATGTTCTTGGGCTCCATGGAATCTTTTCATAGTACCCCTATAGTTGATAGGGTGTACCCCCCAGCCGCAGTACCTCCAGGAGAATAAATCAGGGAAAAATCTTTTACCCAAGATCCTGTAGGCCCCTGAAAAATAATAAAAAAGGGGGAAACTTTCATAATCTCTATAATAAAAGAATTTAAGGCTAGATTTTGCAGATAAAACATCTCCCATCAACCATTAGAATACTTCTATCAACACCACATGGTCTGACCAGTAATGCATGTCCACCAGATCGTGAAGACACTTATCCATTTCAATCAAGTAAGAATCCACCTCATTAGGCTCCTTGTCGGATGAAATACTGGTAGGATAAATGGATCCCCCAAAACCTGTAAGATTGAAGATTTCCCTCTGAAGAATCCTCTATATATCTTCATTTTAAGTGCTTGACTTCAATTCATCTGAGACTCTCTAGGAATCCAGAAATGCAGTTGTAATTGGGATGGCCAGTGCTAGAGGATTGGTGCAAGGAAGAAGAGAGGGTTTCGACAATGGAAAATGTTTCTCGGGTGTCCCTGAAAACTTAGGACCTTGAGAAGAGAAATTCTTATGAGGTTATGGAAGAAAGTAATAATATTTCTCTGTGGAAGCCACAATAGGTAATCCAACAACGTCTTCATCCTCATTAATGGTTTATGGTCGCAGTATGGCAAGTATCTGATATGAGTAAATGCAGTGAACACTTTGGGAATAGATGAGGGTCTCAAGGTCTTAGAGGTAATGACCCACCCTCTCTATATCCTCATCGAAAGGAACGTTAGTAGGTGCTAACACAAATCCAATTACAGTAAGAGAAACTTCCCTAGTTTGGAGGAGCTACCATAAATCAGGAGGGGATAGGCCATGAGTATATGGATGACCTTTCAAAAGGTCCCATTTCCTCCAGGCCACTAGAAAATTGGCCTTAGGGGGAATGGATGGTGAACTCTCGGCAGCAGCTTCAGCAACTTGTTCAGCTACCCGTGATGTCACGACCCCATCTTTCATAATTTTTCTTGGGGGGGGGGGGACTAAGAGGCCTTCAGAGGACTTTTATGGGTCAAGATTGTTCAAAAACACCCTTTTGATTCTCCTTTCCCTTCTCCTTAGATGCCTTGGAAGTTTTTACGATAGGCATCAGGTTGGATAATTGGCCATCATGATATGATTTAACCCAGGCCTAAACATAGTTCTTATTAAGGAAGGGAATGGAGTCCCAAGGATCTGGAAGTTTTTCCTAGCTCTGGGTATCCTCTTGGGTGAACATTAGCTATAATTGACGAGATATCATCAGATTTTTCTCCTGACAAGCACTATTGAGAGCAGGGGGACACAACTTCTAAATGCATTTGAATTGTCGACTAAATATGCAGGGTGCTTATCCCTCACAAATAAGATCCCCTCTGATACGGGCGACCATGAATCCTTCCTTCAAAGAAAATAAGTAACCTCAGTTTAAAAATTATTCAGATGAACTATTTGTAATAGTACCAATAGGGTAATCATAAGGGTGATAAGAGAAACATTCAAAAACATTGAGATAATCCATTAATTCATGCTTGTTTTTTTCAGTTTTCTCCTCCTATTTATCCTGTAAAGCCCAAGCCACTGGCATGCCTCCGATGGTAATCTGAAGATACATTCGGAGGGTGGAATTTGGAATTGGTAGGTAATTGATGAAAGAATAACCTCCTATGTGGTCTCCCATCTAGCCCTAAAGAATTTGGAAGGGGTCATTCATCCGATAAGGTGGCCCCCCTCACTGATTCGGCCCAGTAGGTGGTAAGTAATGGACAACACTGGTATAGAAAAATTAATACATCTTTCGGTGGACAAATGAGTGTCCATGAAAAAATTTGAGGCTCTCATGCCACCATATTCCCACATTGGTAAGAGCCACCCGCTCTGAAACATGGCCAACAAATCTATTATTCAAAATAATCGATTGACATTAGGGATGATTCCCTATCCCCATTTCTAAAAATTCCCCTCTTTCAGGGTGGGCCAGTAAGTACCTGCTCGCCTCTAGGTGGTTTTGGTAGGACAAGCCCTGAGTCTCTTTGAATCAGGATCTAGACCTGTATGCTTAACAAAAGTGCTAAATCGGTCATCAAAAGAAACTTCCTTCTTTGGATAGGGGTCACTTTCCTTCAGAAGAACCTTCTCTTGGACAATGAGTTTCTTGGATAAAGGGGTGGGTTCTTTCCTCTTCATCTCATGTATAGGAGTGAGGAATAAATTCATCACACATGTCCCTGATGATAGGGACCCTAAAAATTAGTCAGATGTCCCAAAGACTGATACCAAACTCCCCATTGGTCAAATGGAAGGTGTGGGTATCTGGACTCCACCTGCTTAAGAGATGTAAAATAAGGTCAGTAAGATGATGGGTGTATGTCTGAAAAATTCAAGCATCCTCATACCATCCCACAGTCTGTAGCTCAGTTCGTAATTCTTTGCAACTCTGGCAAACCCAAAAGGCCACCCCCAGTCCAAGCCAAACGAGCCTCCAGAGTAAAGATCCTACCGGGATGACCAACTGTGCTACTCGTTTGCTGAATCTTTCCACACGATGCTCTGGTAACAGTGGGCCATCTGGTCAGGCTTCCACTACACTCCCTCTAAAGTTCGAGGTGCATAGTTCCGTAAAGACCCGAAGGTAGTATCTCTCTGAAGGTACCACTCCTTGGAAGAAATAAATTCCTTCCGAAAATAGGTATTAATTATCCAAGTAGTAGGTTGATCAGTTGGATTTGGCGATGGGATCGTTGTGTCAGAAAATAGACCAAACCCATAAGAAGGAAGCATGTCTGACGCCGGGTACTCCCATTGTCCCACCGTAAGCAGATTCGCCAGATATTGGTGAAATGGAATGACCATAATTTTTTCTTCAACCAAAGATGCCATGTTCTTTGATCTTTAGTCAACATAAGAAACACGAGCAGTAATAGTAGCCTTAGAAGAAGCATCGACGTCAATAACATCCTGTGAAGCAGTCATTGTATCCTGCACAGGAAGATCTAGAAGCTGAAAAAAAGTCAGTCCAATAAAAATTGTTGGATAAGGGCTAGGTAAGCATGACTAAAGGAATTAAAATATGTCTGTATAAGGCCCCATGTACTATTCCCAGAAACGGTATGCAGAAGGAACATTCATCTTAATGCAAGATATGTGGAAGCAACCCTGCCTACGGCCACGGTATGCATATGTATTTCACCATGTACATCGACAGTACGTTAACCATCTGTGAGCCATTAGCCCGAAGATCATTGGTCAACGAATGGAAGGGTTCTTGGAAGGTGGATACCGTGAACCTAGTCCTCATTAAGTTCATTTTCAAAGATTGTGGGTTAAAATTTTAAGTCCAGATTATTAGTTCTTAAAGTTTGGTTCATCGATCCAAGATCAGTATGCGGGCACACAAGCAGTGTAGCGTTCTCATATGCAGAATCTAGATTTTTATTTTAAAACTCTACAATGTCATTTCTGAAACCCAAAATGCGGTACATAGAGGAGAAATGGTGAAAAGATCAATTCGAGACACCTACGAAGCTGTTTGCGAAATGAATTTTCTCAAGAAGCATAGTGCAAAAATGAAGAGGAATCTGGGGGAGTCAAGATCACTTTTTTCCATGAGAAATGGTAAAAGAAAAATGACATGGGACCCTATATATAGGTGTGGTACCCTACTACCAGACCTATCTATTCTATCGTGAACTATTTCAGTTCAGGACTACTTCTACATCAGAATAGTCCCCTTTTCTTTCTGAACGGACCCCATTACGATGGGGGGAATTTTTTAGGTCCTAAAAATTCCGTCAAGGGAAGAAAATACCCCCACAATTACTTTTTATAAGTAATAAAGTATTATTGCAAGTCTAGCATGGTGAATGGACTCAAATTGAGTTGAAAATTTTAGAAGAAACATGAATGAATTCAAGTTTTCAAAGAATTTCAGGTGGTCCACATACTATCACCGGGAAAGGATTGTGGACCTTCTGGATAGCGAACCACCAGGTATGCAAAATGATTCACAAACCATAGGCCCACAGAGCGATGGACAGCGAACATGGTGGACCAAGAACCACGTCGATGAAGGAATCATGTGCGCGAAGGTTATCCATGTACCTACTGCGAACTCATTAGTTTGCGAACGAAGAAAACCAACAGGGTTCCATAAACCATGATCGTGAACCATAGCTTCCGCAAATCCCGGTTGACTGAGTCTTTCGAGGTTCAAGATATCTCCTCATGGGCCACCGCAAATGGTGTTGCATTCCCATAGATATGATTTCCTGGATGATCTATAAAAGGATAACAGAATGAATTGAGAAGGGACGGATGGCGAAAGCATGAAGGGAACCTAGAGGTTGGATGAAAGAGTTCAGAAAATATTCTGGTTTCAGTCTTGATTCATCTGAAAAGCCCAAATTGTGAACCATGCTCTCCACAGGTATATCCAGTTGTGGACCATAAAATGGGGGAACTTAATAATAAAAAGATAAATGCAAAACTAAATGGTGGAACCATGAACCATACATTTCTCGCAGATGAACCCCCTGTAAACAATAATCCTCCGAACCCTCCTTCAATATGGTGCTCTATGTAGTGTACTACTACGCAGACTAAATCAGGCACCGCGTATTGTATCAGTACACAGATGGAACCCAAAGCGTTGTGATAGGCTGCATACTACTATGGTACGTGGTGGTCTATACCCATGTTCGTGTACCGCATCAGTATGCAGACGACCCCTCTGCTCGCATACCACTACTGTATGCGGAGCCTCCCCCATCCCGCATAAGAAACCAGTACGCAGAATAGGGTATTTTCAGGTATTATTTCTTCCAGTTCCAACCTCACCCCTCCACTACCGCCCAGTCCTCAGTAATCCCTCTATGAACCATTCCTCCAACATTAGGCTAAATCCTCCTCCAAAGACACCAAACCAGTATGATCAGACCACCGGGTGCATCAGCATACCCCTTTAAGTCTACATACCCATGGTAAGCATAGTCAGAAAGGCTCTCCCCACAACGGTTCGAGCATCAGGAATATCCATGGGTCTATATACCTATGGTAACCCAGAGTCCAACCTTGGGATGCCGATGTGAACCTCCCTGTTCGATAGATTAAGGTTGATCACTTGATTTTCAATTCAATGAGGAATAATGATCAGTCTAAGGGGTTATGTTAGCTCCACCATTTGACAAGGATGAAACTCCTCCCCTTCCTAGAACACGTTCCGGGGCCCTCCCAATGAGGTAAGTTCCCAATTTTCTGAGGTTGAGCTGCTTAACCTTTAATTTCATTTCACATTGAAAGGTTTATCACTCTGCACCCTCTCCAACCATCACCCCAGCCTCTTCAACCATGGGCTCTCCCTCTCCTACCAATATGAGAGGAAGCATGCGGTTGGTTGAATCTATCACATCCTATTTTTTCTCAAACTAAGTATGACTCATGTGGGCTTAGAGTTTTGTGATGATCACAACATCCGTATAATTTTGAACTATGAGAACTCTGATTCCTGGTCAAGCCAGGATATGTAGGACACCTACTCGAAGGCATGAGCTCAAAGGGGTTCCCTTCAATAAATGGTCCACCCAATCATGTATCCTTAAATGGGTAGCCTCCATGCATAATCCCCAAAAAATCTGAACTACGAGAACTATGATTCCTGATCAAACTAGGATACGTAGGACACCTACTCGAAGGCTCGAGCTCAAAGGGGTTCCCTCCCATAAAGGGTCCACCCAATAATGTCTTCTTAAATGGGAAGCTTCTATGCGTAAGCCCCAGTAAGTTTGAACTATGATAAATATGATTCCTAGTCAAACCAGGATACATAGGATGCCTACTCGAAGTCCTGAGCTCAAAGGGGTTCCCTCCCATAAAGGGTCCACCCAATCATGTCTCCTTAAATGGGAAGCCTCCATGCATAAGCCCCGAAAAATATAAACTCTGATAACTCTGATTCCTATTCAAACTAGGATACATAGGATGCCTACTCAAAGGCTTGATCTCAAAAGGGTGCCCAACCAAAAGGGTTCACCCAACCATGCCCCCTCAAATGGGCAGCTTCCATGCATAAGCCCCACATAATTTCAAACTACATGGGTTCTGATTCCTCCCTCGGAGATATGTAGAAAACCCATCTTATGGGTCTGATCCCAACATCAAGTCACCTTCTGTCCCCCCTAGATAATGATAAACTATAGAGTGCCTTATTGTATGGATCAAGTTATCAGTACCTCTATAGAATCAAATATATGCATGCCTACGATGATCTTGCAAACTACGGGTAGCCAGTGGAAACTCTCTTCAAGAATGAACCAAGGATTCACAAACATATGAACATGAATTAAATCTATTAGAGAGTCCCTAAATAGGCAATATTCCTCCCCTAGAAGGGTGTGGTGAGCCTGAATTCCCATCCTCTTGACCAATGGAGTCCTCAAGTGTCGTTGGCTGAATCATAAATCAATGATCTCCTACCTTTGGAAAGAAGGTCCATGAATCTTGGATACTAGGTTCATTGGGTGTTTCTGGATCCACGAATAAACCTGTTGGAGACCATCCGAGGAAGTTATATCCGAGGAGGACCAATTGCACAAGTACTTGACCCCACAAAATCACCCACTGGGACCTACTGACTATGGAATATCCTTCGCAATGTGAAAGGGGTGAATTTCCCAGCCCTAGTGAGGTTAATCCAACCTTCTTTTAAAGGATAATGATGCAGAATGGGTCAAAACAGAATAAATGGTGAATTTGACAAGAAACCGTCTCTGGAAAAGGATACGGGTGATGATCCTCATCGTACCATTTCACCATCACCCAAAACGCACCACCTCAGAGGCAGAACAATCACATATCAACACCATGTGCATCACCTAAGGTGAATTTAATGAACTATAACAACAAAACATAATTTCCCCTCTTTATGGTGACTTGAAGGTGCACTAAAGAATGTTGATCAAATACTACAATAGTTATCCTTACCGAATCATAACCATCCTAACTATTGTGTCCTATCCCAAATCAAGGAAAAGAGAGAAGAAAAGTTAGTGAATTTTGGAGCTCTGATATAATTTTATAACATCCCGACTAGAACCACTGGGTTTGAGCTAGATGTTACATGGCCTCATGCACACCTCCACATACGCAAGTGGCTATTGACTAACAGTGAGGGTATTTAGTGGTGCCATGGGGAGATTTTACCCTCCATCAAAGTGCACTAAAGAAATAAATAATAAATATAATATATAATTAGAGTACATTCAAAAACTGAAATATGGAATACATGATATAATAACCAAAACAATACAAGGATCTTGGGTATAGGTAAATCTATTAAATAAAGACACTAGCAGAAGTCCCTCGTGAACTCCATTTATAAATGACTGCATAATCCTACTCCACATGCTCAACCATCCACCATAGGGATATTTCCATTCATTGAATCCCTATGCATGCTATCTACAATTGCAATGAAACTCCTATATCGGGTGTGAGTACAAGGTTTAGTAGGACACCACCAATGATCCTTAACATCAATACATAAAATATATAAGTGAATGTCATGAACATAAATAGGTTATAGATATAAAAACAATATATCACAGAAGTATCAAACACATTTTGTGTTCTCAGGGACTGCCTTAACTTACTTCGTCACCATGCCAAGAGAAACAAGTCTGCTTCAACACCATGATAGTACAAACATCGGTAACTAGCTTGACATATCACCTCAATGGAATTGCCTAAAAAATGTACAACACATTCTCATTGGCCAGGATAGCTCAAGAACATATCGACCATTGTCTAACATATCCCTCTTAGAGGATAGCCCAAAAGTATGTGACTCATCCCGCCAACTAGAATATCCCAAGTACATGTCAACCAATGTATGACACATTCCATGCAAGGGAATACTCCCAAACATGTGTCAAGTATCGCATATCATCTAACATGTTTCACATCTAACATCTCATCTAATATTGACCAAAACATGTGTCACATCTTACATATTGTCCAGTGTTAACCAAAACATGTGTCACGTCCCACAATCTAACCAAGTAGGACAAACCTGCATGCTCAACTGTATAAGATGGAATAACAGCATATATGATACAAATACACTTGATAGAACAATGTCATGTCAATATAACAGAATCATAATTAGCACAATTCATATACAATCAACATCAAGAAAAATTCAGCATTACACATACACGTACACTTCATGTGATAAAGCATCAAACATAGGTCTCATAGGCTGCACATGCATGCCAAGAAATCATGACAACAAACCATAATAAAATATGCACTATATTCAAGAGCTTCCTACACATAGGTTCAAGTTAGGATACACATGCATTCCAATAACCCATATAAACCATGCTCTAATATCAAGTAATTTCTACACATATATTTTAAATTGGGCTACAAACATGCCAACAATCATGCCAATAACCCATATAAATCATGTACTAATGTCAAGGAATTACTATCTTTGGTATAATGATGATTGATGAAAAGGGTTGAGGTATGAGTATAATTATACCATCGAATCCTCGTTTCCTTCAAAAAAATAGGTTTAAAATTATTATTATTGAGATGAACTCAATGGAATTGATGGTGCATCAATCCATTCAATGTTTCATGAGATATTGATGTGAGATTTGAAAAAATAATAAAATATAATAAAACTAATTATAGAGAAAGGGGAGGGGGAGAGGAGTGAGGGGAATGATAACTCCTTCCATGTGATGCATAATGTGCCTCAAATTCCCCCTTTAAAACATTTTTCCTTTACCTTATTTAATCATTTATTTCTTTATTACCTAATTTATTCTTTCCATCACATTCTTCTTAAATCATGTGCTACACCAAAATTTACTCTTACATGTTTTCTTTATTTCCCCATTTAAACACATTAAACTGTTTATATATCTTAAAAGTCATCCATTAATATATGTGTGTGTGTGTATTTATACACATTATATATACATATATACACCTGCATATATATATAACCCATATATATACACATTACATATATATATATACATCTGTATATATATATACACCTGAACATGTGTATATATACATATATGTTTAATTATAAATATATATATACCCATTATATATATAGAATCCACATATATGTATGAGTATTTTAATTTATCAAACAAATATTATTTTTACATTTAATAATAATAATAACAGCAATAATATTTTTTTATTATTATTAAATCTCCACCATCATTACCACTAAATATTTCAATAAAAGATTCCATTAAATACTGATAATGGAAATTAAATTTTATTAGCAACACTTAATTTCATTTATTTATCATAATTAATAATATCGCCATTATTACATTGGTGACCACTAAAATATCTACCCAACCAATAACACAATTATTAATTTCACATGCATATTTCAATTTTAATATTCAACAAAAATAATAATCTAATAATAAAATTACTATTATTATAATTATTTTAACTTCCTAGAAAATATTAAAATACCAAATATTATTACCATTGTGTGAGATGTAACCAAACCCCCAACATGTACAAATATTATGTCACACCTAGGGTAAAACCCACATTCCTGACCTAACGATGGTCTCCAAATTTCCATATGAAACATTGTTCTGGATATATTCAAATATTTTAGAAAAAAATGCATGTGCATGATATAATATATATAATATTTTTATTCTATCAACGTCGAGACTCACGGGCCTTGGAATCCCACCTAAACTAAGTTCCTAACTCTAAAAATATTCCATAGTGTAAAGACCCTAACCCTAGTATCCTAGAGTCGGTGTCTTACTTTATTACATTGGCATAGATACAAGACTCTAATCCCAAAGGATGGATCAGTTTAGCAATTTTGAAAACCAGATTACATACTTGAAACATACGTTACAATTGAAACTATAAAATACAACATAGTCAATCCTTTGAAAGCACTAAAATTATCCAAGATTAAACCTCCATATAAATCATAATATATATCTTGGAGACCTGGTAAAAATAAGACATAATAAATCGGTGATCTCATATGCTCAGTAAGAGTAAGTGTACAATGGAAGATATTATGAATAAATAATCATAAACCTTATGGCAAGGTATATAACTAAAACACAAGCCATTTAAACATATTCTTGAGAATAATGTGGAAAGAATAAATTAAAATCAAATAATTACATATAAATAATCACATGGATATTCTAAAAATTAAATAATCACATGGAATATCAATAACTAATCTCATAATGAGGGAATACATATTTCCAGACATCATAAAAATATCATCAAGGCTTCAGTCAAGACACTATACATAAACGGGTAAGGCCTCAACAAATACCCAAACTAGTTTGTTTCATGATACTTACCAATGCATGAAGGGTATATAGTGGGACCCTCCTATCACTTACTAAGTACAATGAATTCCTGATATGAAAACATAAACAATATAAACCTTCATATTGAAAAACCAGCATACGAAATGTAAATACTTTAACCATAAACCATGAATGGTATCCAAATAGCACATCCACAATAAAAATGATCATAAAACCTTCAATAAAATAATTTATATGGTATAATAAGTGATCAAACTCAATCAAGAATAATATCCAAAAAAGGATGTTGACATGGATTAAAATACTCTAATAAAATCATTAAAAATTTCTTGAGAGAAATACTGCTATTTTACTTTAAAATCATTTATTTAAAAGGACATAAAATTTTAAAAGAAAATGTTTTAATTGAAAATAATCTTATAAAATTGTAAAGTAATCATCAATACATTAATGTTTCATGATGGTGGAAAAATATTCTCACACCGTGTAGGTTAAAAAACATTCCTTCCATATTTTTATCGAAAAAGTCATACCTCATTTAGAAAATGATAAAAAAATCATTTCAAACTATTTTATAAAAAGTTGAACATGGGTAAATAAGACTTTGAACATTTTTAGTATAATAGTAAAAATATTTTGGAAAACATTTTTAAGAAACATAGATATGGATGATAAATATTCCCCAACAGATACTTATGTATAAATAATCCCAAATAATAATGAGATTGTGAAATTAACTCTTACCATGTACTTTAATTTAGTTTAATGTCCTTTAAAATCATTTATAATGGTTTAAATCATGTTATTAATTTATATTAGAATCATATAAAATTTTATTATATCATATATGATCTTATTATATCATTTTCTTAATAATATTTCATTATTACCCTTGTTTCAAGTGTTAAATACTTTATTTTCCTATGCTTGTTTTGTCTTGTAAGTCCTATTTCTTATGAATAGAATATATTAATTTCATATATAGAATGATATTAAGTTAATAGATATTATATTTAATCATTATATATATTTTTATAATCATTCTTGAATAGTTAACATGTAAAATGAATCTCATCGCTTTGTGGAGACGGTAGGTCATATGTATGTACGAGCAACAATGTCATTCCCTTGATGGTGAAAGGGTAAGTAATTTGATGGTATATTAATTATAAAAAAAAGAATGTCATATTTATTATTTAAATCCATTATACCCATTATTATACCCATTGAAATAAATTGTTTATGAAAAAAAAATTACACCACAACATGGAGTGGGTAATTCGTACGTATGCACACGCGGTGTTTTTGTTTTTCATAGGATGGATAAAAGATGTAATATGGTTGTTACATAACCATAATAACATATCATCATATATATTATAATTTATTTATTACACTATAATGTAAATGACACATTAATATGAAGTATAATAAGAGATGAACTTGAATGAATTGGTAAAAACGATTACCTCTTCTTTAGTAGACTTCTTTTAGATCTCTTCTTAAGGAATCTAGGATTGTTTTTTGGAAGACCATAACCTACATAAAATTCCTAAAACAATTTTGAGGATAAATGGGTAGGTTTTTTTCAATATTCTAAAAATGGTGTAAAGAAGTGAGGGAGGAGGTGCCCTTTTATAATTGAGGTGAGAGTCACTTTTGGAAACTCTGAGAAATATTAAATTAATATAAATTAATTTTCATTTAAAAATGGACCCAAAGTGAGTTATTTATAATATAAAATGATTATAGGTCTAAATAATATAAAAAATAATTTTTATACAAGTTTTGGTCATATTATTACCCTTATCTTTTGGATTTAATCCATATTTAATCCATTTAACTCTTACCATGACAACATGTGTTTTTATTCCTTAAGGGTTAATCTAGTTACTCTAAAATGTCAAAAAACCATAAATTGATAATTTATAAATTATTTAACTTAATTCCAACCACTTGGAATAATTTTATATTTTTATGAATTTTATATCATTTAATAAACTGTTATTTATTTTAATATAACATTAATGACAATTTTGATACTATTCATTACATTGAATTTTACAAAAATCAATAAAACAAGATATATTCAAACCAAAACTTCTAATATGTCACTAACATGTAAAATTTATCTATAAAATTATTTTATGACATTAATTTTTTAAAATCATAAATATTTTAATATTTTTAATATCATTTATTTGATATTTCTATTAATTAATCAATTACTGCATCATCTTTGTATAATCTTTTAAGGTGGTTATTTATTTCTTAAAAATTAAAAACAAATTATATTAATGAAGATAAATATTTTATATTTCAAATGAATATTTATATTCTAATTTATCTTATGTGTAACCCTATATTTAAAATTATATATTTATTAAAGTTATGAGTATGTTATCTTTAACTTTTCTTTAAATAAAATATAATAAATGTCATACTCTCATTCAAGTGGCTTAAAAATGTTATAATATTGTTAAAATGATGGTTTTGTTCTAAACACACTTATACAATAAAATTTGGACAATTTTTAGGGTGATTTTATAATATTTATAATATTATGTTTACCCTTAATTACTTGATTTACCTTTAACCCTATTAATAAAAAATTACTAAAGTCACTATTCATAATGTACAAAAATAAAATAAACCAAGTTAAATAATTTTTAAACATTGGATCAAAATATGGAATATATTTTTTAAAATTCAAAACACATAATGTTTCATAATTAATTTAAAATTAATCTTATTCATGAAACAAGAAAATGAATTTTTAAAAGTGAAAATGTTCAAAAGATTGAAATGTTTTTATATCCAAATTCAATGTGAAATTGATTCCAATGACCTAAATTGGATTAAATGATAAAAATTTGATCTAATTATAATTTAAAATCAATAAGAAAATATAATTTAATACAATAAATTATTTGGACAAGAAAGTTTTTTTCAACTAAAATTCAATGTATTTTTTACTATTCATCAAAACAGGAAACTTATCAAAAACACACCAAAAAATAAACCAAAGTAAATTTTTATATTACTATTTGAAATAAGAAGTTTATTTTTTAAAATAAAATTTATAAAAGTTTCAAAAAATAGATTTAAAACAAGTGTACCATCAAAAGGCGGCAAAACCGCTTTTTTAGAAAAATGTAACCTTTTATGCTTAAAATTGGTTTTATTTTTATCTTAAACCTATCAAACTTATTGGATGAATTTAAAAACCTTTGTTTTAATATATAAAATATATATTTTATTAATATATTTCAATAATAGTGATTAATTTAAATTACTATGATAAAATTTCATTGTGGGTGTAAAAATAGTTTTTTAATAAAAACACATTATTTTTATTCAATTCATTTTTATTTTCATTTCCAATTAATTTGTAATCAATTAATTAATTTTATAAATATTTATAAACTATATTTTCATAATTTAGTTAATCCTATTCACAACTACCAACATAACGGCTAGTGTTAAAATAATAATATTTAATAGTATATCACAGATCGTTTAAGCTCAGTGTTGCGTGCAATGTAAACTATCAAAGAAATTAAATTTATTTAAACAATATACATATAATAAAATATTTGGGTGTTACACTTTCCCATACTTAAATAAATTTCAGACTCTCAATTTTAAATTTCACTTAAAAATCAATGGTTGATACTTCAAAAATTGTTTGTGGGAAACCGACATCATAAATAAGGTTAATAAAACATCCTCTTAATAAGGGTGAAAAGGAAATAACAAGGTTACTATAGAATTAGGATTTAGAGTAGGATAACATTAGAAGAAAATGAAAAAATCAATATGGAAGAGAAATCTAACTATCATATTCTGATGGAGAGTGATAGAGAACATGGTTATGAGAAAGTTAATAATCATAAAACCAGAAATCTTGTGATCGGTTAAAATACCATTGATTTCTTATTAATAAAACTAAAAAGATTACGTTTTTGTTCCAAAATAATTTTCCTGGGTTTCAGGAATTATTTTACTATATAGATACTCTCTTACTTGATTTTTTCCATGTTATGAGAATAATCTCATCCTTTGGTTGTGCTTTTATCGATTTTCACTTCATACCTTACACCTGGAAATGAATGTTCACGATGAGTTTTTAAATCCTAATGAACTTTTATGAATCATAAGATCCAAAATTAATTACTTTAAATTTTAAATTTTTACTAAAACAAAAATAGTTATCACATAATAATAAATAAACCATACTTTAACCATAAAAAATAATATCCAATGTTTAACTTAATCTATTCCAACCTTAAGATTCATCCAAAACACATCTGTCCAGATTCACAGTCCAAAAAATTATAAATAATGTCACTAAATTCTAAAATCAAATTAACATCATATTTTCCCCAAACAACATAATGCATATATTTTTGTCACATGCCAAATATATGAATACCTATGTCACCTTAAAACCTTAATAAAAATATGCATTCTTCCAAATCCATAAAGAATAAGCACATTCGTACAATCCTTATATGTCTCATGATTCTTATAACCAAAATATCATAACATAATTCTAGAATTCAAATACACAAATATATTAATTATTTTACTTTGACTGTAGTAATATTATAAGCTTGACCTTGATACTTTTTCTTTTTCTGAGCTATATTTTCTTGACGCTTGGGACATTTATTTGCGTAGTGCCCCATGTCCTTGCAGTTGAAACATTTCACATTTACAACTTCTTTATTTCCCTTACAACCATGATCCTGGTGACCTTTCTCTCCATACTTATAACAAAATCACATTCCCTTCAAGCAAGTACCAGGGTGTTTCTTCCAATAATTATCACATGTGGAAAAATCTTTATTTCCCTTTTTCCCTTTATCTATTTCTTATCCATTTTTATATTCTTCTCTTGATTTCCCTTAATTTCATAAGACTTAGTGAATTATTTCTATGTCTTGATAGCACATGAGACTATATCTTCGTATGATGAGAAATTTTGGGAGACCAGTTCCCTTTGAAGGAATGTTTTTAACCCATCAAATAATTAACAAATCTTGCTCTTTGTATTACATTTATCATCCATAGAATTACTTTATAACCTTGTATTGTTGTCTTTATACTTAGTAACATTATCATACTACTTTTGTATTATACTCAAGAATTGTCACTCCATGTCTATTCGTTGTTCGTGATAGAAATATTTTTCCAAGAAAAGTTCTATAAAATCCTTCAATTCTAGGATTTATATTTCTTCCTCCTTCATGTTTTTAATCAATGACCACCATTGATCTGCATATTATAAGAGATGATAAAATTTCATTATAACCTTATCCCTTTCATTACTTCCTAATGTGAGGAATATATTTTTTAATAAACTTATCCATTTATTTGATATAAATGGATTTGTAGTCCCAGTAAAGGATAGAGGTTGTTGTCTCATGAAGTGGTATATCATTGTTCCTCCATGTTGTGGATCAAGACGCTCCATACAGGTAAGTTTATCATTCATAACCCAAGTCATTTGTCCCAGTATGGTTATAATTTGTTCATAACTAGTTGAAGCTTCAACTCCAACATCATTATCTTACATAGGAGGGAAATACCTATATGGATTATATGTGTTGATAGGGTTTCCATTCCTTCCAATAGTCACCATTTCTAAAACAAATGGAATGAACTAAATTAGGTCATAACATTATGAAACATAATAATCTCAATAAATTTCAATATTCTTTCATAGGGTTTCATTATTTAATATTTGTTTCCAAAATCTAGTTCCCAAGGTTTATACTAAACATTATACGATACCAACTGTGAAGACCCTGACACTAGTATCATGGATTCGGTTCCTTACTTTATTACATTGTCATAGATATGAGAATCAAATCCCAAAGAACCAATTAGTTTAGCAGTTTTGAAAACCAGATTATATACTTGAAACATACACTAAATTGAAACTATAAAATAAAATGTAGTAAATCCTTTTAAAACATCAAATTTTTCTAGCTTGACCCTACATATAAATCATAATATAAATATTTGAATCCTGGGGAAAATAAAACATAAGAAATGGGTAACCTCAGATGCTCAGTAAGGGTAAGAATACTACAAATCTATTATGAATAAATAAGAATAAAAATTAGTTGTACAGTAGCAGTGATGGTATTGTAGCAGCGGTGGTACTGTTGATCGGTGGTACTGTAGTTACGGCAGGGGACTGTAGCAGTGATGGGTACTGTAGCAGCCGGGTTACTATTCACAGAATGGGCCTTGGGCCAAAAAATTGGGCCTACGAGCTATGTAATGGGCTACATGCCCAATGGGCCTTCGGGCTATGTAATGGGTCTCCCTCTACCTAGTTAAAAGAGGTATTTTCTTTGCTTTAATAATAAAATGAGGCTTCACCCCAACCTTTTAAAAAAATTATGGAATGGTATATAATTAAAACATAATCCATTTAGACATAATCTTGAGCATAATATGGTAAGAATAAATGAAAATCAAATAATTCCATATAAATAATCACATAGATATTCTACTAATTTAATAATCAAATGTAATATCAATAACTGATCTCATAATGTTGGGAATCATAAACACACCATCAAGGCTTTAGCCAAGACACCATACAAAAACAGGTAAGGCCTCTTCCAATAAACAAACTATTTTGTCACATGAGACCTACTGATGCATATGAATGTTATAGTGAGCCTCACCCATCACTTACTAAGTCAAATGTATTCATCATATGAAAACATAAACAATATAAACATTCTTATTGAAAAACTAGCATAAAAAATGTAAATAATTTAACCACAAACCATGAATGGTACTAAAATAGCACATTCACAATAAAACTCATTATAAACCCTTAAATAAAATAAGGTATGTAGTATCATAAGAGAACAACATTAATCAAGAATAATATCCAACAAATGATGTTGACATAAATGAAAATAATCTAAAAAATCATTAAAAATTTCTTGAGATAAATACTTTTTTTTTTACTTTAAAACCATTTATTTAAAAGAATGCATTATTTTAAAATAATTTTTTTATATAAATAAATATTTTAAACTATTAAAGTAATATTAAATACATTAAGGTTTCATGAAAGCAGAAAAATATGCTCATTCTTTATAAGTTAAAAAATATATTCATTTTTTATTTTTGTTGAAAAAGTCATAAAGTGCCTCGTTTGGAAAGCGATAAAAAGATTCCTTTAAAACCATTTATAAAAATAACATGGGTAAAAGGAAATTAAAAATTTGTAGGATAATAATAAAAAAAAATTAGAAAAAAATTTTAAGAAACATGGATGAGGATGATAAATATTCCCTAGTAGATACTTACATATAAACAATCCCGAATAATAATGTGATTGTGAAATTAACCATTACCTTGTAAATTATTTTAACTAAATGTTATTTAAACTCAGGTATAATGGTTTAAATCATGTTATTAATTTATACTATAACCATATACAAATCTATGATATCATATATTATCTTCTTATATATTTTTGTTAATAATATTTTGTTATTACCCTTGTTTCGGGTGTTAACTGCTTCATTTTACTATGCATGTTTTGTCGTGTAAGTCTTGTTTCTTATGAATAAGATATATTTATTTCAGATTTATAGTTATATTAAGTTCATATATATTATATTTACTCATTATATACATTTTTAAAATCATTCTTGAATGGTTAACATGTAAAATGAATCACATCATGCCATGGATATGGTAAGTCGTACGTACGCACAAGCGAAGATATCATTCCCTTAATGGTGAAAGGGTAAATAATCGAATGATATATTAATTATAAATAATAAATATCATGTCATATTTATAATTTAAATCCATTATATCCATCATTATACCTATCCAAATAAAGTGGTGATGAAAAACAAATTACACCACGGCGTGGAGATGATAAGCTATACGTACGCATGCCCTATGCTTTCATTTTTTATAGAATGGATAAAATGTAAAATTGTACCATAATAATAATAAAATATAATTACATATATTATAATGGAGTTATTACTCTAAAATGAAAATGAAACATTAAGAGGAAGTAGAATAAGATATGAACTTGAATGAATTGGTAAAAATGATTACCTCTTCTTTGACGGATTTACTTTAGATCTCTTCTTAAGGGATCTAGAGTTGGTATTTTTGGAAGAGAAGAACCTCCAGAACTTGTATATGAATGTTGGGAGGAGAACTAGTTAGTTTTATATCGATCTATAAGGCTCAAATTTGTATGAATAAGTGAGAGAGGAGGTGCCCTTTTATTATTGAGGTGAGGTTCACTTTTGGAAACTCTAAAAATATTATATTAATATAAATTAATTTTCGTCTAAAAATAGAAAAAATGTGAGTTATTTTGAATATAATATGTGAATGGGTAAAAATAATCTAAAACAATAATTTTTATACAAGTTTAGGTTATATTATTACCCTTATATTTGGGCTTTAACCCTTATTTAATTTCTTTAACTCTTACTGTGACAACATGTGTTTTTATTCCTTAAGGGATATTATAGTTACTATAAAATGATAAAATAACTATAAATGGATCATTTATGATATATTTTACTTCATCCCAAACAGTTGGAAGAATTTTATATTTTTATAAATTTTATGTCATTTAATAAACAATTATTTATTTTAATATAACATTAACGACAATTTTGATACAATTCATTACTTTGACTTTTACAAAAAATCAATAAAACAATATATATTCAAAAAATCACTTCTAATGTATAAATAACATGTAAGATTTATGTATAAAATTCATGTTTGATATTAATTGTTTAAAATTATAATTATTTTAAAAAAATTAATATCGTTTATTTGATATTTATATTCATTAACCAACAAATGCATCATCATTGTATAAGCCTTTAAGGTAATTATTTATTTCTAAAAAATTAAAAATAATTTATCATGATGAATATAAATATTTTATATTTAAAATTATTATTTATAGTTGAATTTATCTTCCATATAACCCTATATTAAAAATGATGTATTTATTAAATATATGAGTATGACATCTTTAGCTTTTTTTAAAATAAAATATAATAAATGTCATACTATCATATAAGTGGATTTAAAAGGTTATAATCTTATATCAAGGATGATTTTGGTCAACATCTGCTCATATAATGAAATTTGGATAGGTGTTAGGGTAATTCTCTAATATTTATAATATTAATTTTACCCTTAATGACTCGATTAACCTTTAACTGTGTTAATAAAAAATTACTAAAGTTACTATTCATAATATCCAAAAATAAAATAAACCTATTTAAATAACTTGAAAACACTGATTTCAAATATATAATCCATTTTTTAAAATTCAAAAAAATAATAATTTTTCAGTAATTAATTTAAAATTAATCATGTTGATGGAATTAGAAATTGAGTTTTTAAAGTGAAAATATTTAAAAGATTGAAATGTTTTTATATCCAAAATCAATGTGAAATTTATTCCAATGACTTAAATTTGATTAAATGATAAAAAAAAATTATATAATTATACTTCTAAACCAATCAAAAATATAATTTAACACTATAAATTATTTGGTTGAAAAACTATTTTCAACTAAAATTCAATATTTTATTACTATTCATAAAAACATGAAACTAATCAGAAACATACCAAAAATTCAACCGAAGTAAATTTTGATATTATTATTTGAAATAAAAAGTTTATTTTTTTCAAATACAATTTATAAAAGTTTCAAAAACTATATTTAAAATTAGTGCACCATCAAAAGGTGGAAAAACTTAATTTTTAGAAAAATATATCATTTTATGCTTAAAATTGGTTTTATTATTATCTTAAGCCTATCAAACTTATTGGGTGAATTTAAAAACCTTTTTTTAATATAATATATATATATATATATGTCATTAATATTTTTTCATAATAGTGATTAATTTAATTTATTATGATAAAATGTCATTGTGGGCATAAAAATAGTTCTTTAATAAAAACACATCATTTATATTCAATTGGTTTTTATTTTCATTTAAAATTAATTGGTAATAAATTAATCAATTTTATAGACATGTTTAAACTATATTTTCATAATTTAGTTAATCCTATTCACAACCTCCAACTTAACAACTAGTGTTAGAATAATAATAATTAATAGTATATCACGGTTCGTTTAAGGTCGGTGTTGCATGCAACGTAAGCTATTGAAGAAATTAAATTTATTTAAAAAATATACATATCATAAAATCTTGGGGTGTTAAACACAGAATATTACAAGATTTTAAAAGCAGTTTTACCCTCATATGAAGCCTTTAAATAATTTTTTAAGTGTTTTTTATAGAACAAAAATATTTTTTACATTAAAATACTCATAAATTATTATCTAAGTTAGTTTTATTATCATTAAAAATTAAGGATATTACATGGGTAATCCTATTACGAAATCTATAGTGACATAATCCCACTTCCATTATGTAATAGAAAAAGGTTGCAACAACCTAGTAAACCTATGATCCTTGGATATCGCCTACTGATAGGTGAAACATTATGCCACAAATCCCATTATCTCCTTCTTTAACCCTAGACACCAGCATTGTCTATGGAGATCATAATTATTATTTTAAAAATCAAGATGTACTACCTATTTAGACACATGGTACTCTCTCATCATCTCCTCACACATGCCCTAAGGAGCCTAGAGATAGCCACAAGAAAGAAGAATGCCACTGTTTCCAAGATACCATCCTGATGGTGGCTTTCCACCATATAATATATCCCTTAGAGATAAGAACTTTGTATTAGATAACTGATATCTCTTGATTTGGTCTAAAAAAAGAGGTATAATAGATTTCAAGCTCAGATTTTCTTTTCTATGAGACTCTTGAACATCTAGATATATGTCTGTACAGAGTTCCATCGTCTGACACTCACACCGAGACTCTTACACTACCTTTGTATTTGTCTTATTTCTCAAGGAATCAATAGCGATGTTTCCCTTTCCTGGAGTGTATTCTAGCTGAAAGTTGAAATACTATAGATACTTGACCCACCTCTTCTATATAATGTTTAATTCTCACTACGAAAAGATGTACTTGAGTATCTTGTGATCTATATACACTAAAAACCTTTTTCTAGAAGATAATACTACCAGTATCTCACAGTGTGTACTGCCACAACTAAATCTAGATCATGTTAAGAATATTTCCTCTTATGCAGTTTCAACTCCCTGGATCCATAAACAACCACCTGATCCTCTTGCATCTGAAATTATCTGAGTCAAACTCTAAAATAATCATAATATATGTTATATTCTTTACCTGGCACAAGTAAGGTGAAGATCGGTGTTGAGTTCATCCTACTCCTTAGCTCCTAGAAATCGATATTACAAGCATATGACCAAACAAACCTCACCCCTTTCTTGGTCAACCTAGACATCGGTGTTTCCAAATGGGAGAAGTCCTGGATAAAACACTGGTAATAGCCTACTTTTCACAAAAAACTACAAATCTCAAAGACATTCTTGGGAAACTCCCAAGATACCAAGACTCTAACCTTCTTTAGGTCCACACACACTTCAACCTCCAAGATAACATGACCCAAATAGTGCACCTTGTCAATATAAAAGTCACATTTAGATATATTGGCATAAATTCAATGTTCTATCAGTGTACTTATGATGATGTTAAGACATTGGGAATGACCATTAGTAGACTTAGAGTACACCAATTTGTATTCGATGAAAACCAAAAAAATATATCCAAGAATGGATGGAATATCTGATTCATCAAGTCCATGAAAACCACTAGTGTGTTTTTTATACCAAAAATCATCACCAAAAACTCATCCAAATCATGTTTTCTCTTAAAATTTATCTGGGGTATGTCTGACAGTCTCACCCTCAACTAATGGTACCCTAACCTCAATTTAATCTTGGATAAAATCTAGTCACCTCTCAACATATTAAAGAGATCATCGATACACATAAGGGGATACTAGTTCCTGGCCTTAAGATGGTTCAATCTTCTATAATCCGCACATAAGCACAAATTCTCACCAAGTTTTTTAGTTAAGAGAATGATAGATACCCATGTTAAATTATTGGGCCATATGAAATCATTAGACTCCAAAAATTATAACTAAACCTTCAAATCTCAAAGATCCACAGTCCAATCCTATAAGTTATGATATAAACTGTCTCAAATGCTAGCACCAACTTGATAGTGAACTCGATCTCCCACTCAGGTGGTGAGCTGAAAAAAATCATCAGGAAAGACATACTAAAAATGGTCCACTACTAGAGGAAAAGTTCTCTATTATATCTCACCATCATCCAGAATAAGGTCTAATATCTAATCCATGAGGAAATACAATCTGCACTAAATTGGTCCTATATGACCAGTATGAAGATCACATTCATCGTGGTGAACATGGTTTACCTTTATAGTGATAGGAAAATCACTCTCCTATAATAACAATCTATATAATACTAGTATAGAACTAGCTAATCCATACCCAGAATCAAATTGAATCCTACCATTTTAAACTTTAAAATCTCTCAAAGGAAACATAAGCCACTAATTTCAATAGAACATTCCTTACGACATCTGATACCCTTTGACCGCACTCTCAATGGTGTTTTGATGGTCACAATACCATAAAATATCTCAAAAACCAAACCCAAAACATTTTTAAATTGATCTAATAAAAAGGAATGTGATACTCATGTATCAAACAAAACACAATAAGGGGTAGATGATACAAGGATCATACCTTTGACAGTAGAAGGTCCTACATCCAAACTACTTGGAATAGACTGAATAACATGCATCTTAAATTCCCCTCTACCCTAGGATCCATTATAAATCGCCTATGATTCGCCCTTTTATTTGTACTTCAATTCTTATGTTAGGGTTATTCATCCTCTACCCCAGTATGAGAATCCAGTAGAACTCCAAATATTCGTCTGGTTAGGGGTAGCTGAGTCTTTCCCGAACTGATCTACTTTCCCTGATCCTCTTCCACCACTCGACTATTGAGGGGTCTTATAGAACCTATGAATATGGATCGTGTCACCGCAAGTGAAGCACTTCATAGTAGGATAAGGAAACTATTTGTGCATGTGTCCATCCCTACCACCCGAAAAACACTACATTGGTATACGGTCCGAAGATATCTTCCCACTCCCATGGCTTATCTGACCGATACTTCCCTAGTAGTAACTATTAAATTAGAATATCTTGCTTCTTAAAGAACATCTCCCTGATCACCATGCTGAGAATGCATATTCATCTCTAGGGTCCTCCTTTAGGTTCCCTTTCACGATGAGATCCATATTCATTACATCAACAAAGTTACTCTGGAGAAAAACGTTCACCTGTGACTATCTCATAATGAATAACATCCTAGAAACACTTCATTATGGCATCTCATTGGATACTAAGGATAGAGGAAAATGTTGCAGGTTGGTGAATCATCTAGTATAATGTATTACTGACATGATCCTCAGCATCAGGTGCATGAATTCCCAATCCCTCTTATCCCTCATCATATTTGGTAGTATGACCCACTAGTTCTTGACCAATCCTCGAATCATATAAGCATAAATATTAACCCCCTTATCTATGGGTGTCATGAGGTGCTTGAAGATAGTCTGGAATGAATCAATCAATAACTCATCTATATGGGTACCTCTATCTATTGTGAACATAGGTGGTTGATATATTTGAAACTCCCTATTCAGCTCATACATCGAAGGTACGGTACAAGTAGTCTCTCTTCCCATGGATATCATGACCCTTAGAAAACTATCACAAATATTCCATGGGGACATCGGAAGTTTTTTCCTAGAAATATGAGGACCATATTGATTAACACTCTCCTGAAACTCAAATCGAAGATGAAATGGACGTATTAACACTACAAGGTTTAATGAACTCTTTAGAACACATATACACAACAAGAACAAACTCAAAAGGTGAAAAAAACAATAAATAACTATAGTCTAAAGTTACTCTATGCTTGGATTAATAAGTGAATTGGAATATCATAAAAGTTTCTTTTAATAATTTTTATCAAATATATCAAGGGTTTACAATTCAAATTTTTTAGAAATGCATATCACATGTAATAAAAATATCCCTAGATTGAATAATTCAGGTCAACATATATCCTACATGCCTACCATGATGCATGCATGCTCACCTAGTGCCATACCAAACAATGAATAAAATATCAATAAATAGTAACATCACACAAAAAGTGAATCAAAAAAGGTAAAATAACCTCAAAATTATAACAAGTGAATAACATGAACAATAAACCCACCCCTGGGTACTTGGGTTTCTCCTACACATGGGTTATCTACTCTCATGCACAAGCTCATTACCAAGCACCAGCACATCCTAGTCTCTTATCTACCATTCCTAAATAGTAAATCAATAGAAAATACCTGCTCGGATACCAATTTTTAATTTTACAATCCCAATACTCCCTCATGTGACTGATTCGGGTCATTACTAGACCTTAGGTTCACCTCCTTATATTATAGAGGTTGTTGACTGGAAACAAGGGTATTAGAAGTATAATAGATACACTATACCCTCAGGTAAAAAGTTGTAATAATAGTGTAAAAAATAAATAATCAACCTTAAAACTCCAAAAAAATAAATAATAAATCCATAACAATTCAATTAATAATAAAAAAGTCATGTCATTCTATAATTTATGAAAATCTAAGTGACATGCTGAAACTCATACAAGTAAACTAAAAATAGATTCCAAATAATTCTAAAAAACAATCCCAAAATTCATGTCTAGTCTTGTATCTATTCCATAACCCCACATATAAAGCACACAATCAAGCACAGGGCCCTTTCCCGCTTTCTATACCCGAATTTATAAAATATGCTCGGGTACCAAGCAACGGCCCGAATAGGGTGTGAGTACAGCTCAATAAGATGACAACCATGGTCTCTAAACAATCTAGAATGAATGAAATAGTTCATGAATTACTATGATAAATAGGGGAATTAATTCATAAATTATGACAGAACATCAAATGAAATTGTTGAACCTTGAGCAGCAGGGTGATGCTTGTGTCAGCTAAACCCGCTTTGTCTTGATGTCAAAGCATCTCTAAGGATGTTGTGAAAATGTTCCAACCATAACTATCACCCCCAGGGTGTATCCCACAAAGAAACAAATCATAACTAGGTTCAATCCCTATAAGAATTTTAGAATAACCAGGCACAAGACCTATAATAATTACATCATAACCGAGCATAATCCCTATAAGCATTACAACATAATCAGGCACAAGCCCTATAAAAATTACATCATAACTAGTAACAAGCCTTTTAATCATTAAAACATAACTGAAAATCATAACAAGATAATAATTCAAGCTAACAAACACATATCTATGCAACAAGCATATAAATATACATCATTATAGTCCACTTTAGTGATTTCATCAAACAACCAAGTAGTAACCATTTATTATATTGAGCCAAGTTTCTAATTATCATCATAGTTATTACAATACCTTTTCAAGTATCAATTAAACACATTATTCATTATCATTCCATTATACCCATGATACACTAGTTTATCATGCCTAATCCATTTAAATGGAAATTAATATTTTCCAGACATGTGATGCATATTCAATCCAATTACCCAATTTCTATATTATATCAATTCCTAGGTAATCCAAAACCCACATTAACAATATGAATTCATCACAATTACAAGGAAAGAACACATCTCAGGCAGCCACAGGTCTGGTATCAATGACAATGGACCCAATGGGGTCAATGGAAGGCATGGGAAATGAATTTATTAAATAAATAACTACCATGTTAGTTAGGTTGTGATCATGATGTGCCTTCATGATCACACTTATTACACATACTAGAAAAAAAATGTTTAGGAGGTGTTTTATATCACATACCCGAAAAGAAAATTATATGAAGAAAATTCATCAATAACCAAGGTAAAATAAGTTGGGGTGGTAATTGGGTGGTTAAAACACCTCATAATCCCACATGAAACCAAGGATCAAATCCTGTTAGTGGGATATTTCTAGGTTACTATAATAGTACACCAGTAGGTATTATGTGGTATTATATCATCAAGAACTATTCATCTAATTTGGGCCTTTGGGCCATCGATTTGGTCCTACATGCCATAGATCATTTGGTCTACCATTGGCCTTTGGGCCACAAGACATTTAGGCTACCTCATTCCCCTGATCCATGAAATTTTGGGCTAAAAGACCATGAAGCTAGTTCGAGAAGACCACACAAGAGTATGCCCCAAAATAGGATTCAAAGTAAGTAGTATCCACCAAAGTAGAGCTAAAAAAATTATAAGAATGAGAGGGTATGACAATTGACATTGGTACTAGGAACCATGTAGATATATATGGGGTAATGCTAGCCGATTATCCGTGCGAGGTGGAGAGTTAAGTTCCTTTAATGATGAAAATACTAGGGAGAGGCAGATCCAATGTATTCAGGTATTTGGGCCTTTGGGTCATGTATTGAGCATTGTACCTCTGATCCTTTGGGTCATGTACTAGGACTTGTGCCTCTGGGCCTACGGGTCATGTAATGGTTCCGTCTCAACCCTTCTTGAAAAAGTGGGATTGTACAAACTAAATAAAAATCTTAAAGGGATTTGGGCCAGGTTGACTACCACCAAGGTATAACTAGTTTCCTCCACCCTTCCCTTCAATGAAGACTAAGGAACTCTGTCATCACATGACATTAATTTTTTATCGAGGTTTTTTATTCTTGGTCTAGGGTTCTCTCCAAGGGAAAACTAGAAAAACATGAAGGATAAAAGGCACCAATAGGATTATTTTCACCTTTCTAACTCCATAACACTAAGATCTAGTAGAAACTTCATTTGGATTAAGATTAATCCCATAAATTTCAAAGGGAGTTCTAGAATTCAAGAAGAAATGGGGTGTATGATATGATAAATTTCATTCATTGGGGTAAATAAAAACTTCTTGACATACCCCATACATGATATGAATATGGGTTTCATGTTTTGAATCCTAGATTTTTAACTTATACTAAAAAATTTGACGCCTCATCTTTAAAAACCAAATTACTAGTTCATGTTGTGAAATACATGTTCACACTATCTACAAAAAATCCAGGGACCAAAGGAAAATCATTGGTTCTTAACTTAACCATTTATGGCCTGAAAAAAATTCATGAGGTTTTTATAGAATATTTCGTGTCGTGAATTGAAAATTCCTAGTGTGAATTACTCATGTTACCAGATTCCCTTCTCCCTTAATTTTCCCCCTATGAACACCTCCAGAACGCTTACCCACATGGGTAAAAGGACTTGATTACTAAGGTTCAAACAAAAGAAACCCAACTCAAGGAGGTTTGACCAAGAACTTAGACAGGAACGTACCTGAAAAAATATGGGATCTTACAACACTGCCTAAGAAATTCTTTAAGTATGTCTTGGGATTGATGGGAGACCTCTCTGTAATCTTCGCAAAAACTAGTTATTTGAATCCTAATTTCTACTTTAAATATTCTTTGGTAAAATTCCATAATGAAATAGTTTTAAAATTATTCCTAATTTTCAAAAAAAAAATCTAAGACAAAAAACCAATTTAAAGCATTTCTTTTAAGATAGAATGGGAACAATATCATTTTAAGTTCATTTTCATTTAGCTATTTTTGTGGTAATTGTTTCACTGCATTATAGAAATACCTAATGAAAGATAATGAGTCTCTATTAGTTAATCCATGAAATGATGGAATTATTTAAATATAAGGTTGTTTCATCTCATAATTTAGAGGTCTAGAAGTTAATCTAATGAATGATGGATTTCATGACACTTAAGGAAGTTGAAAATCCATCATTTTATATCTCTTAATATTTTCATGAATGATATTAGGTTGAAGTTTTTTTTCACTCCCCAGAGGGAATCTCTATCTCTCTCTATCTCTCTCTTAGGTTCTTTATTCCTATTTTGTAACAAACCAACCCAAGTCAACTAGACATGCCACCCGAGTCATTCCATTATGGTGGTGAGGTACATCAAAGATAGCAGAAACAATTCTTGAGTATAACAAAACAATACAAAAAACTAGAGTACAATGTGGAAGAAAAAGATACATCCAAAATACATACGATCCAAGACAAACTATCCAAACCAGAAATTATGGAAATACTGGATCAACAAGTCTTCTTTTTATCAACCATCGCCTCCAAACAATACTGATGTGAAGGCAATGATAAAAAGAGAATTCAGAATGTTGAAAAATTCCCTTTCCTTTACCTAGGTCCTACCAAACAACATCTACAGGATCTTATAAGAAAAAGTAGTGTGTGAGCACAAATCTCATTAATATTCCACAATAAAATCTATACAATGTCTAATATCAAGAATGCAACAATTTTATCTTTAAAACAAATACAGTTTTCTGAATAATTTTCATAAGTCAAACCATTTTTAAATCATCCCTTTGTTTTTCATAAAATACATTCATATTCTTAAATAAAGGAATATGAAAAGTATAAGTAATAAAGCATGAGAGCATAGTCAATATAATTCATGAATACACCATATGGTAAACATGTAAGAAAATAACCATAACTAATCCATCATGTGAAATAAAGTGAGAAAATAACCATGAATAATCCATCATGTGAAAAAAAGGGATAAAATAACCATGACCAATCCATCATATGAAACAAATTGATAAAATAACCATGACCAATCCATCATGTGAAAATAAGTGAGAAAATAACACTAACTAATCCATTATGTTAAAGTCCAATCATAAATAACAAAGCACACTATTTGGGATCTGGCCAAGGGGTATATGTTCTAAACATAATAATAAATTCCCAATCCAGGCCTATAGTGGATCCAACCAATATAACCTTTAGTGACATTAGGCACACTAAAGTGAAAGAAAACCTCTAGTGGCATTATACACACTATGAGTGACATTTCTATTCCCAACGCACCCAAGGTTCACAATGTGATAAGTTTTTCTAAATCCAATTAAAAACCAAGATCAAAATTTATAAAACATTTTAAAAGGAAATCCAACCTACTTCAGTACTTGAAAACACATTTTTAAACCAAAACCACCATTCAATCATTTTATCAAACACTTAGTGTCCACAAACCCTTTTAAAGAAAATCCCTTTTAAAAACATGATTCCTTTCCAAAAAACCATTATAAATAAAAAATAAATTCAATTCAAGTAATAAACCAAAGGAATTTGCAAGATTAATAATCAATTCATAATTATCCCTTTGTATAGAAACACCTACCTCATGAACAAAGGTATAACTAATCGCCTTGGAAAATAGAGACTGAGGAAGAGTATATAGATTCCTCATGATCCTCGATCCATAATAAACACATAAATCCTATGAATAACCCATTAAATCTAAGATTCATAGAGCCATCAGGTTTCATAAGATGATAGGAGAAGATATTCAATGAGGATCTTTGAAGAAACAGAAAAACTAGATAAAAATACAACATGCCTTGAGTTTATCCATCAAAAATGAAGGGAATCCACTTAGAATCCCAAGGAAGAAGCCTATCAAGCACTGAGGGAGGAATAGGTCGAGCCAATATGATATTATCACTACAGGAAAATTGCAAATTCATGGCGGTTATTTTTGGATATGGTGGTGATTTAAACTGCCGCTATATTCTTGTACGGCGGTTTCTGAAAACCGTCGCTAAATTTCGTGTCAGGAAACTATTAGCAGCGGTTAAAACAGTTTAGCGGTGGTTTATGGGAATCTTCATAGTTGGCACATTTTCCCGGGGGTTATAATGTTTTTAGGGGCAGTTTTTTAGGGTAGGGATTACTTTTTTTAGCTACGGTTAAAACTTCTGCTAAAAAAGTAATGGCCTGCACGGAAAAACTGCCGAGAAAAACATTATAATCGCCACAAAAAAAAGCACTGAAGATGGGACATTGTAGTGACAGTTAAAACCGCCGCTAGATTTAAGACCGTAGCAGCGGTTAAAACTGATGCTAATAGAAAAATACATACATTTAGAGGTGGTTAAACTCACCGCTAAATGTACCTATTACAATTAGCGGCAGTTAAAACCGCCGCTAAAAAGTAGATTTACAGAAAAATAGTTTTTGGAGCCCCTGTACCACTTCCCTAAAAAAACCATTCCAAGAATACCAAAAGAACAACAGAATACATACTACAGTCAATATGAAAAGATATTTTCATCATATTATACTTTAGGGGAACTTGGGTTGATATCCAATCCTTGGTTGAGTTCACATACAAATAAAACAAGAATTCAATTCAAATGACACATTTTGATGCTCTTTATGGTTGGATGTTTCATTCACTAATATGTTAGCATTAGGATGGGAGGTAGTAATTGTGGGTCGTTCATGATTTTAGAGGCATTTGTGAGATTTTACTAGATCAAGAATCATTTAATCACTTCTCATTTAAAATAGTGATCATATGAAAATGGTAGTAGGAAACACATGGAATTCATTGTGGGTGTTTGAGTTTTATTGTGGGAGAATCCTTAATTAGGGAATCAATGATTTTAGAAGCAAAGGATGCTGGCACCGAAGTTTATGGGGTTGTTCAGGATTATCAATAGTGTCATGATAGTGGAATTCTATTTGGAATTTCCTCCACAATATCAAGGAATGTGTGATGTTTTATATGTCTGTTATATTTAGTTGTGCATTCTCGATCAAAATTATGTGATCAGCTATGAATAATTTCAGTTGGAGCCTTACCCAACATTTTTGGAGCATTCGGTGTGAATCATGGACTATAGTGAGAAAATGTTTTGAAGAAAGATGATGTCACTTGTTAGAGTCATATGGGAGCATGGACGTACTCATGAAGAGTCTTACAAGTGATAATATGATACGTGAGCTCAATAGCCCTAGTTTTTTGGGTGTGAAATATAGAGTCACTACTCAATGATGATAAATCCTAAGAGGGGGAGATTATAATGACTTGAAGTTTTCTAGGGGCCTTAAGCCTTACATTATACCCTTATTTAATTGTTTATGAGATATTATTTTATTGGGTGAATTCTTAGGTTGTTTGTTTTCGGGTTTTAAGATTTATAGAGGCCTTTAAATGGTTGCATGATAGAAAAATGGTCATGGGAAACCATGTGGTTCTCCCCATAAAACCATGTGGCTTGGTTGAAGAAGGATACTAGGTGGGATATGGTTAGAACATAGTCATAGATGATCATGAATCATTTACCTTGAAATATATGTGTCTCAGAATAGAGGAAAAAATAATTGTTAGCACACAATTTACCAAATGAGAATATTCATTCGTTGATGATGTTCTAGAATCTCATATTCAAATAAGGAAGAATGGAGAGAAATGAGTCTCAGGGAAAGTAGAAAAGACCAAGAGTATCATGAATACGAGGGAAAGTAGAAAATTTTGATATTTAATATTTTTAAATGTTAGAAATGGAAATGTAGTGGTAAATTCATTGGGCTAGAAAATGTAGGATAAGTTATTATAATGAAAAAATGAATTTAGGAAAAATAAATCATAAAAAATGAATCATCACAATAAAGAGTCGACATATATGGTGCATACCACACTTGAGAAATCAAGACATAAAAGGAAACATCAGAAATCAATAAAATACATAAAAGGAAACATGAAAAATCAATAAAATGTTAGGTCACGAAAATGTTTGGTGGCAACTATGTCCCACAAATGATACATATACAAACCGAATGTTACAATATTTGTCCAACATATCAACAATACTACTAATCACTGTCTGATGATGAACACATATCATCACCCTCTCCACCTCCATCTCTACTTCTTACTACCACCTGTAAGAACATTATATTGAAAATTAAATAATTTTTCATACTTATATTTAAACTTAAAACCAATAAAAGTTTGAAAACTAAATGATTTTGAATTTTTGTGATTTACCTGCTCACCACCATTCGATGAAATACCACCAGGGGGATATCTTCTCATCTGCTGACGTATATCAGTCAACGCTTTCTACAAAGCAGATATTTGATCCCCCTGGTCTTGAATTGTGTTTCGTAGAGAAACAATCTCTCTCTAAGCAACTCCGGGTATGGAATGACTAAAAACAGAAGTAGATGCAGCTATAATCCCTGATGGCCTACCAAAGACCTCAGATGGTATGGGTCCCAAACCCATCCTGCACACTCTACCAAGATGCTCCTTCCCAAGGACTTTAGTAACCGGTTCATCCTCGGAGACTGAGTAGGACTGCCCAAGATTGGCATCCCATAGTTCATTAATCTTTACCAATAAATAAAATATCGATATATATTAACATAGTAAAAACTGATAATAAGTTATTGTAATGAAAAAATGAGTTCATACCCCAACTTCTTTGGTAGGCTCATTAACAAAACTTCCATCAGATTTTTTGTGAACATCCAACCACACTTCAGTTCGGGATGTTTCATGCCCTAAACACTGTGACTGCATTAAACAAAGATAAATTAGAAATTTAATATATTAAATATATAATATTGTCATATAAATATTTAAACTGATGAAAAGATTACCAGAGTTGATCAGCTTCTAGAAAAGCTTTTTGACCCCGTAGTGTGAGGGATGACTTGCTTAGCTCGGCTTGACACATTCTTTCTTGAAAGATCCTGAAATAAATAAAATGCAATTAAATAGTAATTTATTCAATGTCATATCCTCTTCATATACATGTATAAATGTAAAATGAAGTTAATATAATAATATATATTTAAATACCATCTGCTTCTCATCACGATGTCTGTCAACAAAAACTTTCCATTCTTCTTTGGGTACCCCATTGGGTATCTTCTCATACATTTGTTGGACGGTCAATGAAGTATCGTTGACATCACTCCTCAATCTCCATTTTAAGTCTTTCCATTTCTTACCAAAAATTTTCAATGTCCACTTTCGTGCTATCACATCAGAAACTGTAAAGTGGAAAAACATTTGTATGCAGAAATTTATTTTGAATATATTAATAACATGACATTCAATTACACCATAATGTATTAAAATTACCTTTATTTGGGAATCAAAAACTTCATTTTTTTCAACTTGGAGGCATATGTATCCAATCATCATAAGAAATAGGAAGTGAAATGGGCTTCGCAACCAGCTGGCCTAGAATTTTGCAAAGTAATCTCATGGCATCATCCGTAGGGACCCTATATGAATCAAATAGGACAAATATCTTCTCTCCATTCATATTCCACACATCTGAACTTTTTATAATTTTCTCCATAGTTGAATTTTTTTTATCTTTAATGAACAAATAATTAGTATAAAAAAGTGAAATAAATTTATTTATATTAAAATTTGTACCTATAACAGTGACCCTCCAGTATGCTCGTGATGAACTAGAAGTGGTGCACCACTGCCCCACTACTGAGGCTACTAAAGGGGGATTCAATGAATTAGATTCTAAAGGGATGCTCATAGAGGGTCTGTGAGATGTTTCAGGGGGAGATGGTGCCAGGGGGCAGGTAGTTGGTGGCTCAAATGCCATAGGGAGGGAGAAAGATGGATCGTCATCTGTCGCAAGAGTGGATGAAACAGTGTATCGCTTCCTTCTTGGAATTCCTGTCATTTAATCAAATAAAATTAAGTTCATAACATATATTTCAAAAAAAAAATTCAGAAATTTTTTTTAAAAATGATAATAGATTCCCCGTACTAACAAACAAAATATACATAACAATGATAATGAATGACTACACAAATGAAATAAGTGGTTGCTTAATGAACAAATAATTGTACATACAATCATTTTCCCCTCCAATAATGTCGGTTTCCTACTCCATTACTTCATCCACTTCATTCATCCTTTCTAGAATAATATTTTTAATATCATGATGGATAAATAATTATGCTTTTTGTTGTTGATGATATTCAATTTCATAGGTCAAATATTCCACTTCATCACCCATATCATGCAAATCTCTTTGTATTGCGTGAGTAACTACACTCAACCCTTCATCCACAACATCATTCACATAATATAACATTTTTTTCTTGCGATGATAAGATATATGGATCATGCAGTTCACGATCACCAACATCCATCAAGCGAGAGAAGTTCACAGAAGTAAATTGCAAGGAATCTCTTTTAACACCTCTGATAATATCTACCCAACTGCATTTGAATAAAAACAACTAAAAAATGCTCATGGTTGTTTAATTAAATAATATAAGTTAGCTTTCCATAGTATCCCACTTCAGCAGATGTAAATATACCACTATTATGTGTTTTCAAACCCTCCTCTCGATTGACTGTGCGAAATCTAAATCCATTCACGTTGTAAGCGTCGAACTTTCTAACTTGTTTTAGAGGACCTCAAGCAAGAAAATTCAAATCTTCTGATAACTCTGCTCAAGTATCAATATTCATGATCTAAAAAAAGAAATATACTTTATTAGATTTAAAAAATATATGTGTCAAACTAATATTCGTATTTATTGCAATATTTATGAACTTACACGTCATGAAAATCATTCTACAAGCTCTTTATTAACAACTTTCATTATATCTTTCTCATTTTGTTTTTAGATTCTCATTCATCTCTTTGTTTGTGTCCTCAACTCTTCAATAAATGGATCTGCAATTTCACTATTCAGTAGCACATATCTATGTGCCTATAATAATTCCAATTCTATCAGTGTCACGTTTGAGGTCCTCCCAACTAATCAACCAATAGCAGGAAATATTTTTGATTTATGATGTATTTGAGATTGATTCGATGTGTCATCAACACTTCTAACTCAGTTAAATCTTGTCTCAATATCATTTAAGTATCTAGAACAAAAGGTAATACACTCCTCAGTAAAATATCCTTCAACAATAGATCCTTCTGGTTGAGCTTTATTTCTCACGTATGATTTCAAATGCCCAAGATATCTGTGAAATAAAATAAACATAATTATGCATTTAATTAATTGAAAAAAAATTGTTTACTTAACTGAAAAACATATAAATAAAGTACCTCTCAATTTGATACATCCATTGATAATGAACGGGACCTCCTAATTTAGATTTCTCAATCAAATGCACAGTTAAACGCATCATGACAGTAAAAAACGATGGAGGAAAGATCATCTCCATTGCACAAAGGGTCAATACAAACCTCTCCGGGAGGTTGTTAATCTAAAATGGATGTAGAAATTTATCACATAGTTGTCTGAAAAATGTACATAATTGGAGTACAACAGCAATAACTTTTTTAGGTAATAATGTACGCAATGCCAATGGTAGTAACTATTGTAACAAAATATGTGAATTCTTACTTTTCAATCCATGCAACTTACGATTTTTCAAGTCAACACACCTCGAGATGTTACTTGAATACCCATTAGATACCTTCCCATTCTTCAAAAATAGAATTAATGTATCTTTATCCCTATTTTTCATTGTGAAAATTATTGTAGGATACTTTACATTATCATCTGGACAAAGATCACGTTTTATGTTCATTACTTGTAAGTATTTGTGAGTATTGAGATGATCCTTCGACTTTCCATGCTCATTAAGAAATGTAAAAATCAAATTGTCACAAACATTCTTCACAATATGCATCACAACAAGATTATGCCTCAATAAATTAAATTCCCAATATGGAAGTTTAAAGAATATACTTTTTTTCTTCCATTGTTGTGTTCTGATTTCACTTGACGATGCACTTCGAACCTGTTTCCTGCTATCATTCAAATGATGAACCTTCCCAAATTCTGTTTCAACATTTTCAAGTTGTGTCCATATTTCAGAACCAGTTAACAACTTTGGAGGTGGTCTACGATCAATGAAACCGTTAAATTTTGATCTGTTCAGCCGAAATCTATGAGATGCATCAAGAAATCTTCGATGGCACAAGAATCACCATTTTCTACTGTGAGGTAGCTGTTTGGGCTCAAAAACAAAGTTACAAATAGGAAAAGAAAAACCCATGTAAATGTTCCCACCAGATAAATTCCCAAGCCCATGTAAGTCACTAATGGTCCACATTAAAGCAGTATGCATTTTGAACATTGTTTTAGAAGAAGCATCAAATGTCTCAACACTGTTGCTCTATAACTCCTGTAATTCTTCAATAAAAGGCTCCAAGTATACATCAATATCATTTCCTAGAATTTTTTTTCTAATAATAATCATCAAAATGATAAATGATGTTTGTTTCATACAAATCCATGGAGGCAGATTATAAGGGATAAAAAAACTGGCCAAATGTTATAACTGGTACTCAAAGTCCCAAATGGGATGAATCCATTAGTAGCCAATCCCAATCGAACATTCCTAAGATCAGCTGAGAAATATGGATGTAATGAATCAAATGTCTTCCATTATTTTTAATCTCATGGATGTCTCATTAAACCATCATTGTTATTATCTATAGAATGTCACTTCATGTGTTCGGTGGTTTTCGATGACATGAATAATCTTTGCAATCGAGGATTTAAAGGAAAGTAATGCAAAAACTTTGTAGGTGTGTTCCCTTTCTTCTTCTTCATGAAAGTATGTTGATTTAGACTTCCAACATCACCCATTGACTGCCATCTAGAAGAAGAAAATTTTTTTCAATTCTATCTACTTGAATAATCTCACCAATAAAGCATACAATCATTGCAACACACATGTATTTTTGTATAATTTAGACCAAGCATGTTAACAAATTTTTTCATATCATAAAAATACTCGGGGATTTTTGCTTTATAAAATTCATCATGCAACAATTCCAATATCATGTACATTGCCTTATTTTTAATTCCATATATACATTTGATATGGTGCAACTTTAGTAGAAAAGAAAGCTTTGAATATTTCAAACATCCATTATAAAACTCTTGATTTTCATCATCAACTAAATCATGAAACGTATTTTCCTCAGTGAAGTTTTCTCTTACATTTGTCTCCACAGAAAAAAAAGAAGAGGATCCAATGATATGTTACAATCTTGATCTGGTTGTGTTACAGTCTCAAAAACATCACTAGTCACGTTGCAATTTGTCGCACCCTCATCTGGTTGTTTTGTTATGTTTTGATGTTGATAGTGGTTTCTTGTAGTGTCTAATGCATCATTTATGAGGTTTTTCATTTCATTTTCCATTTTCGATGAAGTTGGAAGCTCATTCTGTGGATGAACATCAGTGCTCAACCTTTCTGTAACATTCAATTCTCCATGCCAAATTCAACACAAATATTGACCAGGGAATTGCTTTAGTATTAAATGTTCATAAACTTAATCTCTTTTCAACCATATTCTAAATTTACATTTAGGAAATTTAATCTTATTCTCCCTTAAATGGATTGATTGGAAATTGAAAAATATAAAAACTTCTTCAAACCCTTAACATACTGAGTTGTGTTCCTCAGTAATGTGATCCAGCTTTTATCCATGTATATCACAATGTACCTACACAATATAAAAAAAATTAAAACACAGTTATTACTAAATAGGTAAAGAGATTCATATATACTAGTTAAAAAAATATATAAATATGTTACATAATTTTTTCCTATATAAATACATATGGTAAATCACCCACTAGAAAACCAAAGTACATATGTTCATGCATGTGTATGCTTGTACACATGTGATTACAAAATCACTTGAATAAACAAGAAGATAGTGAGTTGTTTCTTAGGAAATGTACATTTTAAAAAGTTTTTTTCATGCATATTAAATATTTCATATATAAAAAAGAAGGCCATGTAGTGTATTAAATACATGCATGATGTTTGAAAAATGCATGTGAAATATTTTTTGTCTAATCAGTGTGTAGTGATTTGAGACTGAAGTTGGGACAGGTTTATCATCAATGATTCAGAATATTTTTGTATCATAGTTTTCAAGGTTAAGTGAGGTCGAGTCTTCAGTAGAAGAAGGAATAGATCAATCAGTATTATACTAAGACAACTGATTATATTTAGGGATCATATATATTTGAGCAATTTAATCATTAGTAAAAAAGTTAAGAGTTAAGCTGAAGCATTATATTACAAGTCAACTTGCAGAGCATTGAGATATTTTTCAAGTTGATCATTCTAATATAGTAGTTAGTTGAATTGGAAGTATTATCTTCTATAATTCATGAGATTATACTGAACTGACTTTCATGAAAAGTTATTAATTATATTCAGTTTTAAGTCATTTACTTTTAGTTGAAGTGAGCAAGTGCTGAATAAATTTATTCTTGGTGGCTCAAAGAGGAAGATCAATTTTTGTGTTGTAGTGGCAGCCTGAATATCTTATTATCTTACTCATTATGTAAGTGTTGTAATTTTGAAACACTAGAGGGAGTCAGTATAAAGAACACTGGTGGGATTTCAGTATAATTTGGGAAAAGTTTCATACCTACCCACCAAGGTTCCAGGGTGATACCTGACCATCCCACTTGTAATTTTTGATTGACTCATAGTGGAGAATTTGTCTCTCAGATCATCTCGAACACAAAAAGTACGTAGTCACCCACATTGGGGGAGAACCTTGTAAAAATATTGTGTGTTATGTTTCATTTTCTTGTTTTCTTTCATGTGGTATAATTGTGGTTGTTAACAAGAAAGACCCATTCACTTTAACAAGTTCGGAGGTTTGATTTAAAAAGGGGGTTAGATAAAAGAAAAGAAAACTGGTAAAAACTTGTGTACACCAATTCACCCCCACCCTTAGTGTACATGCATGATCCACTAGAAATATCAATGGACTATATCATAAGGTATGATATAAATATTTTTTATGGTACAACATAGAAAAAAGCAATGCATGATATAAGATTTTTGGGTATATCGTTTCTTACAATATAAAGATATCATAATTCACTACCTTGGCCTATTGTATTCTATTACATGGGAATATCATAGATCATAGAATCATAATGTACAATTCATAGAGCATAGAATCATAATGTACAATTCATATATCTTTATATGATTCAATGGCATCCAAATGTTAATATGTTAACATCTAAATCATTCTTCCATGTAAAATATCATTAACAATTAGGAAATCAATGAACATAAGAGTTAAGTGGATGAATAGAGGGTTACAAACCATTATAACCACATTCCATTTAATCATGTGTTATGTAACACATGAGTAAATTCATGGAACTCAAGTATTATCCTTGAGGGACCTTATAATGAAGTGATCACCATGATATGGGGCGGTGTTCAAGATTAACTTTCCTACTTCTAAATCTCCAATATGGTGAGATTTATTCTTCTTTGTCACAACCTAACCCGTACCGGGGTTCGAGTCGCAACTAACCCAAGCCCGCCTCTATAGACCAGGGGCTGGCGACTAGCGCCGAAGGCACAACAAACTAGGGGAGGCCTTTGCCTAAGAAATTGTACACAAAAACGCATCCAACTCAATGAAAAAGTGCAAAGAAAGGGAATATAAGATACAATACTGCTACAAAAGGGGAACCAACATACATGCATCGACCTCTAACCAGTACAAGTAAAGTGATGACAAGAAAACTGAGCAGTAAAAGGGGAAAAACATGCACCCAACTAGAAAGGTGCCACAACCTGGTAACAGGTAAAACAAAGGTAAACTGCTGGTGAGTATCACACCCAGAAAGTCCTGCTACGGCCACTGAACGCAGCCCAAGCTCCTGTTTCCTCTACGCTCCTCCGTAGTCTCGACTGACATGTCCGTCGTCTGCAAGGGCACACCAAGTGCGGGCAAAGCCCAAGCAGGGGTGAGTATAAAAATAATCAGTAGGATACCCCGAAAGCTCGAGGGAGTAATAAGGGAGGTACTAAAATGGTGAGAAGTATAAAGAGAAAAGAACAGTGTAAGGGTGCAAAAGAGAGAGAGTGTAGATCAACCCAATAAGAGAAAGGAAGCAGACTCGTCCAAACGCAAGGAGCTAGAGACGGTGAGAAGACGAACTTATCGTCGAATCTTCACTGCCTATAGTAGGAGAGTAGACTCATCCAACAAAGAGGAGCTAGACACGGAAAGCACGTGGCATACCCCGCGCATCTTCACCCCTCCTAGAAGGAGAGTAACTAAACCCAAGGAGTGGGAACAACAATAGGATGTGTATATATATGCTCAATGAGAAACCCAAATGAGTGTATACGGGGATCTCTACCTCCAAGCTCAGCCCAAGAAGAGTCACCAATAGTTCAAAGGACATCCAACACTGAACCCAAACATCCTGCACGTCAACCTAGGAGGTAAAAGTCAAAGGGGCTCAATCACCGCACATCGATACAATCCGCTTTGGGCGGCACTGACTCACCCGCACGACTTTTAGGTCGCATCGCAAGGACACGTCTCGGTGGGAAAATCTCCCCTCGTCCTTGTATGTCCTAAGGTCACGTCAAATCTGTCACAACACTGAACCATACAAACAAGGGTCCCTCTCTGGTAGTCACGGAGAAAAGTCACTGACTAGTCTCATAAGAAGACCGGAGTCTGAAATGCCAACGGGTGACCCACTACCTAGCCCTGCTGGAGGGTAAACCCGAAACAAGTCGACAGGCGACCCACTGCTCAGTCTCTGCTGGAGGGTAGACCCAGAACATGTCGACAGTCGACCCACTGCCCAGTCTCTACTGGAGGGTAGACCTGAAAGAAGTCGACAGGCGGCCCACTGCCCAACCCTACTGGAGGGTAGACCCTAAGAAGTCGACAGGCGACCCTCTGCCTAGTCACTGCTGGAGGGTAGACCCGGAACACGTCGATAGGTGACCCACTACCCAGTCACTACTGGAGGGTTGACCTGAAAAAAGTTGACAGGCAACCCACTTCCCAGCCCTGTTGGAGGGTAGACCCTAAGAAGTCGACAGGTGACCCACTGCCCAGTCTCTGCTGGAGGGTAGACACGGAATAAGTCATCAGGCGACCCACTGCCCAGCCCTGCTGGAGGGTAAACTTGAAAATGGGTCTGATGACTCAGCACTGAAATTGACATTACCGGGTGTTACCAACATCGCTACCAGGCGTTGGTTCAGAGTGCGTCAAAGGGACCTTCATCCAACACCCCTTCCATGTTTCCACATTTAATAAGATCTCAAACGAGGCTTCACATGCCCAAACGGGTCACACCGTTGGAATCCTCACGGAAAGACACGCGAGATAGATCATTTACTCGCCCGAAATGACCAACCGGTGAAAAAGGTACTATTCACCATAGCCAGCCTAGGTGGGACCCACAACACGATCCCGAAAAAGTTCGGGAGAACTGCGCCATCGTGATGTTCTCGAAAAAACACATCAAAACGACTATTCATTCACCCCGAATGGATGTCTGGCGAAAAGGTCGTAGTACGCTACACACAGCTCAAAAGATGGACCGTGGGGCCTATGCCTCAACTCCAGATTCATCACCTGAAACCACGCTGGTCAACCTCGTCTCGATGTCAGGGTCACAACACCGCTGACGGTGCCTAAAATGGACTCCGGATGCAGAAGCTGCAACTTCCCGCGTTATACGCAAACGGGGCCCTATGGGGCCCACACCTTGAGCCCGAAATTAGGAGGGTGGATTGCGCCGTTGCAATCCCCTCGGAAAAACACTCAGAAACGAGTACTCAAACACCCCAAACGGATGCCGGGTGAAAAAGTGGTGTTTCACCGTAAAACGCGCGAACTAGGCCCTGTGGGGTCCGCAACCAGTCTCTAACCTGAACGCTTCAGAAATCATCTTAAAAAGTCTGCACGAGGACTGGGGTCACGCTGCCACTGACGGCACGTCAATCGGACATCCCAAGCAGGAGTTAGGTCCGATGCAACAATTAATTAATTAATTGATTAATTAATTAATTAATTACTCACATTGTGTTTCGTGCTGCCAAGAAACGAAACCAACCCACAAAGGTTCTCAACCAACCCTGGAAGGATCGTCTCAGCTCCGGGGCCATCGCGCCTCCGACGGCGCGTCAAACGGATGCCCGGCTCGCAGGCCACGTTCGTCGCAACTTTAATAATAATTTAATATTATTAAATTGAAGTGTTTCGGGTCTCTCGTCTTTGAGAACGGAACCTAAAATCCCTGAAACCCATCTTAAAAGGTCCGTCCTGTAGAGGCAGGCCCATAGCCACAGACGGTGCATCAAACGGACGCGCCATTTAGAAAATACGGCCCCCCGAACGCAAGGGGGCCTAACCGGGCCGGTTCACCCCGGCCGGCCCGGTCAGAACCGCAGGCCCGCGGCCCAGCCGCGGGTCCAGCCAGTCACGCTGCGGCCCACTGGCCGCAGCCCACCTCAAACCACCAGACCCGAGTGGGTCCGGTTTTTCTTCAGCCGACCGGCCTTTCGGCCGGTCTCCATCGCTCAACAGGACCCGCAAAGGGCGGGTCCTAGTTTCCTTCCACAGCCCCTGAGGTCGCCGCCTCGGTTCCTCCCTGTTGATCGCGACAGGCCGGCGCCTGCTCCCTTGGCTCCTCCGCCATCCGCATCCCGCCGCCGCGCTACCCCAACTTCGTCGCACCCCACCGGCTCGGCTCGGAACCCCGCACTACCCCGGTCGACGCCGCCTCACACCGCCGGCCAGCTTGAAGCCCGGTGCTCCGTCGCTGCCCCCGGCTCACCGCATGCCGCCGCCGAGCTCCGCCGCTGCCTCCGGCTCTCCACCCGATGTCGGCGATCTCTTCCATTTCTGGATTAACCACCAGCCGCTCGACACACAGCGGCCACCGCGCGCAGCCGCTGGACGTCGGCCGCACCCACCAAAGCCCGCAACTCTGGCTCCTCTCGGCTCGTTGTCGTCGCCTCTTCGGAACCCCCGCCCGCACCCGCTGTCCGACGCCCATCCTCCGACCACAGCCCTTGCAGAATCCGGGACTTCTGAAGTTCGTCGCCACCGCTCCGGTGGCCCGATTTCAAAACCGAACACGGGTTCGGGTTCCTCGGGACGAGGCCTTTGCAGCGCTTTCCTCCGTTCATCGATCCGACGAACTTTGGCGCGTCTGAAGTTTTGGACGAAGAACGCTCTAGAACAGGTTCTAGAACGGGTCTCGGACGATGGCTGTGTTCGTTCGTCCATCATCCCAATTCAATAATTGTAAAGAATAAACAATGAAATTGAAAGAAACACCAGAAATTGACGAGGGTGCGGAAATTTAGCAGAAATCCTACCTCGGATCGCTCGTTCTTTGTTGACAATGCGTCCATGACGCTCCTGCTCCGATCCTCCAAGGCTCCAGTGGAGATCACTCCTCGATCCGTCGAAGAACGGTGAAAATTCCGAAGAACATGAGAGAGATATAGAGAGAGAGAAATGGGTTGTCTCCTCTCAAGCGAATTTATAAAAATTCACTAAAACTCTCTCAACGGGCGCGGATTCCGCAACCTCTGCGCCCGCCTATTTTATATCACGACTAGGAAAAACACCCCATTTTGAACTCAACGGAAGTCTCGGATTTCCATTCTGATACTTCGTTTAAAAGTTATTTGAAAGGAACGTCGGTGATAAAAATCACTAAGTGGTCATTTCAAAATGACCATTTTGCCCCTGGGTGACATCTCTCACAACAGGCCCACGCCCGCAACTTTTACACCCCTCATAGGGTAAACATCACACTCTGGACTCAACGGTGCCCTCGGTTTTCCCATATGAGCCATCGTTTAGGAGTTACTCGAGTTTGAGCTATTAAATGAATAATTTAATTTAATTTATCCATTTGACACACCGCTAACGAGCGAGGGGTCCGAACGTCCTGGGCCGACATATTTTATGTCACACCTAGGGTAAACACCACATTCCGGACCCAAACATGGTCTCGGATTTCTGATCCAATAAACCGTCTTAGAGATGTCACCTTTTCTTTAGTTAACCACGTGTGCGTAATATAAAAACACTTAACATTTTTATATAATTAATTCTGGGCACACCGGACCTCAGAATTGCACGCCATCTAAACGCCCTACTCTGGAATGATATCAAGAAATTTTTCAAAGTCTCAGAGTCCCAAAACTTGGGTTCTTACATCATTCCCTCCTTCAAACTTTTCGTCCCCGAAAAGAAAAACTAGGAAAAACAACTCGGGATACAGAGCTCACACCTAGCTCTCCCGCGCCCAAGAAAACTTGCACATCACCATGCTAACACAACACGCAAACCAAAGGGATGGTTATTATAAGGTCTGATACTCTTGAGGACATGTGTAGTAATACGCATGCACCTCATCAGCTGCGACACGTGGAAGATATCGTGTGCCCATCGCTATTATTGGAAGGATAGGGGAAGAAGGTAGGCAACCTCTCAACCGTTTTCACGATTCCCAAACGGCCCAAAGAAACTCTGGGGTCTTTCCCGGCCGCACCTCTACTTTCCACATTGTGACTGAAATCACGGTTTGTTCCTGGAACATGGTCTCATGATTCCCTCCTTCAGAATACCCATCTGGTGAAACACCCAAGGATATCTGGTCACACAAGTTTTCACAGTCGGTGCATCACAACCGAGACTCTCTTACACGCTCAACCAGCGAAAGAGTCAGCTTCATCAACTACAGACAAGTTGTACCCTCATGAAGAAACTCCAGCCAGCACCGTCATCTCCGGTTCAAGTCTCTCTGTGCGGGGACACACCTGAGAAACTGGTGGTCTGAGCAAACCACAAAGCGCTCTTCCTGAAGATAGTGTCTCCACATTCTTATGGAAAAACTACCACTGTGTCACCCTCGGTAACCCCTCGAGAAAGGAGTTAGACGAAATAGTACCTCACGTAGTGTCTAACAAGTTCTACTGAGAAAAGTAAAAAAAGACACATGGTGTATCTATTATCATCTCTTGCGTTGCAGGATCATAAACAACCATAGCACACAGCCACCCACGGCCCCATCCGTCAGCTCCCTGAGCCTGACATGGGCCACCTAGTGGTGGTGGAAGGTCCTTGAAAAGTCGTCTGCCAACCACAGTTCTTCCTGATTTCTTCCAAAACCGCCTCCCAAGGGACCACCTTGTCCTCACCTGGGAGTTCTCTTATCACAACACTGCCTCTATCGTGGCAGTGCATCTACCAACTATCTATAAGACTCAGCACATTTGGTCGAGTAGTCTCACGTCACGTGATATCGCACATCAAAAACATAGCAGTAGTCCTCACTGGGCTATATCGGTGCTCTACGTTGTCCCCGACCATGTGTCTGAGTCTCACTAAGGGGAAACCTCCGGCATCGAGGCCCCGCCAATTGACGTCCCTCTACTAGAAATTTCTCTGTCACCAGTGCCTGCTCCAGTACCCTGAGATGGGTGAGGTTGCACAAGGGAACTACACTGGCACAAATCTCCTCTACAGAGATCTCGTTCAAATTTTTGTGCTCGGAAGTTGCCGTCATAGACCGCATCCAAGGAGTACTGAGTAAGGTCTGCGAACCCAGTCCTGTACTCAGCCACTGCCATCACTCCCCACTGAAGCTCCAGCAGTTCCCAAAACTGTAAAAAGCGTAAGTAAGAGGGGTAGAACTCCCCATGAAACAGCTGCTAGAAGTCATCACATGAGAGTACTGACTCATCGTGTATCTGAGTAACCCTGGATCTACTAGCGCCAAACTGTGTGGTGGAAAAAGAATGGCTGTCAAATCCACCATATAACCTGTCAGTGTCTGAATAAGCCTGAAGAGGTGGACCACCGACTCTATCCAACACTTCACTGTCTGAGGCTATGGATCACCATGGAACCTCTGCGGTCTCTGACACTAGAACTCACGTAGCGCGCCCAGCCTGCGCTCGTCATCATCCCTCGCTGTCGGTACTATTCGCTACTCCACAGGTGGAGGTGCTAATTCCTGTCCTCCTGAAGAAAGGGTAATCATATGATGGATCTTGAACTGAGTCCTCTTCGCTCACGGAATTGTCATCATGAACCAGAGCTAGTATCCTGGCTGGCTATCATCACGGAGACATCCTGAACCCAATCAAGGAGCACCGCAGTCAAATGAGAATATATATATCAACAATGATGGGGATTTGACTCAAGAAAGAAAGTCAAGGACTCAATCCTATATGATGCATGAATCAAATTCCCTGCAACAAGTGTCTCAGTGTGCCGATTCAACAAGCGGGTTATCAGGGTCCTCGTGAATGGATATGTCGGCCACCGCACCATCACTAGACTCCCTGGCTTGAGAGCCACTCTCGAGATACATTGACACTATTGCCCCAAAACTCAACCAATTTCTTTTTAGGGACGTCCGAACATTTCCCTAAGGAACGAACCACCTCTGATACCACTTTTTCACGACCCAAACCGTACCGGGGATCGAGTCACAACTACCCCAAGACCGCCTTCATAGGCCAGGGGTTGGCGACTAGCGCCGAAGGCACAATAAACTAGGGGAGGCCTTTTCCTAAGAAACTGTACACACACATGCAGCCAACTCAATGCAAAAGTGAAAAGAAAGGGAAAACAAGATAAAATACTTCTACAAAAGGGGAACCAACATACATGAATAGACCTATAACCAGTACAAGTAAAGCGCTGAAAAGAAAACTGAGCAGTAAAAGGGGAAAAACATGCACCCAACTAGGAAGGTTCCACAACCCAGCAACAGGTAAAACAAAGGTAAACCGCTGGTGAGTCTCACACCTGGAAAGTCCTGCTACGGCCACTGAATGTAGCCCATGCTTCTGTGTCCTCTACGATCCTCCATAGTCCCAACCGACCTGTCCATCATCTGCAAGGGCACACCAAGTGCGGGCAAAGCCCAAGCAGGGGTGAGTATAAAAATAATCAGTAGGATGCCCCGAAAGCTCGAGGGAGCAAAAAGGGAGCTACTAAAATGGTGAGCAGTAGACCAAGAAAAGAATAGTGTAAGGGTGCAAAAGAGAGAGAGTGCAGCTCAACGCAACAAGAGAAAGGTAGCAGACTTGTCCAGACGCAAGGAGCTAGAGACGATGAGAAGACAAACTTCTCGTCGAGTCTTCGCTGCCTATAGCAGGAGAGTAAACTCATCCAAAAAAGAGGAGCTATACATGGAAATCACGTGGCATACCCCGCATGTCTTCGCCCCTCCTAGAAGGAGAGTAACCGAACCCAAGGAGTGGGAACAACAACAGGATGTGTATATATATGCTCAACAAGAAACCCAAATGAGTGTGTAAGGGGATCTCTATCTCCAAGCTCAGCACAAGAAGAGTCACCAATAGTTTAAAGGACATCCAACACTAAACCCAAACATCCTACACATCAACCTAAGAGGTACAACTCAAAGGGGTCCAATCACCGCACCTCGATACTATCCGCTTTGGGTGGCACTGACTCACCTGCACGGCTTTTAGGTCGCGTCGCAAGGACGTATCTCAGTGGGAAAAGCACCCCTCGTCCTCGTATGTCCTAAGGTCACATCAAAGCTATCACAACATTGACCCGTACAACCAAGGGTCCCGCTCCAGTAGTCACGGAGAAAAGTCATTGACTAGTCTCATAAGAAGACCTGAGTCTGAAATCCAAACGGGTGATCCACTACTCAGCCCTGCTGGAGGGTAAACCCTAATACATCATTAGGTGACCCACTTCCCAGCCCTGCTGGACGGTAAACCCGGAACAAGTTGACAGGCCACCCACTGCCCGGTCTCTACTGGAGGGTAGACCCGGAACACGTCGACAGGCGACCCACTGCCCAGTCTCTACTGGAGGGTAGACCTGAAAGAAGTCGACAGGCGACCCACTGCCCAGCCCTTCTGGAGGGTAAACCCTAAGAAGTTGACAGGCGACCCACTGCCCAGTCTCTGCTGGAGGGTATACCCAGAACACGTCAACAGGAGACCCACTGCCCAGTCTCTACTAGAGGGTAGACCTGAAAGAGGTCGACAGGCGACCCACTGCCCAGCCCTGCTGGAGGGTAGACCCTAAGAAGTCGATAGGTGACCCACTGCCCAGTCTCTACTAGAGGGTAGACCCAGAATAAGTCGTCAGGTGACCCACTGCCCAGCCCTGCTGGAGGGTAGACCTGGAAATGGGTCTGATGACTCAGCACTGCAATTGACATCACGGGGTGTTACCAACATCGCTATCGTGCGTTAGTTCGGAGTGCGTCAAAAGGACCTCCATCCAAAAACCCTTCCATGTTTCCACATTTAATAAGATCTCAAACGAGGCTCCACATGCCGAAATAGGTCACACTATTGCAATCCTCGTGGAAAGACACGTGAGATAGACCATTTACTCACCCGAAACGACCAACCGGTGAAAAAGGTACTATTCACCATAGCCAGACCAGGTTGGACCCACACCACGATCCTGAAAAAGGTCAGGAGAACTGCGCCATCATGATGCTCTCAGAAAAAAAACATCAAAACGACTATTCATTCACCTCGAACAGACGTCTGACGAAAAAGTAGCAGTACGCTGCACACAGCTCAAAAGACGGACCGTGGGGCCCATGCCTCAACTCCGACTTCATCGCCTGAAACCACCTTGGTCAACCTCATCTCAATGTCAGGGTCACAAATCCGCTAACGACGCCTAAAACGGACTCCGGATGCAGAAGCTGCAACTTCCCACATTATACGCAAATGGGGCCTTGTGGGGCCCATAGCTCGAGCCCAAAATTAGGTGGGCGAATTGCGCTGTTGAAATCCCCTCAGAAAAACACTCATAAACGATTACTCAAACACCCCAAATGGATGCCCAGTGAAAAGTGGCATTTCACCGTAAAACGCGCGAACTAGGCCCTTTGGAGCCTGCACCCAGTCTCCAACCCAAACGCTTCAGAAAGCATCTCAAAAATTTTGCATGAGGACTGGGGTCACGCTTCCACTGACGGCGCGTCAATCGGACATCCCAAGTAGGAGTTAGGTCTGACGCAACAATTAATTAATGAATTAAGTAATTAATTAATTACTCATATTGTGTTTCATGTTGTCGAACAACGAAACCAACCCGCAAAGGTTCCAAACCAACCTTGGAAGGATTGCCTCAGCTCCGGGACCATCGCGCCTCTGATGGCGCGTCAAACGGACGTCCGGCTCGCGGTCCACGTCTGTCGCAACTTTAATAATAATTTAATATTATTAAATTGAAGCATTTCGGGTCTCCCGTCTTTGAGCACAGAACCCAAAATCCCTGAAACACATCTTAAAAGGTCCTTCATGTAGAGGCAGGACCATAGTCGCAGACGGCGCATCAAACGGACATGCTGTTTAGAAAATACGGCCCCTCGAACGCAAGGGGGCCTAACCGGGCCAGTTCACCCCAATCGGCCCAGTCCGAACTACCGGCCCATGGCCCAGCCGCGGGTCCGGCCCGTCACGCCACGGCCCGATGGTCACAGCCCGCCTCAAACCACCGGACTCGATTGGGTCTGGTTTTTCCTCAATTGACTGGACTTTTGGCCAGTCTCCATCGCCCAACAGGACCCGCAAAGGGCGGGTCCTGGTTTCCTTCTGCATCCCCCGAGGTCGTCGCCTTGGTTCCTCCCTGCTGATCGCGACAGGCCGGCGCCTGCTCCCTTGGCTCCTCTGCCATCCGCAGCCCGCCACCGCGCTACCCCGATGCCTCCGCACCCCTCTAGCTCGACTCGGAACCCCGCACTACCCCGGTCGACGCTGCCTCACACCGTCGGCCCGCTTGAAGCTCAGCACTCTGTCGCTGCCCCCGGCTCACCGCATGCCGCCGCCGAGCTCCGCCGCTGCCTCCGGCTCTCCGCACAACGCCGGCGAGCTCTTCCGTTTCCAGCTTAACCACCAGCCGCTCGACACACCGCGGCCGCCACGCGCAGCCGCCGGTCGCTCGGTCGCACCCACCAGAGCCTGCAACTCCGGATCCTCCTAGCTCGTCGCTGCCGCCTCGTCGGAACCCCCGCCCGCACCTGCTGCCCGACGCCCATCCTTCGACCACTGCCCTTGCCCGATCCGGGACTTCCGATGGTCTTCGCCACTACTCTGGTGGCCCGATTTCAAAACCAAACGCGGGTTCGGGTTCCTCGGGACGAGGCCTTCGCAGCGCTTGCCTCCGTTCGTTGATCCGACGAACTTTGGCGCGTTCGAATTTTTGGACAAAGAACGCTCAAGAACGGGTTCTAGAACGGGGCTCGGACGATGGCCATGTTCATTCGGCCATCTTCCCAATTCAAGAATTGCAGAGAATAAACAATGAAATTGAAAGAAACACCAGAAATTGACGAGAGTGTGAAAATTTAGCAGAAATCCTACCTCGGACCGCTCGTTCGTTGTTAGTGACGCGTCCACGACGCTCCTGCTCCGATCCGCCAAGGCTCCAGTGGAGATCTCTCCTCGATCCATAGAAGAACGGCAAAAACACCGAAGAACATAAGAGAGAGAGAGAGAGAGAGAGAAATGGGTTGTCTCCTCTCAAGCGAATTTATAAAAATTCACTGAAACTCTCTCAATGGGCGCGGATTCCACAACCTCTGCACCCACCTATTTTATATCACGCCTAGGAAAAAAACTTCATTTCAAACTCAACAGAAGTCTTGGATTTCTATTCTGAGACTTCATTTAAAATTTATTTGAAAGGAACGTCAGTGATAAAAATCACTAAGTGGTCATTTCGAAATGACCATTTTTCCCCCAGGTGACATCTCTCACAGCAGGCCCGCGCCTGCAACTTTTACACCCCACCTAGGGTAAACGGCACACTCCGGACTCAACAGTGCCCTCAGTTTTCCCATCCGAGCAAACGTTTAGGAGTTACTTGGGTTTGAGATATTAAATGAATAATTTAATTTAATTTATCCATTTGACACACCGCTAATGAGCGAGGGGTCCGAACGTCCCGCATTGACTTATTTTATGTCGCGCCTAGGGTAAACACCGTGTTACGGACCCAACCGTGGTCTTGGATTTCCGATCCAATCAACCGTCTAAGAGATATCACATTTTCTTTAGTTAAACACGCTTGAGTAATATAAAAACACTTAACATTTTTATATAATTAATTCTGGGCACACCAGACCTCGGAATTGCACGTCGTCTAAATGCCCTGCTTTGGAATGATATCAAGAAAATTTTCAAAGTCTCAGAGTCCCAAAAACTGGGTTATTACATTCTTCCTCCTTTATTATGTGAGGAACTAACATTCCATGCGTGATAGGGGGGATATCTCTTGAAAGTCAGGTGTGTAAGGGTAATGATCTCCTCCCACTAGGGGCCCTCGCCAGGCCCAGAGCATGCCACACGTTCCCCGTCTAGGAGATGGATTTAAGTCTTCCTAGATAATATTAAACTATGATGTACCAATCCATATTTATAGATGACTATAAACTCAAACCTATCCAATTAAGACTTAATAGTTGGAATTAAACTCTATAATAACCCTTTAATCCTTTCTGGATGGCCTTAAACTCAAGCGTAACACTTCTATATTTCGGTATAACATTAAACTTCGGTGTGGATCCTTAAGTGTTCCTAGATGACATTAAACTTCATTGTAACCTTCTATATTCCTTTATTTTAGTAAACTCTAGCATAAAACTTTAGAATTTATAGGTAATAATAAACACCAGTGTAATATTTAAGACTTTTTGAATAACAATATCTCCAACTCAACCTTTAAGTATTCATAGATAACATTAAATTATAGCATAAAATTTCAATATCTTGGAAGAAAATAAAATCCAGTATAAAACCTTTTAATCTTTTTGAATAGCACTAAACTCTAGTATACCCTTTATGCCTTCCCATATGGATTTAAAATAGGTAATAACCCTCATGCCTTCTTATATGGATTTAAACTACGGAATAACTCTCATGGATTCATGTATGGTGTTAAATTCTAGAGTGGATTTCAATATGGATTTAAATTATAGAATAACCACCCATCCATATATGATTAATGTTTTATACCCTATGATTTAGGTATGAAATGATTTAATTTTAGGAGGTTTCCATAAAATTCATAAAGAAGTAAGATTGAACCAACTTTAAAGAAACCAACCCAAAATCATACCACAGTTGCACTATAATGGTATACAAACCTATGTGGAGGGGTGACAAAGGTAGTAAATGGTGACGATGGGCGGCGAGGCGCGCTAATGGGCAGTGAGAACCATCACTAGAGGCAGGGAGGTGAGCTAGGGTTTGGGTCTCGTGGGGATCGGGGGAAGAAGGTGGGGTCGCGGGGGTCGGGGGAGAAGGGGGTCGCGGTCGGGTGTTAGAGGGAAGTGGTGCTGATGGGCGGTGAGAACTGTCACCGGCGGCGGGGAGGTGAGTTGGGGTTTGGGGATCATGAGGATCAGGGGAAGAAGGTAGGGTCATGGGGGTTGGAGGGAGAATTGGGTCAGGGTTGGGGGGAAGTGTCGCCATTGAAAAAAAATGGGGGGGGGGGGGTTAGTGGCGGTTTACAAGACTGCCGCTACAAGACCGCTGCTAAAGGCGATTTATGTTGTAGTGTAGGGGGTATTATAGGTTAAACTGGGGTCTTGGGAATTTTTAATTAAAAATATGGAGCATTAAAAGTCTACATGCATGGTTTGCTGGAGAGGTCGCATGGTTAGGATTAACTATGCACCTTGACCATGTGCCCTAGAGATAGATCTTGTTTGGGGTTCATGATTTGGACACATGATTACTTTAACCATGCATAAACCATGAATAACCCATATTACTAGGGGTACACAGTTTGGAAACATGGTTTCATGGTTTGGACAAACCGTGCGCCCCCTTCCAGTATACCACGCTTGCCTGTATGGTTTCTTAGGTCAAACTGCACTATTTTCCCTAACTGTTCACCAACCATACATAGCTCCAAGGGCTTCCAAAATTTTCTGAAAATCCCTAAAACGACCCTAAAGTAAGACTCAACCAAAGAATCATAAAAAAAGGGTCAATAAGTACCTGTAATAAAGTAACAGAACGTTATTACCTCCCCACCATACAGGATTTCTGTCCCCATAATGTGGTCAATATTTTAGGCTCGCAAAAAGAGAAGGTCACTGCTACCACAAAAATGATTCCTACTCCCACGTCACATGGATATCATGTCCACACTTCCATAGAAACTAGAACAAGTGAATCATTTTACCACATTATACCTTATTTAGGTGATCCATAATCTGAACTATGAGCTCAACAATGGTGGTATCAGGATCAAGATCAACATCCTCACATCCAATCACTTGGGAAGAATCTGGTTGATACCTCCTCATATAGAAAACATGATACATTTCATAAATCAAAATCAAATGATATATTAAGTCCAAATGATATTCCACCTTTCCAAGTCGCTTCATGATCTCAAAGGGGCCAACAAACCTCTCTACCAAATTAACCTGTTTACCCAACCAATGATGTCCCAAGTGAGGTGAGACTCTAAGAAAAACATGGTCACCAACCTAAAACTCTAGTTTCCAATGATTATGGTGCTTATAATATTTTTTATGGATCTATACTATGACTATACTCTTTTATATCAATTGCACATTTTCTGTCATCTCCTGAATGAGACTCAGTCCAAAAAAAGGATTGCTCTCCCAACTCTACCCAACACAAGGGAGATCTACATGGACACTCATACAATGCTTCAAAGGGAACCATATTTATCAAATCCTGATAAATATTTTTATAGGATAATTCAAATAGAATAAAATTATTTTCCCAAGATACACCAAAATCAAGCACGCGAGCTCAAAGCATATCCTCGTGAACCTAGATAGTTATCTCTATATGTCTACCCGTATGCTGATGATAATTCGTGCTCAATTTCAATTAGAAACTCGTCAACTCATAGAAACATTTCTAGAATATATATTTGATCCTTGAGTCCCTATTATAAACAATTAAAGAGGGAACCCCATAAAGTCTCATAATCTCTCATACGTACAAGTCTCTGAGCTGTTCCACTTTAGTCATCTCCTTGGTAGGTAAGAAATGATCCTATTGTGTAATTCAATCAATGATCAACCAAATAAAATCCTTCCCACTAGAAGTCCATGGAAAACCAATGATTAATTCTATATAAATATCATCCCACTTCTATACTATAATTAGAAAAGGTTGCAACAAACCAGCAAGTCTCTCATGTTTCACCTTAATTTTCTGACAAGTGAGACACCGTGAAACAAAATTTATAATCGACTGCCTCATTCCTAGACACAAATATCAACATCTCAACTCACAATACATCTTGGTATCCCTATGGTGTATGGAAAAATATGATTAGTGTTCATTATCCATCAACTCCTTCCTCGGATAAAATAAAACAACCAACCTATTATAAAATCTCAAAGCCCCACTGGGAGACCAAGAACACTCACCTGAGGTCTTCCCATAGTAAAAGGATTTACCAAATCATTTTCACTCAATGCCTATCATGTACCCTAACTGAACTTGTTTGTATAAATATGATTCATCTTTCATCAAATCTAAAAACACATGTACACAAAACTCTTCCACTCCCAATCCCATCTTAGCAAAAAAACACATCAGAGACCACTCCTCAATTGATTCCTTCACAGCTTGTGTCGATAAATTTATAATCAATGAAAAATCAACCAAATTACATTTCCTAGTATTGTATGTAATATAAAAATAAAATCTATAAAGATAATCCACCCAATGTCTTTGTTGCAAGTTCATATCCCTCTGAGTAAAAAAAATATTTCAGGTTATTATTATCAGAATACATTGTAAACCACTCTCCAAAGAGATAATGACACTACATTTTGTGTTTATACATAATTTATACCAACTCAAGATATTTGGTAGGTTATTTCTTCTCATGATGGAATAACCGGTGAGAGACATAGGCCACCACCTATTTCCTCTGCATCAAGACACATCCCAAACATGTACCAGGAGCATTACAAAAAACATCATAACATGAACCCAGTTCTAAAAGAATCAAAATTGTTTCTAAATTCAACCTCACCTTCAACTCCTCAAAATATCTCTAATGTTTTTAATTCCATTCAAACTTTACACCCTTATAGGTTAAATTTTTCATTGAAGATGTGATCATGGATAAATCCTGAACAACCCATCTATGGTAACAAACTAAACCCAATAATATCTAGATCTCAAACACATTTCTGGGATGTTCCTAGGACATAACAGCCTGGATTTTCTTAGGATCTACTAATACACCCCTCTCAAATATGACATTCCCTAGAAATTTCACTTCTCAAATCTAAAACTCACATTTGGACAGCTTACCATGTAAAAAATATTCCTTCAAGGTTTTAAGAATGATATTCAAATGGTCTGCATGATCCTCCTCTGACTTGGAGTACACAAAAATATCATCCATGAACATAAAAACAAAAGAGTCCAAAAACTGATGTAATATTTGGTTCATCAAATCCATAAATACTAAAATATCATTCTTGAGACCTAATGGCATAACCAAAAACCCAAAATTACCATACCATCTCCTAAACATTGTATTAGGTATATCCTCTTCTTGGGATCTCAATTGGTGGTACCCTGACAGAAGATCAATCTTTGAAAACCAACGTGACCCTCTAATCTAGTCAAAGAGATCATCAATCCTAATAAAATGATATTTTTTCTTAACATTCATCCAATTCAACTTTTGATAATCCAAGAAAAGTATAAGACTCTTGTCTGCCTTTTTATGAAAGAGGAAAGAAGAATCCCATGGTGACACACTAGGATGAATAAATCCCATATCCTCTAGGTCCTCAATATAGAAATTAAGTTCCACAAACTCAGCATGTTCCATTCAATAAGATGGAATATAAATGTTCATTATATCAAGGAGTAGGTAAATAGTAAACTCGACCTCTCTCTATGGTGGTAAACCATAAAAATCATCCAGAAAGACCTCAGCGTATGCACACACCACTATAGGAAGCATAAAACCCATAAAAGGGTCAACAGCATAAAGAAACATCTCTAAAAATGGCATGATATTACCCCATCATAAGGAACAACATTCCCTGGCCTTTCTGATTTAGAGTCCCACTCACCCAAAAAAACATGAGAGACCCCATCAAGAAGATTCAAACTAAACACAATGATGATAATAGACTATTTGGTCCTTAACGTTGATCATCAAATCTATTCCATGTATCAAGTCAAAGATTTCAATATCAAGAACTAAAAAGTTCCAAAACACCTCAAAGTTAGCTATCACCACTTAATATATGGGACACATGAAACCTTTATTAGACCTATTTTCCATAGGAATGGAAAGATCCAACTAGAATGGAATAATTTATAAACATAATCCCAACACATCAACTAACTTTGATGATATAAAAGAATTAGTATCACCTCTAGAAAACAAAATTAGCACCATAGAAGATGAAATAAACATCATACCTCTAATAGTAGTTGACCCTGATTCAGATTCTTCTGGTGTATACTCTAACAAAAATATCCATATTGTATTATCCATATGAATATCCCCATTTTCTTGAGGATTAGACCAACGACCCTTAGAAGCATCAATATGAACCATTGAACCCTTGGTGTGAGTGGATCTAGCCTTACTTCCTTGGGATATCCTTTCACAAAAACACCTCAGATGTCCTGATGGTCTACAAAGTTGAAAAATATTGGGAGCCTCCATAAAGTTAGTCTTGGTATGAATATTCCTTCCACACTGATAGTTGAAAAATTTATGTTATCCTGATGAAGCCCCTAAAACTAGTCTTGAAGAAAGTTGACCACCCATTGACTTCCTTTTCTGACTAGAAATACACCCTGTCTAAGAACTGCACTAACTGAAGTTCTAACCAAACCAGTCTTTCTATCTATATCAGCCTCCACTAAAGATTATTTTCTGATTACCTCTACAAAGGTCAAAAGGTGCATGAGAATCAACATTGATCAAATATCATACCTCAATCCCAACATAAACCTCTGAGACTTTAGGTAATAATTGATAACTAGATCTAGTTCCAAATGCACCAACTTAGTAAAATAGGTGGAATACTCTAGAATAGTATTATTTTTTTCTCCAAGGTCAGAAACCCCAGGGTCTTTGATGCACATAACATCTCAGGGTAAAAGGGATGATTAAATATATTCTTAAAAAAGTCTAGGTAAGATTCTCATGCAACTTATCTTGCACAGTAGAGTCCCACTATCTCCTTCCTAATCCCTTGAGCATGTATGTGGAAAAACCCACCTTATATTCCTTAGGATTATTCAACAATTTTAAGGTCATTTAAATCCGCTCAAGCCACTCCTCAGATTCCTAGGGCCCCTTGTCACCACAGAGGATGGGTAGATCTTCTTGGTATATTTTAAGCCATGATCCACTACATGTCCTATGTTCCTAACACCCACTTAACCTAGATTCTAAATAGTAAAAATTATAGCCTCAACCAAAGAAGGTTCCACTAGAGTATTTTCTTATATATCCTATATCGCAACTTCCTATCTCTTATTTAGAAGAGTTCTTCTCAAAGATATTTTCTATTAAGCACAAGACAGTGAACAATCATCTTTAGAACATAACCAAAAATCTTAGGACCAACTTTAAGAGTTCATTTCCATGATTTAAAAAATAAGAATTTAAAGAGATTATGAATTCTATAAATTAAATACAATGATTTAAGGAGGAATAGGTTTGTCTAAACAAACTTTACATTTAGTTCATTCAAATGACCTTAAACACCAAGTCGTAAACCTGGTAAAAAATTTCTGACCGCCCATGGTAACTCAAGTTCAGATATGGAAGTGAGCTAGCTAGTCACCCTCCCACACTTACTACCTAAATTCTAATGGTCCTAACTCCTATCTATCTAATACATAGAACCAAACTCAGTTAGTGTTAACACACTTCAGGTTGATAATCCATCTGATACCATTCTGTAGTGAACCAACTCGATTCAACTAGACAATACACCCGATCTGGTCTATCATGGTGGTGAGGTACAAAAAAAGATAGTGGAAACAAGTCTTGAGTATAAAAAATAAGATAAATAACCAAAGTACAACATGGAAGAAAAATATACATCCAAGACCCATATAATCCAATCCAAAATGACCAAACCAGAACACATGACAAGACTAGATCCACAAGTCTCCATGTGATCAACCATTAACTCTAAAATATCCTGATATGAAGGAAACAATAAAAAGAGAATCAGATATGCTACACAATTCCCTTCCCTTTATTTGGGTCCTAAAAAACATCTATAATCTCCTAGAGGAAAAAGTAGGTTATGAGCAAAATTCATAGTAGGATTCCACTAAATAATATGTACAAAGTCTAATATCAAGAATGAAATAGTTATAAATTTAAAACAAATATAGTTTTACAAATCATTTTCATAAGTCAAACCATTTGTTAATCATCCCTTGTTTTTTCATAAAATCCTTTCATATTCTAAAAAACAAGGAATATGACTGGTATTGGGGATAAATCATGAGAGCCTAATCAATACAATCCATGAATATTCCATAAGTTAAACATGTAAGAAAATAACCATGACCAATCCATCATGTGAAAGTAAGTGAGAAAATAACCATGATCAATCCATCATGTGAAAACAAGTGAGAAAATAACCATGACCAACCCATCATGTAAAAGTAAGTGAGAAAATAACCATGACCAATCCATCATGTGAAATTCCAATCATAAATGAAAAATCACCCCATTTAGGCTCTAGCATATTGGTATGCACACAATATATAACAAGAAATCCGAAATCCATGCCTACAGTGGATTCAACAGGTATAACCTCTAGTTTCATTATGCACACTAAAGTGAAAAAAACCTCATGTGTCATTACACACATTATGAGTGGCATGTTTATTCCCGATGCACCCAAGGTTCCTAATGTGATAAGTTTGTCCAAATACATTTAAAAAACATAATCACGATTTATAAAAATTTCAAATCCAATCCAATATTCTTCGGTTCTTGCAATCCCATTTTAAACCAAAACCACCATTCAATCATTTTATCAAACACTTGGTGTGTGAAAATCATTTTTAAAGAAAAACACCATTAAAAACATAATTCCTTTTAAAAAATCCATTTTAAAACACAAATAAATTCAACTTAATGAATAAACTAGATGAATTTACAAGAACAATAAGAAATTCATAGAATTATCCCTTTTTATAGAAACACCCACCTCAAGAATAGAGGTAGAACTAATTACCTTCAAAAAAGAAGACTATAGAAGAGTATATCAGGTCCTCATGACCCTATATCCATAATAAACACATCATTAATTTTTAAATCCCCTTAGATCCAACATACATGTAAGAACCCGATTCTTATTTTTGAGGTACGGGCTTCTTCTTTTTCCTTTTCCTTAAGTGTTTTTGAGAAAATATGGAAAATGGGGGAAAATACTAAATTTTGGAACTACACGCCATGTACTTTTCCACACGTCGTGTGCTTTTGACCATGTGGGATGGGTACATGGGGCATGTATCCATGTCGGTGATGAAGGGTGTAGGAACCAACTACACGCCGTGTAGTGGTACCTTACATGCCATGTAGTCAGTCGACAGGCCTAAACAGTAAGGTGGTGGAGTATCCGCCAGCTGGGCGATAGTACATGCCGTGTACTCAGGAGTACATGCCGTGTACTCATCTCAATGGATGAACAGTGTAGCGGTGCTGCCAGAGGAATAGTAAAATGAAGGAAGTACACACCGTGTACTCAGAAGTACACACTGTGTACTTTGTTTTTTCAGCTTAAAACAGGTAGTAGCCTCCTCATTTGGCAGAGGAGGCATTTGAGCCGTTTTGGAGCCAAAGGAGGAGGCCGAACCTTTGAAGATCTGCCGAGTGTTCATCTGGAATCTGATTCAGCTTCGGACAGTCTCGTTGGAACCGCATGGGTAAGCCCTCTCCTCTCCTGGTATGGTTCTTACCAATTATTCCCCTAACGGAAGTTATTTACGTTTGAATGGGTTTTCTTCTTCTTTAGATCTACATCATTCTTGGGCGTTTCTTAGATCGGCGTTCGTATATAACGCTCGTTGGCGTATAAGGTAGGTGGCTTGGTGTAAATTTCCAACTGTTGTGCGTTTTTGTGTGTTTTCGTGCCACGAACCCATGTTGGGGTGTCGTGTGGTTGAGGTCGTTGCTATATTTAATGCCTAGAATTGAATAGGTGATTAAATTGTGATAATAAAATGCTGGTTGGGATCGTTGCTTGGATCCAGAACCACCCCGGGGGTGTGTCCCACTATTTAGCCATTTGGACAGGGTACCTAAGGGTATGCCTTTAAAGTAGTAATTATAGAATTTCCTTGAGAAAAATTGCTTATTTAATGCATTTTGACATGTTGGGCGTGGCCCGGTTACCTGTTTAGCCTGAGGGCGTTGTTGTGATTAGCATGTGGGAACTGCACTATTTAGCCTGGGGGCAGTAGTTATTTTGGCTTGAGGGAAACTTCTTTCATGCCTGTAGGCAGCTGATTCTGTGCCTGTGGGTGACACTACCTACGCCTGAGGGAAAACTCTATTTTTCCTGAGGGCAGATTCTTGTGTTGGATACTCGTTACCCGAGGGTAGGAGTTTACGTGTATGAGGACACTAGTTGTTTACTAGAAATTCACTATGCTGATTTCTTATATTAAATGGATTAAATGAATATTAAAAATGGAAATATAATTGGTAGTTTGTTACTTTTGAGTACTGCTTACTTTATTGCATTTTACCACTGCACACTGTTGTTGCATGTTAGCACGCAGTTGGGCACGGGCCTTTGGTGGGTGCCTACTAAGATATATTTCTCACACTTTGTTTGGGCCATGCTTTTCGGCCCAAATAGATTACGTTGTTGTAGGTGTAGATAGGGGAAAGAGTCCCTATATAGGTACTTGACTGTTGCTGAGGAGTAGGAGGGCATGAGACTGAGCCTAGGCTCGCGATGCCACTGCCAGCTGTTTTGTTTGTTTTGTTTTACTCTGTATTTAGTTGAACTGTATCGATGTATAACATGTTCTGGATATTTTCTTAGAACTTGTGACATGTTGCATCTTTTATATAATGTTGGTTATATCATCTGCAGTTGTTTATTTCAGTTGTGTATGGTTTACTGCTTCCGCTGTCGTTGTATGATTTATTTTAAATTTTGCTGCGCTGCACTTTGAAAAATGTGGGCATAGTTTCCCCACTATCTGACCTAGGCCCTCACTGCTATTAGGTAGCCTCTAGCATTTGGGTAAATGCTCTTGAGGTCATGTGGTGAACCGGGTTCGGGGCACCCGTTGAGTGGAACCCGGGTCCGGGACGTTACAAAGTGGTATCAGAGGGGTTCTTTTCTTTGACTTACTATTTGGAGCCGTAGTCCGGGATAGGACGAATGGTAGTTGGTAATAAGCTGTGCCCAGGCGTAGCTAACCCGTGTACAGGTAAAATCCAGTCTACCTCGTATTTTGAAATTATTTGGATTTTGAAAATTTTACAGTTGATATGTTTTCACCGTTGGGTGACGCACTTGGATTGTGCTGTTTATACTTTATCTATGGATTCTATTTAGTTGCGACCTGATGAGATGAGGGTATTCAGTCTCATGCATCATATAGGCACATTCTAGATATCACATGCCATGCATAGTTTCCATGCCATGTAGGTGCATTAAAATTTTCATGTTGTTGTGATAGTTGTTGTGCTAATAAAACATGTTGTTGTGATAGCTTATTGATAAATACCTGCTTTTTGATAGGGTATTTTCTTGTGTGAGACTGTTTATAGAATGGACGCCAAACTTTGGTTTGTGGGGAGTATGGGCCCCCATTGACCGGAATTTTGTGGATCATTAGCTGTTTATTGGTTATAACACATATAAGATCAAGCTTTGATTTGTGGGGAGTATGGTCCCCCACAGGTCGGAATTTGATACTTAGGTGTTGGTTTCAGTATTTTCTGGGTTCCGGGGAAGTTTCTGAGGCATACTGTCTGGAAACCCAGTATACACGCCATGTAGTATTTTTATACACGCCGTGTATGTTCTTCTGTTCGGGAAGATAAATAAAATTTTTGAGTACACGTCGTGTACCCTAAGTACACGCCGTGTAGTCTATTCTCGTGTCACAAACCGTGTGGGCGGCGACACGGGGTAGGGAAAGGCTTGGGTAAAACACATTGTGTACCTAGTGAACACACTGTGTAGTGTGACCCGGAGTCCAACCGTGTAACTAACAACACGGGTCGGTGAACTCCTTGACATAACACACCGTGTCAATGATGGACACGTCGTGTAGTGTGACCTGGGGACTTGGCCGTGTAACTAACAACACGGGCCAGTGTCACCTCTCCCTGAACACGTTGTGTACCTTTGGGACACGCCGTGTAGTCTTGTCCAAAGACAGACCGTGTGGTGTTAGCCGTGTGGCTGGGAAACTGGGTGTTGTACACGCCGTGTACGGGTGTAACACGCCGTGTAGTGTCAAGCTGAGTAGTCGGTCGTGTCACAGAAGACACGGGCAATTGGAAAAATTACACCATACACACCGTGTAGAATTTATACATGCCATGTAGTTTTCATTCAACGGGAGCTGTGTGGATTAGCCGTGTAGAAGGACCCGGGCAAGGGAAGAGAAGTCAAGTACACGCCGTGTAGTTAGTGTACATGCCGTGTAGTATTGTTTTACAAATTTTGAAATGCTTTCTTCCTCTTGTTCCCTTTGTGGTTCCTTCATTTCAGTCTTAATAATCTTGAATCTGAGGCATGTTTTTGACCCTATAGTGTCATGCCGCCTAGACGACCGCGAGTTGTTCGCCAGGAGAGCGGCGACGATTATACTTCGGAGATGGTGGGCCATGGGCTACCAGTTGATCCTCCAGCAGAGCCAGATGCGGCGCCAGCTAGTATACTGGACACAAGCACGGAGGCGCAGTTCCGTGAAGGCTTTATGCGGTTCATACAGACCTTTCAGGGAGCACCGTAAGCTGTCACATCTATGGTCGAGCTGACGCGTATCTTTTAGCAGTAGCATCCACCTATGTTTTCAGGGGATGGAGGACCACAAGCTGCGGAGTCTTGGCTAGGATTGATGCAGACTATTTTCGAGCATTTTGAGACACCTCCAGGGCGGAGGGTCAAGCTCGCGACTTACATGCTGCGTGATTCCGCCAAGAGGTGGTGGGATGTTACCACCCAGTCAGAGCATCACAAAGACATGGCGTGGGAAGATTTTCAGGCAGTATTTTATGACTTCTTCTTTCCCGAGACACTGAGGGTAGATAGAGCTCGAGAGTTCATGAATCTGCAGCAGAGCACTATGTCGGTGATGGACTATTCTGCCCGCTTCACCGAGCTTCAGCGTTTTGCACCCGTGATGGTGGGTGATGAGACGTTGAGAGCCAGACGTTTTGAGGATGGTCTTCAGTATGACATCCGAGCACTGGTTGTAACACTCTGAGCTTCCACGATACGCTTCTCATTCAATAATGCAATAACTTGCATTGTACGCAACTTCGAGTTCTAAAACACCGCGACTAATCAAAGTAGCCGTTATGAATAGTAATAACCACTTTTTAAAATTATAGAAATTTTATATTTCAAAATGGACTTCATTTTTGTATTCGTAATATCGAAATTATCCAAAGTTGAATTTTTTGTAATTTTTTGAGAACTTCCAATTTTTTATAAATAGTGAAAAATACTTAAAAACAACTTTTTTAATCAAAATAATTTATAGTGATAAATTATACTATTTATTGGTTTTAAAGTATAATTAGAATATATTTTTACCATTTTATCCAATGGTGGTCATTAGAATTAATTTAACATTGAAATTGGACATAAACAATTACCAATCTTTTGATATAAATTGTTTCTTAAAAACACGCTATTGTTGTGACAGTGGGAATTAATTATGAAATTAATTAATGCAACTTATATGTTTGGAATTTTGTAAAATAGACATCATTTTTGAATTCGGAATATCAATTATAGCTTAGGGTGAAATTTTGGCATTGTTCTGAAAAACTTCAATTTTTGATGAATAGTGAAACCACTAAGTGGTAGTTAAATAAGTGATTTTTCGTTTAAATGAAATATTACCACTTCTGTGATTTTATTTTCAAAAATCTGACATACATGGTTGTCATTAAGAAGTAAAATGTGGTTCAATGAGATTAAAATAATTTTTTGGTGAATAGTAACTTTTAAGTTCTTAATCGCGATTAGAGGTAATTAGTGTAGTTTAAGGTAAAAATAATGTTTTAATAAAATGAGATGAGATTGAAACTTATCCTACCCCTATTGGATGAGTGATGGTCGACCAAGACAATCCATGGGTCAACTTGGGGACCCCATTATAGCATCCCGCCTTTTTATCACATAAACTTTCATTACATTACACAAAACTGAGGATCTTTAAGGTCTAGTGTCTTGGAAACCAGGAACATAAAACATGAAAACAACATAAAAAATTCTTCTTAAACACTTTAAAGGCTTCTCCTTAAGTTCATCCTAGGTTCATTACTGCATCTCATAACCTGGGGACATACATCAAAAGAAAGGGTGAGCAGAAGGCCCAGTAAGGGAAACAAGAGGAACATTTTACATGTGAACTTGAGATACTTCAATAAGGACATGAAAAGAACTTTAAGGCATGAGAAATAAATCATGAGGCATTTCATAATAAAAATAACATTTTCCATAACTTGAAGATGTAGCTACATCATTTAACATAGACAATCATGAACATATCACCAAGGTCCATTCCCAAGGTGTCATTTGAATATTACCAAGGTTATTCACCAAGGTATCGTGAAAATTGTAATCTCTAGTGGTTACATCATTACCCAATGCATTGGAGCGCTATCAGGTCGCACCCTTAAATTTTCCTTTATTATCATGTGAGCCACATATATCATCATTAAGTATTTCATAAATAACCCATATAGCATAAAATAAATGGGTTTCATTTCATAATCATAACATTTTAAAAACTGCTTTAAAGACATGATCTTTACGTCACTTTAAACCCACGGAAAGGGAAAGTGGGTCTCATGTATGTAAATCCCAGAATTTAAAATAGAACATTTTGATATATATGTGAATACCCTTTTAGAAATAAGAGCTTCGATTATTCACTTTATAACATAAAATAATTTTGAGAAAAGAGAGAGGCATTTTGAGACGAAAATTTTGCAGCATAACGGCTAGGTTTCAGGGTTTTAGAAAACATTGAAAAGAGAGGGGACATGGGTCACCCACTCATAAATGGTCCATAAAATAGTAGGGGGGAAGAATAAGAAGGATATATGGACATGGTAATGAAATTTGAAGGACATACCATTTGAAATGAAAAACATGGAAGGAAGACAAAAATTAGATTTCTCTTATGAAAGTTTGGCAGCCTAACGACGTTACTTAAACTTCGAACAAAATAATTTGAAAATATCAAATAGGTTATCTCATCATGTGAACATAATATTTCAGTATGATATATATAGAGATAATTCCCCAACATAATTAAAAAGGAACTTGAATGACTTGACATGAAAGTAGAACTTCAAAACGAGAAGGGTGAAGAACCACTTAAAAATTCGGCAGCCTAACGGCGCCACTTAAAACTTCAAAATACTGAATTGAAGAGATCAAATGGGGTCTCTCATCATATGAACATAAGAGTCCATTATGATAGATATAGAGATCATACCCCAACATAAAAAAAAGGAACTTGAAATAATTGACATGAAAGTAGAACTTCAAAACGAGAAGGGTGAAGAACCACTTAAAATTTTGGCAGCCTAACGGCGCCACTTAAAACTTCAAAATACTGAATTGAAGAGATCAAATGGGGTCTCTCATAATATGAACATAAGAGTACAGTATGATAGATATAGAGATCATACCCCAACATAACAAAAAGGAACTTGAAATAATTGACATGAAAGTAGAACTTCAAAACGAGAAGGGTGAAGAACCACTTAAAAATTCGGCAGCCTAACGGCGCCACTTAAAACTTCAAAATACTGAATTGAAGAGATCAAATGGGGTCTCTCATAATATGATCATAAAAGATAATTATGATATATATAGAGATCATACCCCAACATAATAAAAAGGAACTTGAAATACTTTACATGAAAATAGATCTTGAAAAATGAGAAGGGAGAAAGAATTCGTTACAAAAATTTCGGCAGCCTAACGGCGCCACTTAAAACTTCATAAAACGAAATAATGAGATTAATAGGGGATCTCTCATTATATGAACATGAAAAGGGCATTAAGAGGAGTATAAAATAACATCCTCCAACATATGAACATGGAGCATAAAAGGAATGACATAAAAGAGATTACTTGAAATTAAAGAGAGAGGTCAGATCCCTTACCTTAAAATGTAACTCTTAAACCTCAAAGGATGGGACCTTGAGGGCTTGGGGGCACCTTGGGAGGACTCCTTGGGAGGTAATGAGACCAGAACTTCGTTGGGGGAGAGTTGGGAGTGAAAACTAAAGGAGGAAAGGGTGGGTATTTATAGGGAAAGTGAGGGGACAAGGCATTAATGGCCAAGGGACACCTCACTAGTGGTTTTGGCAAAACCATGGGCTTGCCCATGGTATTTGCCCATGGTATTGGCCACTTGGGACACCTCATACCTTATCTTACTATTCATAATTCGACCATATTGAATATATACTTAATACATCATTTAATGATGTCATTAAACACCCGTAACTTAAAAACTATATTTTCACTATTCATCAAAAATTCAACTTTCTCAGAATAATCCCAAAATTTCACCTTAACCAAATATCGATGCTCTAAATACATTTATGAACTACATTTTATAAAAATAATTTTCTAAATAATTTTAATTTAATTTTTAAATAAAAACACTATTCATCGAAAATTCGTTTTTTTCAGAAAAATCCCCAAAAATTACAATAACATAATATCGATGCTCTGAGTTCAAAAATAAAGTCATTTTTATAAAAATAATTTTCTAAATATTTTTAATTAAATTTTTAATTAAAAAACAGTATTCACCCAAAAAAACTAATACTTGAATAATAATTTATGAAACCGTTATTTAACCATTTTATTGAATCACATTACTTAATCAAGGTGCCTACATTATTTTAAAACTTTATTTAAGTGAGATTACTAATCCATTTGGTCATATTACTAATCCTAATCATAAAATCACTATTCATAATTTACTATTCATCAAAAATCAAGTTGATCTTATTAGACTCTAAATTTTGTACTGAACATAATTGTAGAAGACCATTTTTTGAAAATCATTACACATTTTTAATTATTTAAGGTTTACATAAACATTTTTAAAATATCCTTTTTCTAAAATTCATCAAAAATATGAATACTATATTTATCCGGTCATTTGAAAATTCATAAACTTCATCATAAGAAGAAATCCCAATTTTTATTTAAAACAAAGGATTACACAAGGTAGTTACGGTCTCCTTACATAGCCTCTTATCACACCAGCATAGGACCTAAGTGTAAGGTGTGATAAGGTGAGAGAGTCCGAGGGAGGCTCGGCCAACATTGCCCGAGTAGTAATTTCAATCAGTTTGAACTTCTCGTGAAGGCGATTCCGTTCTAGCTTCACACGATGAAGTTCGGCTTGGGTTTGGTCCAGAGCAAAGCCCAATGGTGCTACCTCCTTCCCAAGTTCTGTTAGATGGGCTTCGATCGGTCCAAGACTACTAGGTGAGGCCATCGAATCTTCTTTCTATAATAATTAACCAAGATTACTTGTATTTAGAGACAATAATCAAAACATTTTGTTCACAGCGGTCATAGTGACCGATGGTCATATAACAGTCAGAACCCAATGGTCTCATTTTAATTATAATCATGTTTATCAAATAAAACATTTTTGTTGAGTATAAAAATAAAATAAAATAACACATGAAATTAGGAAACAAGATTTATTCAAAATTTTGGGCCGTTACACCCATGGATCCACTTTAGTTGGAAAATGACATAAATACCTTTTATTTAATGTTAAAGTAAAAAATGACACAAACATGACATGTTTTACTAAAACAATTTTTACATGGGGTTATACAAGTCATATTTTTGACTATAAATAGTCATTGGAAATCTAAAAAAATTTCCTACATCATAGTATTTTTTTTATAATTTTTAGACATTAAATAAATTAAATTATTTATGACATCATTATGATGTAGCGATGACCTCATTATTTAACGATTTTAATAAAATGAAAAGATAATGTAAAATCCAAGGCTTACACTTGTCTAAAGACTATTGGATGGGTAGATTTCGAACCCTTATCACCTTAGACACGAATTATATAAGTGTGGGACCTTTAGAATCCGAAAAGCATTGTATAATAATGTAACATTTCAATCTTTCCAAAAGAGCCCCTCCTCTCCTCTTATAAAAGGCCCCCACCTCTACCACCTCATTCACACTTTCAAGCCATTTGTCTCGGCCAAACTCTTCCCAAATACTCTCCCAACTTCCCCCTCTTACTCCTAGAAGCCTCACTTTGGGCAGAACTCTTCCCAAGGAAGCCTTTGGCTCAAATCAAAAAGAGTTACCCGATTTTGAGGTAATGTCTTCTCTAATGTTGTTTTGTTTTATTTTTCTTCTACAACCCCCTAAACTCTTTTTATTCATTTCTTTTGTAACAACACCAGTATCCTCAATATACTAGGATGTTGTTATAATAAGGATTCAAGCTAAACTTACACACACCTACATCTAATGGTTAAAGAACATACGGTTTCTGTGGATGGCGAATTTCTGCCTCACGAAACGATGATTGTTCAACACACATATAACACCTTCAAAGGTGGCCATTAAGATGTCACTATATTTATATATGATATATAATATGTTTATGTTTTACTTATGCTTATGTATTTCTCATTTATAGCATACTTTATGATTTCCATTATGGGTAAAACGCGATAATTTCATTTTAGGAAGTGCGGACTACCGCCCCCTCAAAGTGATTTGAATCGTTAATGCCATATGTGGGATGTATAAAGGATGGAGTAAATGGTATTATACACCATATTATACTGGAACTATATTATACCTTTATATAATTATGATTTTATTCCATTAAATATGAAATAGAAATGAAAGTAGCGTTCATGCGTGCGTACGGCTTACCGTCTCCATGAACGGTGCATTTCATTTCTTACCTCTAAATGTTATGTAATATTATGAATGAATGTATATACTGGATATATATGATATATATGACATCTAAATCATGAATATAATTCTGGAGATAATGGATATTCTACCACATAAACAACTTGTAATTATAAGAAGTTTATTGTTGACTCAAGTACCAAAGATCGAAAAAACGACCACATAATGTTCATATCATTGTAATAAGTGATATAAAAAGGATAATGAAATTGAAAATGGTTCTTAATAAGGTATATATTAACTCTAGTTTATTATTCAGGAGGTTAAAGAACGGTTGAGTCAAGTCAGACACGAGGTAAGGGAACCTCTTAACCCAACTTCCATTCTTTGGGTTAATCTCCTACTTTCAAATTATGTCATGATATTATTATGTCCTATCTTGTATTTTTACATTATTTATGTTTACTTATAGTGAATACACATTATAGATTTACTTTATTTAAAAAAAATTATCTTTTTAAGGACTTCGTCTCAATCCCTTTCATTGAGGCATATTTGGTTTTATACACAACTTTCTTTTATACGGTGTATAAACCCCTTTGACTTTTATGTTTATTCAAAAGGAATCTTTTTTATATGAAGCATTTTGCTAAACAAAAAAAGGGAATTTTTTTTCTTTCCGTACTTATGCGGCGACAACGACTTCTCTGCCGCCGTGACCATTATTTGAGTTTCGGATTCCTCTACAAGCCATCATTTTTTTAATGAAAAATAAATACAAAGTTTTAACTTTATTTTATTTTGGTATTGAAAATGGTTTTGAAAGCGTTTTTATTATATCAATGTATTGTATTGATATCTTGTGATTGAAATGTGGAAATGTTATGTTTCCTTTATGCATGTTTTATGTGATATGATTATGTTATGGTTTATGATATGTTTAAACCTATTCATATGAGGAATGCATTGGACTTAATAAGTGAAGGGTGGAGCCTGCTATAGCTCCTCGATGCATCGGTAGGTCTCATGAGACAACTAGACGTGGAATTGGCCGAGGCCCTTTCCCAATTTGATTTATGGTTTTGGCCGAGGCCTTAATCATTTTAGACGTCTTGGCCGAGGCCTTGACAAAATGTTTCAGAATGTCTGGCATTATGCATTCCATCATTATGAAAGTGGTTAATGATATTTCATGTGATTATTCGACCAGTAGAATATCCATGTGAAGAATTAAATGGCATTATCTCAATTTACTTTTTCCATATTATGTTGAAGTTCATGTTTAAAAGGATTTTGTTTTAGTTATACATTGCCTTAAATGTTAATGTTTATTTATGAAAGCTTCCGAAATATTGTTATCCTTACTGAGCATCTGAGCTCACCCCTTTCAATGTTTTAATATTTTTCAGGATGTGAACAAGTATAATATGATTGACCTGCAGGGATAATATAAGGGGATATGAAGAGAAGATGTTGTAGTTTTGTTTTACTTTATGATGTAATGTAAGACTTATGAATGTATCTAGTGTTTCCAAGGCTACTAAACTAATCGGTCTTTCGAGACTTGATCTTTTGTGATCATGCCAATGTTACGAAGTAATGAACCGACTCTGGGTAGCTGGGGTCGGGGCGTTACACTGGTAAATGTTTTCAGGTTGCCTTCAGTACACGCTATAGTGAACCAGGTGTTGATTACTGAGAGGAACCTGCAGGAATCGAGTGGTGTGGGCCAGGGCGGTTCAGCACCAGTTACTGGTACTATTTCTGTTGGCAAGACGAAGAGACAGATGGACTTCTCTTAGGGTGGCAGTACCAGTCAGAATAATGCTTCAGGTGGAAAAGTTATGTGCTACCAGTGTGGTAGAGAGGGGTACAAGAGACCACAGTGTCCAAGAGACCCAGTGGAGTGTCAAGCTTGCGGCAAGATGGGTCATCTGCAACGCTTTTGTAGGGTGTTTCCACCTATGGCTAGTGAGAGGGGTTCTGTGCAGACTCCGCGTGCAGGAACAGGACCAGTGGCTTCTTACCAGTCAGGGAACTGGAACACGCCAGGGCGTGCAGGCAGAGATGGTGGTCGTGGTCATGGTATCCAGACACCAGGATCACAGAGGCAGCAGGGTGGGATAGCTCAGGGTAGCCAGGCTGTGTCGCATGGTCGCGGCACTGGGCAAGCATATGCAGTGCAACAGACCCAGAAGGAGCAGGATTTCAGACCTTCTACAGTCAGAGGTACTATTCTAGTAGCTTCTATCTTATCTTCTGTGCTTTTTGATATGGGTGCTATGCATAGTTTCATATCTGTACCCATTGTGGAGAGCCTTGAGCTCTGTGTTTCTACTTCTTTGGATATCATGACGCTAGACACTCCGTTGGGAACTAAGACGGCAGGTGTGCATCAGTGTAAGGAGTTACCCCTTGAGGTTGGAGGGTGTCACTTCCTTTGGGACCTCTATGTCTTGGAGATAACGAGCTATGATGCCATTCTCAGGATAGACTGGTTGGTTCCCTATCGAGCCTTTTTAGACTGCTATCGCTGTAGGGTGAGTTTCACGTCACCGGAGGGCGGAGAGTTTCTATACAAGGGCGAGTGGGATGTTCAGGCGAGTCGAGCTGGACCAGATTATCATGGGAGAGGTGGAGTCACAGCCCAGATTGCAAGTTTGTATCTGGATGACCAGGGGACTTGTTAGATAGATTTCCTTTCAGTGGTTGATCATTTTAGGGATGTCTTCCCAGATGACTTTTCAGGTCTACCTCCGGAGCGAGAGGTGGATTTCTCTATTGAGCTAGTGCCAGGAGCAGCACCGGTGTCTATTCCTCCTTATAGGATATCCACGCCTGAGTTGCAGGAGTTCAAGAGGAAGTTAGAGGAGTTACAGTCGAAGGGTTTTATCTGAACTAGTACTTCTCTGTGGGGTTCTCCGGTCCTTTTTGCGAAGAAGGCGGACGGTACCCTCAGACTTTACGTGGATTATTGGAAGTTGAACCAGTTGACAGTCAAGAACGGATATCCCTTGCTGAGGATTGATGATCTGTTTGATCAGCTTTGTGGAGAACGAGTGTTCTTGAAGATTTACTTGAGATCTGGATATCATCAGCTGCGTGTGAGACCATCGGATATACCGCTTATAGCTTTTCGGAGCAGATATGGTCTGTACGAGTACTTGGTTATGTCGTTCGGACTCACGAACACGCCAGCAGTTTTCATGGCTCTGATGAATCGTGTGTTCCATCTGTATATTTATTCATTTGTGGTAGTATTCGTGGACAACATCTTGGTGTACTCTCACACTCGACACGACCATGCCACCCATCTTGAGATCATATTGAGTACACTGAGAGAGCATCAGTTATATGCTAAGCTATCAAAGTTCCACTTTTGGATGGACCGGATTCACTTCCTGGGTCACATTATCTCAGAGGAAGGAGTTGCAGTAGACCTAGAGAAGGTGAGCGCAGTAGTTTCCTGGGAGAAGCCTAAGAACGTGTTTGAGATACGGAGTTTCTTAGGGCTGGCTGGTTACTACAGACGCTTTATACAGGACTTCTCCCACTTAGCAGCACTGTTGACAGGACTGACTAAGAATGGTGTGAAGTTCATTTGGTCAGAAGCTTGTGAGGCAGCTTTTCAGGACCTGAAGGGAAGGTTGACATCAGCACCGATTCTGATACTCCTAGAGCAGGGGAAGAGCTATACAGTTTACTGTGATGCATCAAGGTTTGGGTTGGGAGTAGTGTTGATGCAGGGTGACTGAGTTGTTGCGTACGGGTCTCGGTAGTTAAGGCCACATGAGCAGAATTACCCGACACATGATCTCAAGTTGGCTGCAGTTGTTCATGCGTTGCGCTGTTGGAGACACTATCTGTTGGGAGAGCATTTTGTGGTTTTCACCGACCACAAAAGCCTCAAGTATATCTTTACTCAGCGTGACCTGAATCTGAGGCAGAGGAGGTGGGTCGAGTACCTACAGTCCTTCGATTTTGAGCTTGCCTATACACCTGGTAAAGGTAATGCAGTAGCTGATGCACTGAGTAGGAAGACTCAGATACAGGCAGTGTAGGAGGCCAGTAGTGAGTGGGAGCTTATGGCTTTTTTCTCTGAGATGCATCTGGAGGTGCATGATAGTCAGGGGCAGACTTATCTTTCCTCGTTAGTAGTGACTTCTACCCTCCTGGATAGAGTGAGGATGAGACAGCTATCTGATTCAGAAGGCCTAGTTCTACGGGAGTCAGTGGCAAGTGAGCACCCTCCTTCTGGTTGGACAATAGGCTATGATGAAGACATGCATTTCCATGGACGAGTATGGGTTCTAGGGAATATACGCGAGGAGATGATGCGGGAGTTTCATGCTTCGTCTTGGGAAGTTCATCCCGGGGTTACCAAGATGTACCGTGACTTGAGGCGTCAGTACTGGTGGCCAGGTATGAAGAGAGATGTAGCTGGGTTTGTTATGAGATGTTCCACTTGTTAGCAGGTGAAGGTAGAGCATCAGAGACCAGCTGGACTGTTACAACAGTTACCCATTCCAGAGTGGAAATGGGATGATGTCGCGATGGATTTCGTGACTGGATTTCCGAGGTCACCTCAAGTCAATGATGATGTGTGGGTTGTTGTGGACATACTCATGAAGGTAGCTCACTTTTTGCTGATCAAGGACACCTTCGGAGTTGACGATATTGAAAGGATGTATATCAGAGAGATCATAAGTCTTCATGGAGTCCCTCGTTCTATCATTTCAGATAGGGACGCCCGCTTTACGTCTCATTTCTGGCAAAGTTTTCAGAGGGCACTGGGTACACAGGTGCTTCTGAGCACAACATACCACCCTCAGACTGATGGCCAGTCGGAGCATATGATACAGGTGCTTGAGGACATGCTGTGTTCATGCGTCCTAGACTTTGGGGGATCTTGGGAGAAGCATATACCCTTAGTCGAGTTTTCATACAACAATAGCTTCTAGGATACTATTGAGATGGCACCTTACGAGGCTTTATATGGTAGGTCATGCCAATCACCCTTGTGCTAGTTAGAGGCAGGTGAGGCAGCTTTACTAGGGCCACAGCTAGTGCAGGAGACATCTGAGCAGGTCCAGTTGATTTGGAAGCGGAAGGCTACCACGCAGTCTCTTTAGAAGTCTTGTGCTTATCGCCACAGACGACCTTTGGAGTTCATGGTCGGGGATCGGGTTTTTCTACGTGTTTCGCCGAGGCTGGGACACAAGCGTATCATAGACAGGGTAAGCTTTCACCGAGGTATGTGGGGCCATTCGAGATTCTGGGGAGAGTCGGGATGGTTGCCTATCAGTTGCGGTTGCCGCAGTGGTACCGATCCATACACGACGTCTTCCATGTGTCCCAGTTGCGTCGATATCATTCAGACCCATCTCACGTCTCCCAGCCTGAGGAGGTTGACCTGGAAGCAGATGCATCCTTTTAGGAGCATCTGATCCGTATCGTTGACAGGAGCATGAAGGTTCTCCGAGGCCAGTCAGTTTCTCTCGTACGGGTGCTATGGAAGCATGGCCGAGTGCAGGATAAGACCTGGGAGCGGGAGGCCGACGTACATTCTCAATGGCTAGAGTTGTTCACGGATATATCTTCTCCACCCTTGGAAGGGAAATTTGGGTATGAATTGCTATAAGGGGGAAAGTTTGTAAGAACCCAGTTCTTATTTTTGAGGTACAGACTTCTTCTTTTTCCTTTTCCTTAAGTATTTTTGAGAAAATATTGAAAATGGAGAAAAATCCTAAATTTTGGAACTACACGTCGTGTACTTTTCCACGCACCGTGTACTTTTGGCCGTGTGGGATGGGTACACGGGGCGTGTAGCCATGCCGGCGACGAAGGGTGTAGGAACTGACTACATGCCGTGTAGCGGTACCTTACACACCGTGTAGTAAGTCGGCAAGCCTAAACAGTAAGGTGGTGGAGTAGCCACCAGCTGGGTGACAGTACACGCTGTGTACTCAGGAGTACATGTCATGTACTCATGTCGAAGGATGAACAGTGTGGCGGTGCCACCAGAGGAACAGTTAAATGAAGGAAGTACACTCTGTGTACTCAGAAGTAAATGTCGTGTACTTTGTTTTTTTGGCTTAAAATAGGCAGTAGCCTCCTCATTTGGCAGAGGAGGCATTTGAGCCGTTTTGGAGCCAAATGAGGAGGAGGCCGAACCTTTGAAGATCCGCCTAGTGTTCGTCTGGAATGTGATTCGGCTTCGGACGGTCTCGTTGGAACCGCACGGGTAAGCCCTCTCCTCTCCTAGTATGGTTCTTACCAATTATTCCCCTAACGGAAGTTATTTACGTTTGAATGGGTTTTATTCTTTGTCAGATCTACGTCATTCTTGGGCGTTTCTTGGATCGGCGTTCGTGTATAACGCTTGTTGGCGTATAAGGTAGGTGTCTTGGTGTAAATTTCCAACTATCGTGCGTTTTTGTGTGTTTTCGTGCCACGAACCCATGTTGGGGTATCGTGTGACTGAGTCCGTTGCTATATTTAATGCCTAGAATTGCATAGGTGATTAAATTGTGATAATAAAATGATGGTTGGGATTGTTGCTTGGATCCGGAACCACCTTGTGGGTGTGTCCCACTGTTTAGCTGTTTGGTCAGGGTACCTGAGGGTATGCCTTTAAAGTAGTAATTATAGAATTTCCTTGAGAGGAATTGCTTATTTACTGCATTTTGACATGTTGAGCATGGCCCGGTTAACTGTTTAGCCTGAGGGCGTTGTTGTGATTAGCCTGTGGGCACTGCACTATTTAGCATGTGGGCAGTAGTTATTTCAGCCTAAGGGAAACTTCTTCCGTGCCTGTGGGCAGCTGATTTTGTGCCTGTGGGAGACACTACCTACACCTGAGGTCAAACTATGTTATGCCTGAGGGCAGATTCTTATGTTGGATACTCGTTACCCGAGGGTATGAGTTTATGTGTCTGAGGACACTAGTTGTTTACTAGAAATGCACTGTGGTGATTTCTTATACTAAATAGATTAAATGAATATTAAAAATGGCAATATAAATGGTAGTTTGTTACTTTTGAGTACTGCTTACATTATTGCATTTTACCACTGCATACTGTTGTTTCATGTTAGCACGCAGTTGGGCATGGGCCTTTGGTGGGTGCCTACTGAGATATATTTCTCACACCCTGTTTGGGTCATACTTTTTGTCCCAAACAGATTATATTGCTAAAGGTGTAGATAGGGGCAAGAGTCCCTATATAGGTACTTGACTGTTGCTGAGGAGTAGGAGGGCATGAGACTGAGCCTAGGATCGAGATGCCGCTGCCAGCTGTTTTGCTTGTTTTGTTGTACTCTGTATTTAGTTGTACTATATCGAGGTATAACATGTTTTGGTTGTTTTCTTAGAACTTGTGACATGTTGCATCTTTTATATACTGTTGGTTATATCATCTGCAGTTGTTTATTTTAGTTTTGTATGGTTTACTGCTTCCACTATCGTTGTATGATTTATTTTAAATTCTGATGTGCTACACTTTGACAAATGAGGGCATAGTTTCCCCACTATCAGACCTAGGCCCTTGCTTCTAGTCGACAGCCTCTGGCGTTTGGGGAAATGTGCTTGAGGTCATGTGGCGAACCGGGTTCGAGGCACCCGTTGAGTGGCACCCGGATCCAGGACACTACAATACAAAACCCCATAGGGTTCCACAAGATGAGAGTAGAAGAGATCTGAAGAGTATCTAAGAATAAAAGGAAGAACTTGATAAAAATGCAACATACCTTGAGTTGATCAGTCAAGAACGAAGGGAATCCACTTAGAATCCAAAGGAAGAAGCATATAAAGTGTTGTAGAAGGATTAGGTTGATCTAATATGATATTAGGGGGTCATTAGAGGTTAAATAGGGGTCCTGATAAATTTTAATTAAAAATTCAAAGTATTAAAATTCCACGAGCATGGTTTGCTAGAGAAGTCGCATGGTTAAGAGTAATTGTGGACCTTAACTATGGTCCCTATACAGAGCTCATGTTTGGGTTGCACGGTTTTTCTACATGGTTACTTTAATATTTCAACAATCATGCATAAACCCTCTTCTTATGGATGCACGGTATAGAGGGGTGGTCGCACGGTTTGGACAAACCGTGTGCCCCTTCCAGTAAACCATGCTTGGCTGCATGATTTCCTAGGCCAAACCACATGATTTTTTCTAACTTTGGGACAAATTTTCATAGCCTCAAGGGCACCCAAAATTTTTCTAAAACCCCCAAAACAACCCCAAAGCAAGACCCAACCAAAGCACGGTGAAAAAAATGGTCAATAAGTACCTATAATAAAGTAATATAATGTTACACATTTTGTTTTATTTATTAATAGAGCAAATATGTTTCTAAAGTTTTGGTATAAGAGCCTCTATATTTTTAAATTTTGATCTTGTGTGCATAGAAAAAATTTATTGTAGATAAATTTTATCAAAATTACACAGTATATTTCAGAAGAAAAAAATATAATTTTTGAAAAAAATTTAATAAGGTTTTTTTTATTGATCAAAAAAAGTCTTACCAGAAAACGATTCTAAAATTTCAAAAGTTTTTATTGTACTTATCAAATTATATATTTATTTTCCTACATAAAACTAGAAAGCACCAAGTAAGTTCAACCCTATAGGGAAAGAATGTACATAATTTAAGAAACAAACTAAAACTAAAGAAAAGGTTCAAACAAAAAAATTAATGAGAAATGTTGTTTGTGTGATGTGTGATTAAACAGTGATGAATTGTTGAAAATAGATAAAATGAAACACAAGAAAAAGGAAGTAGGGAAAATCAATAAAGTAGTAAAAACCAGTGATTAATGTGTTAGGGAAAACTTTATTGTATTCCATTTAAATAGTGCTCCTTCATTCATGAAAAATAAAATCAATGTAGATAACCAATTCATGAATGAAACCAAACCCAACTATGGATAAGGTTGGATCTTAACTAGGTATGCTCAGTATTTCATCAACTACTGAGTACACACGGTGAATGGAAAAGAGTAATTTGGTCCCACCAAGATAAAATTTTCTTTGATCTTGGTGTGCTACTCAACTGATTCAAAAACCTATTGTTATAATATTTTGAGAGATAAATTATTAAAAGTTTGAAAAATTAAATCAATACTAATGGTTGTTGGTTATTTAAGGTTAAAAAAATTGCTAACTGTAATAGAAATTGAAGGAGTAGCGAACCACCTTAGAAAATATAAAAAGATAAAGTAAATGTATGATAGTCAGATCAATACTAATTCACCCAACAAGAGTTTAGCCAATGGTAATATTTGATTCAATGAAATACAAGAAATTCATAGCAATATAATAAAAATAAGGAGATGTGTAAGAGGAGTTTTCTCTATCAATCTAGCTCCATTTTCTAATCTCTGTTGTCTCCACTTCTATTGAGTCACATGGTTCATTTCAGTTGCTCTCACCGATCATCCAAGAATCCCTAATGTCTAAATTACCCCATATCGAGTAGGCCCCCCTGAAAGAAGTTGTGCACTAACTCCCAACATCAAGATCACGTACAATATTTCCATCCATGAATCATTGATCTACATATTCCATCCATCGATGATCAACTTCTTCCTCACACTGAATCAAGAAAACCTTGCTAATGGAATGCACTCCTCACATGTGGGTCAAGATTTAGATCCAAGCATGTCGAATATGTATGAAATTCCTATCTTGATTCACTATCTCTAGATTCTTTATCAAGATTCATTGGATTCCTCTATGACATTATCTTTTCAAAGTTTCAATCTCCACTTTAATTCGCTAAATCATTAATTTTTATTGTGAAATTGAGGGCTAACATAGAAATCGTAATCCACTATGTAACCTAAGCTTGGAATATCACTAAGTGTGCATTCTAATGAGGATAGAGAACATGTTTTTGCAGAATGGTGCTTCATCCTTATGATAATGTAAATTTGATGCTTATAGTGATGGCATGATGCTTATGTATTTAGGCCTTGATGTTTACACAGGGGGAATCATGCTTATGGAACATGAAAATGGACCTTATGATTTAATACTTCCATGAATTATGCTTACACAGGAATGTAATGATGTATACACAAGGGGGATCATGCTTACAGAACTTTAAAATGACCATAATGAGTTGATCCTTCCTTATGTGATGCTTACAGAGATGATCCTTTCGCAAGTATGATGCTTACATTGGAGGGAATCATGCTTACGTAGGTGAAAAAAATCCTTACGGTGAGGCAAAAATAACCCTTACACACTTTTAATTTTATCCTTATAGATATCAACCTACAAGGAAAAATTCGTCATATTGATAAATCTATCAATTTGGTATGAAAAATAACTTCCAAATAGAATAAACAATGTAATTTCCATCCTTACAAAAGATGACTTAAAATGTGATCCAATAATTGATTTTAAAGATAAAAAATTTGATTAAGGAAGCATTAAATTAAGAAAAAAACATTTGTTTGAAAATATATGAAAATCAAAACAAATAACATTTAATCATTTTAGCACCTAAAATCTTATTTTGAATCATATATTCATTAAATTTCAATTTCAACTTCAGCTTAACCAATTTTAAATAATTTTACACTATAGCCACATTTTGACCTTAGAAACATAATTAATTAATAAATGGAGGTGGAAATATGTATTAAATCAAAGTCACATCAATATAGAGTTGGTATGTCTTGTTGGAGTTAACGCCTGGTGGTGGTGTAACACCCTAAGATTTTTATGAGATAGATTTTTTTTAATTTATTTGATTTTTTTTATTGTACACTACACAAAGATAATATTGTGCTACATGAAACTCCGTATTTTATTGTAGTATATGCAACCCTATTATTGTCATGTGTTACACACAAGTTCAAGTTATTTTGATAGATTTCATTTCACGTAAGACCGAGTTTAAGCAAACAACTAAATATTATTATGTTACCTTATAACCTAGTCATTTTAATGGTAGGTATGGAAAGTATTAATTTAATTATGAAAATATTCTTTACACATGTATATATAATTAATTATTTGGTGAGAAATTAATTATAAATTAAAGTAAAACCCTTTTTAAATAAAAGGAAATGTTTTTCTAAAAAACTATTTAAATGAAAATAAGTGAGTTTATAAAATAAAAAAATCACTATTTATAGATTTTATTAATGAAATATATATATAATATATTCAATATAATGTTTAAAATTCATCTTATATTTTTTATAGAGATGATATAAGAACAAATTCAATATTTTGGATAAAAGAAGCATTTTTCAAAAAAATAAAGTTTTTCCACCTTTTGATGGAGTACCCATTTTAAATCTAGTTTTTGATGCATTTTTATATTATATTTCAGAAAATAAAATTCTTATTTGAAATCCTATTAAATAAATTTACTTCGGTTTATTTTTTGGTATTTTTCTGATAAGTTTCACGTTTTGATGAATAGTAAAAAAAACAATGCATTTTAATTGAAAAATACTTCTTCATCAAATTTATTTATAACATTAAATTATATATTGAACGGTTTAAAAGTATAAATAAATTATATTTTTATCATTTAATATAATTTATGTCATTGTAATTAATTTTACATTGAATTTAGATGTAAAAACATTTCAATATTTTGCTTGTTTTAACTTTTAAAACTCGTTTTCTCATTCCGACCATGAGATTAATTTTAAATTAATTACAAAAACTTATGTGATTAAATTTTAATAAAATGGATTCCATATTTGGAATCAGTGGATCTAAATTATGTAAATATATTTCTTTTATATTTGAGCAATATGAATAGTAATTTCAGTAATTTTTATTAATACAGTAATAATTCAAATCAGTTAATTAAGGGTAAAAATACTATAATAAAATTACCCTAACACTTGTCCTAATATTATTGGATGAGTTTTTATTGACCAAAATCATCCTTGGATCTAAATGGTATCCTTTTTAAGCCACTTGGATGAGATTAGGACATTTAATATATTTTATTTGAAGAAAAGTTAAAGATGTCATACTCAAATTTTAATAACTATATTATTTTTAAATATAAGAATATACAGAAGATAAATTCAACTATAAATAATCATTTGAAATCTAAAATGTTTTTATTTATCATGGTAATTTATTTTTAATTTTTAAGAAATAAGTAATTACCTTAAAGCCTTATATGATGATGATGCAGAAATTATTTAATTAATGAAAAATCAATAAAATAATTTTAATTAAAATGATAATAATCATTAAAAGACCCAAAAACTTAGAAAAATATTATTATTAGAGTATATATCGACCATAATCATCTAATGGTTGAATTATTGAACATTTGGAGCCACGTGGAAATGATTATGACACTTATAATATTTTATCTAAAGTAATGTTAAAGTTGTCACATTCATATTTTAATAAATATAACATTTTTAATGTAGAATTTTACAGAATATATATTCAAATATAAGTATTTTTATAAAACATAGATAATTTATATTCTTTATAGTATTTATTTTTAATTTTTATTCAAAAAATAAGTATATTAAATAATTACACAAAACTGACGTAGTAATTATTTTATTAATGAAAATATCAAATAAATGTTATTAAAAATATTAAAATAAATATAATTTTGGATAATTAATATATCCAAAAAAATTATGGATGACCTTGAACAATTAATAATATAATAAAATATTTTTTTCTAATTTAACTTGTTATCTTGTTTTTTTTTTAAATCAATGAATTTAATAGTGTCAAAATTGACACTATTTATTGTTTATCAAAATAATATTTTGTTAAATTATTTAAAATTATAAAAAAAATAAAATTAAAAAATAATTATTATATGATCTAAAATATTCTAAATTTTGATTTATTTTTTAATTGACATCATATAAGTAAAAATTATATTATTTCAATATTGAATAATTTGTTACCTTAGTTAAAATTAAAATAGAATAACTAAGGAATAATTAAAATGATAAGGATTAAATTGACAGAAAAAATGCCTAAAATTTATTTATTGATTATATTAAAACCTTATTTCATATAATATTTTAAAATATGACATTTTTTATGTTTTTGGATGGGGTTTGAGTTTATTATGAATTAATTTTTTTGGAGATTCCAAAAATGCCTCTCGCCTCAATTATAAAAGGGAACCTCTTCCCTCACTTATTCACTTCACTTTGAGACTTCAATATCATTCATAACCTAATAATTTCTCTTATAAAATTACCTAGTATAATTATATAGGTGTTGTTATATCAAAAGACCAACTCTAGTGTCCCTAAAAGGGGATCTAGAGGGAGCTCATCGAAAAAGTGGTAATCTCCTCTACCGATTCTTTCAAACTTATTTATTTTTATACTACATATTCATGAGTTTTTTACATTATAATGTAGTAAATCCAGTATCAATTATATAATGAGATGTTATTATGATTATGGAACAACTATATTCCACCTTTTATCCATCCTACGAAAAACGAAATCATCACGCGTGCGTACGTAAGGCTTACCGTCTCCACACCATGGTGTAATCTGTTTTTCACCAACAAATTACTTGTATGGGTATAATGATGTAAATAATAAATAAATATGATTATTATAACATGATATTTATTATGTAATATAATATATACCATCCACTTCCTTACTATTCCATAATTAAGGGAATGATATCGTCGCTCATGCGTACGTACGGTCTGTCGTCTCCACGATGCAATATGATTCATTCTACATGATCTTCTTTAAAGAATGATTATATGAATGTATATAATAAAAAAATATAATATATATTACATTAATATAATTATGGAAATGATATAACTATAACCTAATAATAATAACCAAAACTTATACGACAAAACATGCATAAGAAAAAGAAGTAGTTAATACCCGAAAAATGAGTAATAATGAAATTTTATTAACAAACAGGTGATAAGATGATCATATTTAATATCATGGTTCTAGAATAAGTTAATGATGTTATTTAAACCATTATTCAATAGGTTTGTATATATACCAAGGGAATCATACTTAAGGAAAGGGATAATTTTTGTCTCACCTTTATTTCTATTAGACACATGTTGTATACACTACTTTTTTCTTCTACATAGTGTATATAATGACCATGAAAGTATTTTATGAATATTATATAGAATATTATGTTATTTTAATAATTTTATTTCTTTCATGGGGCATACTATTCTATTTATTATAAAGTTAAGAGTATTTATTTCACAATCTATTCAATATTTAGAATTATTTCGTTTTAAGTCTCTATTGGGGAATATTTAACATCCATGTCCATGTTTTCTAAAAATGTTTTCATAAAATTTTTTACTGTTATTATATTTATGTTTAAAGTAATTTTTACCCTTTTTTACTTTTTAATACACGGTTTGAAAGGAATATTTATTTCATTTTCTAAACGAGATACTTTTTGACTTTTTTGGAAAAAAGTATGTGAATAATGTTTTCTTAAATTATACGACATGAACATATTTTTATGCTTTAATTATACCTTATTACCTTGAAGTTTACCTTATAATATTACAAGGTTATTTTAAAATAAAAAAACTCTTTTAGAATTGTATGAAATTTTAAGAAAAGAAAATGATTTCAACGAAGAAAGGATATTTTCTACAATAATTAATTTCAAGTGTTGTATCAAAATTATTTTTCATTTAAGATAACATTATTTAATGTTACTTATGTTTCACTAATATTATGCTTCAATGTTACCATTCTTATTCTATCTATGAATGTTTTATGTTTATGATGGTATGATATTTATGAAACCCATTTCTTTTACATGGGTTATGTTAGGATTGAATGATGTTTACGAAACCCATTTTATTCTATGGGTTTTGATACGATGAATGATTAATGTTCTTGTAGAGCACATATGTATAGTTTTTATTATGTGATGGGTGGGACCTATATCTCCCTCTAATGAATTGGGTGAATATTTATATCTCATGAGATAAACAGGACTAGAATAGTAAATGATATCAGTTCAATAATACAGGGTTAGAACATGAAATTATCTTAGTTCAGTAATATGGGGATGGAATAGAAATTAAACCTAGTTTAGTAATACAGGGTTGGAATGAGGAGTTAACTCAATTCATTAAAGGTATTTTTCCACTATGATGGTCTTGGAAATAAACCTTGACTAGTATGGAAATTATTTTCTATACTTATGTGTTTACCACAATTATGTGTTTTATTCCAATGATATTTTATCATAGCTTGTGTTCCTTTATGATTTATGACTTTTGAACTGCCAAGATTTATTTCATGACTCGGTATTTTGATATATGTTATACGTGGTATGATTTTCAAAAGTTATGTTCATGCTTTTACATTCATATGTTCATGTTTTGTTTGATATTTTCCTTATTTACCCTTACTAAGCATATGAGATCACCCTTTTCATATGTTTTCTTTTCCCCAAGATATAAAGAAAGGTTTTAGGTAGGAAAATTAAATTGGGATATATTTATGGGATATGTTGAAGATATTTCACCAAATTAGAATAATGTGTTCCAAGTTTAAAAAGACACTAAACTAATATGGTCTTTGGGTGTTTGTTTGTGTAATGTATTAAGTATTCCGCAAAAGTAATGTAATATTCATGTACGTCAAGCTTGGGTCATTAGATTTGGTATCAAAGTGAAGCTTTGGTCAACCTTTTGAAACAAGGATGAAAAAACTTTAGTGATATTCCTAGAGATATTTCTAAGGATATCTATAGGGATGTCCTAAGGATAAGTCTAATTATATGTTACAATCCTAGAATTTTCATAACAATCATGAATAACCTAGGATTAAACCTAAGATATCATATATTTAAATATTATAATTAATTTACTTTATTTATGTTTTTTAATCTATGATAAGTATTTCTCACACTTTTCTTTCTGGTATTGGTCAATAGCCGGAACTAGATAGAACATAGTCAACATTGAATGTTTTAGATGTGGAAATCATGGGCATTATATATCCTAACTGTAAATCTCATAAAGAGAATCATGAAGGTGGTACAACTATTAGATATACAACTGAGGATAAAGAGACTACAAATGACATGTTAAAGGTATGGGATGATCAAACCATATTATTTACCTTAAACATTATAAGCATGATTAGATTAAGGTTGAGTAACATTAATACATGATTCACATTTCATATTCTTTGAATTAATAAAATAATGAATCTTGAGTAATGGGTCAAGAATAAAGTTGGACGATTGAAGTGTATATTTTTTTGAATTCAAGGATTATGTATAAGTATTTTTAGTATAATTTTTTCATTAAGGATTGAAAATTATATGTTGAACAGTGATGAAGAATTAGAAAAGTGGTTTTAAGGGAAAGGTAATATTTTGATTAAGGGTAGGTAATCCTTAATGTGTTCAAGATGTGGAGAAAATTGTGTTTAACTTGGATAAAGATATGTTGGATATGATTAATTAGATGATACTAATTAAGGATTTGTTGACATGTGGGTTATGCTACCACGGATGAAGTGTACAACTTTTTGTACTTAAGGAATATATCCAATAAACTTTGGAATAAGGAAACATGCATGTTTTAAATAAGGATTTATGGTAATTCAATTTATTACCATGTTTTAATAGAATACATGATTAAGTCATTCATAGGTTTAGAATGTGACCAACAATAACTACTTTATGATATATGGGGGATAAATGTTAAGTTGATTTAGTGTACCTCTTTCTAAAGTTTTGTATTTTCATCTTTTTGAAGGATTGTAAGTTTATCCATTTATGAAATGTTTAAGTTAAAATTCAAATGAAGTTTGTGATATTAAATTATTATCTCTCCATAGGTGTATTTTTGCATATTTGATAACTTTTTATCACCTTTTTGTTGTAAATAATGATGGAATAACTTGTCAATTTATTTATGGATCTCACGATCAGTTAGTATTTTAGAAATTAAAAATTCAACTTCATTTCATGGAATAAGATATGAAGTGGAAATTGATCAAGACATGAAAAAGGGTGAGATTGTGATGAAATCAATTATGTCTTCTCATAAAAATTCTTTAACATTAGAAAAAAGATCGTGATGTAAAAAGGTTGTCTTATTATCATCATTTTTATGATACCAATGACCCCTTTCATGATTCTTTAGTATATGGTTTTGTGATTGTTAACTTTCTCTAGATCACTCACTTTGTTGTTATCAGTGATCTTTATCAATCTCTATGATTATTTACACTTTTTTCCATGCCCAAATCTTCACCTATGTTCTCCTACGTAGAAACCTAGTTATGAGTTACATTGGGTAACAGTTGTATTTTTAAAATTCCTTTTCAAAAGAAAGTTTTATTTCATTTTTATGATGTGGTTTTCTATGAAAGAAACATTCAAGTATTAATCATTTTATAACCTAAATTAATTTCAATGGTGATATTCATTTTAAGGGGGGTATAATGTAACACCCAGAGATTTTTATGAGATAGATTTTTTTAATTTCTTTGATGTATTATTTTTTAAGTTACACCACGATAATATTACGCCACATGAAATACCAAATTAGATTTCGGTATATGAAACACTATTTTTGGCTTTTTTTACAAACAAGTTCAAGTTATTTTGATGCATTTCATTTCACGCAAGACTGAGTTTAAGAGAACAACTAAATATTATTATGTTACCTCATAACTTAGCCATTATAATGGAAGGTATGGATAATATTAATTGAATTATGAAAATATGATTTAAACGTGTATGTATAATTTATTCTTTGGTGATAAATTAATTATAAATTAAAATAAAACCGTTTTTAAATAAAAGGAAATGTTTTTTTTCTAAAAAACTATTTAAGTGAAAATAAGTGAGATTATAAAATAATTAAATCACTCTTGATGTATTTTATTAATGAAATATATATTTAATATATTCAGTATAATTTTTAAAATTCATCTTATAATTTTTTTAGACATAATATAAGAACAAATTCAATTTTTCAGATAAAAGAAGTATTTTCAAAAAAAAAATGCAGTTTTGCCACCTTTTGATGGCACACCCATTTTAATTATAGTTTTTAACACTTTTTTATTTTATATTTGGAATAATAAAATTTTTATTTGAAATTGGAGTATCTAAATTTACTTTGGTTTAATTTTTGGTATTTTTTCTGATAAATTTCACATTTTGATGAATAGTAAAAAAATAATGCTTTTTAATTGAAAACTACTTCTTCATAAAATTTATTTATATTGTTAAATTATATATTTGAATGGTTTTAAAGTATAAATATATTATATTTTTATAATTTAATATAATTTATGTTATTTAAATTAATTTTACATTGAATTTAAATGTAAAAACATTTCAATCGTTTGCATATTTTAGCTTTTAAAACTCATTTTCTCATTCTGTCCACAAGATTAATTTTAAATTAATTACTTCAAATTATGTGCTTAGAATTTGGAAAAATATATTTCATATTTGGAATCATTGGTTCCAAATTATGTAAATGGATTTCTTTTATTTTTAGGTAATATGAATAGTAACTATAGTAATTTTTATTAATGCGGTAAAAAGGTAAATCAGGTAATGAAGGGTTAAAATAATATTATAAAATTACCTTAACACTTGTCCTAATTTCATTGGATGAGTTTTTTTATCAAAATCATCATTGGGTCGTAATGTTATCCTTTGGAATCCACTTGGATTAGATTAGGATATTTAATATATTTTATTTAAAGAGTAGTTAAAGATATCTTACTCAAATTTTAATAACTATATTATTTTTAATATAAGGATATAAAAAATTTAAATTTGACTATAAATTCTCATTTAAAATATAAAATGTTTTTATTTATCATGTTAATTTATTTTTAATTTTTATAAAATAAATAATTACCTTAAAGGCTTATACAATGATGATACAAAAATTATTTAATTGATGAAAAATCAAGAAAATAATTTTAAATAAAATGATAATAACCATAAAAAACCAAAAAACTTAGCCAAATATTATTTTTTGAGTATATATCAACCATAATCATCCAAGGGTATAATTATTGACCATTTGGATCCACATGGAAATGATCATGACACTTAAAATATTTTATCTAAAGTAATGTTAAAGTTATCACATTCATGTTTTAATAAATATAACATTTTTAATGTAGGATTTTACAAAAGATATATTTGACTATAAGTAATATTATTAAATATAGAGAATTTATCTTCATCATAGTATATAATTTTTAATTTTTATTCAAAAAATAAGTATATTAAATAATTACACAAAACTAATGTAGTGATTATTTTATTAATGGAAATATCAAATATATGTTATTAAAAATATTAAAATAAATATAATTTGGGATAATTAATGTATCCAACAAATTTTTTGGATTTATTTGACCTCTTAGGAATATAATAAAAAAAATCGAAGTTAACTTGTTATCTTAATATTTTTTTAAATTAATGAATTGAATAGTGTCAAAATTGACACTATCGATTGTTTACCAAAATAATGTTTTGTTAAATTATTAAAAAACATAAAAAAAATTAAAAATACCAAAAAATTATTATATAATCTAAAATATTATAAATTATTCATTTATATTTTAATTGAAATCAAATAAGTAAAAATTATACTATTTTAATATTGAATAATTTGTTACCATAGTTAAAATTAAAATAGAATAACTAAGGGTTAATTAAAATTATAAGGATTAAATTGATCTAAAAACTTGTATAAAATTTATTGGTTGATGATATTACAAAATTATCTCATCTCATATTAGAAAATATGAAATTTTTTTGGTTTTTTTAATGGGTTTGATTTTATTATAAATTAATATTTTTGGAGATTCCAAAAGTGTCACTCACCTCAATTATAAAAGGCACCTCTTTCATCACTTATTCACTTCACTTTTAGGCTTAAAGCTCATACATCCCATATAAATTTCCATTATAAACTTCCCTAGTATAATTATATAGGTGATGGTATTCTCAAAATACCAACTCTAGTGTCCCTAAGAGGAGATCTAGAGGGAGATCATAAAAAAAAGTGGTAATCTACTCTACCGATTCTTTCAAACTTATTTATTCTTATACTACCTATCCATGAGTTATTTCCATTATAATGTAGTAAATCTAGTATCACTTATATTCTAAGATGATATTATGATTATGAAACAACCATATTTTTCCTTTTATCCATCCTATGAAAAACGAAATCACCACACGTGCGTACGTACTGCTTACTGTCTCCATACTGTGGTGTAATCAGTTTTTCACCACCACTTTACTTGGATGGGTATAATGATGGAAATAATAACTAAATATTATTATTATAACACAATATTTATTATATAACAAAATATATATCATCCACTTCCTTACCATTCCATAATTAAAGGAATGATATCGGGACTCGTGCATACGTACGACCTACCGTCTCCACAATGCGATACGATTCATTCTACATGATATTTATTAAAGCATGATTATATAAATGTATAGAATAAATAACTATGATATATATTACATTTATATTATTCTGTAAATGATATAATTGTTACCTAATAATAAGAACCAGAACTTATATGACAAAACATGCATAAGAAAATGAAGCAGTTATACCCAAAAGACGAGAAATAATGAAATGTTATCAAAAAATGGGTGATAAGATGATCATATTTAATATCATGGTTATTTAATAAGTTAATGAAATTATTTAAACCATTATACGGTAAGTTTAGATATGTACCAAGGTAATCATACCTAAGGTAAGGGATTATTTTTGTCTCACCTTTATTTTTGTGAGACACATGTCGTATACACTACTTGTTTATTTACATGGTGTATATACTATCCATGAATGTAATTTATGAGTCTTATCTAGAAGATTATGTTATTTTTATAATTTTATTTCTTTCACGGGGCATACGATTCTATTTATTATAAAGTGAATAGTATTTATTTCATAATCTCTTCAATATTTAGAATTGTTTCGTTTTAAGTCTTTGTTGAGGAATATTTATCATCCACATCCATGTTTTCTAAAAATATTTTCATAAAATGTTTTATTGTTCTTATATGAATGTTTAAATTCATTTTTACCCATTTTTGACTTTTTACTACAAGGTTTGAAAGGAATGTTTCTTTCATTTTCTAAACGAGGTACTTTTTGACTTTTCTAGAGAAAGTATGAGAAGAATGTTTTTTAACTTATAAAACATGAATGCATTTTTATGTTTTCATGACACCTTATTATCTTGATGTTTCCATTAAAATATTACAAGTTTATTTTCAAATAAAATTTTTTATTTTAAAATTGCACTACATTTTAAGAAAAGAAAATGATTTCAATGAAGAAAAAATATTTTCCTCAAGAATTAATTTCAAGCGTTTTATCAAAATTATTTTCCATATAAGAGAGAATTATTTAATTTTACTTATGTTTTATTAATTTTATGCTCCATTGTTACCATTCATGTTATTTCTATGAATGTTTTATGTTTATGATGGTATGATATTTATGAAACCCATTTCTTTTTCGTGGGTTATGTTATGATTGGATGATGTTTATGAAACCCATTTTATTCTATGGGTTTTGTTATGATGAATGATTTTTGTTCTTATGGAACACATATATATGATTTTCATTATGTGATGGGTGTGACCTATATATCTCTCCAATGCATTGGGTAAAGATTTATATCTCATGTGATAGATAGGACTGGAACAGTAAATGATTTGGGTTCAATAATACAGGGTTGGAATGGGAAATGATATTGGTTCTATAATATAGGGCTGGAACAGTAAGTAAACCTGGTGTAGTAATAGAGTGCTAGAATGGGGAGTGAACTCGATTCGGTAAAAGACTTTGTCCACTATGATGGTCATGGTAATGAGCCTTGGCTAATATGGAAATAATTTTCTATGCTTATGTGTTTTCCAAAATTTCATGTTTTATACAAATGTTATTTTCTCATGGACCGTGTTACTTTGTGATTTATGCCTTATGAACTTCCAATATTTATTTCATGACTCAAGATTTTGATATATGTTATACATGGTATGATTTTCAAAAGTTATGTTCATGTTTTCACATTCTTATGTTCATGTTTTTTTTATATTTTCCTTGTTTACCCTTACTGAGCATCTGAGCTCACCCTTTTCATATATTTTATTTTCCCCAGGATATAAAGAAAGGTTTTAGGTAGGAAAACTAAAGGGTAAGATCTTTATGGGAGATGTTGAAGATCTTTCACCAAATTAGAATAATGTGTTCCAAGTTTCCAAGGAACTAAACTAATACGGTCTTTGGGCGTCTGTTTGTGTAATGTATTAAGTATTCTGCAAAAGTAATGTAATATTCATGTATGTCAATCTTGGGACATTAGAGGTGGAATTGGTGAGAATGGTGCTGGAGAAGCTTAGTAGTTCCAAGAGATTATCGTAGCAGGTGAAGTACATGTTCATAGCCAACTTTATATGAGCTCTTCACCTTAGTCGCTTGTTTTGGTTTTTCCTTTTTGGTTGTTGGGTGTGTATCTTATCCCTTTGGAATTGTGTATTATGTACCGGTTGTCTTTCCAAATCTTAGTGGTTTTATCATGCATGTGTTATATACAGTTCAGTTGATTTTATATGGCATTTCTAATTATTTTATTCCCTAGAGATATGTATCTATTACAAGTTGATTTAGGTTATGGCATCCCAGGTTGTGAGTTATTCTATCTTATTGGGTGTCACCATCCCCTGGCTTATTGGAAGCGGACTTGAGGTGACACTCTCGACTTATTGTTGGCTTGGGTTGGGGCATGGTGGGTCGATTCATTTCAATACTTCTATATCAACTAATGTACACAATATGATTGAGTACATAAATGACTTGGAGAGACTGGGGTCATCACTTATACTTGATGTGGCCATTGATATCATTCTAAAATCATTGTTGAAATGGTTTTAATATTTTATTGTGAATTACAACATGAATGAGTTTAATAAAAGTTTACCCAATATTCTCAATATATTGAGGATTGTTGAGTAAGATACAGGAGGTCCTAGATCAAGTTCTATGATGATAACACGTAAAATAAAGGGTAAATGTTTTAGCTAGAAGGAGAAGAATAGAGATAATGGAGAGTCCATTCCAACTTCTAATCTAAATAAAAGAGCTTATAATAATGGAATGCGTTTTAATTATGGGAAAACTAGACATTGGGGGATAAATCATCCAGAATACCTAAAGGGGTGTAGGAAACTCAATGGAGATTTCATGTCAGGTATTTATGTTGTATAATCAATTCATAGATTTTGAAGGTTATATGATGTCAATTATACATTGTAGGATTATTGCGAATGTGTATAGGAGTTCAAAAATGATGAAGTGTTGATGGTATAGCTTAAACTAAGAAATCAAATAATGGAGAAAAGGGTTTCTACATCAAAGAGTTGAATCTAGTGGATTATTTTAAAGCTTTATTGGATCAGAATAAAGATTTTTTATTTTTATCTTATTTTCCTCTTATATGATAAGATGTGTTATTGTAAACAATGCTTGTTGTCAATAAAGGAGACGATGTTTGTGATATACATGATTATATTTGATATGAGTTTATAACATGTTTGAAAAAGAGATGAAGATAAAAATGGTTTATCCAGGATAAAATTATTTAACCTAGATATTTGTTAAAATATGAGACAAATAGTTCCCACCACCATCCAATGGAATGTTTTAAAGAATAAAATATCATTTTTAGAATATTTTTCCAAACACATAGAATACAATACAAGATATGGATGTCAACAGTTTTCTTGTTAAATATTCCCACTATAGGGAATATGTGTTATTTCTAAACACAAAAGAGTTTGTGTATCTTAACAATAGATTCTGAATAGAATATAGTTTATAAGAAGCCAAGAGTAAGTTTGGACTTAAATGAGTTTAAAATTTAATAAATAAAGGACCATACCAGTCTAATCCAAAGTGAAAGTCACTTTATATCTCAAAAGAGTTTAGGATGTGTTGGTAAAGATATTAATGTAAAGAGTCGCATTTTGTTACTAAAACGATATCAGAAGAAGTGTTTAAATGGAAAGATTATAAGACGATAATGAACTTAAAAAGAGTTCTATGTAGGGAATAATTTTTATTAACATTGTAACATTTGATGTTGTTAAGTAAAGGAGTTTCAATATTATGTTCAAAGAGTTGAATATTAGGAATATGGCTCCTAATTCTTACCATTATTCAAACAAATTTCTTCATGGATGCTACTCGCTAAAAGAGTTTGGTGAGAAGTTGTGTCAGATGGTAACATAAATATATGGCATGACTTACATAGGGGTGTAATGAGTTTAACAAACCCCTAAAAGTGCAACAAATATAAGGCCTCTTTAGTGGTCTATCATATGAGATGTGATTATACATGCACTTATGTATGGTTTTTTTTGTATTCTTAAAAGAGTTTAATAATATAAAATGTACCATGTTATACAAAAAAGACAACCTTCACTTTATCATTCTTTGATATTGGGTGCAAACTCTCCCGCTTGAGAGTTTTCCTCCTAGGGATTCCTAGGGTTTGAGTTTTTTCTCCTGTTCGGCTTCGGCGGCTCCGTCTTCTTCGGTTCAGGTTCTGATTCTCTTCCTCATCGTCTTCGGGTCCAGTGACAGGGGCTCGGTTTTCCTTGGGTTTGAGTTTTCTCTCCCGATCGGCTTCGGCGGCTTCGACGTCTCCGTTTCAGTTTTTGGTTTTCTTCCTCTTCGTCGTCGGTTTCAGTGACAGGGGCTCGGGATCCACAATTCCAAGCCGTTCCCGGTTCCTCCTTCCTCTGCTTCTCCCTGTCAGCTACCGGCCTCCGTTTCCGGCGTTTCGTTGGTTTTCGGGCTTCATCCCCTCGATCTCATCTTCAGACGCTCTTCTTGGTCTTCAAGCTACCCTGAAGCTTTTCCTGTCCCCCTGGTTCTTCATCCGTGCCAGATCTGGGCAGGGGAAGCAGTTTCGAAGCTCCCACCGCAACGCGTAGAATCGAGACGCATATCTCGCGAAGGGTCCCCCGATCTGCGAAGGTGCAGTGGCTTTCCCGGGGCGCGGAGGACGTGGATGTGAAGAAGATTTCTCCGGCGCGCAAGTGGGAGCATCTCACAGCCTGGCCATTTCTCGAAGCGCGAGGGGATTGCGCGAACCTGCCGGTGTTACCTCGCGCACTACCTGGACAGGGGAGTTGCGCGCGGAGACTTGCGCGAGGAAGAACTTGCGCGGAGGAAATCATCGCGCAGGCTGGATACAAAGTTAGGGGACTTGCGCGCGGGGTCTTGCTGGTGTGTGGGGCCTTGCGCGAGGACGAACTTGCGCGGAGGAAATCATCGCGCAGGCTGGATACAAAGTTAGGGGACTTGCGCACGGGGTCTTGCTGGTGTGTGGGGCCTTGCGCGCGGTGTGGGGAATCTTGCCGGTGCGAGGGGAATTGCGCGCGGGAACTTGCGCAGGGCTGGTTTTTTTTGCGCAGGGCTGGTTGCGTGAGGGGACCTGCGCGCGGGGACTTGCTGGTGTTACCTCCGTTTGGTCAACCCCTCCCTAGGTGTTTTCGTGGCGTCAACATGGAGACGGATCTGTTGAACCAATGGAAGAACCTCTCTTTGACAGACAAAGAAAAAGAGCCACTTGCAACCCGTAGAAATGAAGATAACACTTTGACAAAACGAATGGCTTTATTAGTGGTCGGAAGACTGGCGACCGAGGCACCTTTTAATCTAAAGGCCCTCAGGACCACTCTTCAAAATCTCTGGAAATTGGAAGCTGGAGTAGCCATCCGGGAAATTGAGAATAAACTCCTTGTTTTTGAGTTCTTCAGCGATAAAGACAAAGATAAAGTCCTCAGAGGACGACCTTGGTCCTTTGACAATCATCTCATCCTGATGGAGGAATTTAAAGGGGGTGACGAGATTCAGAATTGCACACTTACCCGATCCCCGTTCTGGATAAGAATTAAAGGAATACCGTTCCATGGAAGATCAACACATGTGATGAGAGAAATTGGAGACCGGATCGGCCATTTCCTAGAATGGGATTGCTCGGACCCAATACAATGGGGCCCCTGGGTTCGAATAAAGACTGAGATCGACGTGTCTGAACCCTTAATGCGAGGTATGTTCCTAAAAATTGATGATTCCAACACCTGGATCTCGTTCGAATTCGAAAAACTACCAATCTTCTGCTTCCTTTGCGGACGTATCGGCCACATGGAGAAAGCGTGTGGGGCAAGGCCAGAGAATTCCACCGAAAATATCACCTTTCAATACGGTCCGTGGCTTCGGGCCAAAACACACAGAGAGGCATTTATCCCTGAGGCGGAGAGACAAATTGATCGGGACCGTCTCATTGCAGCCCATCTTAGGCGACCGGAATCTGAACAACCTCCTATCATAAGGATGGGACCACCTGTCTTCCCTAAAGAACCCTCGGCTGAGCTTAGGGGAAATGGAAACGTCTCCCAAGAGATTATCGTCAGATGTAATGATGGGGCTCGGCAAGACAGTCACCTGACTCAGGGTATCACAAAATCTGACTTCGCTTTTACAGCACCGAATTTATCGTCCCTTACTTCAACTGGGCCGCTACCTAAACCAAAAGAACCTCCAGAGAAATTTCCGAGGCAGAAACATGTTCCCTTGGATCCGCCTGAAGCTGAGCAGAGTCCAAATCGGTTCCCAACTGATGCCCTTCTGCAAGCCGATTCTGGGATGACTGAAGCCTCACTTTCAGGACATGTTACTCGTGGAACCTGGAGAAGGGCACGTGGCGGTGGTAAAGGCGATTGTCCAGGGAATCCCAAACCAGGAGATTTGAAACGGCAATGCGAGTCCAGTGGTATGTACACCAGTCTTCCCAAAAGGAGGAAAGCATCAGGTACGTCACCTACCCCACAAGAGACAAAGGCGGAGGCGGGTCAGGCCCGGCCCCGCCTAGAGCAATGATTGCTTTATGCTGGAACTGCCGTGGGCTTGGCAACCCACGAACGGTTCGTATGTTCCAGCGCCATTGCGCTCAAAGTCGCCCTGATATGGTTTTCCTGTCCGAAACCATATTGGAAAACAAGGACATCACAAATCTTGCCCTAAAATGCGGTTTCCAAGGTTGCTTCCCGGTCCCCCGACAGGGTCATTCAGGGGGATTGTGTTTGCTCTGGAAGGATAATGTCGATGTTAGGCTCCTGTCGTTCTCCCAGCGTCATGTGGCTGCTTCCATTTGTGATCCCCACAACCCCACCTGGACTTTTGTGGGCTTCTATGGCTGGCCCTCCCAGTCTGAAAAGTGGAAATCTTGGGATCTTCTTTGCAAACTCCGTTGTGATCTGCCAAGCCCCATTCTGTTTGGAGGGGACTTTAACGAGATCCTCTTCCAGAAGGAGAAAATTGGTGGAGCTATGCGCTCCTCCACGTCTATGTCTGATTTTAATGAGGCGATCCTTAAGGCAGAGCTGATGGACCTGGGTTACACGGGTAATCCCTTTACTTGGTTTCGAGGCAGATATGATGGAACTCGAATCGCCGAACGTCTGGATAGATTCTTGGGCTCAATGGACTGGATGAGCCTCTTCAAAATGTACCATATCAGACATCTCTCGTTCAACTGCTCGGATCACTGCCCAATTGTCATTAACTGTACCCAGTATGAGCACGTTACTAGTTACAGGAAACCATTCAGATTCGAAAGCTTCTGGTCAAATGATCCCGAGTGCGAGGCGGTTGTCCGTTCAGGCTGGAAGAATGGGCAAGCGGATCTGAGAATCAACCTTCTCCGAGTAGCATCTGATCTGAAGACTTGGAGCTACTCTAAATTCCGGCATCCGGACCGGCAATGCAGTTTCCTTGAAAGGAAGATTGGCTATCTTCTTAGCAAACCTCCGTCTAGCAGCATTCTCTCCAAAATAAGTGAAACCCAACGAGAGCTGGATGTTGCCCTGCGCAACAAGGAAGGTTTTTGGGCTATGCGAGCGCGAGATATTCATATCGCAGAAGGAGATGCTAATACCTGTTATTTCCACCAGAAGGCTTCAGCAAGACGCCGGAAAAACTTCATTTCTGGCATTCTTAATTCAGATGGTAGCAAAGTGTCTGACACAGGGGGAATCCAAGAAGCTTTCCTGAGCCATTTTTAGAAACTCTTCTCTGCAGGCCATTCTTACATTTCTCCCGAGATTGAGGACTGCATCAAACCAGTGATTTCTGACGATATGAACAGACAACTTTCTAAAGATGTGACGAATGACGAGACTCTTAAGGCCTTAAAGCAAATCCACTCCACGAAAGCCCCGGGACCAGACGGATTCCACGCCCTCTTTTTCAAGAATTACTGGCACATCATCGGTCCAGACTTTTGCAATTTAATGCGGGATATTTGGGCGGGGAAAACGGACCTGTCCTCTCTTAATGAAACTATTCTTACCCTCATTCCCAAGATGAAAAATCCGCAAGGGGTGTCGGACTTTCGACCGATCAGTCTGTGCAATGTCTCGTATAAGATCTTTTCGAAAATCCTGGCGAATCGGTTGCGTCCCTGGCTACCCGACGTCATTTCAGAGAACCAAAGCGCTTTTGTGGCAAAAAGGTTAATCACAGACAATGCCATTATCGCTCATGAAATTTTCCATTCCATGAAAACACGTACACGAGCGAAGAGAGGGATCATGGCGTGGAAATTGGATATGGCTAAGGCCTATGATAGAGTGGAGTGGAACTTTCTCGAATTTGTGATGCTCAAGATGGGTTTCTGTACCAAATGGATTGCCATGATCATGCAATGCGTCTCGTCTGTGTCCTTTTGCATAAATGTCAACGGGGTGCTCACCCGAGGCTTCTCCCCATCCCGTGGGCTTCGCCAGGGAGACCCTCTTTCACCCTTCCTGTTTATTTTAGTGGCTGACGTGTTTTCTAACCTCCTTTCCAGGGCAGCCTCGCTTTCCATAATCCATGGGGCGAAAGCGTGTCGCAAGGGCCCTCCGATTTCCCACCTCTTCTTTGCGGATGACTGCCTTCTTTTTTCTCGAGCCACCCCTAACGAGTGTACTGCTATCTGCCAGGCGATACAACAGTATGAACGGGCTTCAGGACAAATGATCAATCAGAGTAAATCAGAAATTTCTTTCAGCTCTGGAGTTCCCCAGCCGAAAAGAGAAGATCTCTGCTCTTTAGCACGCATTCCTAGGGTCGATAAGCACCAGAAGTATCTTGGGCTCCCGACGGTGGTTGGACGGTCAAAGAAAGAAATCTGTTCAGCTATTGTGGATCGAATTGACAGAAAAATTCAAGGTTGGACCCCTAAAAAAATCTCCAAGGCCGGCAAGGAAATCCTCATCAAGGCGGCACTTCAATCTGTCCCCAGCTATTTGATGTCTATTTTTAAACTCCCTGACGTGGTGCTCTCAAAGATTCAATCCAGTACATCTAACTTTTGGTGGGGACGAAAGGACGGAAAAAATAAAGTCCATTGGATCGCCTGGTCGGCTCTCTGTCAACCAAAATCTGAAGGTGGTATGGGCTTCCGGGACCTTTCTCTTTTTAATGATGCTTTGCTGGCTAAACAAGGTTGGCGTATGATTCATAATCCATCATCCCTATGCACGCGTGTTCTCCGGGCTAAATATTTCCCACATAAGGATTTTTTGGACTCCCATCTTGGCTATCGACCCAGTTTTCTCTGGAGAAGCATTTGGGGCGGCCGTAATCTTCTGAGGAAAGGCCTTGGCTGGAGGATTGGGAATGGTTCTACGGTCAAGATTTGGACCAATCCTTGGCTTGTTGATCTGACAGGCACGAAGGCGTCATCCCCTGTTTTTCCAGGATCCGAACATGCCACAGTCTGTTGTCTCTTTGATGATCAAGGGGCGGGTTGGTGTCTGGAAAAACTCTTCTCCTGGTTTAATGAGAGGGATAGGAGAATTATTCTGAGTATTCCCTGTGTGTCAGACGCAGGGCCAGATCATCTCTACTGGACAAACGACAGCTCAGGTGAGTATACAGTGAAAGCTGGCTACCGGCGAGCTCTTTCTGCTCAGATTTCAGAAGGAGATGCGAGGCCCTGGACATCAATTTGGAAGCTTTATGTTCCCCCTAAGGTTCGCTTTTTCTGGTGGCAGGTGTGCACTGGTATCCTCCCAACTAAGAGCCTCCTTGTCTACAGACACTTCTCAAACGACAACTCTTGCCCTTTCTGTCCTTCTGTAACTGAATCCCCTTTCCATGCTCTTGTTCAATGTCCCGGGGCTCAGGAGGTTTGGAATGGCTGGGGATCAACTATTGAGCTGTTCCCGGACAACGCCTCAGATCTTACATCTCTCCTGATGCGATGGTGCTCCTCCTTTTCGCCGGCTAAAGCAGGCGCCCTGTGCATTTTGGCTTGGATTATCTGGAATAGGCGGAACGAGGCCATATTCAATCATTTCCAGAGGCCCCCCAGATTTTGGATTGACCGGGCATTGTCATGGATTGCGGTATGGCAGAACCACCCTGAACAACAAAGACTTTCCACCCACCCTCCTCTTCCCCAACATTGGTGCCCCCCACCGGAAGGGACTTTTAAGATCAATGTGGATGCCTCTCTCCCTAAGGATGGCCCAATTGGACTTGGTTTACTGGCCCGAGACAACCTGGGAAATCTTATCGCTGCCAAATACGAAGCACGTTATGCACTTTGGGAGCCCTCAGTCGCGGAGGCCGCCGCCATCCTAGCTGGTTTAAACTTCGCAAAAGATTGCGGTTGGGATTCCATTCACATCGAATCCGACTGTCTCACTGTAATCAATGCCATCAATCTCACTGAAGGCGGGCTTCAACCTTTCGGTCCCATTATCCGGTGTATTCACTCGCGGAGACAAGGCTTCAATTCCTGCAATTTCTCATTTATTAGAAGGGAAGCGAACGAAGCCGCTCACAAGATGGCAGACATTGGTCCTCCCTACGAGGATATGCTTTGGTTCAATCATTTTCCATCGTGGTTATGCTCATGTATTTCTGCTGATCTCCATCATTAATGGATCCGTCTTATTTTGTCAAAAAAAAAAAACTAATGTTCATCATGAAGTATTATAGATTGCGATAAAATGTTAAGGTTACTATGGGTTAAATTTTGTATAGAGATACGAAATATGATCATGAGACATAAAAGAAGTTTTGTGTGTTGAATGAACCACCAAGTATATCACATGAAGTGTCATGCACCATCTCAAGAAAGGTATGACTGTGTTAATTGTGCCAAATTTTTGTGTGAAAATAGTTTTGACAATGTGCGACAAAAAGACCGAGGTGTATGCGGTAAACAAAATTAAAACAACAATGAAAGTAAATTCTGGAAAGCACGACTTTGAAGTTAAATCAAATTCTTAGAAACTAAACCTCGAGTTTAATATCTTATCGTTAAAAATCCTTAACAATGATTCATCTAAAATTGAAATAGAAAAGTCCCTCAAAATCTCTATACTCAAGCTTTGATAGTGGATAAACTAATTCTAGATTAATATTTTCAAAGCCTCAAGTCTCGAGAGAAACAAACTATCAAATTTGTTTGAGACTTGTGATGTTCAACGATTTATCTCAAGAATTTCAAGGATTTCAGAATAACTTGAATTCCAAATTATATAATTGATCAAACAATCAAAAATGTTCTTAACTAATATCAGCTTCCTCCCCCCTCTAATATCAGGGTTCCATTCTATGGGCCATATCTTTTCAATCTCATTTCGCTCACTGTCTTGGTTGGGCTCGGCCTATTCGCCTTACCGGGTCCCCCGGTTCCACTTAATCCGGTGACTCAGGGTTAACTCGACTTCCACGCTCACTCGCGGATGCCGTTCATTCAATCACTCAGCCAGTCGGTTAGTCTCATTCTAGAAGCTTCTCGGTCACCACGTCATTGCCTCCCTTGATCGGCTGGTGTATCAGTCTTCTTTCGGTGCTCGGTTCGAATCAGCCTTGGTCCCGCATTCATCCCTTCGGCCTCCTTCAATATTCAACCACCAGTCCAATCGGCAAGTCTCCTTTGCTCAGCTAGATCGTCTTCTATCACCCACAGTTTCCACGCACCCCCGTTAGATCTGCTTGGCTCTGAGCTCACATTGGCGAGTTCAATCTTCATCAGCATGCCACACTCCAAATCGACTGTCGATCTACTTCCACGTCAGCAATCCGCTCTCCGATCGGTGGTTTGCGGCTTCAATCATCATCCGGTGACTTAGGGTTTACTTAGCCTCTTCTTCGTTCGACACTGGCTCAGCCACCCCTTGATTAGTCATCGGCTCATCGATGGTCACAGTTCTCCATTTCGGCCACCGTTGATGTTCAAGCTTCCTCGGCCGGTCGGTGATGAAGCTTCTCGGAGTTCAACCGGCGTTCTTCAATTGGTTTGTTCTAATCTTGAGTTGCTGTAACGGAATCCAACGATTTCTGTTCTATTTTGTTGAATATAGGTTGTTGTCTGTTATTCTGGATTCAATCGTTTTCGTCATTTTTCAAATCTGGAGTTGGTTCAATTTGTCAATTCTTGGCTGCGTACTGGATTTTCTACTCCAACATTTCCCCGGTTATTCGTACCAATCAGATAAACCTACAAACCTATAAAAACCTAAAAACATAAAACCTATGAACAGTGATCTTAAAAACAAAACTGCAAAACTTAAAACCTATAAAGAATGATCTTAAAAACATATTACATGATCTTAAATTTAACTCTCACAAAACTGCAATATATAAAACCTATAAACTATGATATTAAAAACTATCTAAATTAGGACTACTTCCATAATAAAATTAAGTGACTTTTTGATAATAAAACAATGATTACATAAGATAAACAAAACTGAAAATATACTTAAAATAAATATTACTAAAACTACTTACATAAAAATAACAACTAATTTATACAAGATTAAAATATTAATAAACATAATGTTAATGAGACAAATACTAAATAATATTTTAGTAATTAATTCATCAAATACCAATTAATAAAATTTAATAACAAAATAACTAAAAATTACTTAAGATTATGAAAACATAAATATAAACTATAAAATATTTATTACATTAATAATTATATTCAAGACATAAAACCAATATAATATATTAATAAATAAATAAAAACAAATAAATGAGAATTATTAGTTAGCGAGATACCTTGCATGATAACCTTCGTACTTCGATTCATTTCTTATGCTAGTTTTGAGGGTGAGCCAATTAGGGAGTGATTGAGTATGTTGGTGATCATGTATAACCAAGATGCAATTTGTTTTCTCATATGATGAATATGACATTTGCACCCTCGATTGAGATAGAATAAGGAAGTGTATGTTCATATCTAGACAAGATACATGTGATGTGCTTATCTATTTGGGTGAGGGGCTTATGATATACTCATCCACTTGAGCGAATGACTGCAATCTGATCATCCATTTCGTTAGTCTATACTCTGGGAATTTAGAAAATATGAGTAGAGTATATGCGATTGACATACTCCATGTCTCATGGTCACTTGATGTGTTGGACAAAAGGATTAAATGACTATGCATACTTGTATAAGATACACTTGGTGGTCATTGGTATGAACGCTTTGCTAGACGTCACTCTTTGCTTACATTTATGGATTAAGAAATTCATAATTGTTTTTAATGTTACCAAGGTTTGTGGGGTCACACTTTGGGATTGTGTGAATGAAGATTATGTTTTGTTATTTTGGATGAATTTTTACAAGTTTTTACATATGATGTAACATGCGGGGAAATTGAATTTTCAAAAGTTACTTGTATATGATACACCTAGTGGTCATTGGTATGAACACTTTGCTAGATGCTGCTCTTTGCTTACATTTATGGATTAAAAAATTCATAATTGTTGTTAATGTTACCAAGGTTTGTGGGATCACACTTTGGGATTGTGTGAATGAGGATTAAGTTTTGTTGTTTTGGATGAATTTTCACAAGTTTTTACATATGACGTATCACGTGGGGAAAATGAATGAAATTTTTTCCAAAAAAGAGTTTTGGAAGATATCCAGAAGGAGTTTTGGATACAGTTTCACAAGTTGTTACATATGACCTGACATAAGAAAAAGTGAACTAAATACACGAGGCTTTAGTGCAAGTGGGGGGCTAATGAAAATGTGCATTAAAGGACCGCCATAATGTGGCAGTTTAGACAATATTGTGGTGTTGTGCATGACGATTCACATATTATATGATAATGCATGACTTGTCCATTCTCTCTTATTCTAAGATATCATATTCAATTGATTCTCATGCAATGATAATTTAAAGGAGTCATGATGATGGAATATGAAAGGTTTAAGGAGTTGAATGTTTTATTATTCATGCTCGTAGGTTACAAATGGTTTGTAACCTTCATGTAGCACCCCCCGGTTTGAGGTATGTAGTCTTTGTTTACACTTTTTTATATTTTTAAAGTGATTGGGATGAGTTTGGATGAGTTTGGAAGTGTTTAGGAAGGTTTTGGAAGCCTTTATAAGGTTGCACGGTTTGAACACGGTTTGGGGAAACCGTGCGAGATGAAACCGTGCGAGTAGTGGGGTTATGCATGGCTTGCGCACGGTTTATCTAACTATGCGAGGAGGCCGTGCAAGATGCCCCTTTGAGGCAGCAGCAACCACACGATTAGCGCATGATTTATCTAACCGTGCGAGCTAACCGTGCGGACCGTAAAAGTGGTTTTTTTTTTAAATCTGGGATTAGTCGGGATTGCCCTAAAGACACCCAAACTTCCTCCCATTCGAGCCTCACTCGGGTTTTCCTCTTCTCAAGGGTTAGGGGTGCTCTCCCACTTATTTTGGAAGCAAATCGAGGAGTTTTCTTGGTGTGGTTGAGCTGATTCTTCTCTGGTAAGTCTCTTTGTTTAGTTCTTTGTGGTTTTCTCTAGATATACTCTTCCCTCTCTCCTGGTTTTCTAGATCTACATCCGTTGTGTGTAGATCTAGGGTTTTTGTTACCTTGGGTGTTGATTTTAAGGCTTGTTGATGGTAGAGAAGGAGATCTAGAGCAGTTTTATTGCAGCATTTGCCCGGATTGGGGTGTGATTGCTTGTGGGTCGAATTAGCCGGAACCCTAAAGGTAGGTGGCTTCTCTTTCGACTCCACTTGGTTAGAAGTAGTGGTTTTGGTTATAATTAATTTTTTTTTCTTGTAATTAATTGTGATAATGATGTGCGAATCTTGTTGGAAATCCATTTGGTGATGATTTGGGGGATTTTGGGGAAAATGAGTTATTGTTGCTAAAAGGGGCTTGTTGTGAGATTTTAAAATGTTGATTTTAAAATGTTGATTTTAAAATCATTAATGGTTGATTATGAAAAATGTTTTGTGAAAGACGGTTTTCAATAAAGTTGTTGTTTATTGAAATGTGGTTGGGCATGGAAAGTTGGAAAAAAAGTATTTTAAATAAATGAGTGATTTATTGAATTGATTTGACATGTGATGGGAACGATGATGTGCTCAGTGTGGCTTTGGTGCTTTGTGCTTGTTGGTTGATTAAGTGTTATGATTTGTGTTGATTGTGTGGAAGTGAGCGGGAAGTCTCATTATAAAATGTGATGGATAGCGGATGAAAGAGCCACCATTATGGATAGTGGTCGGGAAGCACCACTAGTTGGAAATGCAGGGAACAGGTTGGACGGAAGCTCCACTGTTTAGGTTTCCTTGTTGTGTGTTGCTTTGTAAGATGGAATTTGTGGTGTTAATGTTAAATGGTGAGATGGTGTATGACATGGTTGTTTGGCTTTCCCTTGGGTCGCATGATTTGGGTAAAGATGGCTTGGTAAGGGTGTGTTTGGCTTATTGGTAATTGTTGAACTATTTAATGTTTTATATGAACTGTTTTATATAAATGTGCTAACGATTTCATCCTAGTGGCCTGTGTATGGAAGTCATTTGTGGATAACCTACCGAGTATTTGTACTCACCCCTACTTTGGCATTGTGATGCTTTTGTAGATGTTGTTTTCCGGGACACAGGTAAGAGTAAAGCATCTCATTTCGCTAGCAGTTCGGCATGATGCTTTGGTGATGTTGGGGTTCTGGGAGCATGGAGCTTGGTGTGGAGCTATGGATGGTGTCCTAGTTCTTTTGGAGTCTTGTTGTTTAGTCTTCCGCTTGGTACTCTGGTTGTTTTGGTTTGGTTGGATTGGTCTTTGGTAATGGTATGGATGCGTTTGGTCATTTGGTTGGCTCTTGGCAATGTATGGGTTGAGTTGTTTTGTTGACATGCATCATGTAGCCTTATTGGTAATGAAATTTTTGGTTGGTTGATTTTATCTTAAGGGAAAATCATTCCCCGATGATTCCTAAAGCCCTTGACATTTATTGTCAGCCTTTGGCGCCCTGGGAACGTTGCTTAAGGCCAAGTAGCATTCCTCCGCCCTCTCAAGCTAATGGGATGAGATGAGATGTTACAAGTGGTATCGGTTGTTCAGTCCTTGGCTTTCAAGTGAGAGCAGTTGTTCAGTCCTTTGACTTTGATTGTTGGTCTTGGTGTTGACATTTGTTCTTGGTCTATTCCTTGAGTTGGGATGGTAGCAAGGCATCGGATTGTCAGAACTTGGAATGTATAACATAAAAGGACGTAGCTAACCCTTTTATGCTGAACTCCAAATTACCAGGGAGTTGGGTACATGAGTGTTTTGGAGACACTTATAGGAAATGGAAATCTCATTGTTGTGGGTGTAGCCAATGAGATGAGCGTGACAAGCATGGTATAAATGACTTCTCACTAGGATGCATATTTCATTGGGGTATAATGATCTATGGTGTGATATGAATGTGTGGATTTTGAAAAATCTGAATTGGGTTTTAAAACAGAAGGATTTGAAACATGGAAACTCGTGGTATTTTGAAAATGGGTTGATTTTCAAAATGTAGTGGATTTTTCAGAATAGTGCAATATGGGAAATGTGAACTTGCAAAAATCCTAGTTGTGATAGTTGTTATGTAATTAAATTTGAAAATTATACACCCTTTCTTGTTAATGGAGTGGGACTTATGGTTGTTTTTGTGTCGATAGAAATGATACCAGGTAGGTGTCGTAGAGACCAACCGGAGGAAGCTGCTGAAAATGTGGTTGCACCTGAGCCTCAAGTGAACTAGTATCTAGTGCAGAGTATAGTGAAAGCTTTCTAAGATACGGAAAGTGAGATTAAAGCGGATGAACCAAAGCATGTGGATCATGCAGTTCAATTTCAAAGGTGGAATCCACCCATGTTTAGGGGTGATTCGGATCCAAAAAGGGTTGAAGCGTGGCTGAACAAAATGAATAGGATATTTGACTTTTTGAGAACATCGACATACCTGAAAGTGAAATTATCCACATACATGTTGGAAGATCTCTCCCTTCAGTGGTGGGAGCTAGCGGTCCAAGTTGGGACGGACCAAGGTGTGACATGGGAGGGGTTTGAGGAATTGTTTAGAAAACAATTCTACCCTCATACATTCAGAATTCAGTGTACAACGAATTTCTTCAGTTTGGAGCAAGGGAACATGGTAGTAACGGAATATGCAGCTAAGTTTATGAACTTAGTGCAGTTTTCACCCAAGGTGGTGGGCAGTACATCGTTAAAGACATGAATTTTTGAAGCTGAGTTGAGCTAGGAAATTCGTTCCAAGATAGTAGTGCTGTGTATAAATAATTACACAAAAATGGTGAATAGAGCTATGGTGGATGAGCGGGATATTTTTGGGGGCTACAGGAGGGGGAAGTATGTTGGTACCCATGAGAAATAGTGGGAACTCCAACGCTGGGTTTAAGAGGAAGAGGGGCACTTATTTTTAGGGTGGGAGTATGGCTCAGAGTCCGAAGGCAGGAATAGTGAATCTTCCTCCAAAGCCTCAGAGTAAGCTGGGATGTTTTTAGTGTGGTTCTACGAGCCACACCAAGCGGGATTGTACGACACAACCTCGATCATATCATAATTGTAAGCAGATGGGGTATCTACAACGGTATTTTTGGAATGCTCTAAGGTTAGGTGTCTGTAACACTCCTCAGGGGTCGCAGGGGTCTTATGCCTCAATGAGTTGGGGACAACAACATACCCCTCAACAGTAGAGTAAAGTTGGTCATGTTGATTCTAGCAATACCCTGACGCCTCAACAGGGTAATAAAGAGCAGAGTGTGGCAATCAAGTAGTTGTTTGGGGCTGAACAGGATGTGATGGATGATCTGTTGGGACCATCCATGGTGCGAGGTACAGTTCTTTTAAATTTCATGTTGATGAAAGCTTTATTTGATATGGGTGCTTCACATTCTTTTCTTTCTTCTCGTATCGTGGATTTGTTGGGTTTAATTGTGGAAATGATGCGTTCTGTTTTGAAACTACAAACTCCCCTGGGTTAAAGAGAGAGTCGAGCCTTCTTATGTCGAGCGTGTTGTTTAGTTGTGGAAAAAATTGAATTGATGTGGGATTTATCAGTGCTTGAGATGAATACTTACGATATAACCATGAGGATGGATTGGTTGGCGATGTTTAAATCCCACATCGATTTCTATGCGAGAACAGTTAGTTTTGTGAAAGAGGATGACATTAAACATCTCTTTAGAGGGGAGAAGAATGAAAAGCTGGGTGCAACATATTTTTTGGCACCAACTATTGGCACGATCTCATATTAGTTAGCGGCTTTGTCGTTGGCATCAGTGGAAGGTGTTGAATGGAGTGTTCTTCCGGCAGCTGTGGATCAGTTTATGGATGTCTTTCCCGAAGAATTCTCAGGGTTTCCACCTGTGAGGGAAGTGGAGTTCACAATTGATCTCCTTTAGAGGACTAGTCCTATCTCACTTTTGTCTTACCGTATGGAACCGACAGAATTGAAGGAATTAAAGGTTCAATTGGAAGAGTTAGAAAATAATGGGTTCATCCAACCTAGCACATCTCCGTGGGCAGCACCAGTTTTGTTTGTTAAAAAGGTAGATGGAACTTTGCGGCTCTGTGTTGATTATTGTAGACTTAATCAGGTTACGATAAAGAACTGATATCCACTTCCACACATTTATGATTTGTTTGACCAGTTGAGGGGAGCTCAGTGGTTCTCCAAGATTGACTTGAGGTCAGGGTATCATCAATTGCGGGTGAGGAAGGTGGATATCCCAAAAACAGCTTTTAGAAGTAGATATGGCCATTACGAGTATGTGGTTATGCCCTCTGGTCTAATGAATGCACCAACAATGTTTATGGAATTGATGAATCAGATATTTTAGAGATATCTGGATTTTTTGTGATGGTATTTGTGGATGATATACTGGTGTATTCGAGGACAAGGGTAGAGCATGAGCAACACTTGACGATAGTGTTGGAGATCTTGAGGGATCATCGGTTGTATTCCAAATTGTCAAAGTGTAACTTTTGGATACAGGAGGTTCATTTCCTTGTCTATCTTATTTCTGAGAAAGATGTTTCAGTTGATCTAGAAAAGATAGAGGTTGTTATCTCATGTCAACCATCAAAGAACATTTTTGAGATACATATCTTCCTTGGTCTAGCTAGGTATTATCGATGTTTTGTTCGTGATTTATCATGATTGGTCTCACCGATGGAAACTTTGACAAGGAGGAAGATCCCATTTCAATGGGATGATCTGTGTCAGAAATGCTTTGAAGAGCTAAAGGGTCACCTTACATCAACACCAATCTTGGTTTTTCCAGAACCAGGGAAAGAGTACGTGGTGTATTGTGACACATCAGGATTAGGGTTGGGGTGTGTTCTAATGAAGGGGGATCATGTGGTTGCATATGGCTCACGACAATTGAGGTTTCATGACAAGAACTACCTAACACATGATTTAGAGTTGGTGGTAGAGGTTCATGCTTTCAAAATTTGGTTTCATTATCTCTTCGGTGAGAAATTCACAGTGTTTACCGACCATAAGAGCTTAAAGCATATTTTCTCACAAAGAGATCTGAACTTGAGGCAAAGGAGATGGATGGAATATCTCTAGATGTTTGATTTCAACTTAATTTACACACCAGTTAAGGGAAATTCGGTGGTAGATGCATTAAGAAGTAAATCATATGCTTAGGTGGTGAAACAAGCATCAGATCAGTGGTAGTTGATGTCGGTCATAACCGACATGCAGTTTGAATGTGAGGAACAGGGTGACAGAGCAGTCTTCTTTCCAATTTCATTGGTTCCTAACTTGGTTAGTTTGGTTAAACAGGAACATACATCTGATTCTGAATGTATGGCGATGAGGTCGAAACTCAATGGCGGGGAGACCATTGAGAGCTGAGAACTGAAGGGGAATTCAATCTTGTGTTTTCAGAATCAGATGGTGGTACCAGTGGCTTTTCAGGAGTAACTTCTCAGGTCTTATCATCATTCCAGGTGGGCAATCCATCTTAGAACTCAGAAGATGTATACGGCGTTGAAAGCGCAATTTTGGTGGGTTGGTATGAAAAGGGATGTGACTGAGTTTGTTTCGAGATGCTTGAATTGTCAGCAGGTCAAGGCGGGGCATCAGCAGCCAATAAGAATGTTGTAGTCTTTACCTATCCCAGTGTGGAAATGAGAGAAAATAGCAATGGATTTTGTGACGGGTCTCCCAAGAATGGTCTGAAAGCATAATGCCATATGGGTGATTGTGGATCAGCTCACAAAGTCGGACCATTTCATCCTGATTCGTGAATCTCATACGGTGGAGGATCTGTCCAAAATCTATATCCGGGAGGTGGTAAAGAGGCATGGTGTTCCAGTCTCGATTGTATCGGATAGAGACCCGAGGTTCACATCTCGTTTTTGAAAATCCTTGCAGCAAGCCCTTGGGACACAATTGATGACGAGCACGGTGTATTATCCTCAGACGGACGACCAATCCGAGAGGATGATACAAACTTTGAAGGATATTCTAAGGGTTTTTGTGATACATTTTGCTGGTTCATGGGAGGAGCACTTACCATTGGTGGAGTTCTCCTATAATAACAGTTATCAGGCTTCAATACATATGGATCCATTTGAGGCATTGTATGGGCGTCTGTGTCTTTCTCCACTATATTGGGTGGAAACAAGTGAGACTTCGATGATTGGACCGAGCCTTGTCCAAGAGACTACAGAGAAGATCAATCTAATCAGAAAGAGGATAGAGATGGATCAAAGTCGTCAGAAATCGTATGCGGACCATCGTCGATGATCGTTATCATTCGGGGTGGGTGATCATGTGTTTTTGAGAATCTCTCCTAGGTTGGAACATTGTCAGTTTGGAAAGCCGGGTAAGTTATCTCTGAGGTACATTGGGCCTTTTGAGATGCTTGAGTGGGTTGGATAGGTGGATTATCGGTTGGCTTTGCCACCACAGTTTAGTGTGGTACACAATGTGTTTCATGTGTCGCAATTGAAAAAGTATCAGCCAGATCGTGACCATGTGATTCGTTGGGATCATGTTGATCTAGAACCGGATGCTTCCTTGGTGCACGTGCTAGTGCATATTGTGGATTGGAAGGAGAAATTCTTACGTGGTAAAAGCATCGATTTAGTTCTAGTTTTGTGGCAGCATTGTTAGATTCAAGAGGAGACTTGGGAGCGGCAGAAAGAGATAGCCGAGCAATGGCCCGAGCTCTTTCGGCAAAGCAGTGGTTCTCTACTTTCAAAGGACAGAAAGTCCAATGGTGGGGAGAATGTAGAACCCCTTTTTTGAGGTATGTAGCCTTTGTTTATGCCTTTTTATGTGTTTAAAGTTCTTGGGATGAGTTTTGATGAGTTTGAGAGATTTTAGGAAGGTTTTGGAAGCCTTTATAAGGCTACACGATTTGAGCATGGTTAGTGGAAACCGTGCGAGATGAAACCGTGAGGGCAGTGGGGTTACACACGGATTGTGCACAGTTTGTCTAATCGTGCAAGGAGGCCATGAAAGATGCCCCTTTGAGGCAGTAGTAGGTGCACAATTAGTGCATGGTTTGTCTAACCGTGAGAGCTAACCGTGCGACCCGTAAAAGTGTGTTTTTAAAAAAATCCAAGATTAGTCAGGATTTCTCTAAAGACACACAAACTTCCTCCCATTCGAGCCTCACTCATTTTTTCCTCTTCTCAAGGGTTAGGGGTGATATCCCACTCATTTTGGAAGCAAATTGAAGGGTTTTCTTGGTGTGGTTGGGCCGATTCTTCTCTGGTAAGTCTCCTCGCTTAGTTTTTTTGTGGTTTTCTCCAGTTCTACTCTTCCCTCTCTCTCTATTTTCTAGATCTACACCCATTGTGTGTATATCTAGGGTTGTTGTTGCCTTGAGTGTTGATTTTAAGGCTTGTTGATGACAGGGAAGGAGATTTAGAGTGGTTTTAGTGGAGCGTTTTCCCAGTTTGGGGTGTGATTACTTGTGAGTCGAATTTACTGGAACCCTAAAGGTAGGTGGATTCTCTCTTGACTCCACTTAGTTAGACTAGTGGTTTTGGTTACAATTAATTTATTTTGTTTGAAATTAATTGTGGTAATGATGTGCGAATATTGTTGGAAATTCATTTGGTGATGATTTGGGGGATTTTGGGGAAAATGGGTTATTGTTGCTAGAAGGGGATTGTTGTGGGATTTTAAAATGTTGATTTTAAAATCATTAGTGGTTGATTATAAAAATGTTTTTTGAAAGATGTTTTTCAATAAAGTTTTTGTTTATTGAAATGTGGTTGGGCATGGAAAGTTGGAAAAATGGTATTTTTAATAAATGGGTGATTTATTGAAGTGAATTGGCATATGATGGGAATGATGGTATCCTTGGTGTGGACTTAGTTATTTTTTCTTGTTGGTTGATTAAGTGTTATGTCTTGTGTTGATTGTGTGAGAGTGGATGTGAAGTCTCACTATAAAAGGTGATGGATAGTGGACAGAAGAGCCACAATTATGGATAATGGTCAAGAAGCACCACTAGTTGAAAATGTAGGGAATGGGTTGAATAGAAGCTCCACCATTTAGGTTACCTTATTGTGTGTTTCTTTGGAAGATAAAATTTGTGGTGCTAATGTTAAATGGTGAGATGGCGTATGGCATGGTTGTTTGGCTTTCCCTTTGGTCGCATGGTTTGGGTAAAGGTGACTTGGTAAGGTTGTGTTTGGATTATTGGTAATTGTTGTACTATTTAATGTTTTATATGAAATTTTTTATATAAATGTGCTAACGGTTTCATCCTAGTGGCATGTGTAGGGAATTCATTTGGGGAAAACCTACTGAGTATTTGTACTCACCCCCTTCTTTGGCACTGTGGTGTTTTTGCAGATGTTGTTTTTCGGGACATAGGTAAGAGTAAAGCATCTCATTTTTCTAGAAGTTTGACTCGATGCTTTGGAGATGTTGGGGTTCTTGGAGCATGGAGCTTGGGGTGGAGCTATGGATGGTATCCTAGTTCTTTTAGAGTCTTGTTTTTTAGTCTTCCTCTTGGTACTCTGATTGTTGTGGTTTGGTTGGACTGGTCTTTGGTAATGGTATGAATGTGTTTGGTCATTTGGTTGGCTCTTGGTAATGTATGAGTTGGGTTGTTTTGTTGACATGCATCATGTAGCCTTATTTGTAATGGAATTTTTGGTTGGTCGATTTTATCTTAAGGGAAAATCATTCCCCAATGATTCCTAAATCCCTTGGCATTTATTTTCAGCCTTTGGCGCCCTGAGAACATCGCTTAAGGACAAGTAGCATTCCTCCACCCTCTCAAGCCAATGATATGGGGCAAGATGTTACACATAACCTTTATTTCAAAATGTTTATGTAAAGTTTGAGGTATTGAGAAGTCTCCTCGGTGCCCATAAAAGGAGGATGATACCATGAAATAGGGTGAATGATTCATGTTATAAAAAATTTCTTAAATCTGAATCTCTCTCTCTCTCTCCCTCCCTCCCTCATTAACCCAAGGTTTTAAAAATCCTTGAGGAAGATGAAATTATTCTCAAGTGTTGGGATATTTATCTAGCCCATGGATACCCTTAGAGAGAGGATCTTGGACAGACAAAATCATTAGAGAATAAGGTACACCATTGTTCATTTGTTTATTTTAGTCCAAATGAATGGAGAAATATTGTGGTTTGGGAATTATTCCCAAGTGTTGGGAGATTTATCTATCTAGTGGATACCCATAGAGGAAAGAGTTAATTGGTTTCTTCTCATTCATCACTATCAATCTCTTATGGTGGAGCTTGGATAGACCGAATCATTAGAGAATAAGTTATTCCATTTTTCATTTGTTTATTTTAGTCCAAACAAATAAAGAGATCTTATGATTTTTCTATTTTGGTTGATGTTTTCCACTGTGTTTGGATAAGTGTTATCCCCTTCAAAACCCATCATACTCTAGTAAGAGCATGTTGTCTATGGGGTATCATTATAGGTAAGTACTCATGCATTATATAGTTTTAGGTTATGATGATTGCGTATGTTGAGATAGAGCCAATGTTTCATGCGAGGGTGAATGATGTGTTAGTTAGAAATTCCTCATGTATATATCATTGGGATGAGGTTAGATTGTCTACTTTTAATTATGCTAGTTTTGTAAATCCATCATGAGGTTTAGAAAAATGAGGCATAGAAAGCACCTATGGCAGTGTGTTGGAGGATAGATTCAGAGACTATACATGTGTGGAAAACAACATCGAGTGAGTTCCATAAGCAAAAACCACCAAATTATGATGGATCTATTTATGTTCATGAGACTGAGAATGGGTTGGAAGAGGTTTGTATAATTTTCTAGTTTATCTTAATGGTGGATTATCACCATGTTTCTTTAATAGTGATTTTATTGCGAGGGTTGGCATGATAGCGGCGAAATTTTTTAATGGGATATCGTAATGTGTCCAAGATAATATAGACTCAATTTCTAGAGATTTTTATGAACATTTTCTTATATGATACTGTTAGAGTTGAGTGGCAGCAAGTTCTGTTGGTGATTCAGTAAAAGATTTATTATATTCATGACTTTAGTATAGGTTTTATAGAGTTGATGCATTATTCTTAAAATTTTATGATTAACAAGAAGTTAATATCTTTTAATCTCCAAGCAACTTTGAGGTCCGAGACCTCGAGGAAATTAGGGATCTTTATTCTGAATTCCTTCATAGAGATATTGTATAAGCCTATGAAAATTGAAAATTTATCGACCAAAAAATATCTTCAAGAATATTTCTTATAGGATAAATAGTTAGAGTGGAGATAGAGGTGGAAATTCTCATTTTCAAAACAATTTAGGTTTAGACAAAGTCATGGGAGTTAGTTGTCGAGTCGGTCTCATTTATCTAGTATGGGTAGTACAAAACCATCTTCTGGGAACTAGGGTGTTTTGTGTTTCACTTGTGGTAGTATGGGCCATAATCGATCTATATGACCTCTTTTTCAAAGTGGCTAGAGTAGGCTTTATTAGAGTAACTATTGATGAACAACTCCATCAATTTTTTAGCCTTCTTAATAAAAGTTTCCACCATAATAGCTAGATAGAAAACATTTGGGTCCTCTAACATAGGGTGGTTCTAGGAAATGAAATCATGGAGGAGATAAACATCCTCAAGGATAAATAACTAAACATATAAAATCTAGTGATAGTAAGTAGGACTAGGATGAGGACGAGGAGGATTTGGAAGAGGGAAACTCAGGGCTATGAAAATTCAAAAAGTAGAGGGACCAAATGTGGTTCGAGGTACTATTTTCATTTACTCCACTCTTACTTTAGTTTTGATTGATACCGATGCTTCACATTTTCTTCTTTCCCTAGTTTATGGATTAGAACTTATAGTGGAGAAGACCAATAGAGTTGACTACTTCAGTGGGTTGTTTGGAAAGGTTGTTTGAGGTGTGTAGTTGTGGGTTGATTATGGGGAGATACCAGTCCTATTATAACCTAGTATCGCTTTAGATGAAACTATATAATTTTATCATTGGTATGGATTAATTGTACATTACACAATCTTTTTTTGATTTCTATCAATGAAGGGATATTTTAATTATCCTTCATAGAGATCATGGGGTGTTTTTTGTGAAAATATATTTCCATTCAGGTAAGGGAATGATTAAGATATAAAGTATTACATCTCATTTAGTAGGATAGATTCTTTTTGTATCTAATGTGGAGATGGAGGTGTTTCCCTAAGTTGCGAGGGATTATTCCAGCATGTTCCTAGAGGAGTCCATGCCCTGAGGTGTGAAATTAAATTTGGGATTGATTTATATCTAGGTATTTCTCCTATTTCCATGATAACTTTTTTTATGGTGATCTTCCTAAGATAAATGATTTTTAACCAATTTAAAGGGTTAATTTGGTTTTCTAAGATTTATTTATGATCTAGTTAGCATCATATGAGGGTCAAGGATGAATACATCCCTAAGAAATCTTTTTGGTTTCATTATCAACATTATGAGCTTGTGGTTATATCAATTTGAGTAATGAATGCACAAAATGTGCTGATGGGGCTTATGAATAGGGTGTTTCAACATCATCTTAATGTTTTTTTTGGTATTCTTCATTGATGATATCTTAGTTTATTCAAAGATAAAATATGATCATACAGAGAATCCTTGGATGGTGTTTGAATTTCTTAGGGAACATAAGTTATATGGAAGATGTCTAAGTATCAATTTTGAACATGTGAGGTGAATTTCCCATTTCATGTAGTTTTAAAGGATGGTGAAAGTAGTATATCATGGGTCCCTTTTCAAAGTTTTATCCCCAAGGAATATAGTGTTGCAATCTCAGTGTTGACTCTCGAGGAGGTTGAATGTTAAGTTTCAAAACTATACTTTTGTATTCCTATTTTTTAAAAGTTTAAGTGGAAGTGAATATTTTATGGTTTTGATGAAAAATAATATAAACCAAAATAAATTCAATTGAAAAAGTGATGAAAGAAAGTGTTTTTGAAACAAATGAAAATTGGATTGAAAAGAAGCGTGAAATTAAATTTTAAAAGTAGCAAAAATGGACAAGTGTTGACCCTTTTGATAATCCTTTCTTTTCTAAATGTATTATATAATTTAATATCTCAATTTACACCTTAAAAACTCAAGTTTTACACCTAATTATACTTGAAAATCATACCATGACCTCAATATAATTGTTGTTCCTCCCATAGAATCTATTTAACTATCCGAAGACCTCCAAGAAACTAAACCTAATATAAATCACTATACTCAATGGAAATACCTCACATAATAATTTAAAATAGAAAAATAAATTATTTTACTTCATAGATTGGAAAACTATTCAAAACAGATCAGAAGAAAGTCAACTTAAGAAATAAAAGGGCTCTCTTCATTCAAGAAAACAAATTGTAGAAAAATTCAAAAAGATATAGTGAAGTTAAATGACTCAGAATGGAATGGTCCTCAGATCTCCACTACCAAAACTACTTGGGAGTTTATCCTAACATGGATAAATAAACTACCATCACTTCATTCCCATTCTTTCTTATGTGACTTCCCAGAATTATAGAAGTACTGTATAAACTCTCCCAGCTGATTTTGTATTGGATCATTTGTACAACTACGACCTCCTTATATATTTTATAAAAATATAGGGATAAATATTTTAATTGTTTTCAAATTACAAATCACATATGGGGAACCACCATGAACATGCATCACTTTCTCCATGACTATCCTCTATGTGGAAGCAACAACATTTTACTCCTCTTCACATGTATGAGTGACATAGAAATAATAAATATTCATGCGCACCAAGATTTTATTCTTCTTTAAATATCCTTTAATTATCGAATGATATACTACCTCTTCATCTTTACTTTAAATGAAATCACATGGATGAGATGTTGGTTGAAAAAAATGCCTATAGTGAAAATGCTTGATTCCTGAAATTTCACAAAGTAAAAAGAGCCAAGTGATAAGTTTATCCAAATCCTAATACTTTGAGGATTTTTTATGAATTTGGATTGAAAAAATATGACTTATTAAAGTGTAATACTTTAGAATCATAAGAATTCATTTCATATGACTTTCATGAAAGACATAAGACTACAATAATTTCGTATGACCTCAGGATAAAAAACGCACGACTTCTCAAAATGTAAGACTTTATCCAGACAACATATGTCTTTTTGGATTCTGTAAGACATCAATTTTTTTAAGACTTTGATCAAAATAAAGTCTTTAGTCCTTTGAAAGAATGTATTGAACTGACCCACTAGGGCCCGCCTAACCAGTGGAAGACTAGGCAACCACAACCCCAAATTCCGCCTCTATAGGCCAGGGGCTGGTGAAAAGCACCGAGAAGACATACAAAATGGGAGGATTTTTCCTATGGTACCTATATGTACACACCCAACCATATCCATGAAGAAGTATGGAGGAATACTAATAAAAGATAGTAACATATAGAGTAAAAAAACATGCATGTAATAACTATAGGGAATACAAAAGAGTGTGATAATATAATCTGAAAAGTAAAAGAAAAAAATACATGCCCAACTATAAAATATGTCACAACCTAACAATAATTGGGAAAGAAAGAAAGTTAAGATAACATGAATCCCAATCTCTAAACCCCGATCACTGTACATGGTAAAATGCACCTAAGTATCCCTATGCTCCTATGAAATCACTACCGACCTATCTATCATCTTCATAATACATGACACATGTGGGAAAATCCCATGTAGGAGTGAGTATATACATACCCAATAGGATGCCTCAAAAACTAAAGGAGGAGAAATATGAGACACGATAAAAGTAATCAACTCAACCCAAAGTAAGAGTGGAATGAAACCCAACAACAACACACACACACCCACATGCCCATAAAAGAAACCCAAATGAGAGAGATGGGGATCTACATCTCACTACCCATACTAGGATAATGAGTCTGCTTGTTGCTCCAAAGGTCCATCATCGATGCCCAACATCTCACGTGTATGCCCAAATAATTCAAGAGGAGGGATCAGACCTCGCCACTACTCCATAGTCCAAGGAAGCATAATATTCAATATATATAGGTCCCATGCCTTGGTACAATAGGGGATTCCACTCAGTAGATACATGACATGTGACCGTGTAGGGGAGTACCGTCTCTATATCTGTGTATAGAATACGGGGGACCCATTCCCTGGTGTGACAGGGGAGTACCATCCCCATCGTTATAGGAATCATACCCTAGTATGATATGGGAGTACTAACTATATTTGGAATAATAAGTATGGAGGACTCACCCCTGGTGCTACAAGGGAGTACCATCTCCATGGATAGAGGACCCAAACCCTCAATAGGGGAGTACCGTCTCTATCTGAATAATGAGTTTGGAAGACCCATGCTCTGGTACGACAGGGGAGTACCGACTCTATGGATAAAGGACCCACACCCTCAATAGGGGATTACCATCTCTATCTGAACAAAAAGCATGGAGGACCCATACCCTGGTATGATAGGGGAGTACCATCTCCATGGATAGAGGACCCGTGACCGCATAGGGCAGTAACGCCTCTTCATGTAAAAAGAGTATGGGGGACTGACACCCTGGTGAGATGGGGGAGTACCATCCCCATGGATAGAGGACCCACACCTTGGTACAATAGGGGAGTAATGCCTCTTCCTAGAATCTCTCAGACGATCCTACCCGATCATTACCATCGTTGAGCGTCGCTTTAAGAAGTGTCATTCTTGGAACACCTTACACCATATCTCAAAATCCATTATGAGAATCCCATTACATTCTACATGAAAAATAACTCATGATAAGAAACTCTTGGGCCAAAATATGAGTAAAAAAGAAGGATATATAGGATAAAGAAGTTGTAGAAGGAAGTACACAACATGTATGGGGGTCCACACGACATGTGAACCTGCCTTGTTGCCTAGACATGTCTCCTATGGACACGAATTGGTGGCCATGTCACCATAAATGGTGTGTACGGGTCCCACATGGCATGTCTCGACCACTTGGGGTCTGCCCATGTACTACTAGTCATGCCCATGTCCTTTGGGTCATGCCTGTGTACCTGGACATGCCCCATCCCTAGTACCTAGCCATGTCCAAGCTCATGTAGTCAGGCCATGACCATGTATCTAGACGCATCTGTTCCTTTGTATTTCCGAAGTATACTTTGGGCCACCATCACTAGGTCACATGGTGTGTAGGGGTCCCACCTAGTGTGTGATACTTATCTCCACCCGGAAACCATATCCACCACAGCCCGGGGACTACATGGGGTGTGTTCATCACAACAAATTCAGTGTAGTTGAGATTTTCACAGAAAGTATGATTTGTCACATGAATTCTAAATCTTCCACTCTCACCACTAAATCTACCTTGAATATCACCCGGGAGTGTGTATCCAGGGCCATTCGCATCCGATCTACCATCGGTGGCCAGATCTCGGCTAACCAAAGGTCTCACTAGACTTCACCCATGGAAGAGGAACCTTGACCTAGTGTCTAAATCATGTCGCTATCACCCGAAATCCCGCAAATCATCTTGATCCTCTCACAAATCCCTGATTCAATTATTGTGCACACATCCACCACAAATCTGGGGGCCTGATCACACCTGAACCTGCTCAACAATGTTGAACCATGTACCGATAGCCCAAAGGTGATGAATGTGAAGAACAAGTGGGGGAAAGGAACATGAAAAAAGGTGCATCAATCTTTAGATGATATTTATTGAAAAAAAATCATGGATCAAGGATATTTGGTGTGTGAAACTTGGCACAATCAAGAATAAATCAAAAAAACAATTTAATTTGATACATAGGATCATGCGAAGGATTAAATTAATCACAAATCAAAGAATAGAAGATAAGAACATGATAAATCTTTTAATCAAGGGTAGGAACCACAATTGAAAAGTCATACCTCAATATGGATCAATCATGGGTGAATAATGCGTTCTCCAATGATGAGGATAATCTGATGTGTCTTCTACCTATCGATTCACCTTGGTTTGATCATCGGTCATTGTCTGATCTTGATCCAAAAATGAAGAATGATGAAACATACTCTCAACAGTCCTAGGGTTATGTGACTAAACCTGAATATTTTCTATGATAGGTTACTTATAGAGGTAAATATATTTTGGGAATTTAATGAATTTATTTATTTAATTAATTAATTAATCCACTTAATGTACTCTCCAATGGCTGCCTCATCCAAACGTCTTGCACCGACCAACTTTAGGTCGAACCTTGGGTAAACCCCATGCTCTGGATTCAACTGTGGTATCAAATTTTTTATTTGAGACTCTATTCAAGAGATATTCCATTATTTTTGAAAAAATAAATTCACGTGATATAAAATATATTTAATATTTCTATAAAATTAATTATGGAATCACCAGGTCTTAGAATCTCATGTCATCTTAGTGCCTGGAACTGAAAATATTCCTCGATATATTTCAAAGTCTTACATGGAAAAAATAGAGTCTCTAAATTATTCCATCCTTCAAAAATGTTCATCCTCGAAAAGCATAAACTATTCCAAAAGGTGGGGATAATGAGCCCTCATCTAGTTCTCCTACTCATAGGAGATCTCTTTCATGCTCTCATGCTGCCACAACACATGAACCAAGAGAATGGTCCATGTAGGATACTCTACTGCCGATCCTTGATCACCACTGGGTACTCTAAGAAGGTGGATCCATCCTTGATGTTCAGGAAACCCCAATCAATAACGTTTATAGGATCATGAAAATATATCCTAAGCTATGATACATGGAAGACATCATGCACTCACTCCAACTATGGGGCTAAGGCTAGATGATAAGAAACCTCACCAACCCTCTGAAGGATCTTGAATAGACCGATGAACCTCAGGGATAGATTTTCTCCCCAGATGAATATATGCAATCCTCATCATGGGGAGACTCTCAGGAAAACATGATCTCCTTGCTCGAACTCCAAGGGATTATGGTGTTAATCTGCATAATATTTATACCTACTATGTGAGGTCTTTGTCTGCTCATGGATCACCTAAACCTTATCCATCATCGCCTGTACAATCTCTATCCCAACAAGAGATGCCTCAATAATCTTATTTCAACATAAGTGTGACCTGTAGGGTCTCCCATATAGGGACTCTAAAGGTGTCATACCGATAGTATAGTGATATATATTATTATAAGAAAACTCTACCAAAGGTTAGTGATCCTGCCAGCTCTGGCCGAAGTCTAACACATAATCCCTTAGAATATCCTCCAACACCTGGATAGTGAGCTCGGTCTGTCCATCCGTCTGGGGGTGAAAAGTTGTACCCATCCTCAACTGATTTCTAAATACCTCCTATAGTCCTCTCCACAAATAGGATGTGAACTGTGCATCATGGTCAAATACAATCATCGAGGGAACCCCATGAAGGCGGAAGATCTCCTGCACATACAACTTCCCTCAAACCCACCATCAAACTCTTCTCCCAGATAGCAAGGAAGTGCACCAGCTTGGTATTTCAATCAACTATCACCCTGTTGGAATTGTGTCCTCTCACTATATGTGAAAGAACTGCCACAAAATCCATGGATATTAAATCCCATATCTACTCCAGGATGTTAAGAGGCTGCAATAAACCTGTTGGAACCTGGTGCTCAACCTTCAGTAGATGAAATGTGAGACACCGAGAGATGAACTTGGCCACACTTCGTCTTATGAAATCCCACAAAAATTATTGTTGAAGTTATCTGTAAATATTACCTACACTGGAATGTACGACCAAAGGAGAAGCGAGAAACCCCCTCATCACCTCCTCTATCAACATGACTGGAACCACCATCCTTGGAAAAAGATAATGTTATTTCCTCCTTCAGAGAATCCATCTTGTGAATCTTCCAAGGACATATGGTCAAATAGGACTTCACAGTTGATGTCTCCTAACTAAACCTCCCTCACATGATGAAGAATATGAGGAGTCAACATCATCGACTGATGATAAGCCACACCAATCTCCTCTACTAGGGCCACTTACAAAGAAGCCAACTACTTGGACACCTCCTCTACTAGATGAGAATAAGACTTCTTGCTAAGGGAATATGTCTCCACATTAACCTTCCCAGGAGTATAGACTTTCTCAAAGTCATAGTTATGTAGAAACTCCAATCAGTACCTCTATCTCAGGTTCAAATCTCTTTGTGTGAAGACATTCCTGAAACTCTTATGGTCTGAGTAAACAACAAAGTGCTCTTCCAAAAGATAGTGTCTCTACATCCTCAGAGCGAAGACTACCAGTTCCAACTACATGTCATGAGTTTCATATTTCTATTCATAGGGTCTCAACTTCCTCAACCCATATGCGATCACTACCTACCTTTTCATCAACACGCAACCGAACCCAGCTCCAGAGGCATCACAATACACTATATACTCCACACCATCCTATGGTAGTCTCAAAACAGGCATACTAGTCATCCTTAAACTCAAATTATCAAAGGATCTTTGACAATACTCATTCTAGGTAAATAAATTCCTTTTCCATGTCGGGTCGGTCAATGGGGCTACAATCCTGGATAAGTCCGCTACAAACCTCCTGTAGTACCCTGCTAAGATAAGAAACTATTCACCTATGACATGCTCTTAGGTGGATCCCAAGTAAGAACTACTTCAATATTCACTAATTCCACAGCTAATCTATGCTCAGAAATGATATTCTTCAAAAAGTGTACCTCACAGATCTAGAAATGGTACTTCAAGAGATTACCATAAAGATGGTGCTCCCGAAGAAAGTCTAGGACTATCATTAAGTGATCTGCATTCCCCTCCTCTAACGTAAAGTAGATGAGTATGTAATCAATGAATACAAACAAAAATCTGTCTAAATATGGCTAGAAGATCCAATCCATTGGAGCCATAAAAAAATGGGGGAATTATTCACACTAAAATACATAACCGGGAATCTCATAGTGTTCATAGTGATATCAGAATTTCAGCTTCAGAATATCATCCTTGTGAACCCTCAAATGGTGATAGATGAACCCGAGATCTATATTTGAGAACCATTTTGCACGTATCAACTGATCAAAGAGGTTATCATTCCTCTACAAGGGGTAATTTTTATTTATTGTGGTCTAGTTCAGGTGATGATAATCAACACGAAGCTGCAAGATCTCGTCCGTCCTTTTCACAAACAAAACTAGATCTACCTAGGGGGACACACTGGGTCTGATAAAACCCTTCTCTCAAAGGTTCTCCAATTACACCCTCACCCCCAAAGCTCTGTAGGGGCCATCTTATATTCCATAGAATATATTAGAGTGGTCCTAGGGTGCAAGTCGATGAAAAACTCCACCTCCCGCCTTAGAGGTAGTCCCAGAACATCCTCAAGGAAGACATCCATACGATACTACATGATTTAATGGACCTAGATTCTTGAATATCCCATTATTCTAATGGATAAATTATCCAACTAATGGGTGATGGTTTGCAACTTTCTACTCGCAAGACCCACTCGCTCCACCATGATATCTCTATCACCCAAAAAGGAGAATCTCACCTCATATGTCTGAAGGCATCTGACTCATATGAAGTTGTAGTAAATATGAGCTCAGACCATTAACAACTATTCTATACCCAAGATGGAATTATAAGGAGTCATTGTGATGACCAAGAGGTCCCATGAGAAACTCTCTTTACCAAGTAATATATCGCACTGCTAACAAAGAAGTGATTTCGAAGAAGCGTTACCTATATGAACCTTAACCCAAAGATTATGGGATAAAGTGTCAAAGGGGAGATCCAACTCTCACAACAGAAGTAAGGATATAAAGAAATAAATCACACAAAGGTCTACTAGAACTAAAGAAAGAGTATAATAAAAATATATCTTACCTCTAATCATCTCGTGAGCTATCGAGTCATATGCCTCCAAAGCCTGTAGCTACCCTGTGACCCCAACTGTTAGCTCCCTAAGCCTGACGTGGGCCACCTGGGGGTGGTGGTGGTGGAAGTAACTCATAACATCATCCAACACTATGCCAGCTCCTCTTCCAACACCTCCTCCCTAGGGGTCGCCCTAGCCACACCTGGGAGAACCCTGATCATAGTGTTGCCTTTGCCGTGGTGGTCCATATGCTGTCTGCCTAACCTCCCCAGCATGTTAGGTTAAGAAATATCATGACATATGACCTCACCCATCACACACATAACATCTACTCTCTTTGGAAAAACTTATTCCTTTGTTCTATCCATGAGACATATGACTACATGCTTGAGTTTGAGCATGGATGCGCCTCCTATGCCTCGACTACTATTGTTTTCCAACCATTGTAGATGAATCAACCCTAGGATGCCTACTGATGACACTATCCGCATGAAATACCTTATATAGGAATCACCCCATCATTAGCATATACTCTATCACTCTAACATATATGGGAATGTATAGGGGTACCACACTAGCACAAATGTCTCTATTGAGACCCTACTCGAACTTCTGCACCCAGAAGTAACCCTCTTGAATCATGTCAAGGGAGTATCATTTAAGGTTAGTAAACATTAAAGCATACTGATCAACTATCTTCCCTACCTACTGCAACTCCATATCTCTTGAATCCAAATTGAGCATAAGCACGAGGGGTAATACTCCTCATGAAATAGCTACTGGAAGTCAGACCATGAGGGTGATAACTCATCATGCGTCCATGTGAATGGAATATACCAGCACCCCACTGATCCATGGAAAGGACTGGCTACCAGTACAACCATATGATCATTCAGAGTATGTAAATTCTGAAGACTTAGATCATCAACTCAAGACAATCATCCGCTGCCTAGGGATCTGGCTTACTATGAATCCTCAGCAGCCTCTAGGGTTAGAACTCATGAAATGTGCTAAGCCTACATGCATCCTCAACCTACTCTATTGGTATATTATTCTTCCCAATAGGTGAGGGTTCTACCATTTTTACACCTAGAGGAAAGATCTCACGATATGTCCCTTGAACTATGGCCTCATCACTCATCAGATCATCATCATGATCCAGAATAGGGAACTTGGATTACCGTCTTTTTAGAGGCATCCTAAAATTAATAATGACATACCACTATCAGATGATCATATATATATATATATATGGGTAGTTTACTCAAGAAGGATTGTCAATGTAATTAAATATATATGATGTGTGTATCAATGTTCCCTATAACCAATGTCTCAGTATGCCGAGTCGACATGTAGGCAGTCAGAGTCTTGGTGAATGGATACATCGTTCGCCGCACCAATACTGGGTTCCCTATCTTAAAAGAATTAATCGATAAAATTGGACACTATTTCCCTAAATTCCTAACCAAACCTCATAAGTGAACAAAACTCCAAACACTACCTCGAGGTCAAACCACCTATGATACCAATCTGTAATAACCTGACCCACTGGGGTCCACCTGGCTGGTAGAAGATCAGACTATCAGATCCCCAATCCCTCATCCATAGGCCAGGGGTTGGAAATAAGCTCAGAGAAGGCACAACTAAAATTGGAGGACTTTTCCTAGAGTATCTATATTCACACACCCAACCATCTCAATGTAGAAGTGTAGAGTAATAATGATAAAAGACAGTAACATATAGAGTAAAAAAACATGCATGTAATAACATCTAGGGAATACAAAATAGTACAACAACATAATCTAAAAGTAAAAGGAAAAAATACATGCTCAACTAGAAAATATGTCCCAACCTGACAATAAATGGAAAATAAATAAAGATGATAGAGGTCATCTCTTGATCTCCAAGCCCCAACCACCATATGATTTCAAATGCACACAAGTATCCCTATGCTCCTCTGAAATCACCGATGACTTTTCTGTCATCTGTATAAGACACGACACATGCAGATAAAGCCCATACAGAGGTGAGTATATACATACCTAGTAGGATGCCTTGAAAACTTAAGGGGGAGTAATAAGGGACATGATAGAAGTAGTCATATCATCTCAAAGTAAGAGGTAAACAAAACCCAACAACATAGATACATATATGTGCTCATATAATAAACCCAAATGAGAGAGTAAGAAGATATCCATATCACAGTCCAACCCAAGATGATGAGTCTACTTGCAGCTCTAAAGGTACATTATCGATGCCTAATATCTCATTTTTCTATTCAAAGAAGTCAAGAGGAGGGATCAAACCTATCCACTACTCCATGGCATGGGGGATCACAATATCTAATAGATATATGTCCCATTCCCTGGTACAATAGGGGGATTTCACTAAGTAGGTAGAGGACCCGCACCCATGTATGGGAGTATTATCCCTATATTTGTGTTTCAAATATGGGGAACCCATGCCCTAGTGAGACAGGGGAGTATCATCCCCATAGTTAGAGGACACACACTTTGGTATGACAAGGGAGTACCACCTATGCCAAGAATAATTTGTATGGAGGACCCACATATGGCGCAATAGGGGGGTACCATCTCCATGGATAGAGGACCTGCACCCTCAATAGGGAAGCACCATCTCTATCTAAACAAAGAGTATGGAGGACCCATGCCTTGGTACAATAAGATAGTACTGTGTCTATGGATAGAGGATTCACACCCTCAATAGGGTATTAACGTCTCTATCTAAATAATAAGTATGGAGGACCCATGCCCTAGTACAAGAGGGGATTACCATCTCTATATATAGAGGACCCATTCTTGTATAAGGGAGTACCACCTCTTCCTGTAAAAAGAGTATGAGGACCTGCTCCCTAGGGAAATAGGGGAGTACCATCCCCATGGATAGATGAACCACACTCTGGTATAACATAGGAGTACTGCATCTACCTAGAATCTCTCCGATGATCCTGCCTGATCATTGACATCATCGAGCATCACTTCAAGAAGAATTATGATTTGAACATCTCATATCGTATCTCAAAATTGACCAAGAAGTCTACCATCATTTTCTATTCAGAAAAACACTTAGGATAGGCAACTCAAGGTCCAAAATCCAAGTCAAAATGAAGGAGATATGAGATAAAAAATTTACAGAGGGAAGTAAACAACATGTATAGGGGTGAACATAGTGTGTGAGCTTGCCTCATCGCTTTTCCATGTCTCCTATTAACACGACTCAGGGGGAATTCCACCATACAATACATGTACATGTCCCACATGGCATGTCTCAACCACCCGGGGCCTACCCGTGTGCTCCTGGTCATGCCCGTGTCCTTTGAGATGTGCCCATGTACCTTACCGTGTACCTGGCCATGTCCCAACCTGGGTACCTGACCATGTATAAGCCTATCTAGTCAGGTTGTGTCCATGTTTCTGGCTGTGTCCATGCCCGTGTACTACCGAAATACACACCGGGCTACCAATATCGGGTCACATGGTATATGGGGGTCCCACATGGCACGTGATACTTATCTCCACCCAGAATTCTAGCCACTATATCCAGGGGACTGTATGATGCGTGTTCATCCCAATAAATGTCATGTAGTTGAGAATTTGTCAGAAAATTAGAGCTCTCATGTGGCTTCCAGATTCACCGCTTTCGCCTCTAAATCCACCGGTCTTCTCCTTGAATCATAATGGGGAGTGTGGATCCAGGGTTGTTCGCCCTTGATCTATCACCGATGGCTAGATACTAGCCACCTTAAGGCCTCGCTCAACTCCAACCATGGAAGAGGAACCTTGAGCCGGTGTACGATTTGTGTCGGTATCACCCACAATCTTGAAAATCATCCCGATCCACCCACAAATCACGGATCCATTCATTGTGTTCACATCCACCATTAATCTGGGGGTTCTATCTTGCTTGGACCCCCCAAAAAATGTCGAACCATGGCCCTATATACCAATAATGATGAACATGAAGAATAGGTAGGGGAAAGTCAAAAGAAAAAAGGTGCATCATTTGTTGGTTGAGCATTCTTGGCCAACAATCATGGATCAAGGTATTTATGGTGAGAAACATGACATAATAAAGAATAAATCAAATAATCAATTTAATTTTATACATGAACTCATGCGAAGGATTAAATTAATCGTATATCAAAGAATATCAGATAAGAACATCCTCAATCTTTTAATAAAGGGTGAAAACTGAAATTGACAAGACCTACCTAAAGATTGGATCAATCATTGGTAAAAAACATGTTTTCTAGAAATGAAGATGATTCATTGCGTCCGATTCCTGTTGATTCACCTTGATCTGATCACCAATCATTGTCCAATTTTGATATGCCAATGAAGAATGATGAAACCTCATCTCAATGGTCCTAATGTTATGCAACTAACCCTAGAGATTTTCCATGAAAGAATACTTATAGAGGAAAATATTTTTTTTGCATTTAATTAATGAATTAAATTAATTAATTAATCAATCTTTTTAACATACCTGGAAATGACTGCCTTATCCGAACATCCAATGAAGACTAACTTTAGGTCACACCTTGGTTAAACCTTGTGCACCAGATTCAACCATTCTCTTATATTTATGATTTGAGATTCCATTCAAGAGATATTCTATTATTTTTAAAAAATCTATGTGCATGATATAAAATATATTTAATATTTTTATAAAATTAATTCCAAGGTCACTGGGCCTTGGTAACTCATGTCATCTCAGTTTCTTACTCTGGAAATATTCACTAATATATTTCAAAGCCTTAAAAGGAAAAACCAGAGACTATACAAAGAATTTATCTTCCTAATCCTTGTATGAAAAAAATGTAAGACTTCATTCTAGAATGTATGAATTAAAAAATGAACGACTTTGAAAAATGTATAGAACAAAAAACACATATCCAAAATACTACATAAAATCCAATGGAATAGCTAATTCAATCGTTTCTATAAATGAATAAAAACACTTAAAAAATGCACGACTTTAAAAAAATTCTAGAACATATAACACAAAGATAAAATCCAAAAAAAATACAACGACATGGAATATTCAATCATTTCCAAAAATGAATAAGAAAACTTAAAAAGGGTGAATTTTACATTTTTTAATTAAATAAAAAATTCACCAAAAGTTTTAAAATGATATAATTATTTCAAAAATATCAAAATTATGGGGATTAAATCATTGAAATTTGAAGAATAAGAAGTGATGAAAATATCATCTCTATAAATTACCCCATACTTAAGATTTGGACTCATGGACAGGTAAGCATAAAAAAAATATCAAAGCAATTTTATAACAAAATATCATGAGATCCATTAATTTAAAAATCAAGGAACCCAAAATTATCATTATTCTTAAAAAAACTTCATTAAAATTTTACATTTGTTTCATTTAATACATTCCCACTTTATTTATCCTCCCACACACATAAAACACTTACCATACTATAATTTTATCTCATCATACATATTTGAATTTTTTCAGGCAAGTTTTTGTCATCCAAAACACATGTAAGAGTCACTATATTCTTGATAAGTTCCTAAATATGCATATAATCTATTCAAGGACTTGTGTGTCAATTGTGAGGAATTTTTAGGGTTGTTCAGAGTTTGAGGCCCAGTAGGTTTCAAATGTCAAATAAGGTGGTTTGAATATTTTTAAAGAAAAAATGCATGTTTTTAGTTTTCACTAAATAATAGTCTTCTCCTTACTCTCCATGGTAATGAATATGCTAAAACAATCTTGAATATTCTAAGTACATTTCACACCTTTTAGTATTTCAATAGCCTCATTTTTTTCTTTCTTCTTCCCTCATTTTTTAAAAGTGTTGAATAGGTTTTATTTAGTTCTAAAATTCAACATAAATTTGAATTTTTGAGGGAAAACAGGAATCTTTAACCCTCAAAATATAGTGTAAAATACCTTTCCCATATTATTAATGATGAAAAATTATTTTAATCTTCCCCAAAGTTTATTTTTCTTTGGTTATACAAAACTTCTCAAGAAACAATTTCAAGATACACTTTTTTTATTTCCATAATTCTTCTCTAAACAACTTCAGAATATGAATCTGAAAACAACCTTTTAGCTTCTAATTTCCTCCCAAATCATCCAAAATGATGTAGTAAACCACATGACAGTACCCCCACACTTTAGTTCAACAAGGTCATGCGATTTTTACTTATCGAGTTGGTTGAATAGGGATTACAGGTTTGTAATGTTACTATATAACAAGTTTTTCATGGATTTCTAATACATCACAAGGTTAAAATGTAAAGTGTGGGTTTGGATGAAAAGGTTTTTAATTGCCTCAATCATCTTCAATATACATACATTAAACTTTCAAGTTTTGATAGAAAAAAATTAAATTCTGTTTAATCAAGAATTGTTTGGTTTAGTTAAGAAATGAGGTGGATGTGGAGAATGTGAGAAAAAGTATTATAATCCTCTTAGGTAAGTGATTTCAAAATTTTGAATGTGATTTGAGGCATGAGATTCAAAATTTAATAGTCCTTTCATGAATTTCTAAAAACATTAAAATTGAAATAAATTCTATTTCAATATTCATTTAAGTTTAGTTCCATGAGTTTATTCATTTCACTCATTGAAATATGTTTCAAAAATTACAAAGACATTCATTTTGATCTTACAAGTTTTAAAAACACTTAAAAAAGGAAAAAAAACACAAAATGAAAGAAAAACAGATTTTTTTTGAAGAAATCATAAAAAATAATTTGAAAAAGAAAAAAAATCATGATATTTTAAAGGATGTTTATATAGTTTAAATAATTGGTTTTTTATGGGGTTAAAAATTTTATCCCCAAAGAATGTAGTATAGCAGTCCTGGAGTTAACTCTCAAGGAGGTTACATGATAAGTTTCAAAACTCTTAGTTTTGTTTTCATATTTTGGAAAATTTTAAATAAAAGCGGTGATTTGATAGTTTTGATGAAATATAAAAGAAACTAAAACAAATTCAATTGAAAAATTGATGATTTTTTTAAATTAAGGAAAAGATGGAATAAAAAGAATTATGAAATAAGATTTAAAAGCAATAGTAGTGGAAAAGTATTGACCCTTCAGATACTCCCTTTTTCCCTCATCTAAAGATATTATCTAATTTAATTTCTTAATGAACACATTAATAACTCAAGTTGTATACTTAATTATTACTAAATATTATACCAATACCTCTGTATGATTTTTTCCTCCTAAAAAAGTGATTTGACTACTTGAATACCTCTAAGAAACTAAACCTAATCAAAATAACTATACTCAAAGGAAATACCTCATGTAAGAAATTTAAATAGTGAAATAAATTATTTTACTTCATATATTGAAAAAACATTCAAAGTATATTATAATAAGTGGATTAAAGAAAGAAAAGGACCCTCTTCATTGAAGAAAATAATTTATAGAAAAAATAAAAAATATATAGTGATGTTCAAGGACTTAGAATGGAATAGTCCTCAGGTCACCACTACCATAGCCTCTTAGGAGTTTATCATAACATGGATAAAATATCTCCCATATATTTATTCCTCTCTCTGTATTTTTTACAAGATATACCATAATTATATAAATACTTTATGAACTATCATAGTTAATTTTGTTTAGACTCATGTATATAGCCGTGATGTCCTAATATCTTTCTTGAAAATAGAGGGAAAAATATTTGAAAAGGTGAAATATTCGAAATACCATACATGGAACTTTCATGTGCATTTAACACTTTCTCCATGATTTTCCTCTTGGTGGAAACAATATTGTTTTACTCCTCTTCACATGAATGAGTGAGTTGAGAGCATTTAATATTCATGCACCCCAAGATTTTAATCTCATTTTAATATTCTTTAATTCTCCCGTGATCCACTACCTCTTTATCTACCATTTAAATAAAATCACATGGATGAAAAAAAATCTTGAAGTGATAATTCTATATTACCGAAATTTCATAAAGTAAAAATTCATAAGTGATAAGTTCATCCAAATCATAATACTTTAAGAATTTCATAATATTTTTTCTTGAAAAACTCAAAAAATAAGTTTTTAATCACATAAGAAATTATTTTATATGAATTTCATGAAAGGTGCTTGATTTTAGGAATTTCATGTGACTCCAATATGAAAAACATATGTATTCTCAAAACGTAATACTTTCCTAAAAACATATCAATTTATGGTATCTATAAAACTTTAATTTTAATTTCATAAGAATTTGATCAAAACTTAAGTCTTTGGTCCTTTAAAGGAATTCTTAGAAAAAATGTGACTCTTCATTACAGAATTCAAGACTTTAAAAATATAGGACTTTGAAAAAATTTTAGAACACAGACCACAAATCCAAAATCTAATATAAAATCCAAATCCATGAATTATTCAATTATTTCAAAAAATGAACAGAAACACTTAAAAACCCTAAATTTCTCTATTTTATCAATTAAATCTAAAATTTACCAAAAGTATGAAAATGATATAATTCCTTTGAAAATTTGAAATGGTGGGGATTAAATAATTTAAATTTAAAGAAAGTGATGAAAATACCAGCTCTATCAATTCCCCCACACTTAAGACTTGGACTCCTGAACAAACAATCATAAAAAAATCAAACCTATTTCAAAACACAAGCTCATGAGATCCACTAATCCAATAATCTAGGAACCCAAAATGATCTTTATTTTTCAATAAAATTCATTAAAATTATCCATTTAGTCTATTAAATCCATTCCCAATTCATTTATCCTCATGTGTAAACAAAACAATTACCTTTCCATAATTTTCCTTCATTACCCATATTTGAATTTTGTTTAGAAAAATTTTTACCATAAAAAACACACCCAAGAGTCACCATAGGATTGAAAAGTTCCTAAATATACACCCAATTGATCTGAGGACTTGTGTGTAAATTAGTATAATTTTTTAGGGTTGTTCATAGGTTGAGGGACTGTTGGTTTCAAATGTTAAAAAGATCTGAGAGAGAATAAGGAGGTTTATCTCCTTTCGAAGAAAAAAATGTGTTATTTTATTTTTTAGTTAAGAAATGTTTTCTCTTTAATCCCCTTGTAAATGAATCAGATATAAATATCATGAAAATTATTATGTTATTTTACACCTTTCAATATTTTAGAAGCATCAATTTGTTTTCTTCTCTCTTCCTACATTTTTCTACAGTGTTGTCCAAGTTTTTTTTGGATATGGAATTCCATACATATTTTAATTTTTGATGGAAAATAAGAATATTTGACCTTAAAAATACATCGTGAACTACCTTTACATGATTTTTAAAGATTACACTTCTTTTTATCTTCCCAAAAGTTTATTTTTCTTTGGTTATACAGTAATTATCAAGTATAAATTTCAATATACAATTTTTTATTTATATAATTATACTCCTAATAGCTTCTAAAAATATAGCTTAAAATATACTTCTAGCTTCTAATTTCCTCTTATATTATCCTCAAATGATGAAGAAAACCACAGGAAAACATCCCCTCACACTTTAGTTCAACTAGATCATGATTTTTTTTACTTTTATAGTAGGTTTAATAAGAATTATGGGTTTGTAATGCGGCTTAATAATAGGTTGTGCATTCCATTATAAGGGCTCAAAAGGGTGAAATGTAATGGGTAACAATTAATAAAAATTTTATTTTGAAAATGGGGATCTCAAAATAAAATAATTGACTTAACCATATTTAACATAAGTTCCTTCATAGTTTAAGTTTTGACAGAAAAAATAAAATAAAATTTTGGTTAATAAATCATTGACTGGTTTAATCAAGAAATGAGGTGAATGTGAAGAATATGTTAAAATGTATTTTAATCCTCTTAGTTAAGTGATTTAAAAATTTGAACAGTGATTTAAGGCACGAGATTCAAAATTTAATGGTCTTTTCATAAAATTCCTAAAATATTGAAATTGAAACAAATTCCATTTTAAAATTCATTTAAATTTAGTTCCATAGTTTAAATCAGTTCACTCATTAATATGGGTTTTAAAAATTAAAAATATATTCATTTTTAACTTACAAGTTTTAAAAAATACTAAAAAATGAAAAATAAATAGTAAAAAAATAAAATAAAAATAGAAACATTTTGAAGAAAATAAAAAATGGATTTTGAAAAATAAATCACATAAAATACTATTCTAACAAAGGACATCCCTCCCCTTACACATATTTTGTGATATTTCCTCTTTATATAACAATTTATATGATAAAATCATAATTATAAATTATGGACAAGGAAAAAAACAAATGAAAATGAATGACATAACCTGGTGTGTAGTTGTACTTAGTATCTTGAATATTGATCCCCTCCTCTAGAGGCTCTTTAAAACTCTCTCTAAAAGAATTTAATTTGTTCCCATTGACTGTGAAAGGTGTTTTTTTCAACGATTATTTAATCTAGATAGTATAAAATGGAAAAACTTGAGGATCAATGAAAGCACCAAGAAATTTGGAATGAAATTTACTTGGAAACATCTTGACTCTAGATTTAAATAGCAGTACTTTGTCTCCTTTTTTGAACTATTTATTGAGGGTCATTTAATCATGTAAATCCTTGGTTTTCACCTCATACAACCTGAATCTTTTATATTCATTTTTTCTTATATCTTCCAGCTCATACAAGCATAATTTTATTTTATTTACATAAAAAAATCATATTAAAAGTTTTAATAACCCCAAAATATTTGTGTTACAAATCCACAAACAAGGGATATAATTTTCCATACACTAATATTAAAGATTTCATTCCTATTAGTGTTTTAAAATTAGTCATATAAGCCTAAAGAACATCATTTAATATTAAGCTCCGATATTTTTTATTTGGGTGGATAGTTTTTTCTAAAACATGTTTGATTTATCTGTTTTAGAAATCAACCATTCCATTTTTTTGTCGGTAGTAGAGTATACAAACCTTATGAAGGAATCCATATTTCCTTAAAAATAGATTCTAAATCTTTGTTACAAAAATTATTTCCTTGATTATTTATTATAAAATTTATCAAACCAAATTTGGAAAACAAATGTCCTTTCAAAAACTTAGTAATAAATTTTTTATCATAAAATCTAGTGGTATTAACCTCTACCCACTTGGACACATAACCAACAAGAAGAAATATATATATATATCCAAAAGAATTTGGTAATGGTATGATGAACTCGACAACCAATACATCAAACACATCACAAAAAATGGGTTCTTGAGGCATTTTATTCCTCTTGGAAATATTACCTTGTAATTGGTAGGTTTTATATATTCTATATAATTTGAAAGAATATATAAAGGGTTGTAAAAAAACTATAATCGAGCACTTTAATAGTTAGTATTTGGGGTCTGAAATGACCTCCACAACTTAAAGTGTGGAAAACATCCACCATTTATTTATATTCAAAATTTATGATGCATATAAAAATTATTTATTCACTACTAAAATTCCAAAAGTAAGGTTCATCACAAAATCATTTTCTTGCTTCACTCATAAGATATGAAAAATTGTTTCTTATAGAACTAATAAGAATCTTTATTAGAAACCAAATAATTTAAAAGAATAGAAAACCATGGTCTCTCACTACTGACAATAAAAAATTCTTCATGAAGAATGGTTTCTTTAATAGGAGGATAGATCTAAAGTTTTTCATTTAAAATAGTGGGTATTCCTCTCAAATGGTGAGCCACAATATTTTCACTTCTTTTTTTATATTTTATTTCAATATTAAACTATTGTAACAAAAAAAATCTATCTCAACAAACTTGATTTTACATTATTTTTCTTCATTAAAAATATGTTTATAGAATGGTATGTGAAAACAATCACTTTAGATCCTAACAAGTAACATTTAAACTTGTCTAAATTAAATACAATAGAAAAAAATATCCTTATAAATTGTTGTGTAGTTTTATTGATCTTGATATATAATCCTAAATGTATAATCTATCACATTAGATTTCCTTTTTTATCTTTTTACTCAAAACTACCCTAAGGGAAAAATTAGAGGCATTAATCATTAATTTAGAGGGTAAACTCCATTTTAGTGGTTGAACAATGGGTGGGGATTCTGAATTTTGTTTTATCTCCCTAAATTATTGTTTATAACTTTCATAAAATATAAATTAGGGGTTTTTTAAAGCAATTGGGACAAATTAAAAGCTTTTATGCTAAAATATTTTATGAGTATCCAATAAAATATAGTATGGACAAGAAAATATCTCATATATTTCACTATTTTTTAGTATGATAGTGAATAAATGACCCCAAACCAAGATTGGTCCACTTGAATTCCATATTTAGACAATATATGACCAATAAAAATTCATTTATCTACCATGAAATGAAATTTTCTTTAGTTGAGAACAAGTTTTTTATTAATGAAATTTTCAAGAACAAAAACCAAAATTTTTAAAAAATGTTCAAAAAATGATCCATATACTATAAAATAATCTATAAAAACATTCAAACAACTCTCAAAAAATCTATAAAAAATTCTCATAATATACCTTTGAATGGTACCTAGGGAATTATATAAACTAATGATAATTATTCTATAGGAACAAGTTTCAAAAGGACACGTGAAAGTAGATTTTTCATGATCTTCACATGTTATGATGATTTGAAAGTAACCATAAAATTAATCAATAAAATAATAATTGGGTTTTCCATATAATCATTTAACCAATTGTTTAAGAAATTGAAGAGTAAAATGTTCCTTTATTACCATTGAATTGAGTTTTCTATAATCAATGCACATCCTTCATTTGTTTGGAATCACAGTAGGGAAAATATCACTAAATTTATTCTTTAAAATTAAATATCCACTCTTTTTTGGAAAAAATTATAAAATAAACACATAAAAATAGTAAAAATGATTCTATTAGCCCACAATATAGTCACTTATTTTTAAAAAAACCTCTAAAATTGTTGGTTTCAATCTCCTTGGAAACTATCAAACAAGTTTGGAATTCTCCTCCAACAGAATTATATTCAAGAAAAATAAAGGAATAATTCCTTTTAAATTTGTTAAATTATATCCTAAATATTTCTTGTGTTTTATAAGGACTCCTAGAATTTGGTTTCTTATACTTTTGATAGCCTTTTTGCAATGATGACAGATAATTACTCTAAGAATGCATATTTGATATTGTTCAATAATGGTTTTGGATCTAACTTAGGTGGGATATTTTTATTTGTTAAAGAAGGATTATGAAGCTTAAATAAATTAATTTTAGATTTTATTATTACCTAAAATGAGTATATTTTAGATTTAGGTTATGTTCAATAGGATGTCCATGAATCCATTTTCTGGTGTGATTTTATAGAAAAATTATAGATTTAAAAGAACATATAATATCTAAAATTTCAGCTTTAAATTTATTAAGTTACAAGTAATAAGTAGTGTTTTGACATGAAAATTTATAATCCTCTTTAAGAAAAAAATAATCAATTATATAATTTTCAAAAGTTTCATCAGTTTCCTTGAAAATAGAATAAGAGTTCTAAATTCTATCAAGAATACATGTAGTAGTTTTAAAACTCAACATTTATTTTTGTGCATAATTTTCACTATAATATACATAAAATTTAATAGGAAACAAAGGATTATTTTTAGGTTCACCAATTAGTGGTTTATCACATGAAAAATTTGAAAATTATTCATTGGAAAACCAATCAATCATGTTTAATTTAGGGGATGAATGATATTATATTGGGTATTTCATGGAATAAAAAAGGTTTAAATGAAAAAAAATTCTGTTCTAAAATCAAGTGAAAATGTTCCTTTTTGAATATTTATAAATTATTTGGTAGTCTTCAAAAAATATACTCCTAGTAATTATTGGGACATGTATAATAAACTAATAATCCTCTATATCCAAGTCATAAAAATTATAAGGGAAAATCATGTATCTTACATGAACCATAACATCCTCAATGATATCAGAAGGGTTAGTGTACTTCAATTGGATAATTGGATAAAAATTATAGCATATTTTAACTCTCTAGACTATAAATGTAAATAAAAATAATGAGGTATGACATTTATTTAAGCTCCTAAGTCTAACATGACATCCTTGAATTCACACTCCCCTATAGTATAGGGAATAGTAAAAGTCATTTTATCTTTTCATTTAACATGATGATTCTATTGAATCATGGAGGAAAAATTCCTTAATATGTTTAATTTTACTTATCCCTTCAATTTATTATTATCATGACACTTTTATTTCAATAATTTTGGATACCATGGATTTTTTTCACAACATAAAACAAAGGATATTGATTTTGAAATTTCTTAAAATTTTCTATTTTTTATCTAAATCACTCTCAATATTTTTTTCATTGGGGGTTACCTATTGGGTAAGGGAGTGGTTTTATGGGTATCTCTTGATCATTTGAGGCACTATTTTGAGAAACATACGGTCTTATAATCCTTGTCAAATCTCTTTCATCTCTCTCAAGAAAATCTTTTTCTTTTGAAATTGATTTTTTTAGAAAAGGTTTTGAATTTAAATTTGGTTTAATAGTATTTTTCCTTCTTTAATAGGGTCTTTTTCAAGTGTAAATGGTTTATATGTCTCTTAAACATGTGTAGGATCATTAATAGTTTGAAAACTCCCAGTTTAGGTCCTGTTTAACTTAGTTCGACTCTTATGTTCTATTGTACTTATATTTTTTCCTTTTTTCATTTGGATTTACTTGAGGTTGTAAAGGTAAAACTCCATTAATTGATATCTATCACTAGAAACATTAGTTCCTAGTTGTTAAATTGGTGTTATAAAAGTGTTCATCATGTTTTTTTTTGTTTTCTTGCAAATTTCTCAAGTATTTTTTTTAGATTTTTGAACTGGTTATGGAAGTTAGAAATTTATTCTAGCTAGAGTATTAGATTGTAATTAAAGTATATTGGCTATGAAATTATTAATTTGTTAGCTTAGATAAAGTGATAAAATATGGTCTAGAGGGAGTTAATAGATCATATTGAAAATTTTAACTAGATAAAATAAATATCAAAGTTAATTAACAGAGGTAATTAAATTTGATAATAATTTTAACGAGTTAAAACTTTATTTTAGTCTATTAATCCCCCTCTAGAACATCTTTCATCACCGTATCTAACCTAATAATTGGTATCAAAGGATTATCCAATTAGGAATTATTAGTTCAGAACTATTTTCTTTTTACTGATACTATTTATTGGTATCAGAGGTTGAACCTTATTGAGAATAGATGTGCTATAGTAGAATTTATTGTTTCACATTTTATTATACTAACCCTTTCTTAAAATTCATATTCTAAGGGAAATATATTTAAGATGATAGGAAAAAATGTTAATGATGCATGGATTCTTTAAAATACACCTCACTTTTATGGAAACAATTATGGGTAGCGACAATCGAGAATGGAGGCATACCTCATGTAGTTAATCATAGAACACTGGTTGACTATATTTAAACCAAAAAACTGCTAGAAGATGAACTATATAATCTTATAGAAAATTATTATGCTAAATATGTTTTAAATTAAAAATATAAAAATATTTTATATGATGATATTAACATAACCGTGTTTAGTTATGTTTCTATGTGTAAGAAAACTCATGATATTTGGAAGATTCTACATGTTACTAACCTTGTATCTAGAAAATTTATTTAAACTAAGCTTGGAATGATTTAAGTTGAGTACCAAGACTTAAATATGGGTGAAGATAAAAGTGTAAACTAGATGTTCAACAGATTCACTACCATTGTAAATGGAATGAATTCCTTCAAAGAAGCTTTTGAGAATTTAGTGCTTATTGAATGATTCCTACAAGAATTACCAAATAAATGGAGTGAAAATAATGCCTCCATAAATGAAATAAAGAACTTCAAAGATCACACTCGTGATGAACTACATGGATCACTACTTCAGTACGAATTGGAAATGAAGAACATAGCTAAAGTAGAGAAAAATAAAACAAAAGGGGTATATTTTAAATCTATAAATATGATTTCTACTGAATTTTCCAATTTTGAATTATAGGATAGTGAAATTAAGGATATAATTCAAATTGTGACTAGTGCTTAAAAAATAATGAAAAAGAGATGATTTAAGAAATGATTTAGAATAAACTCTCAAAAGAAAAAAAATGAAAGGGAGATAAGAAAGGTAGTACTAATTATAATACTTAAAACGTTATATGTATTTAGTGAAAAAAGAAAGGGAATATCAATCCTAAAAACCCTAAACTAAAAAATAAATACAAATACAAATAGAATGATAAAAATGAATTGACTACTAGTTAGATTTGTACTAAAGAATTTGATTCTAGTAAAGAATTTGGAAATGATAAATAATGTTCTAACATGTTCTTCATGGCTTCTATGAATGTGGTTAGTGATTCTAGATTTTATTCTGGGTGTTTTGATTCTAAATATAACTCTAAAAATCAAAATGTTTCTGAGTTAAAAGATGAAATTTAAAGGCTAAGAAAGTATGTTTTTAAAGATACCGATTTATATAATAAGATTAAAGAAAACAATGAGAAACTTGTTTTTTTTAAAAAAAGTTCGTTCACAAGAGAATGAATGACTAAGGAATACTTATTTTGTCTCTCATTCTAAATTTTATGATGATTTTAAATCATCTCAAGATATGAATAAAAATTTGAAAAAGGAAATTGAAATTCACAAGAAAAGTTTTTCTATTTTTATTTATTTATTTATTTATTTTTTCTATCCAACGGCCTGAAGGCCTTCAATTTTTTTTATTATAAGATAATCCCCCTTTTAAGGGAATAAGGGGGGAACCCAAACTTCATGGACATAGGAAAACACACGATAACAACATAGATAACAACATAGATTAGCCCCACCCTAGCGTATGATCATGACGAAGCCCTCTACCTTTGCAAGACAGTTCAGAAAGAAAGTGTCCTGTGTCAAAGGACATGCCCGATCTGACGGCTGACACCATACCCTCTCAAAAAACCAAATCCAAAAAACCCTACAAAGATGAAACACAAGCTCTGAATCCTCCTCTGAGCCTGATCCATGCGGTCAATCCAGCTGCATCACCACCAATCACCAGAAAATTGCACCACCATCAACAACTATCTTGGTCGAATCTCTTCGCACTCCACAAGACACCTCACCCCCCGTAGAGGCCCGAAAGTCAGTGTGAGTTTTGTAGAGAATGACCAGCGATGTCAAAACAGGAGTCAAAAAATCCATAATCACAAACAAACAAATGAATCCAAATCTTCCAAGACAAAACCCTGAAAATATGAAAGCAATAGAGAAAAAATTCCCCCCCTTACGAAGAATTGTAAATTGACGCAGCGATCCCCTAGAAAGTCGTCGGAACCACTCACAGAGGTGCCAAAAGCCACACCAAGACGTCGTCGATGGATAAGACGCCGGGCCGAATGCTAGCGCCAGTAGAGATGTTGGACAGAAGTCGTTGAGGACTGAGACGCTCGTCGTAGCACCGCAAATTCATCGACACTGGAAACTGGAGCCAAAGAAACCCTGAAATCCAGATGCGCCACTCCGAAGCCAGATCACGCCTGTGCTGAACCGAAACCAGAAGAAGCCGAGCAAAACCAGGCCGGAGGGGGAAGGGACATGAAGAAAAGGGGAAACCCTAGACGCTGTGGAAAAAGGGGTCGATGCCGCTCAGAGTCCCAATCATATCATAAAATAACCCCTTTTAATAAAATAAAAATAAAAATAAAGATAGTATTTCTTATGATAAAAGATTATCTCTAATGTATCGAAATAATTTTTTGAAAAGTAAAAATAGTTATACTTCTACTATTATATGTTTTCAGTTTGGTATGAAAGGAAACTATAAAAATGATTGTACTCTTAGATTTAAATAGTATTTGTGATTTAAAAAGACTCATATTTCTAAATCTTTTTTATCTAGAGTACCTTATAATACTTGCTTAAATTACCCATGGGTACCTAAAAATTGTTTTACTAATTTGATTGGACCCTAAGTAGATTGGGTACCAAAATTTTGAAGTAATTTATTTTTGTATATAAAATTCCTTAGATGAATTAATAAATAAATATGGTATATCGATAGTGGATTATCTAGGCATATGATTAGAGACCCATAAAATTTTAAAAATTATAAAAAATGTTACAGAGGCACTGTTACATATGTAGATAATTCCAAAAGAAAAGTAAAATGTTTTAGTAAAGTTGATATTTCAAATTCAACTTTTATTTATAAAGTTTCATATATTAAAGGTTTTAAAAAAAATTTAATCCATATATATCAGTTATGTGAAAATGGAATAGAATTACAATTTCAAAATTATAAGTGTTTAGTTTTTAGGAATGATTCTTTATTATTTTATGCTAATCAAAATAAAAATATTTATACTATTGATTTTTCTAAACTTACAGTTCAACAAGTTAAGCGTTTGAATGATGTATAGATTGATAAAATTCATTGTAACTAATGATTAGTTCATGTTAATTTCATAATTTTACATAATATCTCAAAATATGACAACTTTTTATAGTAACATACTTCGAATAAATAACAACTCCATGTTTATGATGCTTTATTGAAAGGGAAGCAATGCAATGTCAATTTTAGACCTATCAATCAGATAAGTATTAATAGACCATTATAGTTTGTGTATCTTGATTTATTTGGTCCTACATAAATTTCTAGTCATAGAAGAAAGAAATATACTATATTTATTATTGATAACTTTACTATATTTATGTGGGTTTGTTTTCTTACACATAAAAATGACACTTTATCTGGATTTGATGTTTTTTTCAATTTAGTTCAAAATGAAAAAGGTTGTAAGATTGTTTCAATTCATAGTGATAATGGAGGTGAATTCTATAATTTAGAATTTGAATATTTTTGTGAAAATAATGGTTATTTTCATAATTTTTATGCTCCTAAAACACCATAAAAATGCTTTTGTAGAATAAAAAAGTAAAACTCTTATTGAAATGTCCAGAACTATGTTAAGTGAATATAATTTTGGAAGATATTTTTGGGATGAATCCATGTTTTTTCTTATAATATTTCAAATAGAATTTTTTTATAACTCCATTAAAGAAAACTTCTTGTGAATTATTTAAAATCTAAAAATCCTAAAGTTGGTTATTTTAGATTATTTGGATGTAACATTTTTATTTTTAATTTGAAGGATAATTTAGACACATTTTATGCTAAGAGTGGTGATTGTATTTTTATTAGTTAATATAATTATAGTAAGTCTTATATATTTTATAATAAAATAACCATTGTTATTGAAGAATCTTTTTATGTTATGTTTGATGAAAATAACGTGAAATTAAATTATGATCCTGATGTTTTTGATATTGAGTATAGAGATTTTAACTTTGAGAAGAAAAAACTCATGATAAGGATGAAGAAATTGAGGGGGAGCATACTCCTTCTCAACTAAATCCTAGATCTTAAAAGATTCATAGAGATCATTATATTGTAAATTCTATTAGTAATATTGATTATGGTATTAAAACTAGAAATTCTATTTTGAATTTTTGTGCTAGTTCTATTTTAATTTTTGTTTTTTGATAATAATTTTAATGATGCTTTGAATGATTCTAGTCAGATTGTTGTTATGAATGATAAACTCAATCAATTTTTTCATAATAATTTATGTATTTTAGTTGAACCCCTATATATAATCATGTTATTATAAATAAACTGTTTTTTATAAATATTATGGATGAATTTGGATAGGTCATTAAGAATAAAGCTAGAATTTTTTCTTAAGAATATTGATAATAAGAAGGTATTAATTTTAATGATTATTTTATAGCTATGATTTAATTGAATCTATTATATTTTTTTTTTCTATTTTAAAGGTTTTAATTTATTTCAAATGAATATTAAAATTGAATATTTGAATAGTTTTATTTATGAATATGTTTATGTTTCTCAACCCCCTAGTTTTTAAAAAGAAAAATTTACTAATCATGTTTTTATGTTATCAAAATATTTATATGGTATTAAGAAATAACCTTATACTTAGTATGATAGACTTTATTTTTATTAAAAAGTGATTTTACTAAAGGTAAATTTGAACCTACCTTATTTTAAAAAATATTTTTAAATGATTTTTTAATATTTTAAATATTATATTGAGGATATTATCTTTGTATATTCAAATGAATTTATTTTCAAAGAGTTTTCGAATTTAATAGAAGTTGAGTTTTATATGATCCTTATGGTATAATTAAAATTATTTTTGGAGCTTCAATTTTTTTAGAGAAATTATGAAATATTTTTGAATCAATCTAAATATGCTAAAGATTTGGTCAAACTTTTTTGGTCTTGATTCTTGTAATTATTTTAAAACCCTTATGAGTATTAGTTGTATGTTATATTTTGAGGCTTTTAGAAAATCTATTTATTCTAAATTATTTAGAGTAATGATTGGTAGTTTTTTTATTTAACTGCTTCTAGACTGAATATAATGTTTAATGTTTATTTGTGTGTAAGATTATAATTAGGTCCTAAGGAATCTCACTTAAACACTATCAAATATATTATTAAATATGTTAAAAGAACTTATAATTGTAGATTATTTTATTATAGACAAAATTATTTTGATAATATTTTTTAATTTGACTCTGATTTTAGAGGATGTAGACTTAATATAAAAATAACATCAGGTATGTGTCACATTCTCAATAAGAATTTAGTTTCTTGGAGTTTAAGAAAACAACAATCTATTTATTTTTTCAACTACTAAAAGTGAGTATATATCTACTGTATCTTTTTACTCTCAATCTTTATGGATTAAACAAAGTTTGTCTGACTATATTTTTGATTTTAAAAATACACCTATTTAATATGATAATTTTTGGGATATTTCTATTTCAAATAAGCCTTTAATTAATTCTGTAACTAAGTATATAGAAGTGATATTTTATTTTACTCATGATTATGTTAATAAAGGTGATATTATTATTTAATATATTCCGAATAAAAATAAACTGGTGGATATTTTTTACCAAACAATTGGATTTTTCAGAATTTGATAAAATTATATTTGAACTTGATATAATAAAAATTTAGTTTGAAAATATTATTTTAATTATTTTTTGACTTAACTAAATATAAATTTATCAAGGTGGAGTTTTTGTGATTTTAAACTAAAGTTTTCACTTCTATTTTCAATTGATTATTTTTATATTTCTTAATATTTTATCTTTGAAAAATTTCAACAAGGAAGATAATTTTATAAAATATTGTTTTAGTTTTGAAATTTTCAAGAAGGGGGAGTTTTTTTGGAGTTTTTTATTTGTTTATATTTTATGTTTTGAGTTTTTAAAATTCATCTCAATTTTTTTACTTATTTTATGTTAATCATAATTTCTGGAAATATGTTATCCAATTCCTCACTATCCTTTTATTATATCTTTAGTTATAATGCTTGGAATTTTATAACTCCTATTTTATTTTAAATATAATAAGATTATATATATTCTATTTAATGAATACAATGTTTGAATATGTCACTAAATATTTTCACTTTTTGGTCTGAACTTACACATGTTTGAGTGATCTAACAAATGACTAAAGTCTCTATAATATTTTTAGAATTCTATAGTTTTGAAAAGATGATGGATACTATTTTCAAATGATATATCTAGCTATATACCTTTGAACTACCTGATTTTTATTTCATTAGAAAGATAATAAATTTATATATATATATTTTCAACTGAAAGGAAGCATGAAATATCCTTTTAGATGCTCTAAAAATTGACTGAATTCTTTAAATTTTTTTTTGTTATTTTTTCAGTACTTTTTAAGATAATATATGTTGCTATTTTTAAAAAATATCTTTACCTATGTAATTTAGACTGAAATTTTGTATGATTCATTGTAAATATATTGAATTTTTATAATTTTAATTCAATAATACCCAATTATGAATCTAATCTTTAGTGGGTTTAAAAATTCATTGAATTTTGTGATAATAAGGTGATACAATTTTTCCAACTGACCACATAAGTAATATCAACCTACCATGATCCTTCATTTAACTTAACACATAAAGCATTTTTGACTTACCATATGAGAGTGTACTAACCTACTGATGTATTTTTGGATGTTATAACATGTGTTTATTTTGAGTCTACCATAAGTGCACCTAGAAAAAATGACCACATGAACACAATTCTTCACTACAACTTGTTTCTTCCATGACATCTCATATAAACTACGACTTATCCATCTTTCTCATTTTAAATTTTATAATAACCATACTATATCTACATGGAATTACGAAATTGTGGTTTATGGGAAAATGAAGTGAATATTGTACTGTATACTACTACATGGAGCCATCCGAAATATGCCTCATGCATATGTGTTTTACAGAAATCACTTGCTTCATGAATTCTTCTATACACCATTTGAAATATTCCTACATGAAAAATGATATAGTCTTCATGTTGTGAATTGAAGCCTGTTAGTTTCAATGAATCTTGGTTTCAACACATACATGAGTCTTTCACAAGATATTCCATTTTTACTCAAATTTAAAATTTTCAATAAATCCAAACTCGAGGGAACATAGGGGAGCCTTAGAGTGGTGTGTCTCCCCCCACCATGAAGGCTAGGGTTCCTCTATCATGGTTTCCTCCTCCTCTCCTCTAGTGTGACCCTGAGATGCGACATCATCCTTCTCCAGATCTTTGCGTGGTACATCATCAGCTCAGGAATCTTGCTCCGGTTGTGGCACCTTCAAATTCAACAGTTATGGATCTTGGATAGTCCAAGTGTGTAGCATCGCTAATGGATTTAGCATCAGGTGTCATCTATAGATTCAGGTGTTATGGGCCTCAGATGGCCCAAGGGTGGAGCGCCGTCGCTGTCCTCAGTGTCTGGCGGTGTCTCCGACTATGGGTGGTCTAGATCTCAGGTGTCCCATTGGTGAAATGCCGACTTAGGTCTCAGATGGATCTCAGCTAGCTCAGGGGTGGAGTGTCGACGAAGGGTTGGCATTTGGCAGCATCTCTGACTATGGGATTTCTAGTTCTTGGATGGCCCAGGGGTAGAGAGGCTCGGCGACGGACTCAACGTCTTATGGAGTGGTTCGACGTCATCCCCAAAAAGTCTCAGAAGGGGGAGGTACTCTGGTTTGGTTTCTTTGTAATGTTTTTCATTTGGGGTTTGTTTTCATTTGATTCTGGTACATGATGCTCTGTTGTCGGTTGCTTGTGGTTGATCTTGTGGTGTAGATGTCGCCCACACGACCCTACTCTCGGTTCATGCTGATTCCCCTCGCCCATTATTTCATGAGTTCATTTGAATTAGAATCTGGTGTGGGTTCTTCCTCTATCCAGATCTACCCAGTTTCAGCCCAGAGTGGCGCTTCTGGTTCTGGTCAAATTGGTTCCCCTCTTCAGTGGAGCTCCTCTGGTGTGTTTTCTGGGTCTTCCAGCCCTAGGTGGTGCTGGCCCGACATCTCACATCTTGGAGCACCTTCCCCTTCAAGTTGCGTGCTAATGTGGAGATAAAGGGTGGCTAGTGGGATTGTTGCAACGAGACACAATCTAGTGCTGTCAGGCATCAAAAATGCGATCCTCAACAGTGATTTTTTTTTTCTGATGGTGATTATGGGATGAAAGTGAATGGTTTTACGGTGATTCAACTTTTTTTTACTCGACCATATGAAACATTCCCCATAAGAGGATTCAGAGCTGGCGACTCATCTTTGCAGAGTATGATGGATTTGGATGTTTGAGTGGGTATGGCGTCAGCCATCAGATTGGGACTATGCTTTGACACAAGACACTTGCTTGATGAACATCCTTGAAATAGTGGAGAGCGTCATCATGATCACAAGCTAGGGAGGAGAAATTTCATGTTCTTGGTCTGATGTTTCTCTCTTATACCTTCAGGTCATGGTTTGTCTTATGTTCATGAAGACTTTTGGGTTTTCCCCTTCTTCCATTAAAAGGGGGATCTATTATAATAAAAAAATTTAAAGGCCTTCGGGCCGTTGGATGGAGTAAATCCAAACCCACATGCAAACTTGATTCGAAAAATATAGTGCAATATAGTATTTTAGTTCACCTCATACTAAATAAATATCACACATACAATTTTTAAATGTATAATATCATATACCTCTTGTTTTTTACAGCTCATGAGTACCATAAAACCTCACAATGCATGCTAGATTTATTCTCATAGTTAGTATACTGACTTCACGTTATATCAACTAACCACAAGAATTCATGAAATGACTAAATTCTTTGACAACATGTTAAGTTAACTAACTATAAGGAATATAACTCACATTAACTCAACAATCATGTTCAGTTTTATACTTTATTTATTTTTCTAAAATCTATAACTTTTCAGCATTCTTTGTTATTTATTTTTTGTTAAATATTTAGATTTTTTTATGTTTATTTCAATTATTTTTTGAGATTGTATTGTTTCATAAATCCTTATAAGTCTTATATAATCTATGAATTTTTTGGAATATTTTTATATAAAATTTTAATTCATTCTTAATTGGCGCATATACATTCAACATATATTTTTATTATTTAAATTTTTGTATTTTGAGTTTATTTATTTCTCTTATTATTTTATAAATTAATATTTAGTGACATATAACATATTAAAACTTATATTTTAGTGTTTTATGCAGTATGATTAGATTTTGACCAATTAAGTATTAAATAAAATGAGAAAGTATTTTAAAATCTGAATTTAATAATTATATTGTCATAAAATATTTATGGAATTTATTTGACCTCTTATTATGTAGAAATTTTAATTATTTAAAGAGTAATTCAAATTAGTTTGAATTAGTATTTATGTTTTGAATTTGAAAGACTTTTGTTATGATTATTTTGGAGTGATAATTTTCCCTCTCTTGGATAATTATGATGTTTGAATTTGAATTACTTTAACCAGTTATAGATTTATCTATTAGTTTTAATGACCCTGTTTGTTGGATTTATGACACATTAAAAAGTAACTAGTTATGAGAACATGAAATCTTAAAAACCAAAATAGATTTACTCTAAACATTTAAGTGTTGTACAAACCAAGTCCTATAAAAATAAGTTTTCATCAGTTAGATAGAATTTTCAGGTGATTAATGAAAAATTATAAAACTTATACTATTTAATTGATGAGAAATATTGATACATTACTTGAGAACCCATAATTGTTATAATTTCATTTATATTATATTTCAACATAGTTTCTTATGTATGTAACACTACTTCCTGCCTTTCACACATGCTATCACTTTTTGTTTTTTCTTTTACATTCAAAATAATAATTTTTTTAGGTTGCGACTCCTTGATAAAAAAATGTTGGAGTTGGTGCCCTATAAAACTCTTATAAGTAATTGATGATTACATGTATTCATTTTTTTTAATATTAATAAAGTTTCTTATAACATCATGATTGTTCCTATGTATGATGAAATATGTGATAATGTCTTAAGAATATATATGTCACCCTTAAAGGTCATACAGGTTCCTTGCTATGATGAGAACCTAGAGGTTCCATGATAATATTATTGAATAAATTTTCTATGTCTAGATGATATTGTATGATAGGACATAGATGATACAGGATATCAGGGGTAAGAGGCTCATAAGACATTGAGAACCTTCTCATAGTGTTCACCCTTGGTAATCTCTAAGAAGGGAGGTTATGAGAACAGACCCACCAGTACAAAATCCACATTTTATGTGTCATTAGTTGTTCCCATATGTGGATTTGTGTATTGATCCTTAGAATTTAAGATTATAATTAATGAATACCATAAGTCATGTACTTTGATGTATTGATTAAAACCATGAAAAAATATGTTCATGATAAAGTAGGATTCATTGGGTATATCAAAACTGATATTACATTAATAGATAACATGAGAAATGATTTATCTCTTCTATCCATTAAAGGAAGTTGATTCTCAGTCCCTTTGATAGAAATTAATCTACTTGGATAAATCTATGGCTATGGTGTTTGTGGGCATGTTCATTTTTTGGAAAGTTAAATAAAGATACATCAATCATGTAGGTTGATATCACAAGTATGAAACCTACATGATTAGAGATATCATGATAAAGGGTTTATATTTTATAGTGAGAATTTGTAGGAGATTGTATATCATTGAAAAATTAAATTCTTTCTCTATGGGTGGATTTATGTGTTTATAGATTCTAACCTTATAATTTATGGGTTTCTTCCTAATTCCCCTAAGAAAGAGGCATAGAGGGTCACACACTATGTGTATCAACAATCTTGGTTTAATTAAATGTAAAATATAACAAGTCAGAATAAATATTTTTCATGCTCTATGGTTTAAATTTTTTTCAGGTTTGGTTGATCTCCAATATTTAATCACAAGTTATTCGAAAGAATAAGTGAGTGAAATAATAATAATAATTATTTATTTGAAATTTTTAATGAATATAATATTTATTATATTTATGGATGAATAATGCAGTGATATTAATTTATAAAATAAATTGTCATTATTCAAGGTTTAGTAAATGTTGAGGAGGATAAGAAGACTGATTTTAATGGTCTGATTAGATATAATATAAATGATATTTATTTATTCTAAGGTCATACACATGTCAATTGAATAGTAATTATATTATTATTAAGACATGGGGTTCAATAAGAATTAATTAATTGGGAATGGGATTATGCACAAGTTTCTAACCCCAAACCTTCCATAATAAATATATAATTATATCAATTTATATAAACACATTTTTTGTGCACTAATGTTCCTAGGAGTTCAAGAACTACTGAGAAGGGGGGGGGGGTTGAATCAGTGGTGATTTTTTAAAGTTTATCCTCTCTTGAAATTAACCCCTACAACTTGTTATAGTCTCTATCATTTTCAATTTTATAAAACTCAACCTTACAATGAATGAAATGTATGGAAATTAAATAAAATCAAAAAAGATTTACAAGGTTATCCCCCAATGTGGATGACTATGTACTTGCCTTAGAAACCCCATAGGTCCACAAGAATACACTATAATATAAATTTAATACAATTTGATTCAACTCCCGTTATACTCATTCTATTTCCAATAGGTAATTATATTGTCTCCTATCACTTACATAGTTTTATTATAAAACTGAACCAAACAAAGATAAGAAAATTTTAACAACTCATAAAAAAACTCATTTGGAAATTCTCTAATTGATCTCTTTTTCAAGTATGAATCTTCCAGGTGCGCTCATCCTTCGTCTAGTATAAGTCAATCTGGTTCACCACAAACCTCTATGCTTTTTTATGTGCCTTTTTCTGATGAATAAAACACTACAACTCAAAATATTTCCAATACCTCTATCTAGTACCTTTAACTGATACCTATTTCTAATTCCTCTAACCAAAATCTTTTTCCAATCCATATTCTTCAACAAGATTATACCTTTGTTGGAAACTCATGCTTCTCTAAAATCTCAACATTTCATATATCTATCTAGTATATCTATTTGGTAATACCCCCATAGAAATTTTACTCTCTTACTAATGTGTAAAAACTATTCCACACACGTATTATACTTTTACCCCTTTATATAGGTGCTCACCTGGGAGAAAATTGCAGGAACTTGAAATATTTTCCCACCCAACTCAAATTAAAAATTAAAAACTATTGCTCAACTCAAATTCATTGGATACTTATCAACTCTTATAGAATATTGTTGAAGCTTCATGAAAAATCTAATGATAATAAATTTCTTCAATATTCCTTAAAATAAGAAATATAACAAACATTGAATGGATAAACTTGGCATTGTCATTGTAAATGTATTTGCATAAACTTTGTAAAGATTATTAATATTAATTTGATAAATATTTAGTTGATGAATTTATTAAGAACCTCTCAATTCAGTTAGTATTACTCTATTCAGTGACCTCTGATAGTCCTCTATCCGATGGATATACTCTCGGTAAACTTCAGTGAATTCCTTCATCCGATGGACTCACATAAGTTTGACAAGATCACTTTGTACTCTTTTCTCTATATTTATTCACCCTATATTTATAAATTGTTTAGTTAAAAGAAATCGGTATATTACTTATTTATGGAATAATCTATTTGATGAAATCTCAATTTTTTTAACCAATGATCATCCATATGATGAAACTTTTACCAATCAACATGACTTGAAAAAAATCATATTTTTAGATTCATAGGTCAACCACTTTCTTTGAAAAGTACACTTCCTGTACCTTTGATAAGTAGGAATTTGTTGAAGATAGTCCAATGGATTCTTTATATGATAAACTTGACTCATTTAGAAAATAACTTCATTTGATGAAACTTTGAACTTGTATATTCGATTATTTTTATATGAAGGATTCGATCCGATAGTACTCATACAAAAACACCCTCTATAGTCTCATAAATATGAAATTTTTATAGCCAGTAACAAAAAATTCATCTACTTAGAAACTTAAAATGCCTTCAACCAATATCCTCAATCCATCGACCACTATGCATATATGTACGGTTAGTAGTGAGATAAAACTTTTACTTCTCGTACAAAGTACTTCTTTCCCTTTGTAATTATCACCCTTTTTAGAAATATGTAAAAACCTAGTAGCATGAACTTATTTCAATTCTATGACTAGTAATATCATCCCTGGTCCATTCGGTAACAAAGTGAAACCTCACGATTTGTACAAACTTAGCTTAGATGATGAGTTTTTTCATGATGTTAAGAACTTAAAGATCAACATAAAATCTTTTAACTTATAAGGAAATTTTGTTAACATGGTTAAGGAAACTTTATTAACCGCCTTCAATCGTTCATAAAAAAAAATTCTTAACACCTTCAATAACTCTTTTAACATGAAATAAAGAAATTTTCTTAACAAGATATGTTGACAAAAAACAAAAAAACTCATTACAAGAACATCCCAAATTATCTTCAATCTACCCATTTAGATTTATTGGAAATATTTTCAAAAAACTCAGAAAAATTTTCAAAAACTATTTTCCTCAAAATTTTATGAAACCACATATTTTCTCATAGAGAATTCCCTAACACCAGATTGCTGGGTAAAATATTGTTTTGATGGAATTCCATCCCTTGGTGATAAGAAAGTTTGTATCCATGATAATATAAACTCACCTTCAATTTTTTGCCCCCCTTCTCATACCATTTTTATGATAACACAAGAATTGGATTCACAAAATATTTTGATACATAGTTGTATATTATTATTATCACCCCATTTGATAATAGAATCTAAAGGATCGTGGGGGTTATTTCCTTATAAAATTTTAAAGTCATTGGAGAAGGATTAACATGCAGTTTCAAAATCAATTCCTAAAATCTTTCCCTTGGTATATCTTTGGTGAAAACATTATCAATTTGATACTTTATTTAAATGTACTCAATCATAGCATATCCGCTAAATACTTTCTATTTAATGAAATGATATTATATATATATGTGATTTGATCTGTAATGTTGTATAAGATTTTTGGAAAGATCAATGTCACTTTTATTATAATAAATAATCTCCACTAGTTTTCTAATATTCACTCTCAAATATTTTAGCTAAACATTCACCCACGTCATTTATTTAAAATATTGGGTGATATAAACATATTATGCTTCCACAGTAATCATGGTAACCTAATTTTTTCTTCTTACCATGCCAGATAAAATAAATTTATTACAAGAAGAAAATTCCTCATGATGCTGATTTTATATCATTACAATTTCCAACCCAATAAGTATCAGTGTATCCAAGAATATTTATATCACAACTTATTTTATGAAATAAACCACAAGATGATGTTACTTTAATATAACTGATTATTCTTTTAGCTTCCCACATATATGATTCATTTGGATCACTCTGATATATTTCACATAATGTAACAACATATACAATGTATGGAATTGAGGCAGTAAGATTGAGTAAGATTCCTATAAAATTTCAGAAGCCTTTTTTGATTTACACTTTTCCCAGTTTCATATTTACTCACCTTTATTCCAAAAAAGATAGGTGTAGAAACTTCTTTTGATTCCACCATTCCAAACATATTTTTAAACTTATTGGAATAATTTTCTTGGGACAAAAAGATGTATCTACCCTTTTATTGAAATTGTAACCTCAGAAATAAATTTAACTCTATAAGAATTTATATTTCAAAGTTCTTCTTCATTTTTTGAGATTTTTTTTCATAAGTTTTATCCCTATCTCCTATAAAAAATTATATCATCAATATATAAATTGACTGTAAGGGTTCCTATTGTCACATCCTTTACATACATGTTTATATTAACTTTTACTCTAGAAAAGTTTAACTTCTTTAGAAAACTATCAAGTTATGAGAATCAATCTTGATAGGATTTCTTAAACCCATACAAAGCTCTATTTATTTTACATAGCATAGTTTCACCTTCATTAAGTATGAACCCACTAGCATGGGAATTCCTTCTTATAAAGGTTATTTTAATTTTTTTTTGATATTACATGTTTCTCACATCCTTTATTAACCTAATATTTCCCAAAATTGTTTCTAACACTTTTATGGTTAGTAAAATAAGTTGAAAATATATCTTTAATGGGTGTATATTTCACTCAATTCTTAGGTTGAGTTCTTTCAAAATCTTAAGATGTTTCAACCTTTACCTCTAATTTTTTTTGAATTTTTTTTCATAATCTTTAAGGTACTTTCTACCTCAAGTAATCTCAATCGCTTCTTACAAATCTCATCTTCCTTAACAAAAAGTTTTTACCATGTTCTTAGACCATCTTTCCTTATTTTTCAATTTTTAGATTGAGGTTATTAATCTCCACAATGTATATGTATTAATTTTGAGTAATTCTTCCTTTCCAACATTACTTTTATTAGTTTCTTTCTTTAGTATTATGATTTATTTACTGAGTTTTGTATTTTTTTCAAGACATGCCACAAGTCTCAGTATTAGTTGATTTTACTTATAGCTTTATTCATCTTATTTTTCTTATCTATTGAAATATTCTTCCTTTCTTTCAATATTAGAAAATAAATTTCTAAACATTTCTGTGTTTTCATATTTTGATGAACTATCTTCAGTAGATCCACACTCATCTTTATTACTTAGCATACTTATTCTATTCTTTTGAGTGATAATTTTCTTACCTAAAATGGATTTATTATATTCCTTGGAAGTTTTTATCCACTTATTCTATAAATTATTTTATTTATAATCATCATCATATTCTCTAAATTTATTATTTGGAAAATTCATAGAAAAAATTCCAATTTCTCTACAATCAAAACTTTTAAGTGGGAGTTTGTCTTTGTAATTTACTTTACCATTTCAGTATTTTTTAGATATGACAGACATGGTTGTATCATTTTATTCAAACTCAACTTATTTATATCCTAATTCATTGATTCCCACTAATTCATATTCTAGTTTATGAAAATTAAGATTATTCATAGCTTGAAAACCCATTTATTCCTTAATAATTTTTTAATGTTTATTATTTACTCATCTCATATACATAATAAAGTTATGAAATTAATCAAGATATAAATCATATTTATCTTATATGGTATAAATTCTAGGATCAATATGGTAAAACATTGCTTTTATAAATTTTATTACATTATTCTTAAACATAAATATCCATCAATACAACACAAGGACTGTAAAGGCCTAGTTTTCTTAGAAGAATAGGTTCATATTACATAAAAGGAAACTTAAACATGAAATATTTATTTTATTATCCATAGTGAGCTCCTAAAATCCATTTGATCTACTAAAACTGCATGGAATAACCTCTGGAACATATAAAGAATGGGTTAACTAAGAAGCATAGTGAGGGAATAAACCTATTAAGTAAACATAACATGTGATTCAAAGTTATAACATAATATCATAAAAGAGAAGGATCACGAGTAATATCATGGAAGCATATCATAAAGAATATGCTATCATAAGATCATATTGTTGTAAGAAATGTGACAACAACAAAAAAACCTGACATAAACATGAGTCAAGGCTAACTACCAAGATAATATCACATGGTGGACAAAGTCCTCTAATGGATTTGGTTCACTTCCTAATCCTATACATTATGACTCATGATACAAAATCTTTAACGAATGCATTAGAGATCTATCTGGGCACACCCATAATAAAAATTTCATGATCTATATGTGACACACAATGGAAATCAATCATAAGTCATAACATAATAATTAACCATAGAAAGAAAATGGTTTGCATAATTTTTATTCATATCATATTCAAAGGAAATTTCATAATGAAGGAATTTGATAAATAATCATAAGGAATGTATTACCCCATAGAAGGAAGGTAGAATAAACTAGGTATATATGTGAGTGTCATATATACATAATTTAGAAGAAATATATAACAAAAAAGTTGTTTTAATTGATTAAAATACATTTTAAAAAATAAATCTTGAGGAAAATAAAATTTTCACTTTGAGTAACATCAAAAGATTTCATCTTATATAGAAAATCATTTTGAAAGATCACTTTGAACATTTCTTGAGGAAAATATTATTTACATTTTGAAATCACTTATTTAAAATCTAAAACTTTCTCAAACATTAATGTCTTTTTGAAAATAGACTTTGAAACTAAAAAATGAATCTTTAAAACATTAAGTGTCTTTGATGGAATAATTTTTTTTTTCATGCCGAATACATTAAAAACAAAGATGAATTTCACATTTTTTGTAAGAAATGTTAAAAAGTACCTTATTTGGAAAAAATATTTATTTTATTGTTTTTCATAAAAAACCAATTAAGGGTGAGAACAACTTTAAATAATCATAGTAAATCATTTTTGAATAAATTTTTATAAAACAGGGATTTATAAGAAAATAATTTTTGATCGAAGAGAGAAATGAATTCAGATTTTATTAAAAACATTTTATAAATAATTTTACATACTAAAGAGAGGAAAATGGTAGTATTATATAAAAAATTCATGAATAATTAGAGGTTAATAAAATTAAATGGGTTTATTAGACAATGATCAAAAAAATTCTTTATTTAAAATTAAATCATAAGCAATCTCGATTAAAATGATATTAAAACATAAACCCCGATATCTTTGGTAACTTTTGGATAATAAATCCCCATGATTGAATTAGATGAATTATAACTTAAAAAATCATGATTTCATACATATTAATTATATATTATGTAATGGTTCAGTATATAAACAATTAAAAATAAATTAGATGCATAAAAGAACATGTGTTTCAAAGAATGAAGTTTAAGAAGAAATCCTTAGAAAGTTCGTATCTTTGAGGCAAGAGTTAATAAATGGGTCCATTATATGTAAAAAATGAATATACATAAAAATAAAAGAAAAAATATATCATAAACCAATGAAAATTAATTTCACACATAATTTTGGCATGATATAATCAACAAAGTAGTTTTGTAACCCAATGAATGTAAATTGAGTTAAGAAACCCCTTACCTCACACTTCCATTTAGTTGATTTCTCTTTAACCTCCTGTATAATGGTTTTAAAAATATCATTAAATTATTAAAGAATCATATTTTTATTTATAATATCATATATTATCCTTTTATAACATCTTATTACCCATTCGTTAATAATATTTCATTATCACTATTGTTTCGGGTGTTAATTGCCTTGTTTTCTCCTTCACGTTTCATCATGGAAGTTTCCAATATTGAACATAGGTTATAGTTACATCATATATATAATGATATTAATTTTATAAATGTAATTTTTTTTCATTAGATACATCTTTATTATCATTATTTAATTTTGAACATTGAGAATGAATCACATCGCTTTGTGGAGACGGTAGGTCGTACATACGCACAAGTGACATTATCATTTCCTTAACGGGTGAAAGGGTAAAGAAGTGGATAGTATATTAATTTCAGATAATCAATTTAATTTAATATATATAAAATAAATTAATTAAATTTATCCTTTTTACCTTCTATGTAAATCATTAATGAAAAATGAATCACATCCCTTCAATAGGCGGTAGTTCATCTTACACACGAACGATGCTATCACATTCTCTACGGAATTTGAAGTAAGAAGGTATATATGATATTATAATTAAATAAGTATAATTATATCATAAAAATAAAATATAAATATTATATACATCATTATATCCATCCATGAGAAATGGTGATGGAAAAAGAATTACATCAGTTCGCGAGGCGATAGTCCACCGTACACATGATCAATTATTTCGTTTCCCATTTGAGGGAGGATATGTTTGTATGTTATAACCTTAGTATAAAAAATTATTAGTATATTAAATATACTGAGGTTATTATATCATCATGGTTTAATAATTTTTTAAGGAGGTGGAAGAAGAAATAAAATAAAATGCCCGATTAAGGATATTACCTTTTCTTTAGAAATCTTCTTTTGGTTTTCCCCAAAATACTTACTTGGTTTGGTTTATGACCTAAAAAGGATTATAGGATATAGGTTATATAATTAATTAAGTTATTTGGGTAGTTATTTACCAAAACATTGGGTTTTGGAATAATGTAAAGTAGAGGAGGGGGGTGTGGCCTTCTATAAGTGGGGGAGAAGACCCACTTGGGATTTTTGAAAATAAGGAAATACACACACATTTTTTACATCAAAAAAGGATCCAAAATGGTATATTTTATAACATTATAAGATTTAATGCATAAATATGACCATAAAATAGGAATTATATAAGTTTTAGGTTATTTTTAACCCTTATCTTTTTAGTTTAACCCCACGGTAAACCCGTTCTTTACATTAATCGTGGTAAATAATTTTTACTCTTTTCACTATTCATTATGGTAAAAAATTAATTTGGCCTTATTAGTCGATATAAATAATGAAGATTAAAAATATTTAATAATTTTCTCTAAATACAACTCACAAAAGTGGTATAATTTAATTTAAAATGAAGCCCACAAATGTGTCTAAAAATGATTTTTCAACAAATGCACATTTTTGAGGAAAAATGATATCATATTAATTATATGAAAAGTTATGATAATTAAATTAATTTTAATTAATATTTATAGATATAAAATCTTTTAATTTTATTTAAATCATTCCTCATTTGGGGTTATATTAATTATTTAAAATGGAGAAACATTATGTACTTTAAAAAAGTTTTTAGAAAAAAAGTGTTTTAGAGTATAAAAATAAACCTATCATGAATTCTATTAAAAAGATTTATAAAATGTAATTAATTTGATTTAATATAAATAAATAAAACATTATGTTAATTTTAAATCAAATTTATATAATAATGGGACTTAATTTATTAAATAGAAACGACAATTTTATAAAAATCAGTATTTTTCTCTATTCATTGAAAAATTAATATTTTCTGAAAAATCATAAAATTTCAAAATAAGTTAATATAGATATTATGATTAAAAAGTTATTTTAATTTTTTAAAATACATTTTATAAATTTTTTAAAATATAATTTTAAATTATGTACACAAATCCTGATTAAACAATATTTTTGAAAAATACTGTTTTTTCAAAAAACTTTTCTTTTTCTTTCAAATGGTTATTATTTTATTTATAATCTATGAATGACTATTGAATTTATTTTATAAATATGTAAAACATATAATTTATATAATTTATTTAGTCCTATTTATACTCGCCAACTTAAGAACTATGTTATAATGGTTATGTTTAAACAATAGTACTTCAATAGAGGATAATGTTTCATTTAAACCCAATGTTACGTGTTTCAGAAGATATTGAAGAGATTGAATTTATTAAAAAATGAATATATTGTAAATTCTTGGAGTGTTAAATTCTCTTCTAATATTGGCATTGTGTGTTATATTCTCTATCAAACATGATGTCCCTCTTTAAATCTCAAAGTGTTACATTCTACCCTCTTAAATAAATTGCATCCTCACAATTTAATCTTGATCTCTATAATCAAGGGTTTGAAATTTGAAAATACCTCTATTGGAAACCCAAATCATAATTTTTTTAATAAAAATTAATCTTAAAAATATTTAAAGGGAAATATGAAGGTCATATGGAATAACATGTACTAGGTTTCCAAATAGGTGAACATTGGTGGTATGTGGAGATATAGAATAAAAAAAATAAATAATTATGGTGATTTGTAGAAATAATTGATTATGAGGAAGTGAATGATCAATATAATGTTAAGGACCTCAAAAACATGAATATATTATGAGTTAAATGACCATTTATTCTTTTTATATGAAGATAATAGGATTATATTTTTGTTTGAAGATCTTTTTAATAGAGTTGACTAATTAATTTACCATTTATACTGATAAAATAAGAAAATATACTTACTTGAAAAGTATAATTTAATCATTTAATAAATTTCCACCACAATCTCATATTTTTCTCCAAAAAATGAGTATTAAAGATGATTTTTTTGTTCCTAAAGCACTAAAATTAACATTTAATGGATCACATAATCCTCAAAAGAATAAAGAGATATTCCTCCTATATTTTATCAAACAAAATTGGTTAGAAAAATTTGTAAAATATAATATATTAATATCTAATACCTCAATATTAACTCTCAAAGTTCAAATTAATCCATTACATTAGTGTCTATCATTAAAAACCTTTATCTTACATATCCAAAGACATAATATCACTCTTCTCAAATAATAATTTATGTTAAACCAAAATGTTATATATACTTCAACCCAATAAAATGTCTCCCAAAATATCATTAGTCACCTCAAAATCCAATTACTTACAATCTCAAAAGGGTTTTCTAAAACTTTGAAATTATGATTAACCTTAAAATCATAAACCCATGATGGTATCTATAACTATTAAGTTAATCTAACATGAATACATACATTTTTAAAAAATTAACACAATCCTTATATTTTTCATGGTTATTATAACCAAAACAACATTGATATAAAAAATTATACAACATAATTATTGAATCCCAATACATAAATAGTTATACCATTTTACTTAAATGATTTTGTATAACATAGTTTATTCCTTAGTATAGAAGATGAACCTTATTTTAGGGCATTGACTCAGATAATTTCCAATTTCCCAATATATAAGACATCAAATTCATTGGAAATTAATTTCTCCATGACCTCCATTTCCATATAGAAAATATATTCCTCTCCATTTGAGATATTCTTCAAGGTTCTTCTTCCCAAATTTTTGACATATAAGAAGCTAAATCTTATTTCCTCTATGTTCATTACCACATTAAGTTCCATAAAATTTCATCCTCCTATTATTTGACATGTTGGGAATCTTACCTAGGTTCATACTATTAATCATATATCATGATATCTGATTAAGAATAATCATAATATATTTCTCTCTAGTCATCATCCAATTTGGTTAATCATAATCACCGAAGTGTCCATCACATTTATTATTAATTCAATTATTTTTAGTTATAACCATTAAATAAAAGCACAAAGCATACTATAAGTAATAATAATCATAGTGGGAAACCACACAATCTTAAAAAATAATTTATAAGATTTATAAATCATGGAACCTTAATTTAAATATAATACACCTTAGGTTTATCATATGTTTTTCATGGTCATCATCAATTCAAATCCTTCATGATGGCCTGCAAAGAGTTTGTAAATTTTCAAAGAATATCCCCCAAGAGTGTCTAAATAGGTCCACAGTAAGGCTTATTTTCATATACTTGGTAACACTAAAGTCAAGCCTAACATTTTTTTTTCAGAGTTATTACCCCTAGGTACATATGTTCTATAACCACATCCACTAGTTGTATCTAGAAAGAGATTTAATTTCTTGAAAACTTCTCACTCTATACTTCACCAAGATTCGAGGATATTTTTCAATACTTAGTAATATTCTTAGAATTATCCTTATGGTTCTCAGTAAAGTTTTATCATCCTAGTTTTAAGGTTAAATAAACCTGTCCTCAGATACCAACTATGGTGATCCATGCCTTTTACATATTTTATTACATGATTCTTAAAATTAAATATCCATTTATACATCATAAGGATAGTAAAGGCCTAGTATCTTTGAAATACTAGGTTTATATTACCTAAAATAAAACTTAAACATGAAATATTTATTTTATTCTCTATAGTGAGCTCTTAAAATCCATTTGAGCTCTTAAAATTGCATGGGATAACCTAGATAATATATAAAGAAATGGGTGAGATAAAAATCCCAATAAAGGAACAAACCTATTAAGGAAACATAACATGTGAGTCAAAGTTATAGCATGATATCATAAAAGATAAGGATAGTCAGTAATTTCGTGGAATCATATCATAAATAAAATGTATCATAAGTTCATTTCATCATTGGAAATGTGGAAGAAACACAAAAACATTACATAATCACAAGTCAAGTACAATTTCCTATACAATATCACATGGTGTAAAAATTACCATAATGGATTAGTTTTATTATGTAATCTAATAGATGATGCCTCATGATAATAAATATTTACCCAATTAATTAGAGAACTATCTTGGCGTAACTATCATACAATGTTCATGATCTATGTGTTCCACATAAAGGAAATCAATCATAAGGAATAACATAAGAATTACCCATAAAAATAAAATGGGTTTCATAATCTTTATTTATATCACATTCAAAGTAAATTTCACAATGAAGTCATTTGATAAATGATCACAAGGAATGTATTTCCCCATAAAAGGAATGGAGAATAAAATAGGCATATACATGAGATATATATACATAATTTAGAATAAATACATAATATTTTAATTATTGAAAATAATTAAAAAACATTATTGATGAAAATAACCTGTTCATTTTGAGAAACATCAAAGGATGTCATCTTATATAGAAAATGATTTTAAAATATCACTTTGAAAATATCTTAAGGAAATTATCCTTTCCATTTTTAAATATATTATTTAAAATATAACACTTTCTAAAAAATTAAATAATTTTTTTTTTAAATAAACTTTTAAACTCAAAAAGGAATCTTTAAATCATTAAGTGTACATGATGGCAGAAAAGTTCCGTTCTTATCTAATACATTAAAAGAAAATATTCATCCCACATTTTAATAAGAAAAGTAAAAAAGTATCTTGTTTGGAAAAAATAGGAAGATTCATTTTAAGATTTTTTTTTAAAATAAAATTAATGGTAAAAATGATTTTAAACAATCATAGTAAAACATTTTGAAAACATTTAAAAAAATGGATTCAGAAGAAAATTATTTTTGACTGAAGAGAGAAATAAAGTAAGATTTTCTTAAAAAAAATTCTCAATAATTTTAACTAGAAAATAGAAAAAATGACACTATTACTTTAATGCTTCTTGAATAACCAAAAGGGAAGAATATGAATTTTTTTTATTATATAATGATCAAATAATTTCCTTCAAAGGAAATTTAAGCATAACCAATCCCGATTAAAATGAGATCGAAACATAAACCCTTACCTCTTTGGTAAAATTTGAATAATAACTTCCCCTGAATAAATAAGATGAATTGTAACTTAAAATATAATTATGTTGTTATGATTAATTATATAGTATGTATATGGGAAATATATAAACCATTCAAAATAAATAGGGTGAATATAAAAACATGTGTCTCAAAGAAGGAAGTTTGAGATGAAACCCTTTCAAAATTTGTATCATTGAGGTAAGAGTTAATAAATAGGGTGATTATAAAAAAAATGTAGATAGAAAAAATGAAAAGTGTAAATACTACATAAAGGAATCAAAATTTATTTCATAGATAATTTTTTCATAATATAATCAACAAAGAAGTCGTATAACCCAATAACTAAAAATTTAGTTGAGAAATCACTTACCTCATGCTTCCATTTAGTTGATCATTATTTAGACTCCTATGTAGTGTTATTAAATTTTTTATTAACTTATAATAGAATTATATTATTATTTATAATATCATATATTATCCTTTTATAATATCTCATTACATATTCGTTAATAATCTTTCATTATCACTATTATTTTGGGTGTTAATTGCCATGTTTTATACTGCATGTTTCTTTATGAAATTTTTGTATATTTAAATAGGTTATAATTAAATCATATATATAATTATATTAATGTTATAAATATAATATTTTTTCATTAGATATATCTTTATAATCATTATTGAATTGTGATCATGGAGAATGAATCACATCACATTGTGGAGACGGTAGATCGTACGTATGCACAAACAACATTACCATTTAATTAATGAGTGAAAAGGTAAGGAAGTGGATTGTATATTAATTTTAAATAATAAATATCATGTAATATATATTACATATATTAATTAAATTTATCATTTTTTACCTTCCATGTAAATTGTTAGTGAAAAAAATCACATCGCTTCACGAGGGGGTAGTTCGCTGTACACATGAATAATGTTATCACATTATCCACATAATGGAAAGTAAGAAGTTATATATGATATTATAATTAAGGAAGTATAATTATATAAAAAATTTAATATATAAAAATTTTATACATCATTATATAAATTCATGAGAAGTGGTGATGGAAAACAAATTATGTTAGTTCGCGAGGCAGTAGTTCGCCATACACACGATCAAAATTTTCATTTTCCATTTGAGGGAGGAGGAGATGGTTTTAAGTAATGAACTTAAAATAAAAACATATAAGTACATTTAATAAACGTTTTTTATTATATCATCATGGTTTAATAATATTTTAATGAGTTTTAAGAATAAATAAAATAAAATGCTCGGTTAAGGATGTTACCACTTCTTCAAAAAACTTCTTTTTGTTTACACCAAAAGTTTTACTAGGTTAGATTTATGAAAAAAAGATTCTAGGATTAATTTTAGGTAATTAATAAAGTTATTTGGGTATTTAGTTTCTGAACCAATGGGTTTTGGAAGTGTGAAAAGTAGAGGATATGGGGTGACCATTTATAAGTGGGGGAGAGGACGTACTTGGAATTTTTGAAAAGAAAGAAATCCAGCCATGTTTTTATCTAAAAAAATGGCTCCAAAATAGACCATTTTATAACCTTATAATATATAATATTGAAATATTACCATAAAATATGAATTATACATGTTTGGGGTCATTTTTAACCCTTATCTTTATAGTTTAACCCTTGATAAACTTATTTTTACCATAACCATGATATTTTTTTTACCATTTTCACTATTTATTAGGGTAAAAAATTAATTTGAAAAAATTAATTAATATAAATTATGTTTATTATAAATATATAATACATTTTTTCCAATTCAAATCATATAAGTGAAAGAATTTTATTTAAAATTAAGTCCGCAAACGTGTCAAAAAAACGGTTTTTCAATAAATGAATTTTTTAATGAAAAAAATGATCACATATTAACTATATGATATGTAATAAAAAATAAATGAATTTTTTTTCATATTTATAGATATATAATCTATAAATTTCATTTAAATAATTATTCATTAGGGGTTATTTTAATTATTTAAAATGGAGAAACATTAGGCACATTAAAACATATTTCAGAAAAAAAGTGTTTTAAAGCCTAAAAATAAACTTATACTAAAATATTGTATAAATATGATTTAAGTGTAATTAATTGGATTTAATATAAATAAATAATACTTATGTTAATTTTAAATAAAACTAAAATAATAATGGGACTTAATTTATTAAAAAATGACAATTTTATAAAAATTGGTATTTTTCACTGTTTACTAAAAATTAATATTTTTTGAAAAAAAAATTTGACCATAAGTTATTATAGATATGATAATTTACAAAATTGTATTCATTTTTTAAAACAAATTTTCTAAAATTGATTAAAATTTATTTTAAATTATGTGCACAATGTATGACTAAACCACATTTTAGTAAAATAGAGTTTTTCAGAAAACTATTATTTTTCATTTAAATGGTTCTTATTTTATTATTTATTAGTAGAAAAACTTTGATTTTATTTTATACATGTGTAAGACATTATTTTCATAACTTATTTAGTCATATTCATACTTTCCAATTTAATGACTAGGTTATAATGGTTATGTTTAAATAATAATATTTTAAAAGAGTATCACATTTCATTTAAACTCGATGTTGCATGCATTGCAAACTATAAAAAATATAAATATATCATAATTTCTTGGGGTGTTACATTCTGTTCTATGATTGGTGTTTTTTTTCATATACTCTATCAAACATGATGTTCCTCTATTAAAATATCTGGGTGTTACATTAAAAAATGTTTGGAAAGTTTCTCACGAGTTTCTTAACAATCGTGGAATCTTCTAAGATATCTATGAATCATATGATATTTTTTAAAATTTCATTAACTATAGTAAATTATTCATCAATAGTTTCATAATATTTCGTTTTGATATCTTAAAACATGATTATCGAGACTTACAACTTTAGTTAATTAACTTTGATATTTCCCTCGAATATATTTTGATGTTTGTCCCAAGTTTCCTTATCTATATTGAGACCCATCACCTTTATATAGATATTTTCTTACACAAACATTATAATAGAATTTAAATCTTTCCCTTAAACCTTGATATTTTTTTAACTAATGTCATAGGAGAATCACACTCTTGGGAACTTTAATTTTTACCAATGCACTTTTTGTACCTATGATTAGAAGTACTTTGTAGAAGAAAGTATGATGGATTCTTCATACGATCAACTCAAATCCTTTATAAAATAAATTCATCTGATGAAAGTTTGGACCTATCCATTTTATAATATTTTCTTGATGGAATCAATTTGATTGCCTCTATATAGTATCACTCCCTATAGCCTCATAATTTAAAACTTTGTACAACCAGTAACAAACAAATCATCTACTTCGAAACTTTAAATGCTTCCAACTGGTATCCTTAGTCCATTGACCTCGATGAATATATATCCAATCAATAGTATGATCAAACTTTGATTTCTTATACAAAGTACTTATCAACCATTGTACTTCTCTCCCTTTGTAAAAATATATAAAAATTTAAGAATACAAAATTATATAAATTTCTGACCAATACCATCTGCCCCGGTCCATTCAGTAACAAAGTAAAACCTCAACCATTGTTCAAAATCATCTTGGATCATGAGTTTCTTCATGATGTTTGGAACTTGAATATTTACCTAGAATTATATGACTTACAAATAAAGTTTTTTAACATGGTTAATAAACTTTATTAACCTCCTTCAACACTTCATATAAAAAACTTTCTCAACACCTTCAATAACTCTTTCTAACATAAAATAAAAATTTTTAATAGAAAGATATATTGAAAAAAAACAAAACTTGTTACAAGTAAATCCCAAAGGCCTTCATACACAATAGATAAAGAGAAGCTTTATAAATCCCTAGAAAGAGTTATAGAGATCTATAGTGTGGTCACTTGGTTAATTTATAATTATTTCTTAATAATTGATTTAATGATATATTCTCTCAATTTATTTTACATCGAATCTATTCATTCTTGAAATCCAAACATCATTTTCTCTTCACTTTCTTTTTTCCTGTTCACATAACCAATAAATGGGTTAAGATAAAATGAAGATACATATGAAAACACCACCTATAGATTCTAAAGATTCAGCTTGGGTAACACAATAATATATGGAATGTAACCCAAATATACACACAATGTACCTATGTATATTAAGATAATATCAAATTAGTCTGATGAAATTAGATTAGTGATCTAATAAAAGAATATCATCACATATATTTGGATAGGATGACATACAGTTTGAAGAACCATGCATTTTGTAACATGAATAAATGGTGTGTAGTACTCATGTATTCATAGTGAAGAACATGGGGGTCTAAGTGTGTTGTGTATCTTCTACACAACATTGGGACTGAAAAATTGTGCAACTCTAAGGCCACACATCATAAAGTGGGTGACAGGTTGTGTTCCTCAAACATGTTTGCGGTAGTGTAACACACACAATACCTAGTTGTGTAGTGTAAACATGGGTATAATAAACTAAACTTCGTGTAACCAATTACATTCCACATATTCTACTAAAAACCATGTTATTAATTTGACTAGGGAGAAGAATTAATTATATAATTAAACCTATTCTCATGTATTCCATGTAAAATTTATTTAACAGTTCATGCCATGTCACATGATTGTTAATTATATATTGAAATAACTTCCATGTTAAATTCTAAAAATACAAGTTGTATACAGTCTTTTCTTATACTGTACTCCAAATTTATCAATAAAATCACATGTAGTGTAATTCACATCTGTTCTGCATGTTATTTTTTTGAAAGTACACACCATGTACTTACTGATCATGAAATTGGTTTTGGATTCCATGGGAATGTACAAGAACAAGGATCATCCATCCATCCAAATTGAATTTTTATTAAAGAGAAGAAAAGAAGGACACAAAGCAAGCTACTAACAAGAACAAGGATCATGTCGGCTAGTTTATGAGAGTACATTCGATTTCCTCCAATAAAACTTTTGTACTCTATTAATTTTAAATAAAATTAATTTATATAATTTTTTTAAAATTTTTAATAATGGAATTTTAAGGATTTTCAGATGGTATTAAGATAAATTGAATTAATTGGATCGATTCATGGCACTTTATCTTAATTGAATAACTAATTAAAGTAATTAGTAGATAAATTTCAAATGTATGTTCATTTCATGCTATGTGGATGATCATGTGATTAGACTTGGCTTGTGTATGTGATTAGTTTTAATTTAATTTATTATTATTAATTTAAAATTATGGCACGTGTGTCATCCCCTCCTACTTATTATGTGAGGACCTACATGCCTATTTATTCTTTTTTATAAACCTCCCTTATCTAATCCATTTTACCCCCTCACCTGCATGTGAGTAAAATATTATGTAAGTATGTAGTTCCCAGGAAATAGGAGGCGGTCTAAGTCCCAGAACTGAGGTGAAACCAATCGAGATGAAACATAGAAGTCAAGGTGGAATGCTACAACAAAAACCAACCTACGATTAAAGGTGTTTTCCTCTATGGATGGGGTTATTTTTTCATCCACTATATAAACTAACCATTATAACATCTCATGATCACACCACTTATATTTTTTTATTAGTTTAATGGTTTATTATTTTTGCTTATGGATACTTCATGATCACTTAATAAATGAATTAACAAGAATGAAAGATAGAATAAAATAAAATTATATTAATCAAAAATTTTATTAGACATGGTTAATCATTTAAGTAAAATCCTCTTAATATTAACAAGTCATGAGATAAGATAAAAACCTATTTTTTAGGCATAAGGATGATAATACCTCAATTAAAATATTAAGTTGATATAACATTTCATTACTTATGTTAGAGTATAAAACATAGTTCAAAGTGATTTATTTTCCCAAGTCAATGTGATTTAAATTATGGGGGAACATTACCTTGAAGTTTTGGGTTGACTTAACTTGGTTCACATCAAGAGTTGACTACCCAATCGGGACTTGGTGTAACTAAAAGGTAACTGGTGAGGAAATATCTATATGAGATTTTAAGATTGGGGGGGGGGTCTACTCATTAGATCAAGGAACTTTGATTCAATGAAGTTTCCGAGTTATGCTAACAAAAACCCTTCAATTAACTTTTCAGGACCATGTTTAGGTTATGATAAGGGGAATATGTGTCCTTGACACTAAAATATCTATGTAAGAGGATATTTTAAAACTAATGGTGAGTGATATTAGGTTTAAAAAAGTAGCGGGAGATTAATAAAATTTAAAATTATGTTTATTAATTTTATTTGGTAATCAATGAAGTACTAACTATATGATCTTAATTTGTAGAAATGACAAATCAAACGACTTTGAAAATCCCATTGTGATCCTTAAAAGAGAAGGATAACCTTATGACCATCATAAATTTCCAAGAATGATATAGGAACTTACACATTATAATATTCCCTGAATGGTAATTATACATACTGGAAGCCCCACTTATTGAGTCACTTGTGAAAGAGGCTAGTGATGAAAAAGTATCTCTATGCCTGAAACATGTGGATAACATAATAGATGTCTAATGTTTTATGCTATCCTCCTTGTCCGGTGAGATTTTAAAGAAATATAAGGATATGGATTCATATAATATTATTTCCCAACTTTGTGATCATTATCAGGATAATTCAAGATAAGAGAGATATGATATCTCTAATGCACTATTTATGTGAAAGTTTGGAGATTCTATGCCAGCTAGGCCTCATGTAGTTAGGATGATTGGATATATAAAACACTTAGACATATTGGGGTTTAAGAACCTTAATTATTTGTTCATAAATATCATTCTGAACTCACTACATAAAACCTTATCTAGTTTCATTTTGAATTATAATATGAAAAATAGCAGGAAAACTCTTTCAAAACTTCTTACTCTCGTTCACCAAGTTGAAAAAGACATGTGGTGTGAAAAAACTAAATTATTTATAGTGAATAGGAAAATGAAGAAAAAGGAAAATCATATGAAGACTAATTACAAGTCTAAGTCTCTAGAGAACTATCCTTCTATAAATAATAAGATCCCGTATCAATCAAAGGAGTAGAATGTGGTGTGTCTTCCATAAAGAAAGAAAGGCCACTGGAATATGAACTAAACTCATAGAAATAAATAAGAGGAATATTTAGGCATATTTTTTATCAAGTGAAATGTTTCAATAACTATAAGTTGGATATTAGATACTTAATGTGGTGCTCATATTTGTAACCAAATATAGGAACCAATTAGATTTTATAAGGATTCAAAATGCGAGGTGGATCTTAGGCCACCAATTGGATGGGACTAGCTTCTATATCCCTTGGATAATTATACCTCATGCTTCTACATAAATGATTATGATTTTAAATAACTATTATAATATTCCTAGTGTTACAAAGAACATCATTTCTATATCTTGTTTTGACATGGATAGAATTATTTTTGACTTTGGAAATAAGTGTTTCTAATTTTATAAGTATAGAATATGTTATAGTATAGAATAGTTGAATAAAGGTATTTATGTATTAAATTATGAAAAAAAATATTAGCAATTTATCATGAATAAAATTCACATGACTCATTTCCCACCCAATTATGGAATCACTACCTTATTCTTATAAATGATAAGAATTTGATAAAGATGTATCAGGATGGTTACCTATAATATTTTTATATGAAACCACTTGAAATATTTCATACTTTTTTATAAGAAAATTTAACCAAACCTCCATTTGATGGTCAATGTGAAAGGGAAAAAAGATTATATAATTGGAAGAAATTGATCTATGTGTACCTTTTTAAGTAGAAGTTGGAGGTGGATTCTCAAACATTATTACTGTTACCGACAACTTGAGTATATAAAATTATATCTACTTAATAAGATAAAAGTATAAATCATTTTATAAGGTCAAGGAATTAAAATATTTAGTTGAGAATCATCTTAGTAAGAAGATAAAGAAACTTTGTTCATATCTAGGTGGTAAATATATTAGCCAAGTGTTTATCATTATTCTACAGGAGTATTATATTTTATCTCAAATCACTCCACCTTATACACCATGGTGAAATGATTATATTGAAATGAGGAACCATACATTTCTATACATGGTAGATTCAATGACGAGTCATAAAATCCTTCCATTATCCTTTTGGGGATATAATTTACACACAATAGTATACATACTTAATTGAGTACCAACAAATGTTTAAAATGTTATTCCCTTTGAGTTATGGAGTGGAAATAAACCCATTTTCTCACATAATCATGTGCGGGGGTGTAAGGTGTTTTTTAAGGTTATCTCAAACAATAAAATATCACACCATGGCATTAAGTGTATCTTTATACATTAACCTAATTAAATTAGGGCATATTATATATATGAAACCTGAGATTAAAAGGTTATAGTTACTAGGAATAATGTATTCCTTGAGAGGGAGTATATATTCAATAAGGATAATAGGAGTAATATTGAAATCAATGAAGTTTATTATCAATATATACAAGAGTTGGTATAAGAAAAGACTCCATTGAGACCCAAGGAATAATTTTTTCAGAAAACACAAGTATTACATAGGATCACCAAAGAGTTTAGAGAACAAAAAATATATGGTTTTTGAGTCATAAAAGATGGTGACTCATTATTGGTTGAAAATAATCATCCTATATACTAAAAGGATATAATATAGATATTAGAAGCTATAAAATGTAAAGAATCCATGAATTATAAGATTTATTACATGTATCAGAACCAAGTTTGGGTTTAGAACAACATGACAACAGATGTAAAGCCTGTTGGGTGTAAATGGGAATTCAATAGAAAGATAGACATTGAAGGTTAGGTTAATACCTGTAAAGCATGACTAGTTGATAAAGGGTTTAGAAAACATCAATGCATTGACTAAAACAAAAACATCTATCCAATTTATATGTTTAAATCCATTAGAATTATACTTACAATAATATATTTTTATGACTATGATATTTGGAAGATGCATGTAAAAAATAATTTCCTTAAATGGGAGACTTTAGGAGGATGTGTAAATAATACAACCAGAAGTTTATGTGAATCAACATAATTCCAAAAAGGTATTCAAGATGTGTATATCTATTTATGAAATAAAGAAAACATCCAGGTCATAAAACATTCAGTTTGATGAATCTATCACTACTGGAAAACTAACCTTTACCAACGGTTTGGAACCGTTGGTATAGGCCTCCAAACCGTTGGTATAGCCTATACCAACGGTTTGAAGAACCGTAGCCAAGTAAGCTGTTGGGATAGTTCTATACCAACAGTTTTCCAAAAACCGTTGGTATAGACCTATACCAACGGTTTTGGAAACCGTTGGTATAGGTAATATAAAATCTATACCAACGGTAATGGAACCGTTGGTATATAAATTCCAAAAATAAAACATCCGCTGGGATTTGATCCCAGGACCCCTCGTTTATAATCGAACGACTTAACCACTAAGCTAACATCACTTTTGTAAACATAATTTCATAAATATATATATGTATTATCATAATTATTTAAAATTTTGATTTATATAATGTTCTCGGTTAGTGGATATGGAAAAAAATTAAAGAACCTATCCCAACGGTTTTCAAAACCGTTGGGATAGGTTCTGGTTGGGTGTATTTTAGTTGGCCGAATGTTGTATTTTTTGATGCTTTTTCCCAACGGTTCTTGAGAACCGTTGGGAAAGAGTGACCTTTCCCAACGGTTCACCAAAACTGTTGGGAAAGGGGCCTAAAAAACACACCCTTTCCCAACGGTTCACCAAAACCGTTGGGAAAGGGGCCTAAAAAACACAGCCTTTCCCAACGGTTTTGGTGAACCGTTGGGAAATGGTAGCTATACCAACGGTTTTTACAAACCGTTGGTATAAAAGTGTTGGGAAAGATCATGTTTCCAGTAGTGTATAAAAGAATTTTTTTCATTAATAATGAATGAAATCTATGTGTTTTCAAGTATTTTAGTGGGTGTATATTAATTTTAATAGTAATATGTGTTGATGAAATATTGCTAATTAGAAATGAGAAACCATCCTTACAAGAGGTTAATGAATAGTTAAAAAAGAGCTTATATATGAATGACTTAGGTGAAGAAGCCTGCATTGTAGGGATCAAGATCATGCATGATAGATCAAAGAGGATATTTGAACTAAGTCAATGTATATACATTGTTCATATACCAAATAGGTTTAGTATATAATAATACGATATGGGATTGAATCTAGTGTTACATAATATTTATCATTATGAGAAGATGTTCCCTCAGACACAACAAGAAAGAGAGAGAATTAATATGATCCCATACGCTTATGTGATAGGATCTATCATGTATTTCATGTTATATATGAGGCTTGATGTTTCCTATTATTTGAGCATGGTAGGAAGATATCAAGCTAATCCAAGTGAATGACATTGAACAACTATTAAGGCCATCCTTAAGTATATGAGGTGAACTAAGGATATATTCTTGATGTATGGAGGAGATTAAAATCTATCCATTAGGGGTTATACAGATTCTAACTTTTAGATAGATAAAAACGATTTACAGTCACAGTTTGGATATGTTTTTCTCATAACAGAAGAGCTATGATCTAGAAGAGTTCAAAGCATTTAGTTATAACTGTTTCTAAAGTGGATTCTGAGTATATTTCAACTTCTAATGCATTTAACGAATCATTCTAGACTCAAAACATTATGAAAGAGCTTAATGTAGTTCTTAAAATTCAAGACAATATCATAGTTCCCTATGATAACACTTCAGTAGTGGATCTTAATAAAGATCCAAGTTCTTATCAAAGTATAAATAATATAATTTCAATGTTTCATCTCCTAATGGAATTTTTTCAAATAGGTGGAGTTATAATGAGTAGAGTATCCATGGAAGAAAACATAGAGAACACCTTGAAGAAGGATCAATCTCATCAAAGGCATGAGTATCACGTGAGAGCTAGTGGACTGAAGGTTGTTAGCAGTTAGATCTAGTGTAAGTGGGAGTCTATTAGAGTTGGTTCTTGAGAACCAACTTATCAGTACTCGATTATTACATGCATTATTTTTTTTTTTTGAAAATTATTAATTTTTTATCACATAATTATTATTCCTCTAAATTATATATTATATGATAATATCCTAATAATATATATGTCACACTTAAAGGTCATAATAGTTTCCCTATAAGATGATATCATGGAGGTTCCATGATAGTATTCTTGAATAAATGATCTATGTCCAGATGATATTGTATAATGGGACATAGATTATACATTTTATCAATGGTAGGAGGATCATAAGACATTGAAACACCTTCTCATGGTGTTATCCCTTGATAATCTCCCAGAAGGGAGGTTATGTGAATATACCCACTAGTAGGTAATCTATATTTTATGTTCCTATCTACAAACATGTGTATTAATATATAGACTTTAATATTATCATTAATCAATACCATAATCCATGTACTTTGATGCATTGAAAAAATCTATGATGACATATGTTCACTGAGAAGTAGGATACATTGGGTGTGTCACAAGTGATATTGAACTAATGGATAATTCTAGAAAAGATTTTCCCCTTCTATTTATTAATGGAAGTTGGTATCTTAGGCCCTTTGATAGAAATGGAATAGGCTGGATAAATCCATGGCCATGGTGTCATGTGGGAATTTTCAATTTTCAAAAATTTAAATAAAGAGACATCAAGCACATAGTTTGATGACTATACAATATTCTTGATTAGAGGTACAATGATAATGGTATTATATTACACAATTAGCATTTATAGGTGGTTTTATTTCATTGTAACATTAACCTATTTATCTATGGGTACCTTAGAGTGTTTCTAGATTCTAACCTTATAATTTAGAGTTATCTTCCTGATAACATCAATAAATATGCCTATAGGGTCACACACTAAGTTTATCTGAAATCTTAGTTAAATTCAATGTTGAATTTAACAAGTTAGAATAAATATTTTTCTGGCATTGTGGTTTAATAATTAACTGGGTTTGGTTGATCATAAATATTTAATCACAAGTTATTAAAAATAATAAGTGACTTAAATAATAATAATAAATATTTATTTATAAGGTTTTTAAAATATAATATTTATTATATTTATCATCGAATAATGTAGTGATATTTATTTATTAAATAAATAGTCATTATTTAAGGGTTGATAAATGCTGAGAATGATAAGTGGACCAACTTTAATGGTATTATTGGAAATAATACAAATGATATTTATTTATTACTAGGTTATTAAAATGTTAAGTGAATAATAATTATATTATTGTTAACAAATGGGTTTCACTAAGAATTAATTAATTGGAAAAGGGGTTTGTGTGCAAGTTTCCAACCCTAAACCTTCTATAATAAAAATACAATTATATCACTTTCCATAAATATACTTGTTGTGCACAACAGATAGAGAGGGGATCTCTCAAGACATAGAGAGAGTTATATAGATCTATAGTGCACTATCTCCTCTTCTTTTCTAAATCCACTTAGAGATTATCAATATTTATTCTTCCATATAGAAGAGTTTTTCTCTTGTTAACCACAAATAATGAAAGCAACCTGGATTGACTATGCCAGAACCTGAAGATTCCATGACAATTTTAAAATATTGTGGTGAATGTGTGGATCACCACTATAATGATTATGCACTTGGATTTTATATTGAAACTATGGTAATATGAGATCAATTCAACTAGATAATCATTGAAGAAAGAATTATAAGTTCAGGTAATTCTAGATTTTCTTATAAATTTATTATAAATTACATGTGAATATCCTCCTATTATGGTTATGTAATTTTATATAGTCAATTAATATATGAATTATGTTGGTAATTACATCATTCATTATGAACAAAAATGATTATTTATAAATTAAGACAAAAAAGTTGAGTTGGCCAGGCCAAACAGGCACTTCTGTTGCACTCGGATCATACACTAAAGTCAAGACTATTTGGTTTGTGACCCCCATAGTCTAAATTCAGTATTTTAACTGGTTTGTGACTCTCCAAACAAAATTCTAGATTCTTGGTTATACTTATATTAGAAAAATTAGGTTGTAATCTGTTTATGATTTTTCTTCAAAAAATCAGTTTCCTGCACAAGCTATACTCATAGAGTAGAGAGGTATAAGAGTGGACTAGATATAATTCGGACCAAACCACTATAAAAATTACCTATGTCATTTATTTTATTTTTCACTATAAATTAACAATATTAATTAACTTTTATAGTAATTTTATATGGTTAAAATTATAATCTTGTGTATTAACCCCTCTCTAGACTATCAGACATCACCTTATCCGAACTAACATAATGGACCTTGTAAAAATATATTTGGTTGTTTAAGATAACTAAATTTATGACTAGAATGATCATTTTATCTCTATTTTTAGTTTTTTTTAGATCAAAAACTTCATTGTTGGTTTGATTGAAAACGATTTCTATTGAAGACAAATTTTTAATTTTTAGAAGGTTCAATTATATGTGGACATTAACCACTAAAATGTTCAATTAGAGAGATAGATCATGAATGAAATTGAAATTGAAAACTCGTTTTAGGTCCGTGTTAGGTTTGGGAAGTGTTATAAAACCTCATTATTCTAACCACTGTGGTAAGATCACTAAGTTGACTCATAATCATACTATTTTTAGATGTAAAAGTGGGAACTTCTTGAGTATATTTGAAATGTAAAATGCCTTTTGTTCTAAATTGTTGAAAAGTTTGGGATGTTCTTGAAATTAATGTTCTAGGAAAAGACATAATTCTAGGTACTGTAGTAGTACTGTGGCAGGAACTATTCTTTACTGTAGCAACCAGGTCTATTCACCTTGGGCCACTAGTTTGGGCTTGGAGTCCTTAAGGTCTTCGGGCCACCCAGGCCTTTGGGTCAGTAAGGACGTCAGGACACCTCAAGGCCTTCGGTCAACCTTAAGGACTTCAGGACACCTGATTTGAAGATGCCCAGATATATTCTACAAGGAACCAACTCTAGAGGAGGATTCAAGAGCTGGGAGTATTCACCAGAGCAGGGATAATGGATTTGGAATAATGAGAGGGTATGACATTGCCATCGGTACCAGGCTTGTGCATCTCTCCATAGGATAACCTTCCATACAACCATGTAAAGGTGGAGAGATGATCACAATGTTGATGCTGGGGAGGGGCAGTTTAAAGTAGTCCTAATTTGTATGATTTATTTAAGACCTACAGGTCCTGTAATGTCTCCAAGCCTATGGGAAATGTAATGTTAGGGTTCCCCTTCAACTCTTAAAATGGGGATTATCAAAATAAATAAAAAATGAAGTCCTTCATTCTATTTAGGTAATAAACATTGATGATGAGAATTGTGATATAAATCCCTCAATAAAAAATATTTTGAACCCTAATTAAATGCGATAATAGTGGAAATAAATTGTCTCAAGATAAGTGAGTGTTTTGGGTGTGTTTATCACTTATTTAATGGGGTTGGTGTGTGATTGTTCTTTAATTGAGTTTAAAATAAACATTATGAATAATGTATTAGCTCATATTATCCCCTTAATTTACCTATTAATCCATAATTTTAATTTTACTCTCCTATTCTCTCTATAATCAAGTGAAATATCACTCAATCACCCCACACAATTATTTTGATTCAGGTAGTGGAATGAAATCATCACTGAAACCTATTCCCTTACTTATCCTAGTAATATAATATTTCCCATCACCCTTTGTTAATCTCACTACTCACTATCATAGGAAATGGATACATTCAAGGTGGCCCATGTGTGAAAACAAAAAATTAAAAAAGAATAATTTAAAATAGTTTAAATAGTGATTTTTGTCAACTTACAACAATCAAATCATCATCAACATTATAATTTTTATTATATGTAAGGAGATCTATAGGGAAATAAAACAACCAAGACCTATGGAGGCCGAAAGTAATGAAGACCAAGGGCGTCAGCCCAGATCAAATTCACCCCCCCAGGTTTTAGTAAGGAAGAATCAAAAAGGAAACTAAATAGGTTACTAGGGGTTTCCAGGGAGGCCAAGTAGTCCACCACTTTGTTCCCCTCACTCAATGTGTGGGTGACCATAATGTTGTTGCTCAGAAAGGCCTTGCACTACCTAATGATGTAAGAGATTGACCAAGGGATGGAGCCTTTATCAAGAAAAGAATCATGGATAATCATAGAATCTGTATCCACCTAGGAAATATGAATGTACCTTTTCCTACAGATCGATATACCTGAGAGAACTGCTCTGGACTCCTACTGGAAAAAACTTACACTTTTTAAGTGAGCTGTGAATGCCAAGACTACACTCCCCCCTAGCATCACGAACCACCCCACCTATCTAAATGTCACCCAAGACATAAGACCCATTTGTGTTAAGCCTTAGGCCATCCTCAGGAGGAACCCCCTGAATCCAGTGCCCCTAGAGGTTATGTGATAAACCATAGCCACAAGGATACACAACAAGTGAATAGAAGGAGAATCCTTCCAATTACTAGAATGGTAGATCAGATTAACCAACATGCACCGAGATCTTACCACAATGGACCTACCAGTGGAAGTATACCCCTCGAACCTAGCTTGGTTCCTGGATTTCCATAAGCACCAAAATCCCACATTTAAGATTAAGGAACATACCACTTTTCCACCTATGAACCCTTAGACCCCTAAAACCATCGCTCTAGGAATATGTCAATGATGGCCGCTTGGGTTGAGCAGGCTGTAGATGCCCCAAAGGTACTCCAAACCATGCGAGCCCAATCCCCTTTAAAGAATATATGGCCTTTTCTTTATTCTCTCTTGTCCTTACAACATTGTAAATAGGAATCCATACAAATGATGAGGCATTTGATGTTGATATCAGACGACACAACATTGTTCTGAATTCTCAAGGAAAGAAAGTTGAGTTTTGTAGGAAATTTTTACACCAGATAATTTCATTCCATCTATTATATTGGCTCTGAGATTCATTCATCCTTTAAAAGTCTTTCGAGTTAAATTTCCCTGAGATAGAGGGGGTGAAAATGTACCTATCATGCTCTGAGGAAATGAGAATGAAGTTTAACACTTCCTACTGGGATGCATTCAAAACTAATCTAAAAAACATTGGATTCTGAATCAATTCCTTGAAGGAGATCTTGGGATCTGGACACCATGGATAGGCGAGCAAGGTGCCTGAACAGTTATGAAACCAGAAGAGGATGTTGCCTTCACCAATGATCCATTGTGAGTGTGGAAGAATGTTCAAGATGACGCTACACACAGAGTAACATAAGGTCGAACCATTTTCTGAAGGAGATGAAAAACTGATCCGGTGCTTTTGGGACATAAGCTTCACCCATAGAGTACGCTCCTTGATAATCTACCATGCGTGCCTCATATGCATGGACTGAACTATGACCGCCAAACTTTTAACAATGATCCCTCCCTCACGAATGGGCCTCACCAACTTCCCCCATGAATCCCAATGTATCTTCCCCCTAGATTGCGCATCCCAGATAAAATTTGTGATGAGCCTATCAATGGACCTTATGACACCCTTAAGTACTGTAGAGGAAGCAAGATCATGCACTGGTATTGCTGAGATAACTCTATTGACAAGAGAGATGCGACCACCAAAGGATAAAAAGTGATTTTTCTAATTGAGGATTCGACCCATAATCTTGTTCACCACTTTGTTGAAGTCCCTGTTATAGAGTATGCCTAGAGAAATTGGGGAACTGAGATACTCCCTGGGAAAGAATCCACACTATATGTTCAAACTGATACCCAGCTCATGCGCCCTGCTTTCATTGCAATACATAGAAACATAAAAGTTTCTCTTCTCCATACTAATGATCTGGCCACTCCAATGAAAATATTACTCTAAGATTTTAATAATTTCTTGGACATATATCTTCCCCACATTTATGAAAATAATCGCATCATCGATAAACATAAACTACGATGTGGAATGGAGCCTAAACTTCTTACGAAAAGGAAGAATTTCCCCATTGGAAATACCCTTGTTTATCAGCCTATTGAGAGTATATTGAATGAGAATAATGATACTCAGGGAAAATGGGTCACCTTGCCGTAGTCCTCAGATTGATTTAAATAATCCATGAGTACACACAATGAATGATACAACCAACCATGACGAGATCACACATCTGAAGATAAGGTCGGAAGCCAAAGAAGAAAAACCCATCATTGTAAGGACCCTATTGATAAATCCCCACTCCCTCCTATCATACGCCTTTCTCATGTCTAGCTTAATGACCATTGAGATTTGAAGTTAAGATCTCTTAGCATTTCCTACACCAAATCCATAGCACCCTGAATGGAATGATCCTTCATAAACCCATGTTGCTCCATAGAAATCCATCGATGAATGAGTCTAGACAATCGCCTATTGATGAAACTCAACAAAATTTTGTAAAGAAAATTTTACATGCTTATAGGATGATAGTGATGGAGGGAAGAAGGATATTTGATCTTTGGAAGAAGCATGAGAGTCATAGCCAAGGTGATCCGAGGAAGGCCTCCCCCGCGGAAGAAATCCTGGATGGCATGGATGATATCACTCCTCACAACCTCTCAGGAGCCCCTGTAGAAGGAACCAGGGAACTCATAGGGGCCTTCTATGCTCTCAGGGTTCAGGTTCAACATGACCTCATGAATCTCCTCCTCTACAGGGATACCTTCCAGCAGTTCATTATCCTAGATATACACAAGTCTTAGAATCCCCTCCCATAATGAGGCTTCCCCGGAGGGGTACCCTTGATCCATGGTCGCAGACGTACTAGAAAGAAGATCCTTAAAGTGAGAGAGAGACAATCCCCCTACCACCTCTCTGTAATTAGTGAAAGTTCCATCTTCTAGATCCAGATTTGGTTTGAAAACAAACCTCCTCTCCTGAATGAATGCATGAAAAAATGAGGTATTCTTGTCCTCCTCCTTGATCCATTTTATCCAAAAGATTTTCCTTACCTTTTGTTCTTGTGATAGAACCACAACCGCTAGGTTTTCTTTTTCTCAACAAGTGCTCCAATGACTGAGTCATCCCAGTTTGCCTCAAGGCTTGCCTTGAGCCGATCGACTTCAAGTTTGAGGGAATCCAACTCTTGATCCAAGGGGGGGGGACTGATCCTAGGAATGAAGACCCTACTTGAGACACCTCAACTTGGAATGGATAGCAAGCCAGGAATGGCAATGAGACGGTTCAACCCAAATGTTCCTAACCAGTTGGTGATATCCAGGGAGACTCGACCATTGGATAGAGAAATATAACCTTTCCTGCGAGACCTACCACCTGCACAGGGATAATAAGAGTGGAGAATGATCAGAGATACTACGATTCAGGTGGGTCACCTTTTCATTTGGAAACATGGAGATAGCCTGGACATTGGTGATGTGGCGGTCGAGTCTACTCTAACTTTGACTTCCACCCTTACGGTTGTTACACTAGGTGAAGGGGTCTCCTGAATAGCCCAAGTCCAACAGCCCCTTTCCAGTAATGAACTGAGAAAAGGAAATGCTATACCTCCTCAGAAAATCCCCATGACCCTTCTCATTTTGGTGTGAGACAATGTTAAAATAACCTCCCACCACCAAGGGATGATCCCTAGGATTGAACCCATTCAACTTAGACCACAAGACTTCCCTTCTCTATGCATCACAACTTCTGTAAATGAAGGAGACAAACAGAGAGTCCCCACCAATCAATATTTTCATAGTGATATGCTGGTCACCCACAAGGACCATATCAACTGTAACTTCCCTATTCTAGAAGAGCCATATGTGTTTATTGATCAGGTCCACATGTATGGATGCATGAATTTTCACCTTTCGAGTAATCTTGGGGATCTTAACAGGGGCCTACTTGTGTTTAAGGATTACTTCCATTTTGGATTTGTGTCTCTTAGACTCCAAGGATAGGAAATCTATTTTCACCCTTTCCCATATGCCTTGGCAGTTCCAGATGAGAATTGGAATCATTGTAACAAGGGTGGCCCGACATTGGCCTCGGGCACCATGGTCTCTTCCAAGAGGAATGAAGGGAATTCCCTATCCAACATTTTCTTTATAATCAACATTGTACGCACTCCCAAACTCATGTCAGAGAGATCTGAGGATTGGGGATGGGGACTAGAAGAAAACTTAGGGGATTTTCATCTCACCTCATTTTGGGACGACCAGGCCTGAGGACCTAGTTTCACTGATGCCCGAACATCATAAGGAACTAAGATCGAATGAAGATCCCTAGGATACATGGTACCTAACTTCACAAGATCTTGATCACCAGATTCATGGGAAAAACTAGATGGCGCCCTCCTAGGTCTTGGATAGGATTCCAAAGAGAGAAGGCTGGCCCCCTGAACGTCATCATCCTTGGCTAGAAGCTCAAAGTAAAAATTTGAGGACAATGTTGGAATAAGAATGGGCCAGAGAGAAGTATCCTGGGACCTTGATGAAGACCTCATGAAAAATTCAAGCAATTCCCATGTGACCATCATCTGAGAAGGAGCCCACGACCGCTTGAGAGAAACCAGAGAACCTGACCACTTTCCACTCACCTTAGAGGCTACCAGAGCCAATCTTGAGAGCGACTATGAGCCAGGGGAGAGAGAACCAGACTTCAAACAAGTACAATCCTCTAGTCCAATGGGAGGTAGTCCAGGATCCAAGCATGCAGTGGAGGAATGGTAGGGGGTATAGGGAGCATGAGAATGGGAGGAATCTGAGGATGAAGGCTGATGCAAGGATGAATGGGACCCCTTACAAGGTTGAAATGATGGAGCATCGGGCTTAGAGATTCTAGCATGTAGGTGAGGGCCACCTAGGTGATGTCTCCTGTAGTTCTGATCCAAATGGCCTTGAAGGAGACAAGATGAGTAGAACCTAGGAAACAATGGGTAAACAATGTCCTGGGACCAATCTGCGAGGCCCTATACCTTTAAAGAAATATTCTCTGGGATCAGAAGAGAGAGATAAAGATAAAAATAGATCCGATTCACCATGGTTTCCTCCCCATGACAGGTCACTCATCCATAGAGAGAAACCCCCCAAAGAATCACCAATGTCCTTGAGGAAAGTGTCATTCTAGAAGGGAAGAGGGAGACCTAGTAAACTAATTTAAATAGTATCCTGTGAGCTTTATTTCCGCCTATGAACATCCATAGACCATCATGAAAGATTGAAGTGACAGAAACCCATCATCCGAGGGGATTTTCACCAAGACTGAATGAAATCTACTTCAGAGGTGAGGACCAGATAGAATGAAGTCCGGTGAATCACCGAGATGCGAGCTTCCGCTTGCAAACCCCAAGAATTCACGAAGCGCTTGAAATCTGAAAGGGGAGGTTTACCCACACTAAACCATGCCACACGAGTCCATTTCAAACCAACCAAAGCAGTGGTGAATGCCAAAGCAGGGGCGACCAACGAAATGTGAGAGCCTTCCCACAATACTAAATGGGAGAATAGATCGATATCTTGGAAACAATGAAGAGAAGCACTTGAGGAATCCCCACAGAAATCATCATTTAAGGACAAGACCAGGCACCGCTAGTGGGGAGAGGGGCCATGGGACCCCCAGGGAGGGGAGGAGACAACCACTAGTGACCCAGATCCCAGATTGAAGGTCACCGGAACCGAGGCTGCCGTCAGAGAGTGAGGGGTGGGGGATGTAATGGTCAGATGGGATTCAAAATCCACAAGCATGTGGGGCACGTTCTTGGGAGTACACATATGGTTTTTTTCCACCTATGACCAATCATACAATAATAAAATAAATCCCAAGATATGAAGAAAAGAGAATTATTAATCAATTATAAAATTCATTGACAGGGGTAAAGGGGAATCTCCTTATATTTAACACTAAGGGTCTAAGATACCATCACATGAGTTATTATAGTAGAATGATATGAAGGAAAGTAAGGAAAGAGTATAAACTTAAATCTTGATCGAATAACCATGGAACAAGATCCCTCTATTTAATGAATAGTTCCCCATTTACAGAAGAATGATCAAAGGTTCTTTATTTGATTTAATATTTCATCCACATGAGAAACATGGTATTATTTTCTATATCTAATGATTCAAATATTTATGAAACATTCATTCAATTATACAACTATCTTATTCTCCATTGATTGTTAATACGTGTAAAGAAATATGGTCTTGTTATTAGAATATGGAATCATCTCAAATCTCATCATCTTAGAAATTATTCCCATGAACAAGATCTACAAATATCTGAGAATAATCAAAGGTGACTTTCTATGCTTTTTTATGGATCCAGTGGAAATAAGTTGTTCTTGGGGGAGTTCCCTATATAAGAGTGAATTGGGTGATTGAGAAAAAGAGGGGATTGAGTCTGATTTTATGAGATTAAAAATAGGGACTGGTCCAATGGGTATTTATTGTTTCTAGGCTGATCCTACACTTGTTCTTCACACACTCCTCCAATGGACCGAATGCCTTCATTTTTTATTTATTTTTGATAATCCACCTTTTAAGGGGTGATGTGGAACCCTTACAAGGCCCATAGGAATAAGTATTACATGGACTATAGGTATTAGAGGAATTCATTGCTCATAAGCTTTAAACATTACATACAACCTAGAATAACTACTTGGAACTGCTCCTCACCAACATCTTCATCGTGAAATCAGTTTTCTACCTTCGCATGACTGTTCTGCTAAGATTTCCCATGCATGCAAAGGATTTTCCCGATGGTAGGTGCCATACCCTCTCATTCTTACAATCTGTTAAGATTTTACTATGGTAAAAGCTCCTTTCTCATCCTCCTTTTGGATCTTGTTCTTTGTATGTTGTCTGGTTTTCATCTACACTTAAGGTGGACCGAAGGCCTTAAGGTGGACCGAAGGCCTTGAGGTGGCCCAAAGTCCTTACTAACCCATAGGTCTAGGTAGACCGAAGGCCTTAAAGGACTTAGGGACCAAATTGGTGGTCCGAAGGCCCAAACAGTGGAATAGTCCTGGATGCTACAGTTCCAAACAGTACCTGCTACAGTACATGCTGCAGTGCTGCTATAGTTATCGCTACAGTACCTACTACGGTACTACTAAAATAATACTATGGTACCTACTACAATACCCTAGGAAATATGCCTCTGCATAGATTTGATCCTAAGTCTCCTGAATACATTTAAGGATTCCTCACCAATCGGGCTGAGGCTCATGTGCACTTGTTCTTTAGTGAATGAATTCTTGGGCCTGAACTTGAGACAATGAACTGTAGCTTGGAATGTGGTTGAGCCTAGTTATGTATGGTATTTTTATCAGGCATGACATATATTAAATCATGGATGTAACTAGATTGAAGTTATCATGGACATCACTACACTTGGTCTTTAATGTAGTAGTACTATTCTAGTGGGTCTTCATGAAGGGCCTCAAAATTAGCCGATCTAGTCTATAATCCAAGCTTAAATCCCCTTTCAACCTTACAAGATTTAAGACCTCTAATATCCAGTCACAGTTAACCTACCCTAATTATGAACTTTGGATGATCTCATATTGTAAGCTTCACACTGATTTAACCTTAATTTATTCGCGTGTTATCTCATTTGGTTATTCCTATATCTCCTCTTGAATGATTGGATCAAAAATTTTATTTGAACATCAATCAATATTTTCAACCCTAAATCCTACCTTCTATATTTTTAACTGGTTTATCTCAGTTCTGGTTCATATTTTATTGAATAATTTTCTCAAGAAAAAATTATTCACTACTCTTTAAATATGCTACCATAACATTGGGGAGAATAATGACCCCCAATACCTTCTAATATTTATTCTATAGAAAACAAAAGAAATCCAATGAGTAGGATAATATTTAATTTGAGATTCTTCCCCACTTGTAAATAATCTGATCCTAATAGCCCAGAGTGGGTGGTTACTTTATTAAATTATAATTAGATACAAATAATATCATCCTAAAGGTTTTAATATTTTATTAGTCTTGGAAAACTAGATACATATTTAAATCTTACATTAAAATTGAAAACATAAAATACAACATAGTAATCCCTTTGAGAACACCATTATTATCCTTACTTATCCCTATATATAAATAATAATATAATTCTTGGGAATATATGAAAGAATAAACATAATAAAAAGAGAGATCTCAGATTCTCAGTAAGGCTATGTATACAACAAAAATTAAATATGGAATGAATAATATGGAAGGAAATAAATATAAATCTAATAATTCCATAAAAATAATCAAATGATTTAAAAACTATCCATGGATATCATAACTAATAAAATAATTACACAGAAATAAATAAATAATCTCATAATGAGGGAAATATATAATACCAAACATCATAAACATAACTTCTAGGACTCATTCCAAGTCATCTTAAATTAATGGATAAGGCCTCAGCTAATACCCAAGCCAGTTTGTCTAATGAGATTTATTGATACATCAAGGGGCTATAGAGTTCCCCCCACACAACTTACTAAGTACAATTAATTCCTCATGTGAAATGGGTGAAACATAATCAAATTAAACATTTTTATTAAAAATAATATATGAAATGTTAATAATTTCCCCAATTAATAAACATAAGCATAACCCATCCAAAGTAATATAGTGAATGATATTAAAATATCACATATACAATAAAAATAATCATAAAACTTCCAATAAAATATGTTATATGGTACCATAATATAATAAACTCAATAAATTATAAAATTTAAAAATGTATGTTTACATAGATGAAAATAATTTAAAAAGATATTTAGATTTTTTTTATGAAAACACCCTTTTCACCTAGAAATCACTTTTTTTAAACCACACACATATAAAAAAAAATATTCCTTGAAAATAACCATGTAAACTTGTAAATTAATATTAAAATAATATATTAATCATGATTTATGGAAAATTCATCCCTTTTTTATAAGTTAAAAATAATTCCTTTTATATTTTTTTGGAAATGTTAAAAAGTAGCTCCTTTGGAAAACAATAAGAAGATTCATTCAATTTTTTTAAATCATAAAACATGTGTAAAAATGAATTTTAATATTAATAGGATAATATTAAAAACATTTTTGAAAACATTTTTAGAAAACCTGGACATGGAATATAAACATTCTTTAATGAAGACTTAAACATTAACAATCCTCAATAATGATGAGATTGTGAAATAAACCTTTTTCTTGGGTTGAACTTCCATCATATGTGTTAAACAATACAATATAATAAATATATATTTATTAAAAATCTATTCTAGAGCCATAATTATATATATTATACCATCTATTAAATACTTATAATCTTTTATCACTCATTTCTTAATAATTATTTGTTATAAATCATTGTTTGGGTAATAAACGCTTTATTTTTCATGTATATTTTTCTTTGGTAGTTTTGGTATTTATACTTTGATCAAAGTTAAATAATCTAAATAATCTTAATAATTACATAAATATCATATAAAAACTTTAAAAAAATCATTATTCCCATCAGTAAAAGGTGGTAGTGAAAAATAAATTGTATCACCATGTGGAGACGGTAAGTCGTACGCATGCACAAGTGATACACTCACTTATCATTTTATGGGAAAGAGGATGGGTAACGGTGTTTCAAGAATCATAATAAAATTTAAGTAAATTTATTATACTTAATATTTTATTTTATGATAACTTCCAGTGATTTAGAATAGGTAGAAGAAAGAATAAATCAAAAGAGGTCGAGTAAGACAATTGCATCTTCTCGAGGAGGCTCTCATGAGATCCTTTCATAAGAGACTTAAGATTGGTATTTTAGGGATACTATCACATCTATAAGTTGTATAATGATTTTTATAAGAGAAATGATAATGGATTAGTCATGATATATGGATCAATGTGGTGTGAAGAAGTGAGGGAGGGGGTTCAATTTATAATTGAGGTGAATGGAACATTTGGATTTTTTCAAAAGATTAAATTATAATAAATTCATTCTCATGAAAAATGCCTCCAAATGGTAAGATATTAAAAAATAATTTATTATAGGGTTTTAATCAAATCAAAAAAATATAATTTAGAAAAGTTTGGTGTTATTTTAAACCTTATCATTTTTATTAACCCATTGGTAAATTATTTTTGACCATAACCATGATAACCATTATTTTAATCACAAAGGTTTGATAAAGTTACTATAAATGGTAAAATGAATCATAAATGGAAAATTAATGATGTGTTAAAATATATTCATGCACATGGATGAATATAATATTTTTATTAATTCTAAATAATTTAATAATATATTATTTTGATAAATTATTATTAATGTCAATTTTGACATTATTCATTTAATTTGACTTCAAATACATCAATAAAAAGGGTTAATTCAAATATAATGATTTAAAACATCTATAATATATCATATAAATCTATAAAATTAATTTTAAAAATCTTATCATTAAAATTATATCAAAATTAATATTTTTAAAATGATTTATTTTATTTTTCTGTTAAATAAATAATTACCATATTAGCATTGCACAAGAATTTAAGGTAATTATATAATTTATAAAAAATAACAATAAATTTATATAATGAAAATAATTTAATTAATATCAAAATAGACATTTAGGTTTGTTCATATATTTATTTTTTCCCTATGTGGACACATAAAAGATATTAAAAAAAAGTGAGTGACATTTTGCAACCATTATTGATTTAAATAATATATAAGTTATTTTCATGGACAAGTGTGCATTAAAATACTCAAATTTTATTATAAGGTGATAAGGGTAGAATTATATTCATCCAATAATAAATATTATGAATAATTATGTCCTTATAATTTAGTTTTAGCCTAAATTAACCCATTTTACCCTTTATCAAGGTGATAAATTTTACCACGGTTACTATTCATTTTGACTAAAACTAAAAGGGGCCCAATTACCAAAATTTAACCTACTTATTAAAAATATTTAATTAATTTTATCAAATTCAATATCTATAATTGGAATAAATTAATTTTAAAATAAGTGTGCAAAACATACCAAGAACCGCTTTTTAGAAAATGTATTTTTTAAGAATAAAACTAGATTTATTCTTATCCCATGTATAATAAAAATATTATATGAATGATAATTTTTTTATTGAATATATAATATAAAAATTTCATTAAAATTATTCACCAATAGTGAATAATTCAATTTATTATGATAAAAACATAGTACACCCACAAAAATAGTTTTTCAAGAAAACCCTTCTTTTTATTATTTTTTAATTTTTTATTTCCAATTGATTGATAAACAAAGTATTTATTATACAAATGTAAAAACCATATATTTTTTAAAATTTAGTAATTACCATTTATACCTTTTAATTTAATGGATAATTTATAATGGTCTCATAATAATATATCATGGTTTATTTGAACTCGGCGTTGCATGAAAGGCAAGCTATTAAAGAGATTAAATTTATTTTAAAACATGACATACCATAACATATTAGGGTGTTGCATTCTTTCATCCAAAATTTTCATCCTTGAAAATTTCTTAATATCACACCATAAATAGATTTTTTAGTTCTTCATCATAATTCCCTCAGGTTCCTACGTTTCCTTTTCTATCTTATGATTTTTCTAAAGTATCTTTACCATCCAAGTAATTCGATTCCTTAAAACTTGTTATGTTGTGTCAAGAACCTAGATAGGATCATCATAGTAATATAAATTAGGTTCCAATTATATTTCTTCATAAGTAAGGACATTCATTAGTTTTTCCATGTACTTCCTTAAGAAATAGATATAGAAGACATCATGTACTTTACAAAGGGTAGATGTAATTTTCAAAATATAAGATACAACTCTAATTATTTCTAGGATTTCAAAAGGTCTGATGTACCTATATCTCATTTTTCCTTTATTATTGAATCTTATAACACCCTTACATGGAGATAACTTCAAGAAAACATGATCAACCACTTGAAATTCCAAATCTTTCCTATGGTTATCAGAATATCTCTTTTTCTTACTTTGATCTACTTTGATATGGGTTTGAATAGTATATACCTTTTCCATTGTTTACTCCACATGATCTGGGCCTACAAGATTCCTTTCACTAACTTCATCCCAACAAGTTTGTGTACAAAATATCTTTCCATATAACTATTTATACAACACCATTTGAATAATTGAATAGAATCTATTGCTATAGGTAAAATCTACCAAAGGTAAATAATGATCACACATACCTTGAAAGTAAAACCTCAACATGTCTTCTAAATTTTGGATAGTCCTTTCTTACTTTTTTCTAGTTTGAGGGTCATAAGTGGTTCTCAAATAAAGATCATTATCAAATCCTTATTAATACTTTTCTACAATTTTTATTTAAATCATGGATCATGATCAGATATAATTGAAAGAGGTGCACCATAAAGTATCATAACTTCATTAATATAGATTCAATCAAAGTTATCAACATGAAAGTATTCTCTTATAGTGAGGAAATGTGTATATTTGGAAATTAGATAAACAATAACCCATATCATATCATTATTTATTAGAGTCTTTTGTAATCCAGTGAAAAAGTCCATAGTAATGTCATCCCTTTTGAATGTTGGAATAGGTAGAGGTTTCATGAAACCTCTAGGATATTGTCCCTCATCCTTCACTTGTTGATAAACCAAACATATTGACACATAATAATAACTCTTCATATTATCCCACAAAAAAATATCCTTCAAATCATTATACATCTTGGTTCTACTAGGGTGTATAGAGAAATTCAATCTATGATCATCATACAATAATTCCCTTTTTACCTCAGGTATAGAGGGAACACAAAGACTCTTTAAAAATTTCAGAATTCCATCTTCGTATATGAAGTATTAAAATTTCCCATCATTCACAGATTTAATTTTCTTTTTAAAATTCTCATCCTCAAACTGAGAACTTTTTATTTTTTCCAATAATTATGGTTCGGTAATAATTTGATAATGGAGTTATATTTACCCTTTCTTAATAATTCTCATATCTAGATTTACTAGATCTCTAAAGATAGGATCCCTATATATCCTCATTTTATTTAGAACACCATGATCCTTATAGTTCAATGCTTACACTACTTTATTTTCCTTCCTTGGGAGGTAGGGTATTGATAAATCATAATTTTCAAGTAGATCGAGCCATTTTATTTTCCTTATGTTGAGTTATTTTTATGAGAATATGTATTTAAAAATATTTTGATTTGTATATATCTCACATTTTTCACCATAGAGATAGTGTCTCTATATCTTTAGAGTAAATATTATGGATTATAACTCAAGATCAAGAGTTATATAGTTTTGTTCATGAGTTTTTAACTATATTGATGTATAGGTAATAAATCTATCATTCTATATATGTACACAACCAAGTACCTTCCTTGATGCATCACTATATATCACAAATCCACCATTTCATGATATTAGAGTTAAGATAATAGTAGTCACTAATATCATATTCAATTCTTTAAAACATTCTTCACATTCATTTTCCAAATAAACTTAACCCTTTATGAGTAAGCTTGGTTAACGGGTTATATAATTGTGAATTTGTTTAAACAAATCATTGATGGTAACCCACCAAACTAATGAAACTATGTACCTCAGTTATATTCGTTGGTATAATAAATTCTTGGACTACATTTTTATTTATAAGATCAATTGATATTCCATCCTTGGAGATAATATGTCCAAGAAAATAAACTTTTTAAATCTAAAATTTACACTTTCTAAATTTCCCATATAAGTATTTTCTTCAAAGGGTCTCATGAACAATCTATAAGTGGTTCTCATGGTCTTCTTAGTTCTTAGAGTACACCAAGATATCATCCATAAATAACACAACAAAATTATCAAGATATTACTTTAATACTTTTTTCATTAGATCCATAAAAAAGAGGGTTCATTAGTCAATCCAAATGGAATTAATATAAACTAATAATTTCCATACCTCATTTTAAATTCTATCTTTAGGATATCTTCCTTATTTACTCACAATTGACTATATCCAGAAAAAGGTAAATCTTAGAAAAATATTGAGCTCCATAAAGTTGGTCTAATAAGTCCTTAATGTGAGGTAGATGATACTTTTTATTTATCATAATAACATTTATTTCAGTATAATCAATGAAAAACCTTGTAGATCTATATTTATTCTTAATGAAAATAATAGGGGATCCCTAAGGTGAAACACTAGGGTGTATAAATCCCTTACCACTAAAATCATTTAGTTGTTTATTTAACTCCACTGACTCTATAGTGGATATTATATAGGGATTTTTTTGATATAAGTCTTGAATTAGGGATTAAATAAATATAAAACTCAAATTATTACTCTGGTGGATATCCATGTAATTCCTCAAGAAATACATCAATGTATTAATGTAAAATATGTACATTCTAGATTTGAAGATTACCTTTTTCATCAGTAGGTTGTGTCTTCTCTTCTTCTCCAAGAATCTCATTTAGAAGAGCTACTGGAGGTGGATCTAGAAAATACTCAGATGATGAAGTCTCCCCTATAAATATAAGGAATTCTATATCTTCATAATGAATCATAATTTCCATCTCTTTGAAATAATTTTTTGTATTATATTTTGAATGAAAGTTCATACGAATGATTATATGAAATTCAATCATAAGTATGGTAAAAAAATCAACAAATAGAGTATGTTTGTGTGTCATAAATGGAACTTCTTGACACATCCTTGTTGTAGTGATGTTCCCACATAGAGTTTTGACTGAAAACTCCTTTCTTAAGGTGAATGGGAAATGTCTATTTTTTGGAAAACTTGGAAGATATAATAAAATATGATGATCCAAAATCAAATAAAGGATTAGATAAATTTTAGGATATGATTGAAGTACCCACCACAACATTATTAGGAAATTAAACCTCATATGATGTGATTTTATAATCTTGGCCTTTCTCTCTTGGAATTTTCTGGGGGAAGTTCCCTTGAAACTTAAGAAAATCATGTGTATAGTTCCCCATCTTTTTACAATTGAACATTTTTAGATTTTTTATTTCCCTTAAAATCATGGGACTGGTGGAATTTTTCACTATACTTGTAGAAAACTCCAAATTCCCAATATAAATGTTCCATGATGTTTATTTCCACATTTATTAAAATTTATAAATTCCACAATTCCTTTCTTCCCCTTTTCCTTATTTCCTTTTCCTCAGTACTCAACATACCTCTTCTTATATTGATTCCCTTTAATGCCATAATACTTGGAGAATTATTTATTTTTCTTGATAACACCTGATACTATATCATCATATGATGAGAATTTTTGGTAGAATAGTTCGTTTTTAAGAATTTTCTTAATACTATAAAATTAGTGGTCAATATTTATCTTTTAATTGTGTACATAATCTGAAAAAAGTATTTCTAAACTTGTAAAGTTGGAATTATAATTAGAAAAATTATTGTCCAAATTTTTTCTTAGACTTAATAATTATCACTCTATATCCACTTACTATTTGGGAAGAAAATATTTTTCCAAAAAAGTTCCTTAAAATCCTTCCATTACATGTTTTATATTTCCTCCTCCACTTAATTGTTTTTAATTAATGAACACCATTGATCTTAATCTCATGAGAGATGATAAACTACCATGAAACCCTTCTCCCTTTTATCACTTCCCAAAGTGAGAAACATATTATCTAATTAACTTATCCATTTCTCATCTATAAATGGATTTGTATTCCCACTGAATGATAGAGGTTTCTAAAGCATGATGTGGTCTAAAATTAGCAAACCATGTTTTGGATCAACAAGATGCTCCATATAGGAAAGGTTATTACTCATAACCTAAGTATGATGTCCCAATATATTTGTAAATTTTTTTATCCCCAATTACTACTCTAGCTCCCAAATCATTGTCTTTACTAAGAGGGAAATACCTACATGGATTATGTTTTTTGATACAGTTTCCATTCCTCCCTCTAAGAACCATTTTTAAACAATGGAATACACTATATCATATTATGAATCATAATTTATAATTTGAAAACAAGTGAAAAAATTATCATAATTTGAAAATTTACGTATAAATAATCTCAAAATCATATTCCTAGTTTCTTTGCGAATATTCTCAAAGCCCATTATAAGATTACATTTCCCTAATCTAGTTCCCAAAGTTTCTACTAAACCTCCTATTACAATAACTTTAAAGACCCTCACCCCAATAACCCATAGTTGGTGGTTACATTATTATATTGGAATTAGATAAAAATAATCACATCACAAAGGACTGGGTAATTTAGTAGTATATTAAAAATAGATACAAACTAGAATCTTATATTAAAACTGAAAACATAAAACACAATATAATAATTACTTTGGGAACACCATTATTCTCCTGGTTTATCCATGCATATCAATTAGAATATTCTTCTTCGAATCTTGGGGAAAACAAACATAAGAAAAAGGGTGAGCTCAGATGCCCAGTAAGGGTATGTGTACATTGAAAATAAAATAAGGCACGAAAAATATGGAAGTAAATGAATGAAATTCTAATAATTCCATATAAATAATAACACGAGATAAAAACTATCCATAGATGACATAAATAATCAAACAATACCAAGGAAATAAATAATCAGGGAAATTAATAATGTAAAACATCATAAGCATACCTTTGAGGATTTTTCCAAGACATATTACATAAATGGATAAGTCCTCACTTAATACCCAAGCCAGTTTGTCTCATGAAGCCTACTGATGTATCGAGGGGCTATAGTGGGTCCCAAATGTCACTTAATAAGTCTAATTAATTATTCATATAAAATTGGTGAAACATAATCAACATAAATATTCATATTGAAACTAACATATGAAATGTTAATAATTATCCCAATTAATAAACATATTCATAACCCATCTAAATTAATATAGGGAATGGTATTAAAAAAGCACATATCCAATAAAACTAATCATAAAAATTCCAATAAAATATGGTAGATGTTATAATAATAGAATAACCTTAGTAAAAGTTAAAATTTTAAAAAGTATGATGATATAGATGAAAATAATTTAAAAAGATAATTGGAAAACATTTGATAAAAACAACCTTTTTCACATTGAAATAACATATTTTTTTAAAAATTGCTCACATATAAAAATACATTTTATTTTAAAAAAACTTTTTAAAATTGTTATAAATATTCAAATAATGTATTATTCATTATTTTAGGAAAATATGTTCAAGCTGTATAAGTTAAAAAACATTCTTTTCATATTTTGGTCATAAAGGTTGAAAAATACATTGTTCAGGAAAAAAAAAGATTACTTCCAAACCGTTTTCTAAAATGTAAAACATGGATAAAATTAGATTTAAAAAATAATAGTATAATAGTAAAAAAAATTGAAAATATTTTTAGTAAACATGGATATGGAAGATAAATATTCCCCAGTGGAGACTTAAACACAAACAATTCCGAATAATGATGAGATTGTGAAATAAACCCTTTCGTCATGTTAGAATTCATTCATACATGTTAAAAACTAATGTATAATGAATATATATTTATTATAAATATATTATAGAACCATAATTATATATATAATACCATTTATTACTTACATATAATATTTTATCACTCATTTCTTAACAATTCTTTGTTAAAAATCACTATTTTGGGTAATAACTGCTTCATTTTTCATGTATGTTTTGGTTCGGTAGTTTTGGTATGTGTTATTTTATCATGGTTAAATTAATTTAAAAATGTTAATAATGATATTAATATAATATATAAACCTTTAAACAATCACAATTCCCATTCTTTAAAGGTGGTAATGAAAAATGAATTGTATTACCACGTGGAGACAATAAGTCCTATACACGCGTGAGTGAAACTTTCACTTCACATTTGATGGGAAAGAGGGTAGTTAATGGTTGTTTAATAATAATAATAACATATAAGTATATTTAGAATACTTAATTTATTATTTTATGATAAATTATATAGATTTAGAAGAGGTATCAGAAGGAATAAATCGAAAGAGGTATGGTAAGATAAATACCTCTTCTTCAAGATACCTTCTTTAGGTGATTTCTTGAGGGGCTTAAAATTGGTCTTCTATAAATACCCAAACCTATAGAATCTGTATAATGATGTTTAGAAGATAAATGGGTAGGTATTGGTCTATCTATATGGATCAATGTGGGGTGAATAAGTGAGGTAGGCGGTGCCCTTTTATAATTGAGTCGAGGGGAACTTTTGGAATTTCTCAAAAGATTAAGTTATAATAAATTAATTATCATACAAAAATGCCTCCAAATAGAAATGTATTTTAAGATAAGATAGGATAGGGTTTTAATAAAATCAAACAATATAATTTAGATAGGTTTTGGTTTTATTTTCAATTTTATCATTTTGATTAAACCCTTGGTTAATTATTTTTTACCATAACCATGATAACCACTATTTTAATCATAAAGGGTTAATTAAGTTCATATAAATGGGAAAATTAATCTTAAATTGACCATGTTTGATTTTTTCAACTATATTACATTCACATGGCCAATAATAATTTTTTTAGGAATTTTAAATAATTTATTAATATATTATTTTGATAAATTATTATTAATGTCAATTTTGACACTATTCAATTAATTTGACTTCAAATACATCAAGAAATATAGTGAATTAGAATATAAAGCTTTAAAACCCCTCAAATATGTCATATATATCTATAAAATATATTGGAAACATTAACTAATTCAAATTATATCAAAATTATTAATTTTAAATTCACTTATTTTATTTCTATGTTAATTAAATAAATACCATTTTAGATTTTCACAATAATTTAAAGTAATTATATAATTTATAAAAATTAAAAATAGATTTATATAATGAAAATAATTACATTAATCTCAAAAAATTTAGTTTTGTTCATATCTTGTTTTGGTCCCTATGTGGACACATAAAAAATATTAAAAATAGAGTGACATTTTATAACTATCTTTAATTTAAATAATATATATGTCATTTTCATGGAAAAGTTCCCATTAAAAACTAAAATTTGAGCCTAAGGTTATAAGGTTCTAATACTATTCATATAATAAAAATTAGGATGAATTATTTTGTCCTTATCACCTAGTATTGACATAAAGTAACACAATTTTCCCTTTATTGTGGTAATTTTTTTTGCCACAGTTACTATTCATTTTGAAAAAAAATGAAAGGGTCCCAATTTAAAAATTTGTGAATCATGATTCTAAATATGTAATAAATTTTATCAAATTAAATATCAAATTATGTTAGTAAACATTTCAATTTCTTCTTTCAAACAATATAAAAACTCAAAATGGTTCAATGTGAACACAATTTTCTCATCATGGGTGTATTTTATTTAATCAAGAATATTAAATATCACTATTTTTTCTCTAAAATTCATTGAAATATTTTCTTCATTTAAATTTATTATTTTTATAAGCCTTGATAAATGGCCTACCTAGAATGATGGGTGAATGAACTTTACCATTTTCTTCTACCATGTTCACAATATAAAGTTTAGTAGGGAAAAAAATCCTTGTACACTTATTAGAACATAATATAAAACTTCAACTAGACCATACATGGTTCAATTAACAAGTTTTATAACCACTAAGGAAAGTTTGAGATCATATATCTATAGGGGAGAATAAACAGAATAATGAATTACCTTAATTAATGCTCCTAAATCACATAGTGCATTTGAAAAAGTGAGTTATCATATAGTTTAAGGGATAAAAAAGGAACATGTATCTTGGTATTTATTATGTAATTGTGAGAAAAAAATGGAAGAAAAATTTCTACCTAAATTTACCTTTCAATGTACTTGAAATATCCCCTTCCATTAAGGGGATACTGATCTCCACTCATTTTAATACCTCTAAGATCTCTTACTGTACTAAATTTTCACTTATCTTTTTGGGAGGTTTTACACTAGAAGGGAAAGGAGGTTGGGGTTGATGTGGGTCTTCTATCTTTTAATTTTACTTTTTATTCTACAATGTGAGTCTCTCCACATGTAATTCTTCTTAACAATACAAAAAAAGTAACCTTTACGAATAGAAAATTACTGAAAGATAATATATTTGTTGGTAAAAATAATTAATTCCAACAAATAATAAATTTTGTTGATATTAAGTATAGGTACCAACAATTATTTTTACCAATATATATATATATATATGTTTATATTAGTAGTTCAATACCAAAAAATCTTTTACCAACATTAAAATCTGTTTTCTTATCATAGTAATACCAACAATAGATTTACTAGTAAATGAATCAGTTGTTATTAGTTATTATTACCAAAAATATCTATTACTATTAAAATAATCTGTTACTAATAATTTATTCAATAATATCAAGAATTTTACCAATAATTGAATATATATATATATTACCCATTATAATATAATTTAGTAATATTTATTGGTAATATATATATATATACAGAAACATACATAATCCATATACAATAAAATTTTTAATATAAATTCATAAGTTTTTTCATTATATATATTTATATATATAAAAAAAAAGAATAAAAAAGTTCCCCAAAACAATCCCCACACCTGTCATTCCCCGTGACCCCCTCCCCCAACCCTACCTCACTGTTCCCTACTGAAGTCCCTCGCGGTCGGCATTCCTTACGGCCAGAGTTCCTTGTAGACCTCCTTTTAGGAATCATTCACTATTCCCAACTGGTGTTCAATATTGAAAAATTCACAAGAACCCCCCTCCATATTCCTGGATGGTGTCACCCTTAAATATCAACATACAAACTGACTTGCTATTCCCGACTAACATCCTTGTACTAAATCCTTTTGTTGGAATCACCCTCTAGTAAGATACCCAATATCCCCATACCTACATCAGTTTTTCATCAGTTATCTCTCGCATCTCACTTCTCTAATTTGGTTCCCCAATCACCCTCTAGTAGTATTTGTAGTATCTAATTTCATTTTTGTTCTCCATGTTTATAAATCTATATTGTTTTTGTGTTAGGAATACATTCTATATTGATTTGGTATTTTTCGTCCTTGCTATGTCTTTTTCTCTATTTTGGTACTATGTGATAGAAATTGTTTCTTAGGTTTATTTATTTTGATACTTCAATTTTGCATAGCTACACTTTAGGAGTTCGTTGTATTTCCTCTATTAGAGTTACCATTGTTTTTCAATTCCCAATGGTGAAATGTTTGAGGTGGTTTTATAGTTCATAGTTAAAATCTATCTTAGATACTTATAAATTCTTTACATGGAATCTGAGGGACCATGGTTTAGTCACCCTGGTATGTATATTTGAAAATATTTATTTAGTAATTCCAATTTTGTTTGACTTACACATTAAATTTCCATACTTCACATATTAAATTATTTCTTGGTTTAGTAGTAGGGAGGAATTTAATACTTGTTAGTAATTTCATGTTATTTCATATTAATATGATTGAAATGAGTTTTATCATAGAAAATTCATAATTTTATTTTGACTCAAAATTCAGGTCAAGAATTAAAAATACTATCTTACTCAAAGGGATACTTACAATTTCTATTTTTTAATTACCATTGATGCTTATTCTTTTCCTGATAAAATGATTTTTTCACTCAGTCAAATATCTTGATTGAAAGAACTATATTTCTTATTGCAGATCTATATCAGTACATATTCAGTGTTCTATATTTTCTTTTAACAGGGAAAATAACATCATCATTCCATATTCATTTAAAATCACAAAAAAGAAACAATGAAGTTAATTTCTCAGTTAGTTGATTTCCAACTCAATAATATACCAACATTTTTAAGATGTAGTTCAACTATGAAATTTTTAGTGTGATTCCCTATGTATTATAAAAAAATGATTTTAATAAAAAAACAAGTTTTTCATGTGTATTTTTATATAATTTAACTGTGTTCATGAATTAACAGGTGTTGAGGAGGGAAAATGGATGCAGAGAGGCTGACTAAAATTAGTGGGTTATAACAGGCTCCCACCCGATGTTTTGGGAATCCACTAAACTATGGTGGGAGAAAAAATAATTGTAACCTACAAGTCTCTAATTAAAAGGGTAATAGATCCCTCATATCATATTTTAGTATTATTTATTCTTCTCCTTATTCCATATGAATGATATACTCTTCTTCTGAGTCTCTCAATTATTTAACCTCCCAAGACTCTATTTAGTGTCAGAATCAAATGATATAAAGTTAATTGATCAACCCATTGTTAATAAAATTTTAACAAATGATAGACTGAATATAAATTGACCAATGATAAGTAATCATGTAAAGTCTTAACGTAGGTGGTAAACAATAATCTTCAGTAGAGCTCGGTTGTATCACTAAGTTGGGGGGGGGGGGGGGTGAATCAGTGGTATATTTGAAAAAATAATATTTTAATATTCTGCCTCTATGCCTGGTTAAAACAATGATCACCTATTTATTATTTAACTCAACCTCGCCCGATTGTAGTAGAATATAAATGGAATATAAAAAATAGAATCTACAAGGTTCTAGGAAAAATACCACTCCATGTAATGATTGTCCAGTCTCTTATGCTATAGAAGCATGTGATTACACTAGGGACCATCCTAGTCCAACCTATTTAGAGTCCCACTAAGCTCTGGCTATTGAGTTCCTGAGGAGATATAATATATTTTCATTTCCCCACTACACTGTTATGGCCCAAAATATGGAATGATCACCCACTGCTCCATGCTGCTCTTATTCTAGCATATGTCGATATCCCTCCATGGATAGACTAGATCAAATGGTCTAACCATGTTTAGTATCATCACAATTAGTGAAAGCTAAAGAATATATCCTCTAGTTTTGAAAATCCCTTCATATCTTTAGCAATATAGATCTTCCTCATGAAACTGAATATTGGGGCATACAAGTTTTATTATCTAGTTAAATAACACATGGATTTAGTATGTTATTATTTTCTTTTTGATAATTTTTTGTACAAAGTTATCATTTCTCAATCATCGATGCTAGCTTATGTAGATATCCCCCCATGGACAGATTAGATCAACTGGTCTACCCATGTATAGTATCATTATTATTTGTGAATGCTGAAGAACAGATCCTCCTGTTTTGAAACTCCCTCTAGATCTTAAACAATATAGCTCTTCCACAGGGAACTAAATACCCCAACATAAAGTTTTTCTTCTCTAGTTAAATAATACAAGTATTTACTATGTTCTTATTTTCCGTTCGATAATTTATTATAAAAATTTCTCATTACTCAATCATCGAAGTTGTATATTTATATACCAACCCAATACATAAACAGAACACCAAATAAGTCAATCATCCCAACTATAGGGGTTAAAAAACACAGTGAAATAGAATATAACACCTGGACACTAAACAAAACAACTCCCACAAAAAATCATAATCTAGTAGCAAGACCCAAAATTTATAGGAACAAATAAGGATTAACAAACAAGATCTTAGACAATACATAGAGAAGATCAATACACATGGAAAAGTAGCATAAACAAAATTACTGGAAACAATGTAGGGAAAGAGTGTTGTTCATTTGAAGGTAGCCTTGCTATATCTCCAGGACTTGTGGAGACCATGTATCTTCCCTCTAAGCCCTCTATATTCCTTCCCTGTTGATGTCAATATATGCATATCCATGTGATAATGGATGACCTACAGATCCAGTTGAGCCATGTACCATCCCTCTAAGTGTCTATTAATGCACTCTAAACAGAAAAAACCACATACAATAGAAAAGGTAAATAACAAATATGATCATATAGGATTTCTACATTGTTCGGTCGTAATGTTGGTACATAATACTTGATGTGATTATATAAAAATTTTGAGACAAATATATTCACTATATAATGTAAATGAATATAAAAATATTAGGGTAGTTTTCTTCCTCATCTTCTTCAATGTTGTCCATAAATGTAAAATTTTAGTGTAGTGTACATCCTTGAATATTTAAAAAGAAACAGTAACTATCTTGGAATAACTCATCAAAGTATTGAATGGTTAGTCCTTTATTAAAATAGTTTCCTCTAATCATCAATGGGACCCTTATGATATCCTAAAAATGATATTAATTTTTCTTTGAATGTCACAACATCAATAGAATGATATTTTTTTATCTCAATAAATATGTCTTTGGATACCAAAATATACTCAACAACACTACATACAAATCAACCTTATTCTTCAACTCAATATAAAAATGATCATTAAAAGTATATGTATTCATACTCTATGTTTTATTTCACCACAATATTTTTTAAATTCTTTGATACATCGAAATATTTTATAGCAGCAATAATGTCAGACTTCTATCTTATCTTAAGAAGATATTACTTATTGAATTCCTTTATTAGTTAAACTATCATCACTCAGAGAAATATATTAAATGTACTCCAAAAAATATATGTATGACTTTCCATTGTTAATTTACACTATTTTGAGAGAACAATATCCTAAATAGTATAATAAATATATTACACATCATAATAGAGTTCTTCCCTTTTCTAATTCTCCAACTCTAGGATAATTAGATATATAAACATAAGTATTGAATATGGTTTTTACATTTTTCAAAATTTTCCCTCTTTCAATGAAAAACCAAACACATTTATAGTAATAGTCAAATCACCAAAAATTTGTAAACTTTATTGCTAACTCATCTCTATTTAGTAACTGAAATAAATTTTGAAATTACCTTATTATTACCAAAACAAATCAACTCAAATCTCAAAGACTGACAATATTTAAATACATAGGTTTCTATGTTTTAATAAAAATTCACTAATCCATTAATTAAAACTTTAGTATTAGTTAAATACAATCATCATCCATGTGATTCTAATCATTAACTGCACCATTATTCACAATAAATAGTAGATTTATATATTCCAGCAAGCCTTTTACTTGATGTGTGTTAGATTTTTTCAAGAATTTTAGCATACAGTGTTTTTTCTGGGAAATGATGTCACCTGTGATTCTTTCTATCCATCCTGAATAATATGAAAAATTCATGGAGTTGACAATATCATTGATCTGGTTGATTCATCTCTGCCTGTTCAGTTTTTTCAGAGAAACATATATGTGGAACAAGAGACCTGAGTTTTGGGCATGGTTACCTGAAGCGAAATAAGTCAATGTTAAAAGCCTTCCAAACTAAGAGAAAAGAAAATGTTCAAACAATTAACATATTATCATAAAGAAAATACTTTTTCTACTAGGGAGGTAATGATTTCGAGAAGGTTTTATGTAATGTGAGTTTTAGTATGTGTTTTTTTGTAATCTCAACATGTATCTATCTCAATTACCTATGGTGTAAGATCATTACACATCATACATGTATTGTAACAGTTTTTTTCTTTAATAAATTTCATTGAGTCATAAATTGGGTGATCAATTCATGTCATAGTTTAAAAAAATATATGAGGAAAATGTTAGTTTTTATGTTTTAATCATAGTTATTAAGAGCTTTCAATTGTTTGGTTGTTTGTTTCATTGAACATGCATCAGATCTATATAATTCACCATTTAAGTACCACTTTATAGAAGTTCTATACTTTTCTAAAATTCTTGATATTTGAATAAGGATGATGAAAAATGTACATTATGTAAATCATTTTTTTTCATACTTCCATTTATTTCTATTTTGGTTTCAATTTGTGTAGATATTTTTCACTGATTTGTGGGTATAATTTTTTGTTGTCTGTGATGTAGATATCAGAGCTAAAGGGTGTATCATACTAGTGAATTGAGGTTTCTCTCTGGTACTAGATCTAACTCGTTTTGGTATTCTCTTTGGTTGTGTGTGGCAGAGATCTTGGAGTTGGATGTTTTGGTTTAACAACTATTTGAGGTTTCTTATAGGTACTGGAGTTGGCTTGTTGGTCCTGGGGCATGGATAGATCACTGGTCCTAGAGCTGGCTTGCTGGTACTAGGGAATGGAAGGGTCCTTGGCATGGATGGGTCACTAGTACTTGGGGGGGGGGGTGGTCGTTTTGGGGGATGGATCCTGTGTTTTTGTATTTTATTTTTTATTTAATTTCATTATTAATATAAATAAATTTTTTTTGATGTTTGAAAATTCATGTAAATATTCTTCTGTTGAATAATTAAAATTGATGAATTATATATGATAAATTAATAAATATAACATGAAATTTTACTAGTAATAAAAATTTATAATTTTTATTCAAATGTAATTTATAAATATATATAATATGGCGGTAATACTATTACCAACAAAAAAATTTGACATAAAAATATGTTGCTAAACACTTTAACCAATATATATATTATCTATTGGTATTATTATAATTGTAACAGAACTATTTTATCTATCAAAAAATCATTTAGTGACAAAGTTTTTACCGACAGTTTAGTGACAAAGACATATGTGTTGGTAAAAATTTTTACCAACAGAAATTGTACTTTTACCAACAGATATGTCCCTGTTAGAAAAATCTAAATATTTTGTAGTGTGAGGACCATTTTCATGGATAGGTTCTTCAAGTTCAGTGGGATTTCCACTTATAGATTTACCTTAAGATGGGGGTTCTTCATTTTTCTTTAGTTTATTTCTAATCCTAAATGAAATAGAAAAAAATTTTCTTTAGGGTTAGGAATTGATTGAGTAGAAAATTTACCTAAACCATGATTTTTAAGTCATTTGTGGAAGTCATGATCTGGCCATAATACCTTTAATGTTCCTTCATTTCTAATCCATGAGTGATAAGAGTATTTTTTTGAGTGGTGTGGGACTCAAAAATATATTTTATTAAGCCATTTAGGGAGGGTTATTGAGATTCCCTTGCTTTATATCTTTTATAAGATTGAGATATTTGTCTCTAAAAGGGCGGTGGATAGAAAGATGTCTGAAAACCTTACTATAAGGGTGGTGTTTAGTGCCATTATTTCCCAACATAAAATTTATTATTATAATACACTATATATCCTAGATTATTTTCATGTTACTATTGTTTTAGTATTTGGTACATGGCATCAATGATTTCTTTCACCTATGGGAAACTGTTAGTGTAGTTCTACAACGAGTGATGAAGTTGTTAGAACCAAGGGGGTGTAGTAGGTGTTTTTTCTTGTAATATATTTATAAATAGATTTCTCATAAGAGAGTTTAGTTCTTTAATTTTATTTTAAAGTAAAGGGAATTTTTAAATTTTACCTCATGCATTCCTCTTTTTGTAGTTATTATTCCAAATTGTGGGGAATTTTGGGAGATCCTCTTAATCAGTTCTCTAACTTCATTGGGTGACTTGTTTATCAGTTCTTCTCTAGAGGAAGTGTATACCAGGTTCTTTTCATTGTCCATAAACCCTTGGTAAATTAATATAGTGAAATGATGGTCTTTAAAAGACTAGTGTGGGTAACAGGTTGTCATCCACATTAATATCTTTAAGAACTCATAAAGGTTTGCTCAACTTTATTGTTTAATTCCATAAATCTATTTCATCAGCTAGGTAATACTTAAGGAAGTAAAATATTTCTAGAGTAACAACTTCTGTAGCTCATCCTAGGTGTTGAATTCTCCAGGATATAGTTTTTAGAGACACTACTTTCCAAATTATTTAAAATATAAGGAGAAGGCCTTATTGTTAATTTGAGTTGTGATAACTCCTCTAGGTCTAAATCTATTGTATAAATTTCCAAATTATCTCAAGTTCATTTTTGGGTTTTCTCCTAAAAAATCATGGAAATTAGGTAGTAAACTAATCATTAAAGTTCTAATATCACAATCATATTGATTATTTGGTTATTGAAGCTGATTATTATTTCTAAAATTAGGCGCTTAAAGTTCTCTCAAGGTTCAATTCAATTGAGAAATCATTTTATCCATGATTTTTCTTCCTAGGGCCTCCCTTATGAATGAATAATATAAATAAGAGGATCTAGTCAATGAAATTATGAAAAAATACCTCTCAACTTATTTAATTAGTATAAAATTCCTAATTCTTTCCAGCATAGTTCATTCAACCTATAAATCAAAACTAGAGAGGTAAGATCAACTATATATGGTCATTTTTTGAATTAATTTTAAAAAAAATAAAAAATAAACACTGGACTACCTATAAATAGTGATGGGTTAATGAGATATGCATCATGGAGCCCTCAACAAACAATATTTTTATCCAGAATTAAATTCAATAGTAGTGAAATTGGGTTATATTTAGAGAGGAGAGTATTCCAGGTGTCTTTATATCTACATTAATTGGTTTGGTGTGTGGTTGTTACTATTTTAGTTTGAAATTAGTACTAAGAATAGGTATCTACCCCAGGTTATCCACCCATTTTTCCTATTCAATCATAATTCCAATTTTACTCTCTCGTTTTCTCTATAATCAAGTGAAACCTCACTAAATAACCCTACCCAATGATTTCAATCCAAAAAATGGAATGAAATGATAAATGAAACTAATACCCTATACTAGCTCTATTATTGAGTGTTTCCAATCACCCTTGGTTCATATCACTTCTCTCTATAATAGGTAATGAATATTTTCTCAGTGACACATGTGTGAAAAATAAAAATGAGAGAAGAAGAATTTAAAATGCATAAAATAGTGGAAATATCTTACGACTTACAGTAATAAAATACTTTCTAAGAGTTTAACATAACAAAATTATTAATTAAAAATTATATTAATTAATATGGGGTGAAGGGGAATCTCCTTGGATTGAACACTAAGGGTCTAGAGTTTTATTTTAGGAGTTATTACAATATAATGAAAATAAATAAATTAAGGAAACAACATTAGCTCTTCTCTCGATTGAATAATCAAAGAAGTAGTCCAATATCCTCAGTGAATATTTCCCAATTTATAGATGAATGATCAAATGCTCTTCATGTTATTAAATTATTCATCTAGATGAGCATTGAAAATATCTTTTCCATCCCCAAAAAATTCCTATATTTCTAAAACACTCCTTTAATTCCACACCCAACATCCTATCATTTTATTATTTCTATGTGTAAATATAGAGAGTATAAATCTTCTTATATTGGTTCATCTCAAATATTCGTAGATTGTAAATTATTCTCTTGATCTATATCCATACATATTTGAGAAGAATTGGAGGTTACATGATTAATTTCTTCCAGGATCTAGTGGAAATCAATTGTTCTTAGAGGTGTTCCTTGAGTATTCATGAATTGGATGATTGAGAAAGATAGGAACTTGGTCATAAGTTTATGGGATTAAAAATTGTGCATGCTCTATTGGATATTTATTGTTTCTGGGATTATCTTTAAACTGTTCTTTAGTGAAAGTAAGATCGAGCCTGAAGTTAAATGGTGAGTTTAATCTTGAAATGTGGTTGAGACATCTTCTATCTAGTCCAAAAAAGTCTTCATGTTGGGATTAAAAATTAATGGGATAGTATTTAATCTAAGTTTAACTAACCCATAAATCTACCGTGATCAAGGAATTATAATATCCATCTTTTTTTAGGATCTTCCTGCCCTAATTATCAACTTGGTTCAATCTAAGGTGGTCAGATTCACACTGATTCATCCTTCCTTCATTTGGGTGTAATGTTCTTCAGTTATTCCTTAATCTACTCTTGTATTATTGGATCAAAAACATCCTTTTATAATTATTAGGTCTTTATAACACTAAATCCTCCCTTATGAATCATTCTGTTTGCTTCATATCATATTTTTTTCTTATTTTTTTGAGTAATTTTTTGAATAAAAGGCATGCACTGCTCTTCAAATATGTGAAGAAATTATTGGGGAGCACCATGGGCCATATTTTATTTTAATATTCTTTCCATGGAAAATAAAAAATCCATCGAACGTGTGAATATTTAATCTTAGACTCAACACTAATCATTCCTATAGCAAACTAGACTTTTTATACATTAATAATTTATCTTAATAGATGAATATTCATTTCATTACACAAAAAAACACATTAAGACCATAAATGTTTAGTGTCATTAAAAAATTTTACACATTAAAAATTATTTCATAAAATACCTACACAATAACCCACTTAGTTTTTCATCACATGAACACTTATTTGACACACAATACTTAAAATTTTTCTTTATAACATAGGGAAAGGAAACAGAATAAAGGGTAAGATAAGAAGTTAAATAAGGGTAGACAATTGAGAGATAAATGATCACTTTATAATAACATGTGACAACATGTTTGAGAAAATGAGAATAACATTTTAAAATCATACCCTACATATCATAGATCATAATATTGAGTCATGGCATAAATATTGGTAGTATATAAGACATTAATCTTAAAGGAATCAAAATACATGAGTCATGTGAGCATAATATTGGCACAAGACCTAGATTTATTTTCATACACATAATTATTGAAAATAATTTCCTTAATAGTAAAGGATCACTACCAATACTATCATAGTGGATTGGGTTCACACCCCAAACCATTATAGTAGGCAAGGCTTATTACCAATACTATCATAGTGAACATAATTCCTTACTGAACTGGGTTCACTCCCCATTCCAGTTCTATTTATCTCATGAGATATCAATATTTTCCCAATGTATTGGAGGGATATATAATTCTAAGCCCACACATCACATAATGAAAATCATATGCATGTGTGACATAGGATCATAAAACATTCATCATATTATAATTTAAAATAGAAATGAGTTTTGTAAACATTTCATCATGGCATAACCTGTGGAAAAGAAATGGGTTTTATAAACATTTCATCATAGCATAACCCATGGAAAAGGAATGGGTTTCATAATTTTTCTACCATAATCACAAACCATATAGAGAAATAACAATGATGATATCATTAGATCAAAACCCTAGAAAATATTAGATAACTTCAGATGTTTTTTTCATTGATTAATAGAATTACCATAAAAGACCACTAAAATATTCTTAAAATAAATAACCATTCCATTTTGAAATCACTCTTTTAAAATCTAAAAATTTCTAAAATATTATGTAAAATATTTTCTCTGAAAATAATAATGGAAAATTTTAAGGGAAAATACAAGTCATTTAGTGGTTTTGATTGCGGAAAATTCCATTCATGTCATATATGTTAAAAGAAACCATTCATTTTCAACTTTTGTAAAAAGTTAAAAAGCACCTCATTCATAAAACAAAATAAAGATTACTTTTAATTTTTTTTAAAAACTAAAAAATGTGTAAAAATGACCTTAGGAAATAATAGGATAATAGTAAAGACCTTATTTAATTTTTTTTAAAACATGGATATGGAAGAAAAAGTTTTTTCAATCGAAGAGAGAAATAAACTCAATTTTTATTAAAAATATATTTTTACTTTATTGATTAATTAATGTGAGTAAAATGAAAGTAAAAAAATTATTTTAATTGAATAAATATAGGATAATTAAATTCATGTGTTTCTTGAGAGGTGGATCATAATATTTCATCATTATAAACTTAATCATAAACTATCCTGACAGATAATGAGATTATAACATAAAACCATTACAACTTCAGTAACATTTAAATCATAATACCCATGAAATAATAACTCAAATGAAACATTAAATATCATTAATATAAGGATAATAATTTTGTAACATGTAAAATAGTAGCATATACACCTTAAAAAAGACGATAGGTACATGAAAAAACATATGTCCCAAAGAAGATAATTTTGAGATGATAAACCTTTAAATCAAGTTCAACTTGGTTAATAATCACTCTAATCTATAGTATAATAAATTAAAATTATTATAATTCTATAAAAGAATCATTTAAATTATTATAATATCACGAATTATCCTTTTATAACATTTCAATAGCCATTTATCAATAATTCCTTATTAAAATCATCGTTTTCGTGTGTTAACTGTTTCAATTACCATGAGTATTTCAGTTCTGTAGCTCTGGTACTTATTATTTGATCATGGTACCATCATATACAGAATATAAATAATTATTTAGATATCATATATATTCATTATATATATATATATATATATTTATAGTTATCCATAAAATATATAGGTAGAAAAATAAATTACACCATTTATGGAGATGGTGGGTCATTCATACGCATGAACCCTATCTTCACTTTTTTTAAAGATGGAATGAAAGATAGGTAAATAATAATTCAACTTTATAGAATAATTATTATAGCATTTATATTTTATATATTCATTAAATTTATTTTTATTACCATCCAAACAAAATAGAAAAGAAAAAAGAATTACATCACTTTGTGGAGGTGGTAGTCCACACGTACGCACAAGCAATATTATCATTTTAAATGGATTAGAAGGTATGAAGGTAGATGTGATATTATGATTACATAAGTAAAATTATTTCATAAGTATAATATATAAACATTAAATCCATCATAATTACCATCCATGAAATATGGTGGTGGAAAATGAAATGTATCGCTACGTAGTGACAATATGTCGTACGTACACACAAGCGATAGTTTCACTTCCCATTTGATGGGAAAGAGGGTTGTTAATAGTGATTTCATAATAAAACTTTAGTATATTGAGTATAACAATTTTAATATTTTATGATAAATACTAAATATTTTATAGGAAGTATATAAGAAGTAAAAAGAAAGTGATTGGTTAAGGTGATTACCTCTTCTTTGAAAGAACTCCTATACATATCCTCTTAAGGATCCTAGGGTTGGTATTATGGGAATACTATCACATCTAGAATTCACATAAGGAAGTTTTAAGGTATTTTTTAGGGTATAATCAATCTATATGTCTTATAGCGTTGTAAGAAAGAGGAAGGATGGGTGTCCTTTTATAAGGGTGGTAGAGGACACACTTGGAATTTCATAAAAGATAAAATTATAATAAGGCCATTATATATTCAAATGATTCTAAATGGATATATATTTGAATATAAGGTAGTATGGGAATGAAATAACACCAAAAAATAAAATTTTTATAGGTTTAATGAAACTTATCTTTTTAGTTTAATCAACTTAGTTGACAAATTTTAACCTTAACCTCGATAACGTCTTTTTTAGCTTAAAGGGTTATAATTTTACATATAATTTTATAATTTTATCATAAATAGAAAATAGATTAAATTTTAAATAATATATTATCTTAATTTTCCTATTTAATTTTTTTATTATTTTAAACAATTTAGTAAAATATTATTTTGATAAAATATCATTAATGTCAATTTTGACACTATTTATTTAATTTAACTTAAAAGATATAGAAATAAAGTTTTAATTTGAATATGATACTTTAAAAAATAATAATATGTTTTAATAATCTATAAAATTCAGGGAAAACTATAACTAATCCCAATTATTTCACTTTTAATATTTTCAAATTTATTTATTTTATTGTTTTATTAATCGAAGAAATATTCCGTTGGCGTTGCATAAGAATTTAAGATAATTATATAATTACAAAAAATTTAAAATAAATTTCCTTCATGAAAATAATTTTAGTATTATAAAAATAGACATGTAATTTAATTCATAACTTGATTTGTTTCCTACGTGGACACATAATAGATATTTAAATGTAAGAGAGTGACATTTTGTATTTTTATATGATTTTAAAATTATATAGGTAATTTTCATGAAAAAATTTCCTTTAAAAATTAAATTTAAAACCTAAGGTGATAAGGGAGAATAAAATTCATATAATCATAATTAATATAAAAAATTATAACCTTAACGTTTGGTTTTAACCTAGTTTAACTTGATTTACCCTTTACCGAGGTGATAAATTTTACCACAAAAACTATTCATAATGCCTAAAAAATAAAAGGAATATATTTACCATATTTGGAAATATTTATTAAAAATATATGATTCATTTTTCAAGAATAATTTTCTATAAGTGGTAGAAATTAATTTTAAAATAAGTGTACAAAATGTGGCAAAAATCACTTTTTAGAAAATACCGTTTTAAGCGTAAAAAAGATTTTTTCTTATCCCATGTAGAATATCAATATTAGATGAATATTAAATTTTTTATTTAATATATAATATTTAAATTTCCTTAAAATCTTTCAACAATAGGGATAAATTTAATTTATTAAGATACAAATATATTGGGTTAATAAAAATGCCTTTTTATGTATAAAAATGTTTTTATACAAAATTAAAACAGAAAATTGTTTAAAATAAACTTAATTGGATTATTTAAAATATAATATAAATAATTTTACTTTGAAACCATTTTAAAAAAAATGGTACTTTGTACATTATTGAAACATAAATACAGTTTTCAATAACAATAATTATTTTTCAGTATTCATTAGAAAATCAATTTTTTCAGAAAAATCCTAGAAATTCACCCTAAGATAATTTTGATATTATAATTTCAAAAATGTAGTTAATTTTATAATATAAATTTTTTAAAAGTGTAAAAATTTTACAAAAAAAAATCAATTTTGACAGAACTACATTTTTAAGCATAATATAACTTAAAGTAAAAATTAAATGCTTATATCCTAAGAATTAATCAATAAATATTTACTGAATAGGAACTATATATATATATTTCATAATATGATTATTCTTATTCATACCCATAAATTTAATTACTATGTAATAATGTTCATATATAATATTTTGTGGTTCGTTTAAGCTCAGTGTTACGTGTCATATACGCTATAAAAGATAATGTATTATTTTTAAATCTCAAGGTGTTATAGTTTCCAAATAAAAAATGGCATGATCATCATCATTCAACCAATATTGGAACCCATGATTTAATCTTCCTCATGCATTTTCATATACATGGATCACTCTATGATCATATTCCCTCATCATTTGCAATCATTCTTCATTAGATCATCAATGTACTAGACTCAGACATAGATTGTCTTCCCCAATATTTTTCACAACTTCACCATTATCTATATTTAGATGAATATTTACTTCCTTCCACTACAAAAATCATTGTTTTCTTGCTCGGGTATCCTTTTTAAGGGATTTATTTATGAAGAAACCTCTATAAATTGAGTATTTTTTTGAAACTTTTTCATGTTGCACATCAATTATTATTCAGTTGATCTTCTCCTTGGAGTTCACTAACATTTAGATGAGGCTCAAGGAGGGTGATCAGTATTAAAGATTTAGTGTGGATGTTATGTGTGTAGAAGGTGGATTGGAATTTTATCTATAGCAGGTTGAAGCTACCTGTGGTCACTTGGGTGGTGTGGAAGGTAGGCGCAGTCGATCAACATGGTTGGTTTTGCGGTTAACTATGAGAGGTATTCTTACAGTAGATCACCTGTGGCAGGTGAAACATGATTATTGGAGTAACTGTTTAGTAACCATTTTTGGTTGTGAATGATCATGTGGTAGGTTGAGATATTACACTTACTGTAGGTTTCTGGTCTTTATTCTATCAATAAGTATTTTCAATGCGCGGTAGGTTGATGCATTTTTGGTAGGTTATGAAAGGAGTTTTAGGTCGTAGTGTAGTAAAATTTGGTCAGTTCAATGTCTATGAGAGTCATAATATCTTGGTCAAACTTGTGTTCAATTTATTTCGTGATGTGAAATATTTATGACATTCCCAGATTTCCACTAGTGAAAAATGAAAACAAAAATGGAGTGTAAGATATGTACATATTAAGTATAGAAAAATATAAACATTTAAAAATCATAATTAAATTACTTTTATCAATTAAATTCCAAAAAATCATTGAATCAATACATGGATTTCAATAAATTCCAAAATTTTTAAAATAATTAAAATTCAATATATAATCCATTTCAACATTTGATTACAAATTTAATAAAAGATCAAAGATAAAATCCTATTATCTGTTTAATTAAAAAATTTAGAATCAATATATAGGTTTTTTCAATAAAATAAAAATAATGAAAAATACAATTGAAAATCATGATTTTATTCATTTAATAAATTAATTTCTAGTTTTAATAAAGAGACAAAAATGCTTAAATCACTTGGGTTTTGTCAAGATTATGCAGTTAATAACATTGAAATGAAATAACTTTTTTTGGAAAAATAATCTATCACCAATTGATTCTGATCCAATCATTAAGACACAATCCCACAAAAAAAATTTAATCAAAATTCGTTCATTAATTTAATGGCGTGTGAAAATAAAATTAAATATCTTGAATATGTCCCAATATTCATGAAAATACTCACCTTTAGTTTTCCTAATATCAAAAATTTATTTTTTAATTGTGACTATTTGAGGAATATGATTTTTAAAAAAAATTATATATCAATTCATTCTAATTTCTATTCAATGTTGAATATGAATAGAAAAATATTTCTTTGGAAACTACAAAAGGAAAAAGAAAATCCTTATGTTTAATTTTATCTCTATCTATTCATTTTGATTTCATGTTAACACAAAGTTAACTAATTTATTAAAGGTGATTGTGTGGATAATCACTTAGAAGTCAATTGAATTTTAGAATTCGATGAATAAATCCCTATAGATGGTGAATAAAAGTACTACATAAGACATTGTTGACTTTATTTATAAGATTAATCCAATTACATAATAGTTTTATGATCAACCACTGTGATTTTAGTTTCAAAAATGTTTCTTCAAAGTGTGTTAGAAGAAGTAGTTAAAGTTTTGGGTTGATCTTATAAAGTTTCCTTACTTATAGGGTCAAGAATATAGTTTTAGTTAAAACAAACTTAATATATCTAGCACTATAAGGGTAGGTTCGGTCAATTTTAGGATCTAAAGGAGAAAAATTGGGGTTTGAACTTCTAAACATGAAAAAAAATTAAACCATTTTAGGAAAAATCCTTGGAAATAGTGTTGGTTGAAATAATAGGTCTATAATGGGAACCTTTTCAAAATTTTATCCCTAAGGAATGAAGTATAATAGTTATAGGGTTTTCTCTCGAGGAGGTTGTAGTTTAAGTTTCAAAACTATTAATTTTTTTTTCACTGTAACATCTCAAGTATTTATAGAATAATAATATTTAATATTTACTAATGTTTATGAATTAGATATATATTTTTACTTAAATGATATCTATGTTCTATAGCATAACCTACACCCAACAATGAGCTTCTCTAAAATCATACATTGTATACAAGAATGAGTTATACCAAAAAAATAATATGTTGCAATATAATTTTTTAAATGGTAGTTATCACCTAGATGTTGTATTAGAAGGAATCAACCGAACTAACTATATTATGTTTACACATGTTTATTAAAATTTTTTACTTTCTTATAAAAAAATTTAGTGGTTTAAAATGAGGATAAATAAAATTTTAAGAATTAAATACTCTAATATTTTTTAAAGGTAGTTTTTCAACCTTTCGATAGAGAAATATTTTTGAAATATAGTTTATGTCAATTTTATATGTTCCATTTGAAAAAATAAACTTTTTATTTGGAAGAGTGACATAAAAATTTACTTTGGTTGAATATTTTGTATTTTTCTAATAACATTCATTTTTTAATGAATAGGGAAAAATATTTCATTTTAATTCAAACCTGTCTTTTCATATAATTTATTTATATTGATAGATTATTATTTAACATGTTTTTAAGGTATAATTAGATTAAATTTTTATTATTTTATTAAATTTTATCCATTTTAAGTAATTTCACATTTAAATTTGATATAAACACATGTAAATCTTTTGAGGGTTTTTCCTTTTTAAAAACTTGTTTCCTCAATCCATCAACAGGATCAAATTTAAAATAATTTTATTAACTTTTGTGATTTGAATGTTAAAAAATGTACATACATGTTTTTAATTAGTATAAAAATGTGATCTAATTGGATTAAAATAATTTTTGGTGAATAACAACTTTTTTATTTTATTTACCACGATTAAAGGGTAAATCAGGTAAATAAGTGTTAAAATAATATTATAATAATAAAAAAATACCATAACACTTGTCCTAACTTTATTATATGAGTTATAGAGAACCAATAAAATACTTGGGATGAAATTGTGGCCTTTGGTAGCCTCTTTCATGTGATTAAGACGTTTATGACATTTAATTTAAAGTAAAGGCAAAAATATGATAAACATGTCTCTTCTTATTAATTTTTTTTTAATATGGGGTTATATAAGTGATATATTCAACTTTAAATAGTAATTAAAAAAATAAATATATTACCTATATCATGGTATTTTATTTATAATTTTTATACCATAAATTATTAAATTTAATTATGACACATTGATAATGCAACAATAGATTTATTAAAGGTAAAATCAAATAAATGATATTAATTATATTAAAATAAATATAATTTGAACTAATTGATGCCATAAAGAAAATTTATAGGTGAATATGACATATTATAAGTCTATTAAATTTATTTTTTAGAAGTTATATCTATGTGTTGATTTTATTTAAATACAATAAAATGAATAGTGTCGAAATTGATACTATTGATATTTTATAAAAATAATAAATTAATAGATTGTTTAAAAATAATGAAAGTATTTAAAAACTAAAAATTAACTATGATAAGGTCTAAATGCTCCTAAAGTATCCATTTATGGTAAATTTACCCTATATAAGTAAAATTTATAGCCTAGTAATATTTAAAATAGTTTTTTCATAATTAAAATTTAGAAAGAAAAATTAAGGGTAAACCGAAAAGATAAGGTTTAAAATAAAATAAATACATGTATAAATATTAATTTATGAGAGGATTTAAAACTATAATCATATTATATTTGAAATAAATTAGTTTTTGACCATTTTTAATTGAAATTAAATTTATATTAATTTAATACTTTTAATAATTCCAAGGGTGCCCCTATCCTCTCCAATAAAAAGGCACCCATTCCTCTCTATTATTCACACTTCAAAAGCCTTTTTTCAGCCAATATCTACCCAAAAACCTTCCTAGAATCCCTCCCCGCAATTTTGAAGCATTATTTTAGGTATAACACTCTCTTTAGAGGTGTTAAGGTGTTCTTCAAAGGCGATCAACCAAATAAGAGGTATCGTTTTGTTTAAGTATTTATATTTTATTTCTTCTTACACTTCCTTAAAATCTAATCCAACCATGATGAGATAATAATTACCATATACTCAATATAATTATATGTTATTATTTTAATATAATGACCTAAATCCATCTCCACTTCTATTAAATGGGAATGGAATTAATCCTTCGTGCGTACGTGTGAACTATCACCTCCACAAACCGGTCTAATTAATTTTCCATAAAATTATCTCAGGACAGGTTATAATAATGGAATTAATGTTCATATAGGATATTAATGACATATTAATAATTATAAGATAAAAATATGTCAATTATATTCTTACTTCCATGCGTATAAAAATGATAACGGCGGTCGTGCGTACATGTGAACTATCACCTCCACAAAGCGATGTGACTCATTTTTATTCATTATATCACTTGTATGATATATATAAGTATATTTAAATAATTAATATGATATTATCATTATTAAAAGATAAAAAATAATAATTAACTTACTTCCATAACGATCAATGAAAAATTGAAAACATTACTCATGTGTACGTACGACTTACTGTCTCCATGAATATAACATTGTTCATTTTTCATAACCACATTTCATGATTTGGTTTAAAGGTATAATTTATGTATAAAAATTATAATAATTTCATGAATATTACTCTAGTGATTATTGACTTATGACTACATGGACTAGTTACATCAAACCATGTTCATTTTCAACTCAAGTATTGAATATCGAAAAAACATCCGATATGAATTTAAATAATTATGTAATTTTTATAACATGGTAATAAGTAATATAAAAATAATAATAAATTGGAATTTTTTTCTAAATAAAGTATAAATTAACCTAATTTTATTATTCTTAATGAACAAGGAACATATGTGATGAATCAAGCTTAAAGTAAGGGACTTCGTGTCAATCTCTTTTTATTAAGGCATATTTTGATGTTATACACCAACATCATTTTATACGGTGTATAATTAAACCCTTTGAATTTTAATTCATTAAAAGGTTATTAAAAGGAATATTTTTATATGGAGTATTTTAATTTATTTACAAAATGACAAAAGGAACGTTTTTTAACGTTTGCGGCGACAACGACTTCTCCACTCCCGCAACTATTATTTGATATTTGGATTCATTTATAAGCCTTAATGTTTTTAAAAGGAAAAGAAATCAATTATTCAATTTTTAGGTGTTTTCGTGTTGAAAATGGTTTTGAAAGTGGATTGAATATTTCAATATCTTGAAATGATTTCTTGTGATTGAAAATGAAATTTTAAGAGTGAAATGTTGATAATTGTAGTATTTTATGTGTTATGATTATATAATGGTACTTGGAAATTTGATGGGTGGTTAAATGATAAAGAAAATATGGGTGGTTATGTGATAAGATAAATATGGGTGGTTCTATGATAATACATGTATGGGTGGTTAGGATATAACCTCCAATGCATTGGGTATGGAAGTCATCCATATGACTATTCCATTTATATGAGTGACATGTATGGAAGTCGACCACATGGTTATTCCATTTAAGTATGATTATGTCCCAAGTTAACTTTATATGTTATATGTTCTTTATATGAGTTTTATGGTAATCTTTTAATTATAAAAGGGTAAGAGACAAGCTTATATTAAATGAAGAGTATTTACTACTTCATAAAAGCTCGTGGGGCACAGGTGAGTTGGTTCAAGGCGGCTGCATCCTGACCCCGAGGTTCTGGGTTTGAGTCCTCGCAAGGAAACGTGCACTATATGCCAGATATCCTCTCATGGGCCCCTCTACCCCGTTGGAAACTGGCTTAAGCCCAAGGGTTGGGCACCTTGGGCCTCGCTGGGGACGTGCGGTGCGCAGGTGGGCGGGCCAGCCCAATACCTCATAACCCAACAACACATTTTTAAGTGCCTATTGAATTCTTCTGGATTGCCATGGGTGAGGAGTTTCGTCACAAGCAACGCGTGGTTTTTGAGTCATGGTATGAGTTCTGTTCTTCGTGCAAGAAACTGGGGCACAATTTAGAAGTTTGCAGACGCAGGGGTTTAAGACACCTGCACGCTGGGATTGTTCAGGCGACTCGGGCATCAGTTGGTCCCGCTGTTGGGAGTAGCAAGTTACCAAAGGTTAATTTCAAGGATGGGATTAGGGGAGTTGAAAGTACTGTGACTGATGGTCCTGTAGATGTATCGGTTAATCAAAAGTAGGAAGGGGTGTTTCCTCCTGAATCGAGTGTCACTAAAATCTCCAACAGGTTGAGACAGGAATTGACAGGGCCTCCAGAAGATACTGAGGTCGCAGGGGTTACATAGAATGGTGGTGCTCTACAAGTTGATAGGAATGATGGCTTGTCAAATAGGAATTCAGTGGCAGTGAGTGCTGGGGTTAATGCTATTCTGGTCCAGGATTTTGTTGCAAATCATCCACGGTTCATTGATCTGCAGGTTGGGGATGGTGGGATGAAGAATGATGATAAATGTGGATTTAGTGTTAGAGTTGAGTTGGTTACCAGCAGCAGGGTTGAGCGGGTTCAACCTGTGGCAGTGGAGAAAACAGGTCCTACAGTTCATGATGGCCCTGCTGTGGGGGCTTCAGAAGGATGTGCTGATAAAAGTTTCCAAAATAAGGATTATGGAGGGGTCCTCATTACAGTTCCTACAAGAAACTGCTTTCAGGGTTTGGAACAAGAGTATACAGAGGTGATTACCAATGCAGAGACTGGATCTCAGGAGGCTACCGCTGCAAATGAATAAATGAGGATGGTGCTGTATGAAGATAATGAAATAGTTGAACAACCGCATTTATTAGCATTAATTGATGCTAATGCTTAGTTTCAGCAGAATCAGTCAGCACCTTACCAAAATGTGGTTATCCCTGAGAAATGGGGGGATATTTCTGAGAGTGATAAATAAAATAATGGTGGATTGCCGAGGCCCTCATTTAGAAAAATTGTCCAGTGGGGGAAGGTGAAGGTTGTTGAGAACCAGGAGGCTAGGATTGCCTCACCACAAATTCATCCAAGGAAAGATTACTCCATTTTTCCAAAGCCAATGTATACTTGGTCATCTATAACAAAGGGATGAGGGGAAGGTCTAAATAAAGGTATGCAATCTCCTAATGCATTTATTTCTTTGGAGCGGTTGAATTTGAGGAGGAAGTATGCAAAAATCTTGAAGCATTATGAAGGCTCGGAATGAGAATCGGCCACTACGGAGGAATATTTCTATCATGGGTGTGGCGACGGGTATGGTTCTAATGGTTTTTAGTTGATGTTTTTGGGCGTCTGTTCTTGTGTACTCAACTTTTATTTTATTTTAATAAATGGTCAGAGGTTATCCTCTAACTGACTTTCTGGATATTTACTACTTCATAAAGGTGAAAAAAATTAATTTATGATAAAGTATTCATGGTTTACATGTTTTCAAAAGGATAACAATTTTACTTATTTGAGTATCCCTTAATTAGTTTTTTATGACAATCCCATGTTTTGAAATGTTTTCATAGTATTTAAAGAATAATAGATTCAAGGATGGGATCAAGGAAAAGTTATCAATTTTCAGAATGAAATGAAACATATTTCTTTTAAAACTTTTTTTTTCTATGAAAAAATTTGATAGTGAGTAGATGTGTCTACTTTGTAATATTTAAGTTGTTATGTATGATTTATGGCTCAATTCTATAAATATATAAACTTGAAAAGATCATCAATGTGGAATAAAGTCAAATCATTTACTTAACTCAAGATTAAGTAATGTTTAAGGATGGAGACTTATATTCACATTTTTGAAAAGTTTATATTAAAGTGTAGATATGATGTTTTTAATAAAAATTAAAATAAATTAAAAAAAATTAATTTGAAAATGAAAGAAAAAAATGTGTTTTTGGATGTAATAAAATTTTATTGAAAAGAAGAGTGAAATCATATTTTAAGAGAAGTAGAAGTGGACAAGAATTGAAACTTTAAAAATACCTTTTTCTATGTCTAAAGATATTATATAATTTAATTTCTCAATTTAAACCTTAAGACATCAAGGTGAATGCATAATTATACTTAAATATCTTACCAAGACCTCAATATGATTTTTGTTCCTCCTATAGAATTTATTTAACTACTCAAAGACCTCAAAGTAACTAAACCTAATTGAAATCACTATGATCAAAGGGAATAACTCACCTAATAAATTTAAATAGTGAAATAAATTATTTTAATTCATATAGAAAATAATTGAAAATATATTATAGGAAAGTGAATTCAAGAAAGAAAATGACCCTCTTTATTCAAAAAAATCATTAAAAAAAACAAAATGATATATTGAAGTTAACATACTTATAATTTAATGGTCCTCAGGTATCCACTACCACAACTTATTGGGACTTTAGAATAACATGGATATATAATCTATTATATCATCCCCCCAATCTATCTATCTCTCTATCTCTCTCACTCTTATGCGGCTACCAAAAATTATAGTAGTACCATACAAACTCTCCCAAATGATTTTTTTCTAGCCTCTTGTGTTTATACATGAACTCCCTATATCATTCATGAAAATAGAGGTAAAAATATTTAAAATGGTTAAATCATACAAATACCATATGGGGAATCTCTATGTTCCTGAAACAGTTATCTTTACTTTTATTTTCTAGGTGGTAGAAACAAATTTTTACTCCTATTCACATGAATGAGTGTGTGGGTAGAAGTGAATATTCTTGTGCACTAATATTCTAATCTCCTTTAAATATACTTTAATTATTCCATTATATTATACCTCTATATCTCCCATTTAAATGAAATCATGTGGGAGATATTTTTGTTATATGAAATTCTTACAAAAACAATTCCTAATTCTTGAAATTTCTTAAAGTAGACCCAAGTGAGAAGTTCATCAAAATTTTAAGAATTTGATCATTTCATATGAATTTGGATAAAAAATGTATTACTTCTCAAAAACATTTTAATCACACAATACTTTATTTCATATGACTTTTATAAAAGATGTATGAATTTATAAATTTTTAATGAATTCCAGATGAAAAATGTATTACTTATCAAAACGCAAGTCTTTTTTCGAAAAAATTAATAATTTGTAGATTCTATAGGATTTTAAGTTGATTTTCTAAAGACTTTGTTAAAAAATAAAGCCTTTGATTCTTTGAAATAATTCAAATACATATGTCTTCTGAAAAAAAAACTAAGACTTCATTTTTAACATCCCGGTTCTAGGTGCTTCCCAGAGGTGCCCCGTACCCAATTTGTCACATGACCTCAAGAACATTTCCCCGAATTCCAGAGGCTACCGACTAGTAGTGAGGGCCTTGGGTGCAATAGTAGAGAAACTATTCCCTCACTGGCAGAGTAACACAGTGAAAATAAACAGATAATAGTAGCAGAAGCAGTAATAATATCATGCAACAGTAAATAGTGTAAGATTTAAAGTAGATAAAAAATGGAGAACATATATAAATGATGCATGTAACATATGTCTAGGAATGTATCCAAACAAGTCACAATGGTGGAATATAGTAAAAAACCTAATTACAAAGAAGAAAATGTAAATAAATCTAGCAACATCGCAAGCCTCAGCTTGGTCTCATTCTCTCCAGCTCCATAGCAATAAAGTACCTGAAGTGGAAGGGTGATTTCTCTTATTTATACTTGCAATAATATAATCTGTTTGCGCACAAAAGAATGACCCAAATAGGGTGTGAGATGAATCCCAGAAGGAAAATACCCAATGATCTGTGCCTAACTGTTAGTGAATATATATGACATGCAATATGCTAAAAGAATTAATAAATAAGAAATTACTCAAAATTAAAAATCCTACAGTTTCAACTATATTCATTTAAATTTATAAAATTAATCAACCAAACAAACACAAGCAACCATCTGGGATGTTTTCATAGTCTAATCCCTCTGGTTCTTCTTAACAAAGACTCTCTGAGGAAGCACTCACCGTCAATTCCTCCTGTGGTCTCGTAACGGTAAACTACACACACTCTGGGGAAGCACTCAACATCCAATTATCCTCGTGGTCTCACAAAGTGGAACTATAGACACTCTGAGGGAGAACGCACGTCCACCCCCCTATGGTCTCGCAATGTGAAAATTATAACACACTTTGGGAAAGCCCTCAACATCCATTTCCCCTATGGTCTAACTACACTAGGTTCCCACAGCCTTGTGTAAGTAAATCGTGCACAAAAATATCTATAAGACACAGTAAATCACGATATACTACTTGGATAAACAACTAAAAATCATATCCTAGAAAATCAGATAATACCACTCCATCCTAACAACACTAGGAATGGAAAACAAAGCAGCCTAACAGGCAGTTCTGGACCCAACAACCAAAACAATAAAACATGGAAAAACACATCAATAACACAACAAATAAACCCTATTCACAATCCAATATCCCTACTCAAGAAAACAAAGAATATAAGGCATTAATAGGGTTAAATTCCCTAAACATGGAATACCCTAAACTAGGGTATTAAGAACTTTTTTCACATATAACTCATGAAAATTTATGGAAAGGCACAAACTGCCTACCTCGACGTTGTATGATTGATATAGTTGAATCCCAACCTTTTATTTGACCTATAATTCCATAAATTTACAAAAACATCTAAAATTATCAACCACAGATATATCACGAAGGAGAAAAAATCTAGAGATGAAGCTCTAGCAGAAGGCATAACTTACTATGGTGATTCCAAAGCAATCGACGACGGTTGATTCGGAGTACGGATGATGGGTCGGGGGCTTGGATAAGAATCTTCTTTCCCAATCGCTCCTGAACAAGATGACATTTGAAGAAGGGTGTTCTATAAATGAGACATGATCTAGGTCCAATTTAAAAAATAAAAAGAAAAGTACACAACGTGTTCATTTAATGTACACGCCGTGTACATGCCTTAACCAACCTCTGCTTTAGGAGGTCTCCAAGTCACCCCACACAACCATGTACCCGGCCGTTAGATGGCCAGTACACAGCTACCCGCGACCACTAGGTACATGACGTGTACTCCTTAAATTTACAAAAACTCCTCTTTTCTTAAAAATAGTAGAAATTAATATCCATACCTAAAAAATAAGATTCAAGTTCTTAAATCATTCTAGAATATATTTCTTCAAAAATATATGAATTTTAAAACATTACAGAAAATAGAATAAAAATCCAAAATACACCATAATATCAAAAGCCTTATCTTGTTAAATTATATAAAAAAACTAATAAAAACACTTAAAATACAATGAATTCATCCATATTTACAATTTAATTCAAACCTCACCAAAAGTATGAAAATGGTATAATTCTTTTAAAAATTTCAAAATGGTTGGGATGAAATCATTGAAATTTAAAGAAAAGGTGATGAAAATATTTTCTATTTCATATGATTTTATAATATACCCAACAAATATCTAGGTGGTTATTATATGGATCCCATCAAATAATATTTTTGAAGTGTTGAGTTTCTTAGTCTTTGATGCTTATTTTAGAATGTTGATACCTAGATTTTCTCCAATTATGACTCTATTATTATCTTTGACTAAAAATGATATTGTTTTTTTTCTATGAGGAAGTAGTGTTAGGATGCTTCTAAATGTTTGGATGGTATGTTTATGAATTATTTAGTTCTTTTATTACACATATAGGTTATTATTTATATTGTATATTGTGATGAATGTAATTAGATATTTGGATGTGTCTTGATGTAGTGGAGGGAAAGAATTGCATATAGGTTTAGATGGTTATGTCCCCATGAATGTAACCTCACTGCTAATGAGGGAAGGGGGGCCCTGGAAATCGTTTTGGAAACTCAATGTCCCCCCAAAAATTTTCCACTTTTGGTGGCAGGTATGCAATGGAACCCTCCCTACCATGAGCCTTCTTTCCTTCCAACATATTTCCAGTGACACGTTCTGCCCCTTCTTCCCAAACATTCCAGAATCTCCCTTTCACGCTATCATCCAATTCCCAGGGGAAAAGGAGATTTGGAGGAAAAAAATATCTTCAACAAACTCCTCACTGATCATGGGCCCCGACCTCCCCTCTCTCTTGATGCGATGGTGCTCCTTCTTCTCGTCAGCTGATGTGGGCTCTCTTTGTATCATGTCCTGGATCATTTGGGTCCACCACAATGATTCCATTTTAACCATGTTAACAAACCTCATGATTTTTGGATTGAACAGGCCTCTTCCTGGTTTGAGGTATGGCAACACCACAATGGACATCATACTCCCTCTGAAATCCCCTCTTTTTCCTCCCTTTGGAGCCCGCCCCTGGATGAGATTCTCAAGATTAATGTGGATGTGGCTCTCCCCAAGGATGGTCCTGTTGCCCTTGGACTGCTGGCTCGTAACCATCTTGGTCAAATCATTGCAGCCAAACATGAGTCACATCACGTATTTTGGGAACCGGTGGTTGCCGAGGCTGCCTTCATCCTCACCGGAATGATGCTCGCTGTTGACCGTGGATGGGACAAAATTATCATTGAATCAGAATGCCTCACCATTATCAATTCCATAAACCTCAATGACGATGGCAGACTCTAGTCCTTTGGGTCCCTCACCAGGAAAATACTGTCCATCCAGCACTGCTTTTCTTACTACACCTTCTCCTTTACCAAAAGGGAAGGGAACAAGGCTTCCCATCAATTGGCGGTAGCTGGTCCCTTTGATGTCAACTAGCTCTGGCTGGACCATTTTCCTTCATGTCTTCATTCCTGTACGTCAGCTGACTTTCATCATTAATGAACCCACATTTTATTAAAAAAAAGTGTTTGAATTTATATAAGACAAGATATTTATTGATTTTCCATTATTATGTATTTGAGGTCACATATACATCTGAAAGCGTAATTTATCATCCCACCCCAAGTTCCATTGAATGGTGCCCCGAGATAGTGGGCCAAAAGACCTCAAGCGCACCTCTACAAATTCCAGATGCCACTGATAATAAGTGAAGTCCATGGGTGTGTTCATAGGGAGACTATTCCCTCATAGATTAGATTATTCAAAGAATTAAAAAATAGATAATAAATAGAATAAGCATAACTATAACAGTCAACAACATAAGATAATGTAAATAAACCATGAAATATTAATAAATAACCAGAAAAATAAGAATTAAAATAATAGATACAAAATGATGATCATGATGTCAAATGTCTATAACAAATATGAGTATGAGGAGTGAGGGATACAAGAATATAATCTATGATGGAAAAAATAAAAAAAGGAAAAAACTACCACTATAAATATATCAAGTATATGCTCAGTACTTTTCCCCATGATCTATCCGAAAGTTTTAAATCAATAAATCATCAGAATCAATATGCTTCCTCTAATCTATACCAGCGATCATAAAATCTACTCGGGGTACCAAATGGTGCTTGAGTAGGGTGTGAGATAAAATCATAGTAGGATAAAACCCAAGGTCTCTCAGATGATCCATTTAATGCAATAAATAAACAAAAGTGTCTCATAAAAAATAAATGTAGGGAAATAAAAAATTTAAATAATAATCACCTTGGTCCAAGTTCCTAAATTGAAACCCGATTGATGCCACCTGCTATGGCCTAAGCCCAGTGTTTGAAAGAGGTGCCTCTAAAAGTCAAAATACATATACATGGTCCAATGTAAATATGGAAACTAAGGTAGGAAAACCCCAACTTTTTTCTTTTGCTTGGAGGCCACAATTTCATCTCATCATATAAGCGGGTTCAAATATGAACAAGAAGCAACACATATATCACAATAAAGTATTCAATCAATCCGTTAAATCCAAAGGTGGAGCCCTAATCCCATTTAAGGAAATGCATACAACATCCCAGGGGTCTCTACTAGAACATATGATATAGATAATTTCATCAAGTCTATCCAAGAAACCCATATGACATTCCTTCTATCACTCATTGCATGGTAACTCTGAGTCCATACTAAGTATCTCATATAGGGGACTGGGTGTCACCCGAGGCATGACGTAGCCATATTTTCAACGGGTCCATCCTTGATTTCTCCCTTAAAAACTGAACTAACTCAATAGTTTGAAAAAAATTCACTCAACAAGCCCTTAAATGGAAAGCTAATTCATTGGTATTGGCGCATCAAGTAGATTTGAGAAAGCATGGTGATTCCATCCATGGAATCCTTAAATTGGGACCCATGTTATCTCCTGACCTATAGTAGGTGAGCCATAGTAACCAAGGTACATCACAATAAAATGAATCCATATATAATTACATGCCTTTCAATAAAACATCTCAATATCACATGCTCACCAAACTAACCAATGATACAATTAAAGCCGAAAAAATATGGAAAAATTTATATGGAAAATGAACAAGGCATAACAAATATGTAATAACATATCATTAATGACATCCTAATATATCAATCTAAAAACCTTGACCAAGATTAACATTCAATCCAAGACATTGAATTATGGCACAAGTGACACATTCATGGCATTATACAATAAGAAAAAATATAAGTCACATGGAATAACATATGGCATGAAGCATAGATATTCAATAAACATACATAAGTAATTTAAATATAAATCACGTGACTTATATGATGAAGCGTCGATCATAATAATTTTATCATAAGGTGAGATTCATGAATCTCAAGGGACAATATCATAGACAACCATTTATCATAATTAAAATTATAATTTAAAAAATTTAATAAAAATGAAACTCACACATACATAGTGGTCTATAACTCAAGGCATCGGGAAATTGTCCATTTAAGGTGGAACACAAAAGGGGTGTCCAATAAAAAAATATAACAACCCATGGATGGGTTTCACTACATGTTAGGGTCACAAAGGAACTAGAAAAATATTTTAATTAATTTATTAAATAAGAACAAAGAATCTCCAGAAGGGTCTGGTGAGCAGTATAATAGGGAATCATTTAAAAAGTGGTGAAATGAATGGGAAATACATTGACCACCTAACCTGACATAGTAGCTCTCCAACCACCCATTATCAAGGCTTTATTACACCCAGAATGGAATAAATCAATAGATTTGTCAAACACCATAAAAATAGAGTAAAATACATCATGCCAGAATATCGTAATAGATGGAAGAGGAACCTTAAAATAGATTAGAGAGGAAGACAGAACTTGCTGATATGGATTTAATGCTTCTGATGATGAGTGACTCAGACACTAGATAAAGGAGGTATATCAAACCCTATGAATGAGGGGAAGCAGGAGCTTACACACCAAGGGGGAGGAAAAGTCCCATTGGAAGGGAATAGGTAAAAGGAAAGAAGGATTAAAACATTTCATTAAAGAAAAAATGGGTATTTCACCCATAAAACAAACTACACATGGTTTGGCCATTCACTAGTATAAGGGGAACCTCACATAGTTATGCATTCAATTTGTCTAACAATGTGAAAACCATGAAAAAAACAATGTTTAAAATTTGTAGATGGGTCACATGGCCATGCGCCTTGGGTTGTACAGTTTTAGAAAAACCATATGGCCTTTTAGGCCTCACTATTTACAGCCTCACAGTTAAGGGAAACCATGTAATTTGGGCTGTATGGTTTTTTAAAATTGTGTGGCCCAATGTCCCTTTTAGATTTTTGGGGATTTGGGCCCCGAATGAGTCCCAGACACACCTAAACCCTCCTTAAATCCCTTAGGAAACTTTATTAATGTTGTTTCAAGGAATTTAAGCAAACAATTAATGTTCTTTACCATTGAGAATAGTCTGGATGTTACAAGTAATGTGGTTGTTGATTTTGTTAGTAAAAATTCATATGTTGATGTTGGTCACCAAGTGAATTAGGAATGAAATGTGATAGATTTATTGATATAATTGTATTTTCATTTTAATAGATTTATGGGAGAAAAAGTATTTATCAGATGATAATGATAAGTTATTTGGTGTATTAGTTTAGGAGTCTTACATAAGAGACCTTGAGATGGAGTTTTATAGAGATCAGATTGTTTATGGTAGTTCTTTTGATGGTTGGTATAAAGATGAATAACATTGGTTACTGTTAAACCTATGTCCTTTTATTCCTTCATATATATGAGTGAGAATTTTATATTTGTTTCATAGTTTATTTATAATGGTAATTCTAGGTGTCATGAAGTTTTATCATTCTTATAAGAATTATTTTTTGGTGGAATTGAATGAAGAGGGTGATGGATGGATTCGTGTATCAATGTTTAGTTTACTAGTAGGAATATGTTGGGCATCTAGTTTTGATGGGTTTTTTTCACCCCTTGGAGATTTTTTAGTGTAAGAGAGGGGGAATGTGTATGGATTTTGTTAGGGTATTAATGTTAGAAATATTCATAAAATTAAAACCATGATATGGTTATATAAATTACATCATGGGGGTGTAAATCACATCATGGTTTGTTCGGGTGTAAACCAATTCATTTTGAATATCACTACATCATGGTTTAGTGCATGGTCATTCATTTGTTATGAGATACTTCTTAGATTTTATGATTTTTTCTACTTAATCTACCAAGTTTGTTTAGATCATCATGTGATGATTATTTGAGGAATTTGAATGTATAAATTAATTTTTTAAAAGTTAAATAACTTTTCATAATGATAATTCAAGAGTTATAAAGTGCTATAACTCAAAAAATGTTTTCATTTAATTGGATAAATATTTTAGAAACTTCTAAGATCCTTGTAGATATATATAAAAGATCTCATGGTTTTTGTGTTAAATGTGTGATGGATGTGAGACTGTGATTTGATCATTGAAATTATTCAAACTCAAATCTCTCCCTCCCTCTCTATCTAACTTAAAGGTTATTGTCTCCTTCCTATTAATTGGGAGATTCATTTATCCCATAGATACCCTAAGAATAAGGATTCCACTAGAAACATATCAGGGATCTTTATTAATCTCATGTAGAATAGATTAGATAGATTGATTCATTAGACAAAAGATACATTCTCTTAATTTATTTTATTTAACTCAAACAAATGAATTAATATTATAAAAAAAAGTTTTGGATAATAGGTTTCACTATATTTGGACAAGGTTTGTCCCCTAAAAAAACAATTAGTGATATTAGTTCATATTCTATTATATTTTTATTGATGTTTTTGATAGATAAAGAAACTGGAAAAAATTATTTTTCCATAACCACAACATGTTTTTAAAGAACGATCATAGTTCATGAAGTTTTTCATAATCACAACATATTTTAGGAATAAAATTCTTGTGGTTTTATAAAATTTATAAAACCATGTCATGTTATTTAAAAAAATAGGCATGAAAATGTTTCATTAAAGTATATCCTCAAAAAATAATAATATTATGCTATGGTTTACTGTAAAAAAGATAATGGTTAGTATTAAAATATGTTTTTAATATGAAAACCATGATATAGAAAAGGAAAATGATGTCATGGTTTTATGTGTAATACATTTTAAGCCTCTATATAATGTTTTTTATCCTATAGAAACCTCTAACTGTTCTCCTTGGGAAGCATTTTCATATGGGAGAAACAACATAGTGGTTTTTTTAAAAATGATCATGATTTTTATATTTTAATAAAAATTGATTTGGTTAAAAGTATAAAAAAACCATTGTTAGTGAAATATAAAAGGGCCCACACCAAGTCTAATGAGGCTTCAATCTATTCCAAAAAACATTTTAGTGGAAATTATCTATGTTTAAAGTTGTATTTACATGGTTTATTAATTTAAAAAGTGTTAATAAATCCAAATAAGGAAAAATATAAAAAATTATTTATATTATAATATTAAATGTTCATATTTAAGAAAATGTTTTTCAATTAATATTTTCCTCGAACTCTCAATTTTAAGATAGAGAGGTAGTTACTTGTACTAAATAAAAAGGAAGAGGAATATACTATAATGTATGAGGAAAAAATTACAAGTCTTTCATGATATGCCTCCGTCTTTTTCATTAACAATGAAAGTAAGGTAGATCACTTCTTTAGTGGATTAAAGTCAAGTCTACAAAAAATCATGGTGATTTTAGACTTTGAAAACTATGAGGATATTCTATGATTCTCCCTAATGGTAGATATGGATATTGGTGAATCTTAGTGGTCTCATGGTATTAGAGATAAAAATTTGAAAATGGAGTTTAATATGGGAGTATTAACAGATAAATCTAATGAAGGAATGGAAATCCAAAATACAACATGTAAAATGTGTGAGAAGAAGCATCTAGGGAACTATCTAAAGTGAACCAGGAGAATATTCAAATGTGGAAGAGAGGGGCATAAATATAATTATTTCCAAAGGGATTTGAAGAATCCCATTAGTATAGAATAAGAATAGAAGTTTCAGATCAATAATCAACCTATAGTGTAGTGTTTCAACTGCAAGGAACATGTGCATTATACAATCCAATTCCCTAAGACAGGGGTTGTCAGAGACAACCAACAACAAAAACCTTCAAGGCATCATAGAAGATCACATTCTATAACTACTACTAAGGTGGATCCTAAAAATTATGTGGTGATAGTTACTCTAGTTATTCATTCAATAATAGTGAATATACAATTTGATACCGGATTAATGAATTCATTAATATCTTGTAAGTCTCGTAAAACTATTCAAATACCACCTATAAATATAAAGGTTGAGTTATCTAAAAGAATAGTGAATTGGGAAATTATTTCATCTAAATTATATAACTACTCCCTGGTTAATTCTTGTGGACTGAACCTCCCATCAAAAATTTATTACATCCTTTGGTGGAGTTTGATTTTATTATGGTCATGGATTGACTATCTTTATACAATGGAAACATCAACTGTTAGGAAAGATAGATCACTCTTCACATCCCAAGGCATCCCCCAATTCTATAAAATTGTAAGTAGGAGGATGAATTTAATTTAGAATCATCATCTCAATTGTGGATATTATTTCCTTATGAGAAATCATATTTAGGTTAAATTATTGATACAAAGGAGAAAATCATGCTTAGTGATATGCCCATTGTGAGGCACTACACTGATGTATTACCTACAAAATTATCTAGACTTATGAATGAGAGGTTTAGTTACTAATTTATCTTATAACTTTATTTATGCCTATATCATAGACTCCTTATAGGATGAAAACTATTGATTTTGATGTACCGAATAAGTAGTTACAAGAAAATATTGAGAAAGGATTTATATGACCGAGTGATTCACTATGGGGTGGCTAGTCCTCTTCATCAAGAAGAATGATGAATCAATTCTCCTATACATTTATTATCATGAGATCAAGAAAAAATGATAAAGAAATAGTGTCCCATACCACAGATATATGACTTATTCAATCAAATTCATGGGGTTAAGTATTTCTCTAAGTTGAACCTTCAGTTGGGATGTCACCAATTAAAGGTGAAGAAGGAAGATATTCCCAAGAATTTCTTTTGAGAAAGGTATGGACACTATGATTTCATAGGGACTCCCTTAGGACTCACTATTTCTCTATAAATATTCATGGATTTAATGAATAGATTCTTTATAGATAATCTCAACAATTTTTTGGTGGCCATTATAGATAATATATCAATACACATCAAGAGAAAAGAGCATGATGTGAATTTGAATATTTTGATGAAGACCTTGTGAGGGGAGAAAGAATATGAAAATTATAATAAATATGAGTTCTATTTATAGTATGTAGCATTATTGGGACATGTTATCACCAAAAAGAGGATATTTGTGTACCCTTCTAAGATAAAGGTAATTGAGGAGTGTCCCAAACCAGTATTTGTAATGGTTGTTCGTAGTTTCATTGGTCCAGTTGAGTATTACTGATTATTTTTGAGGAACTTATTATGATATTCAAACCCAATAACTAAGATAACTTAGAAGGTAGTAACATTTTTCTTTCTAGTGAATGCAAAGACTACTTCAAAGTGTTGACAAGGAGGCTTATCACTACACCAGTATTGACACTATCGAAAAGTTGGGAACTCTTTATGGTATACATTGTTGCTTTAAAAATGGATTAGGTTATTTACTGATGTAAAATTACAATTTAACACCCTATGCCTCAAGGCAACTGATTTTTCATGAGAAAAAATGTCCCACAAATGATCTAGAGTTAGGAGCTGTGATCTTCATGTTGAAAATCTGGCAGCATTATCACTATGGGGAGAATTGTGAGATATATACTGATTACAAGAGCCTCAAATATATATTCACATTGAAGGAGATTAATATGCACTTGTGAATATGGTTAGATCTCATCAAGGATTATTACTACTCATTTCACTACCATCCTGGTAAAGAAAATACAGTTGATGATGCACTATATAGAATGAAACTTATAACTTTATCAATTATGAGAATTGAGAAGGATCCAATATTTTTAGACTTATAAAAGATATAAATTGGAATCATAAGTTATGGAAAATAAAAATTTCTTTATAAAATGATTTCTCAACCATCCCTTATAGAGAAGATAAAGGATTATCAGTGAAATGATGTAGAAATTCTGAAAAAGGTGGGAGAAACCCAAAATGGGAAATCCTTAGAGTTAAAAATTGATGAGGAAGGAGTCATAAGATTTGGGTCATGAATATATATACCATTAAGCCATGAGAAAAAGTTGGAGATATTAAATGATGTGAATAGATCGACCATCACTATTCACCTAGGGAGTATAAAGATGTATCAGGATCTTCAAGATCACTATTGGCTAGAAAATATAAAGAAGGAGATTGCTGAATATGTATCAATTTTTTCGATATGTCAGTAAGTGAAGGCTGAAATAGAAAATCCCAAGGGAATGATGAAGCCATTACCTACACCTATATAAAAATTAGAAAATATCAGCATGGACTTCGTCACTAGACTTCCATATAAATCAAGATAATCAAATGTTGTATGGGTTGTTGTGGATTGTCTCATTATAGCAGTTGAATATTTTTCAATTAAAGAGGACATATCTATCAATTTCACAAGTATACATCAAAGAAGTGGTGAGATTACATGGAGAAGCATTGTCGATTGTATCCAATCAAGATATGATATTTACCTCCATGTTTTGAAAAAGTCTAAAAAATTATCTAAACACTGATCTAAACATATGTATATCTTATCACCCTTAAACCGATGGCTAGTTTGACCAGAATATTCAGACACTATAAGACATGTTGAGAGCATGCTCAATGAACATAAAAGGTGTATGGGATTAACATATTCCACTGATTGAGTTCTCATACAATAATAGTTTCCACTCAATCATCAAAATGGAACCATATGAATCCCTTTATGGTAAGAGATGTAGAACACATGCATACTGGGATGAAGTTGGAGAATGCAAGATTCTAGGACTTGAAATGTTTGAGGAAATTTTAGAAAAGGTAAAGAACATTAAACATACCACAAGGGATTCCCAATGCTGATAGAAGATATATACATACAATCATCGACATGAATTATAATTTTATGTTTGAGATAAGGTATTTCTCAGCATATCTTCATGGAAAGAGAGTCATGAGATTTGGGAGGAAGGGAAAACTATGTCTTGGGTTCATCACCTACTTTGAGATTCTGTATCACATTAGATAATTAACATATCGACTATCACATCCAAAACCATGTCCCAAATACATGATGTAATCCATGTGTCCCTCTTGAAAAGTAGTCGATGAATATTTTGGACCATAGAGACAGCGTTATACATAACTAGACCACTCACCTAGTCAAGTCACTATGGAGAAACCATAAGTTTTAAGAGATAACATGGGAACCAGAGGAAGTGATCAATGAGAAATACACTCACATGTTCTCACCATAGAATGTAAAAAAATTGAGGGAAAAGTTTCATAAGGGGAGAAGAATGTAACAACCCATAATTTTATCAATGGAATTTTACTTCTTATGTCATAAAACTCATACATAACATAGAGAAACCAATAAAAACATTATTCTCATAAATGAATAATGGTGCATTAGTCAGAAAATGCACCAATAAGAATTAAAAATATTTCAACATAAAAATAAATAGAAAATAAGATAATAATAATGAGAAAATTTGGATATACTTGATTCACTAGAATGAATTCACTCATGAACAAATCTGTATAAATAAAACATAATGTTAATAATATGATATTTATTTTGAAAATAAAAAAATATAACCTTTTGAGAAAGTTGAATTGAATGAAGAGAGAATGAAATAAGTGATGTTTATATAAATTTAAGAACCTATATAACCATTATAAATATGACTATTATAATATTAATATGACTGTTAGGAATTGTAATCTGGACATTAGAACAATAACCTCAACTATGAAAGTATAAAATAAAAGCCAAATGTTTATATAAAATATTATAATTAATATAATATTTTAAAAGAAATTATATTTTCATAAAATTGATTCATAAATTAATATTATGTTGAATTATTACTATAAGATAATTTTATGTGACCTTAATTAATTTTTCAAAGGGTTAAAAAATAGATTATAATACTAAAATCATTTTTTTTCAAATAAATGATGATTTTAATTAAAAATTAATTTTATCATATTTAGAAAATTATTTTCATAAATTGGATTAAATTTTGAAATCTACACATCAAAAAGTGGTTAGGGTGAATTTTTGGGATTTTTCTAAAATAGTTTATTTTTTTTTGTGAATAGTGAAATAAAGTAGTTTATAGTATTTAACATTATAAAACAAATATATTATTTTTTAGTCATTGATGATGTAATAACCTATTTTTTAGAAATATACTTAACCATTTAATGTATTTATTCATTTTAATCAACATTATTGATATTCTTGAGCCAAAATAATAATCTAATGAATATAATAATAAAAAACACCCATCTCCCCCTATAAATACCCCCCTACCACCACTTATCCTCACACCTTTTAAGAATTTTCCCTGTCAATATTATTCCAAATTAACTTCCAAATAATATTCCCCACATCCAAGAGCTTCAAGTCTTAAAAATGACTAATTATATGTTTCTTAAGGGGTCTTTCAAGGAGGTGATATTCAAGAGGCAAATTTCTCTAAACATCACTTTTAATTTCATTTCTTCTTCTACATTCTCTTAAACTCATTAATCTATAAAATCATAACAACTAACGTATCATTAATATACTAGAATTATATATTTATGATTTAATATCTTCTTTCCACCTATTTTCTCATCCCCTCATATTAAAAAAATGAAAGAGTTTTTAACCGCTATAAACCCTCTCCGTGTATAATGTTTTTTATTATCACCTACAAGGAAAGTCATAAAATAATAATTATGGTTAAAATTTATTTTAATATCTATATAATAACTTATTTTATGTTCAATAACTAATATATAAACAAAATATTCAATAAAATAGAACTAGTTCATGATGGTCGGAAAAACCGCCAAAAATAAACTGAACAATTATAATTAATGTTTTATAAAATGAATCATAATCATACCAAAAAACAAATTATATATGGGAAAATTTATACTTGTTTATGTGCATGAATACTATATAATTTCATTTATGTATAATTATTACCATTTTAAATGAACTTTCATAATTTTACTCAAGCAAACCGACCCTGAAACCATGAAATAAACCCTCATAGAACAATGAAATTGAACATTATAAGTCCTTAAAATGGTGAAAAAGAAACTTAATAATATTTTAAAAAATAAAATACTTTGATAATAAGTTCTTAATTAAGTATTTAATTAATATAATTTTATTATTTAGTATATTAAGTGCAAGTTCAGAATGTATTTGGACATAATGTAAGGGATCTTTTGAAACCTCCATATTTCCTTTATATTATGTTTTCTCTCTATCTGCCTTAATTTATCACTTCATTATTCTTATATAGTTCTTATATATTCTGTATATATGTCTCAAACAAATATTCCATGTTTATATAGTCTTTATTTTATTGGTATATGAATGTATTAATGTTTCTAATCTTAATACCTTTCGAAAAGTTGATTAAAGGGAACTTCTCTATTTTCATTATATCATTTAAAGAACCACTGAATTAAATGTTTTAAAACATAAATGATATATAAAAATACTCTTATTATTTGGGAAATTGTTTTTAGATCACTTCTATATTTATGTAAATTATTATTCTCTTACCCCTTTTAAATATTTTTTACCTTCTCTTTTAATACCTCTCTTAAGCCGCACATTTCCAAGGTTACATAACCCTTCTTTTTTACATCTTATCACATTATTTGAACAAAATTTATCTTTATATATGATTATATTCCCTTTATTAATGTTCAATTATTATTTAAATACCACAATTCATGGATAAAATTATGACACTCCCTTTGGTTTTGCCTTATTATGTGATTACGATACCCATTTCATTCTATAGATAACTCTTATGTATGTTACTTGTGTTTGATTTATTATTGTGGATCACTTATTCATGAACCTATTATGATTGATTCAACTATATTTTTATAAAATTTATTGAGTAATTTTTTGTCTCATGAGACCTTATGTATGAGATTATGGAGTAAACCTAATCTATTTGGGGACTTTGTCCACCATGTGATATAGTATTGGAAGTTATCCTTGACTCATGTTTATATAATGTTATATGTCACTTCAAATTTCCTATCTTTCTATGATCATATGATTCGATGTTCTATATGTTATGCTTCTATATGTTTATTTATTTGACAAAATTTTTATGTTATCATGTTATTCCTTCTAACTCACGTGTTATGTCTCAATCCCATGTTTATTCCCTTATTGAGATTTTTAGATCATCCCTTTTGTCTAGGTATTTTTCCCAGGTTCTTTTATATATTTGTAGGAGATTAAAGGGAGTTAAAGATCATTTTGAAGACTAATAAAATTATTGTTTTATTATGTACCTAGTATTCCAAAGACACCATACTTTTCAATAATTGGTTAGTATTTTCTGGATAATTATGATTAAAACCATGTAATAATATGTGTAAAAGTCTTGGGTAACTATACTAAAAGTACTAAAACTGGTATAGATCTGAAAGAGTATTTCTTATGGTATCACATGAATGGGGATATTGCGGTGTATATATCTTGATACATGATATATCATTTAATTAAGGATGAGTGATAGGATTCTAATGGGATGGTAAAACCATTAACCATACTAGAATGGAAATGTGGAAACATCACAATGGATTTCATCATTGGACTCCCTAAAACATCTAATGGGTATGATTTCATTTGGGTTGTAGTCAATCAACTTAAAAAATCATCTGATTTAATTGTAATCAGTGGATATTTATCTATTTATCATCATTGAATTATAAATAAAAATTTTATTATAAGGTATCATGTAGTTCCACATTATATTATATCTAATTAGGATCTGAGGTTTAATGAGATATTATAGAGATGTATTCAGTAGTAATTGAATGCATGATTGTGATTTAAAACCACATATCATCTTTAGATAGATGTTCAATATGATATGACCCTTAAAACCCTATATTATATGATGAGATCCTATCCTATGGATTTTAAAGGTGGGTTTTATCAACAACTTTCTTTTTTAAAGTTTTATTATAACTATATCATTCACTTAATAATTTTAATGGATCCATAAGAAACTATATTTTTTCAGGACTTCATTTTTGATTATAAATTTTATTTTTTTTGATTTTGGATGCTTGTAAAGGGGTAAAATGGTATTTTTCTCAAGAATATGATCTCATATAATTTTTATGAGCACTCTGTTGGTCCCATAATAGGGTGTTTACCATTGGATATGAGTTTGGTAGAAATCTGATATGTTCAAATTTTGGTGGAATAATTAATAATTAATAATTAATATTTATTAAATTACATATTAAATTATTCGAACAGTTTCATTCGGGCATAAATTTTGAAGGGAGAATTGGATTGAGATCCCGTCTTTTCCATTGAGTATAAAATTGAGAGTTTAGCCTAGGCTAGTCGTAAACTCGAGTAGGGTGCCGATGTCGATTTAGGACCCATTTTCCTTTTCTTTTCTTTTTATTATTATAATTCTTTTCTTTTCTTTCTTCCTCCTCTCATATGCCTCTCATATGAATCCTATTACACTAATTAACTGAGATAGAAAAGGGTAAGGGAGAAATATATAGAGAGGTAATGGAACGGAGGCACCTTCACAGAGCTCTTGACACGTTGGTCCGATGTGTGATACCTGTGAATGGTGGAATCGAGTGAAGCATCAGCAGTTTCTGCCCAAAGATATTCCATTTTTAGATTTGATTCAAAAACCATTTATATTTGTTTTTTCAAGTTGTTATAGCCCTATTATTCTTTTATATAGTCCCTAGTGGCCCGATCTGATGATTTTGGGGTTTAAACGGGGGTTTTGGGTGCTCTGATGATTTTTTATTCATGAAAACCAAGCTACATGGAATATAGTCTATGGTGAACCACCCTGCGTTCTTCCCGTTCAGTGAAGATGAAGTCTAAGGAGTACACTTTGTGTATAGGCTATACATGCAGTGTACTGGTACTCATCCCTGTAGCTGAGTAACAGGGCATGGATACCCGTGTAAGAGTACATAGACATATAGAGTACATGAACATACCCCTTGTGGGTAGAACACCATGTAAAATTACCCAGCCTGGATAAGTATCTTTCCAGACCAAATGAGGGACATAGGCTTGTAGCCCATGTAGGGTACACGCCATGTTCTCTCCTTACACGTCGTGTACTTGGGGTGTTTACACACCTAGTCCGGCGTGAGTACATGCCCATGTGGCGACCTAAGGGTACACACCATGTATAGTATCTATATGCTGTATACTCCTCCCTTGGTTCACTTTGAGGTTCTTTTCCTATTTTGTACCCCAGAGTCATAATTAGACCTGAGAGTTGTCCATTCTTAGTAGTTTTCCATGTAGATCGTGATGGTTAAACCCGTGGAGTGTTCTGAGGACTCCTAATGGGTGTTTGGGTCCTCTATCTAAATAGATAAGTCATTCCTACAGCTTTTGAATTCAGTTTTCTTCTAAAATTGAGACTTGGAGTGAATGATAGGTTGGTTGTTCAGACTAACGTAGTTAATACCTTAATCTGAGATGAGCTATGAGCTATCTATCATAACCTATGCTTTTGAGGATGTTTCCCTTGTGAGATGTGCCCTTATGGCCTATGAGGCAGTGTGACCAGATGCTTTTAAGGATCCCCTAAGGTATGACTTTTCTTATACTATGATCTAGGGATCCCCTTGTAGGATACCTATAATTGTGTATTGTTCTGAGGATCCCAAGTAGGATTCCTTTCAGTTATTGGCTTATGGGACCCAGCGGGTGCCCGTGGTTTGACCGACCATGAGCTGTTATGTCATGTTTGGGTAGAGATGGTGTTTGGGTGTCACCTTAGAACCCATGACAAATTGTTAATCCAATGGGGCTATAGATGGAGAGTTGGGTTTGGCGTTTAGGCCACCCTTACTCGTTTGTTTTTTCTTGAAATGGTTTTTGCTTATTTAATGATGCTTACCAAAGGTGCTTCCTAGTTGGTGGTTGTTGAGCCTCATATGAGGTGTATTTATTATTTTGTGATGCTCGAACATTCTTTCTGGGATCTGTTTTTCTTATTCGGATTCCCATATGTGATATCCTAGGATTCGGATTCTAAGCCATGTTATTTATGATATTTTAGTGATACCTGTAATTATTACATAGGACTTGGATATTGATCCTAGATGTATATTTATATATTGTTATATATATTTTTTTGGGATGTCCAGAGGTTTTTCTTAGTATCCAACTGTTGACCCTTAGATTTTTACCTATATTCCCTAAGTGATACTTGGATTCATGTTATAGGAATGCCTTAGATGGGCTCAGTGGACCATTTATTTGAGTACCTGAGTGATACTTGGATTCCCATTATAGGAATGCCTTGGATGGGCTTAGTGGTTTGATGATTCATGTACCCTGAGTGATACTTTGATTCTTGCTGTAGGAATTCCTTGGACGAGGTTAGTGGGTTGTTTTCTTATATGCCCTGAGTGATAGTTGGATCCAGTTGAGGGATTCCTTGGACATGCTCAGTGGGATTTTGAATATAATTAATCCTTGAGTGAATCATGGATCCAGATGATGGATTCCATGGACATGCTCCCTGGTTGGATATGTTTTTAACCTTAGTGATACTTGGATCTAGTTGAGGGATGCCTTATATGGGCTCAGTGGGTGATAGAATTATATACCCTGAGTGATACTTAGATACAATGAGGGATTCCCTAGATGGGATCAGTGGGTTAATGACTTTCATGCCTTGAGTGATACTTAAATTATCTTTATAGGACTGACTTAGATGGGATCATAGTCTAGATGTTCTATGATCAGAATGATAGTGCCCTTTCAGATCAGTTGCAGGACTCGAGGAATGTAGCATGGAATCTCATGATATGTACGAACGTACTCCCTGAGATATTTCTTTATAGTATTGATCGTCGGTATATAGAATCCTTGATTCAGTGATTTGAGGTGAGTACGTGTGAACCTAGGTGTAGGATGAGTATCCCCCTATGGTGACATAGCTTTCTCAAAAGCTTTCAAGCATTGACCAAAGCAGGTATATGTCTATTGGGATTACAGGCCCAATGATCGACTGATGATGTGATTTATTATTGGTTGATTCACGTACTCATGAATATTCATATCTATGTATATGTGTATAGGTATGGGACTATACATGAATACATATATAGTTATGGACATCCATGGTGAAACTTTCCCAGTTTAAATGGATTACAGAACCTTGGTTTGACTATGATCTAATGTTGTTTTTTCTTACCTTTTTGGTTGTTCTTCAGCTAGGCTAAGCACATTGCTTTTTCATACACTTTTAGAAGCACACTTACAAGTTTCTTATTGGGGTGGACTACTAATACTCTTTCTCACCCCTAAATGTGAACCTTGGTGTACCTATAGAACTTATGTATGCTTTTTAGGTTGAGAATGTGTTTCATGGTGGATAAGGTTGAGGCCTATAGTTACATGATTTAGTGAAGATTCTCGTGTCGTACCTTTGATTGGGATGGTGCCATTTGACAGTGTCTGGAGACCGGGTACAAGGTCTAGTTTGGAGTTTGTAATAGATTCCTATAGTTTAATTTTAGTTACTTTTGTACTTGTATCTGTATAGTTGGCTCAGTGGGTGACCTGTGTTTTATTGTATGACATAAATATTCAGGATTTTACAACATTTCATTTGTTATTATAGCATGTTCTATTTCAGTTGTTTACTACTTCCTCACTCAATTTGCTTTACCAATGAGTATGATACTTAACTATTTACATTGTTTAATACTATGATATGAATGAATAGTCTCCCCACTATCACACCCTAGTCCCTCACTGCTAGTTGGAAGCCTTTGGAATATGGGGAGGTGTTCTTGAGGCCTTGTAACCCACTAGCTCAGAGAACTGGTTTAGTGGCATCCAGGTCAGGATGTTACAGGATCCTTATAAATCCTGGAGTAGAAGGATGGGTAGAAATCATCCATGTTTAGATAATGTTTGAGAAATAAAACTATTGGGTCCTGAGTCATTTGAGTAAATGGAAGATATGTTCAAATCTATTTAGTATCACATTAGGGCAACTTAGAGTCGATATATAATTTATCCTACAATCATTAGTGAATTATTGATTTTGAAGATAGAGATAAGGTATTCCAATGAATATTTCATTAGAACAAGGTTATTATATTTGAAAATTTTGGAATGATGATCCCTATATATATTGGTCCCTGTGAAATTATTTATCGTATCAGAACAATTTCTTATCACTTGAAAAATCCCCCAAATCACTCTCAGGTACACGATGTGTTTCATGCGCCTCTTTGATAAAGAAAAAACATAATCCTTAAAAGTTACTAAAATCAATGTTTTAAATATTGGATATTAATTTTTATAATGAATAAAAGTATGTATAAAACTTTGATCATAGAGATCAATTTCTATGGAATAAGAGCACTAATCGGTTCATTTTTTTCTGGTGATACCATAATTATTAATAAGTAACATGAGATATTAAGGATATAATGAAGAAGAAGTATCCTTAATTATTTGTATCAGGGTGAAATTTTTTTTAGATAAATTCTCATATGTGATATAATTTAACATAAAAATATAAATAATGATATATTTCTCTTAATTTTTTTACTATTTCATAGCATGATTTGTACGCAACACTGAGTTTAAAGTGACCATAATAAATTATTGATTAAATTATTATTTAATGTGATAGATATCACCATATAGTTGGATTGGATGGTATGAATAAGACCTATAAAATTTCGAAAAATTATTTTTTACACATGTAAAAAATGAATCAATTTTTTATCAAGTGGCTAGAAATTAAAATAAAAGCCTTTGAAGGAAAAAGACTTGTTTTTATAAAAAATATATTTTATGCACACAATCTAGCTTCATATATTGATAATTATATTAATCACAATTTATGTAATATTTTATTGATATTTATAGTTTTTTAATTCAATAAAATGTATTATGATGCATATAATGATTTTTAAGCCAATGAGCATGAACCCTAGTGGTAGAGTTTCCTTATTTGGATCCAAAAGACCCAGGACAAAATCATGGTGGGGGTGAATTTCTAGGTTAATGTAGAAGTACTATAGTAAGAAATGTAGTAGGTATTATGTGGTACTGTATCAAACAAAACTATTTATCCAATTTGGGCCTTCGGGCCACCGGTTTGGGCCTACAGGTCTTAGTGCCTTCGGGCCACAATGGCCTTTGGGCCATAGGGCTTTCAGGCCACCAAGGCCTTCGGGCCATAGGGATTTCAAGCCACCAAAGGGATTCAGGACAAAATAGGCCTTTAGGCCACCAGGAATTTCAGACATATAGGACCAATATGCTGCCTGTGAAAACCACACAAGAGAGGGACCTAGAAGAAAATTCAAAGCAAGTAGCACTCACCAGAGTAGAGCAATCCGAATTGGAAGAATGAGAGGTTAGGGAACTTGCTATTGGTACCAGGAGCCATAAAACTCTACATGGGGAAATTTTGTCCAACCACCCCTGAGATGTGGGTAGTTAGGTTCTTTGAAAGATGTAGATTCTAGGGAGGTTCAGTTCCAAAGTTTTGTTTGGTCTTGGCCCTTAAAATGGTCCTGTACTGGCCCTTGTTTCTCTGGGCATTTGGGTCATGTATGTAACTTGTGCTTCTAAGACTATGGGCCATGTAAGGGTTCCACCTAAACCCTTAAAAATGGGATTATCCAAAAATAAATAAGAATTTAAGGCCTTTAGGTTTTCTTATGATATAATTATTTTTAATATAATATAAATAAGTACAATTCCATTTTAATTCTGAATACACATTTTTTCAAAAAATGATTTTGTTGTGTTGTGAGATCTTATTTTAAAATGAATTCCTACGAATAATCAAAATTGAATCCTGTTAAATTGATTACAAAATTTTAATAATCATAATTAATATTATGTAATATGGTAAATATAATTTGGGGTCATTATGAGTATTAACTGAGGTAAAAATTCATTATAATTGTAAATGTTTCAAGTGGTTAATGAGGGTTTAACATAAAGTGATAATAGTTAAAATGGACTAAAATTTTGAATAAATCATTTTGGATTAAAATATTTTGACTTTTATAATCCTATATTTTAACTTTAGGAAATTTTTATCTACCCTCCCATAATAGAGAATTTATTATATTTTAATTTTCTGAATAATTATAAGTGTTCAAGTTCCCTCACATATAAAATGACACCCTCTATAATCTATTATCCACACCAATTGATCCATTTTTGTAAATTTAATCATACCCAAATCTCTTATAAAATTCTCTAGTCTCTTCTTATAGTATCTTAAATTATAAATAGACTATACTTTGGGTCCTCAAGAAGAGATTCAAATGGGGATTCTCAAATAAGCGATATATGTTATTACTGATCTTTTTCAATTGTCATTCTTATTTTAATTCCAATAAATCTTTTCATCAATATTAACATAATAACTATTGTATAAAAAAATTATGGAGGTTTTATTATGATTATGGGAAAACTATTTTCCACATCTATTCCATCTAATGGAAAATGAATGTATCACTCATGCTTACGTGTTGACTATCATCTCCACATAGAGATATGATTAATTTTCCATCACAATTATTAAAGGGTGGTTATTATAATGGATTTAATATTTAAATATTATATTCATAAAATAATTATTATTCTAGAATTATATAATCTTATCTACCTTCATACCTTTCAATCCATTGGAATATTATTACACCACTCATGTGTATGTGGGGACTACCATCTCCATGAAGAAATGCAATTCATTTTTCATCTCCATTTTACATAGATGGTATTAAAGTTAAATTTAATAAATATTTATGATATTTATGTTATAATAATTATTATATAAATGTGAAATATTATTTACCTTTCTTGTGTTCCAGCCATCTAAATCTGGAAACATCATTTGTTCGTATGTACAAACTATCATCACCACAATGTTACATCATTCGTTTTTCATCACTGCTTTATATATATGATTATAAATGATTTTATTTTTAGTAAATATTATTATTAATTAATGATTAATATTATTGAGAAGATGAAAACATAAACAATTTGCAAGTACTGGAACCCTCAAACAGTCACATTCAGGGAAAATGTATCGGTTTTCAAAAAAATGATCTTTTTAATGAAAAAATTGTTAGGAAATGGATAATTGGAAATTATGAAAGAATGATACATACTAAGTTATAAATTAATATAGTTAATTAATATATTTATAATAAATATATCATTAATATACAATATAATTTATTTTTTAAAAAGAAATATTGATCTTAAGGTAATGGTTTATGTTACAATCTCATTTATTTTCATGATTAAATATGATGAATTTACATTATGGTAAATTATATGTAGATTGTACTTTAAAAACTATTTATTTTAATCTATTATAGTTATTAAAATAATTTTTAGGTAATAGCTCTTATTCCCACTCTTTTGTGTAGTTAAAATGATTGTGAAAATGTTATTAAGGAAAATCCATCCCTATTTCCCCTTTGGTTGGTGAAGGTTTTATTAATGTACAAGCTCTTACTAATTCTTTTATGGAATTTTTTTCCTATAATTTATTTTTTTAAAAATTCCATTTTCAAGAAATATATTTTATAGAGTATTAAAAGTAATATTTTTAATTAATATTTTTTTAAACAAGTCATTTTTAACTTCTTTGAAATGAAAGAAATAAATATTATTTTCTAACGTATAGGGTATGAAAGGATTTTAACACTATCAAGAATATTCCTTGATTTAAGGGTTACACTAAAATTTCCCATGGTTTTATTAAAAGAAAAATATTTACTATATATTCTAAGAATTTTTATCTAAAATTCTATGCAAACAAAAGGATATTTTTATCTTTTTTTAAGGAAAGTTTCAAATATTATTATAATGGTATTTTACATCTATATGAGCACCCTTTATGGATTATAATGATTCACTTGGGATAATATCCTATGATTCCATCCAGTTTTCTTGATTACATATGATGATGTTATTCTTAGGATGATTATATGAATCCAATTTATTTCCTATTGGTTAATTAAGCTATGATGAGACAATGAATTATCTTATGACACCATCAACATTATTTCTTTGTATAAATTATGGTTATGTGATGATGGGATGTTTAAAAAACCATTTTATTTACCACAAGTTTTTCCATCATGATATAATTAATGATTTTTAATCTTATAACTTCTATATTTATTGTCTTCATTATGAGATGGGTGAGATTAAAATTTTATATACCTCCATTGAATTTGGTAGAGATTGATATCTCATGAGATAATAAGGAATGAAATGGGGAGTGAATTCATTTAAATAAAAGATTCTATCTACTATGATTATCTTGAGAGTTAAAATTGACTAATGAAGTGATGGAATAGGGAGTAAACTAAGTCCACTCTGATAGTCTTATTAGTGATCCTTGACTAAGGATATTATATTCTATTCTTATGTGTATGCCAAAAAATCATATCTTATTCTTATGATATGTAATAATTTCTCATGAATGATTATTGACGACTTCTCAATCTTATTTCTTATATTTTTTATGATAAAACCATATTTAATGATTCATTATTAAAGGTTATTGATGGATTCAGTGTTAATGTTAATTGTTTTCATAACATTTTCCTACCCCTATACATATGATCACTTTAGACCATTGATTTATATCTAATTTTTCTATCCTTACTGAGAATCTGATCTCAAACTTTCATATTATTGATCCTTAAGCTACATTAAACACTTAGAGGGGAGTTGAATCAGTTGTTCACTTTTATGAATTATTTTCATTTGATTCCAACATCATAAAATTATTATGGTTCTTGATATACTCAGTGTTATCTCTCAATCTCACCTCATTTGCAGTTTTAATAATAGATAAAGAAATAAATAATATTCTACAAGGTTCACTATAAAATATTACACCTTTCTACATTGGTTAGACACCCCAACATAGGTTTCTAACTTTCAAATTAGTAATTACATCCACTTACCATATAAATACGTAGTATTTTCATACATAAATCTTACATCTTTTTAGAAAAATATTCAATTCATTAAACAAACACAAACCTAAAACCATAATAGATTAGTGTATGTTGATACTAGGTAAGAAATCTTATAATTTGGTGAAAGATATTTAATATCACCAATAAATATCTTCCCCTTTAGTACATTTCCAAAACATACCCTACTTAAAACCATTCATCATAACATGGGGAAAGGAAACATAGTAAAAGGTGATATCAAATGATCAGTAAGGGTAAAAAAGTGAGATATTAATGATCTTGTAAGAATTACATGATAATAATGGTATGAAAACATGATATTAACATTTGAAAACCACACTCTATATATAAAAAATCATAATATTGAGACATGGCATAAGTATTTGTAGTTTATAAGACATTAATCATAAAGGAATCAAAGAACATGATCCATGAGAGTATAACATTATCATAAGACATAAAATTATGGCATACACATAAACAAATAGAATCATTTACACAGTAGTAAAGGACCATTTCCAAGGATATCATAGTGTAATGGGTTTACTCCCCATACCATCATAATATTCAATGTTCACTCGCAAGACCATCATAGTGGACAAAATCCTTTATTGAACTTGGTTCACTCCCCAATCCACCCCCATATATCTCCTAAGATATAAATTTTTTCCAAATTCATTGGAGGGAGATATAGGTCCCATCAATTACATAATGAAAATAATACATATTTTTCCCACTAGATCATAACACATTCATAATATCATAACTTATTAAATGAAATGGATTTCATAAACTTTTTATCATGTGATAACCTATGAAAAAGAGACCAGCTTCGTAATCATTTCATCAGTCCTCATAGTATAAACCATGAAAAGAATCAGGTTTCATAAGAATTTCCTCATGTTATAACCCATGGGAGATTAACATGTTTCATAAAAATCATGTCCACATATACATAAAACATTTATAAAAATAATAAGAATGGTATCCATGGATTATATCCCTAATAATGTACAATTAACATCAACAAATTTCATCTTGGATGGAAAATGGTTTTTAAAATACACTTGAAACATTTTTTGAGGAGAATAACTATTATTTTAAAATGAATTTTTAAAACTAAAAATTCATAAAACATTTTTAAACACTTTCCTTTGAAAATAAACTTTGATACTTAGAATGGATGATTTAAAAATCATTTAAAACATTTCATTAGGAAAATATCATTTCATATTTAAAGAAAACCTTTTAGAACAATAAATAATTTTAAAATAATTTTTTTCAAAAATAAACTTGAAAAAATATAAAGTAAGAATCAAATAAAATAATGGTTAAAATTATGGGAAATTCAATTCATTCCATACAATTTAAAAAAAATATCTTTATTCATATTTTTGGTAAAATCCAAATTATAATTTTTGTAAAATGAAATAAATATTCATTTTAATTTTTTTAAATTCAATCATTGGTAAAAATGTCTTAAAAAATAAATCTATGAATGTTAATAACATTTTTCAGAAAATTTTTATAAAACACATCTTTGGATGAGAATGGTTTTCAACCAAAGATAGAAATAAAGAAGATTTTTCTTAAAAAATTATTTTGAACTCTTGAGTGAATAAAGAGAGGAAAATGAATGGAAATAAATTATTCTCCAGAAATAACTAGATAAGGAGAAAGTAAATTATATAATTGAAATATAGATCATTATATTTGATCATTAGAATCATAAGCATGAGAAATCCTGATAAATGATGAGATTGTAACATATAACCTTACTACTTTGGTAACATTGAATTATACGACCCATGAAAGAATAATGTTAAATAAAACATAGAATATCATGAGAATAAATAAATTCATGATATTAAATTTAAAAATGGGTTTTATATAAACACCATAAGAGAATATAGGTTCTTAGCATAACATATTTCTTATAGAAGGAAAATTGAGAGAAAAAAATGTTTTGGTAACATTTGAACTATAAACCCCATGAATGAGAGAACATAAAAAGGATATATAAATCAAAATATTTTTTTTGAGAAGAATAGTAATGTAAATTCATGGGTATTATATATACCACATAATATAAATAAGTGGTGAATATTTCATGTGTCTTAAATAAGTAAAAAAGTGAGAAAGAAATCCATTAATTTAAGTCTTGACTTCCATTGTACAAATTCAAACCTCTTTTATAATGGATATGAGTTTATTATAAATACATTATATAACCATATTTATATATATCATACTAGATATGATATAATTATACCTTTTTATTACTCATTTATTTACAATTCCTCATTAATGTTATGTTTCGGGTAATAACGGCTTCTTTTTTCTCATATGTTTGGGTTTGGTTTTTTTGGTCATTTTACTTTGAACATGGTTTTATATTTTATAGAATATTAACCATGATATAAATATCCTATAAATTAATTATGTATGTATTTATAGTATTCTAATATATTTGGTGAGATTAATGATTTACACTGTTCATGAAGATGACATGCTATATATATGCCTGAACATTGTTTCCATTTCCTATACCAAAGAAAAATAAGAAAGGTAAATAATATATCACCCTCCCATAATCATTTTTTATTACATATATATCATATATATATATCATATATATCATATATATATATATCATATATATCATATATATATATATCATATATATGTATATCATATATATATATATATATATCATATATATGTATATCATATATATTAATTTAATTTATCCTTATTACCACCTAAGTAAAATTGAAATGAAAATGATATCACATTAGTTTGAGAGACGGTAGTCTGTTGTACACAAGAGTGACATTATTATTTTTAGATTAGTTTAGAGGTAAGAAGTTATATGTGATATTATATTTCTATATTTATTGTTATATAAAAAAATCACTTATATTCATTAAATTTATCCTTATTTCCTATGAAATAAAGTTTAAGAGAAGAATAAATCATATTGGTTTTTGAGGTGGTAGTCTGCCATACACATGAGTGATGTTATCATATCTCTCACAGAATGGTATGTAAAAAGGTATGTGAGATATAAAAATTCTAGAAGTATAATTATTCTAAAAATTTCATACATACAATTTAAATCTATCATTATATAAATCCATGATAAATAACGATAGAAAACAAACTACATCGGTTCGTGAGACAATTGTTTTCCATACACATGATTGATGGTTTCATTTCGCATTAAATGGAATATGATATGGATGAAGGTAACTGAATTAAAATAATTAAATATAAGTATATTTTATATAATAGTGTTATTATATCAGCATGAATTAATAATAATTGAAGGAGGTTGGGGAAGTAATAAAATAAAATACTTGATTTAGGATATTACCTCTTCTTTAGAAAAATTATTTTAGTTTTTCAAAAAGGATTCATAGGTTGGTTTTTTGACAAATAATAAGGATTATATTACTAGAGGAGTGAATTAAGGATGTTATTTGGGAAGTTTTTTACTAAAAAATGGATTTATAAGTGTGAATAGTAGAAAAGAGGGGGTAGATTTTTATAATTGAGGTGAGTGGCATACTTGTAATTTTTGAAAATAAAAAGGTATACCCACTTTTTTCACATGAAAATAGGATATAAAATGGAAAATTATCAACCCTAGAAGATATAATTTAAAACATTTATCAATAAATTGGTGTTGGATAATTATTTTTTCATTTTAACCATTATTTTTTTAGTTTAACCCCTCGTAAACAAATTTTTACCTTAACTATGTAAAATAAAATTTTAATGTTTTTACTGTTAATTAAGGTAAAAAATTAATTTTAACGTATTAGATAATATAAATTATTATTATTCTAAATATTTAATCTATTTTTCTACATTCCATTTACTGAAGTGAAATTTTTTAATTTAAAACTAATCCGTAGGATGTGGTGAGAAAGAGGGTTATCAAAGAGAAAATGTTCAAATGATTAAAAAGTTTTTTTATCAAAATTAATTATTAAAAATATTTCAATGAATGAAATTTGATTAATAGATATATAATTTAATGAATTTTTCTTTTAAAATTATATTAATATATTTTTTATGTTTCTAAAATATTTACAAAAAATGAAAATTCTTAATAATGGCCAGTATTGTCCACTTCTCATTAAAAAATAAATCTTTTTAGAAAGTTTTTAAAAGTAAACCCTAATATAATTTTGAAATTATGTTTTAAAAATTAAATTTATTTCATCAAATTAATTTTCTAAAACTAACAATGATTAGTTTATAAATAATTTTATTAAATGAAAAAACTTCTTTTTAGAAAAATATAGTTTTTAAGTGTAAAATTAGATTTATTATTATGTATTATATAGAAAACACATAAGATTAATGGTAAAACACTTATTAAATATATAATATATAAATTACATTAAAATTGGTCACCAAAAGTGGGTTTTTTTATTTATTTACATAAAATGATTTTTTTTGCATAAATATAACTTATCAACAAATGATTTACTTTATTTTAAAATAATTTTTATTTTCATTTATAATTAATTAGTCACTAAAGAATAAATTTTTATGAACATTTTAAAACAATATATTTTCATAATTTATTTCATCCTACTCATACTCTCCATTACAATGTGTTGGTGATTAATATTATATTAAATAATAATATTTTAAAAGTATGTTTGGTTTTGTTTGAACTCGGTGTTGTGTGTAATAGAAGCTACACTTGATGTTGTGTGTAAGTGAAAATTTAGAAAAGATTAAATTCATTTGAATAAAATATCTTTCAAAAAATATCGGTGTGTTATATTCTACCCCCATAAATAAATTGCGTCCTTGTAATTTGAAATTTTTCTTTGTAAGGGTTTAACATTTGAAAATTATATTGTGGGAAACCCACATTGTAAAAAGAGTTAATACAACATCCTATTGAAAAGAGAGAATGGGATGCATGTAGGCCATCTATAATAACACTTACTATGTTACCCAATATGATAACATATGTGGGATGTGAAAACATGGACCTAGAAGTGAAATAAACTCCCAAATACTAATGGAGAGTGATAAATAAAATAGTCAGGAGAAATTTAATGATCAGAATTACATAAGAAAAAGTGGTGTGAAAAAAGTCATTGATATCATAAAAAATGATTTTAATTAGACAAAAATTGTATTCTAGGATATTTTTCTTAATGTTTATGAAAATTATTGAGAAGATATACCTACCTAATTTCATTCCATTTTATAAGCACAATCTCATCCTTTGGTTGTACCTTGATGAATTTATACTTCATCTGTTACTCTAAGAAATAAAGATAAACTTTTATTGCTTGAAGTGCCAAATCATAAGATCCATAAAATAATGAAAATTCATTCCTTTTATCTCAAGTTATCATCAAAACAAAAATGGTTTTCAAAAGTTATCCAATATGGATAAATATCCAAATAATGAAATTACAAATTATTCTTTAAAAACTTATATATAGTTTAAAATTAACCATTAAATAATTGGTTAACCTTAAGAACATTAAAAAAAAAAGAATAAGGTCATTTAGTTTCCAAAAATAAATTTTCCATTAATCCCCCAAATATCATAGAGAAGCTGTTAATTTTCAAATACCAAATATAAGAATACCTCGATCACATATTCCAGATATATATTATAATAACATGAATTACCACAAAAACATAATGAAAACATGCATGATTTTAAAACATAACTCTCTCTTTATTCCTTAAATATTACCATGTATTGTTGAATATATACCATGAATCTAAAAGGCCATAAACTACACCACTTTATTATCAAATCATATAAAAAATATCCAATTTAATATCTCTATATAAATCATTAAATCAACTAAACTAAAAACCATTTTTTCAACATCAAGAACAAATTAAGGGTTATATTCTCTCAATAGTTTGTTTTCCTTAAAATATCACCATTCCATTAAATCAATTTTATTGTTCATTAGTACCATTCAACATATTCTTGAAAATATTTAATGAAAAAAATTTACCAAAAATCCTTATATATATATATGATTCATATTAATAAATTTTATAATTCCAATACATAAACACTTCAATTATTACACCTTATCCTTAATCCATTTACTAGGCTTCATTATATTATTATTTAATAATTCCATCCTTTCATATTTCATTCATAGTGTTTTTATCATCAATAGAAAATATGTTACTCATACACTATTGATCATTATCTTCACATGCTTTCCCCATAGGACATTTATTTTCATAATTTCCATACTTTTCAAATTTAAAACATTCAAAAGATGAAGATACCTTAGGGAGACCATTATTCTTGTCCATCACATTAATCGAGATTTTTATTTTTATATTTGAGTTATTTACTTTATGTCCTCATTTTATAAACCCAAAACATCTTGTCATCCTTTGAAGACTTTACCCTGAGTCATTCTTCCATCATTATCATTATATAGAAAACTGAATATTTTTTCCCACATGGTCTCCACTAACCAAACTATCAAAAAATAGTATCCTTATCTTCTTTTGTGAGTCCAATAGTTGGTTAAGGTGCACATTGTTAATCATATTCTATGATGAATTATTAGGAATGATCATAATATCCTTCACTCTAGTCATTATCCCATTTTGCTTATCATCAGAAAATTGTACATCACATTTAATGTTAACCATGTTCTTTCTAGTTCTTACCATTGGCTAAAACCAAAAATCATAGTGTGAGAAACACTAATAATAATGGAAAACTACATAGTCTGAAAAATTTTTTATATGTTTTTTAAATAAAAACACATTCTTTTAAATCTATTAGTCATTTGTGATCATAATATTTTTATATCCTTCAGAATGGTTCATAAATAAAATGATATTAACCACAACATATCCCATGGGAGTGTCAAACTAGGAGGGTAGTAAGGCTTGTTGTTGTGTACCAGGTAACAATCGAGTCGAGAATGACATTCCTTTTTTGGATTTATTACCCCCAGGTAACTATGTTCCATAAACACATCCACCTATAATCTCTAGAAAATTATAGATTTGAAGTAAAACCTTGCTCCTTTATTTTCCAAAACACAGAACGTTATATTATACTTAGGATTATCCAAAGGGATCCCACTAAAGTTTTCTTATCCTAATTCCAATGTTTAACTAAGACTTTACTCTATTATTCACTTTAGAGACCATGAATTTTCATTCATAGATATTACATTTTTATAGATGGATATTCAATTCATTACACAAACTCATGCATGAGAACCATAATAGTTTAATGTCTTTGGAGACTAGGTACACAATATTCCAATTTAGTTAAATATATTCTAAATATTCCAAAAATATTGTACCCTTTATTACCTTTCAAAAACAAACCCTACTTAAAACCTTTCTTCATAACCTAGGGAAAGTAAACATAAGAAAGTGCGAACACAGATTCTCAGTAAGGGTAAGAAAGTGAGATATCAATGATCACATGATAATTACATGAGAATAAGGGTACGAGTCCATGAGATTAACATTGGAAAACCATACCATGTATATCCAAGATCATAATCAAAAATAAGAATCACAATTCATAAGTCATGAATCATAAAGGAATCAAAGAACATGATCCATATAAGGATAACATTATTATAAGATAATAAATTATTGAACACACATAATAATTAAAAATCATTTACATAGTAATCAGGGCTAATTGCCAAATCTATCTTAGTGGAATAGGTTAACTCCCCAATCAATTACAGTAGTCAAGGGTCACTCCCAAGACCATCATATGGGACACATTTTCTTACTCAACTAGGCTCACTTTTCATTCCTGTCCTTATTATCTCATGAGATATAAATATTTACCCAATGAAGTAGAGGGAGATATAGGTATCACACATAACATAATTAAAATGATACAAATGTGTAAAATGAGATCATAAAACATTCATCATATTATATACCGTGAAATTAAATCTATATCATAAACATTTCGTCATATCATAACCTATCCAGTGGACTGAAGGCCTTAATTTTTATTGATTTTTGATAATCCAACTTTCAAGGGCTGAGGTGGAACCCTTACAAGGCCTATAGTCATAAGTATTACATTTCCCATAGGCCTTAGAGGAATTAATTTTCTCATAGGCTTCAAACATTACATACATCCCATACTAACTACTTTGAACTGCTCCTCCCCAGCATCTTCATCATGAAATCATCTCTCCACCTTCGCATGGCTGTTCATCTAGGCATTCCCATGCATGCACAGGCTTGTCCCGATAGCAGAACAACTTCATCATTTTATCATATAATAACCCATGAAAAAATGTGGTTTCATAATAATTTTCTCATAGTATAACCCATGGAAGAGAAATAGTATTGAAAACCTTATTCCATCATAAACATAAACTACTCAGATAAATAATAAGAATGATATTCTTATATCATATCTTCTATAATACATAGGTAACATCAACATAAGTCATATTAGATGGAAAATTGTTTTTAAATGAAACTTGGAAAATTTATTAAGGAAAATAAATTTTATTTTAAAATTAATTTTCAAAACTAAAAATTCATAAAAAATTTGGATATCCTTTCATTTTAAAATATACTTTGAAATTACAAAAAAATCATTAAAAACCATTTAAAATGTTTCTTGAGGAAAATATCCTTTCCCCTTTGATTTTTTTAAAATAAAAAATTTTGTAAATAATTTTCTTTGAAAATATCCAAAAAAAATTATTCAAAAAAAAAATAATGGTCATGATACTAGGAAATTATGTTCATGTCATACACATTAAAATAATTATTCCATTCACATTTTCATTTAAGAGAAAACATGAATTGTTTTGAAAACTATATGAAGATTCATTTTAAAACATTTTGTAAAAATGAAAACATGGGTCAAAAAATTATTCAATAAATAATTTGAATAATTTATTTATTTTTTGATTTTTTTAATTTTTTAGAAAACATGGATTTGGAATAAGAATGGGTTTAACAGAAGAGAGAAATAAAAATAAATTTTCATAAAAAATATTATTTTAAAATCCTGAGTACATAAAGAGAGAAAAATAAAGTAAAAACATGTATTATCAAAAAATTTATGAGAGTAGTAGAAAATAAATGAGTTTATTAAGATATAGATCATATTATTTAATAATTATATGCATAATCATGAGTATTCTCGATAAACGATGATATTGTAAATTAAAACACATACCACTTTGATTACATTGAATCATAAGATGTATAATAGAATTATGATAAAAAAATATAATATATATCATGATAATATATATATTAATGATATTAATTTTTAATATGGTCTTTATATACACATAATAAAATAATATTGGTGTATAACATAACAAATGTCTCATAAAAGGGAAATTGAGAAAAAAATACCCTACCATTTTGGTAAATTTTTTACCGTAAACCCTATAAAAGAGAGATACTAAAATGGATATTTAAATAAAAATAATTTATAGGATAATAATCATAAAATAAATTCATGGTATGTATATACACCACATAAAACAAATTGGAAGTTAATATGACATGTGTCTCAGAAAAGTAAAGATAGGGATGTTAGTCACTTACCTTAAGTATTGATTTATGTTATACATATTTAAACCTCCTATATAATTGATATAAGTTTATTTTAAATATATTATATAACATTAATCATATATATCACACTATATATGTCATACTTATACCCTTTTACTACCAATTTAATAATATTTACTTGTTAAAATTACATTTTGAGTATTAACTGCTTCATTTTTCACATATGTTTTGGTTTAATATTTTTAGTCCCCTTACTTTAATATTCATTCTATCATTTATAGAATTTTAAAAATCATATAAATATCATATATATTCATTATATATGTATTTATAATAATCTAATAGTGTTCGATATAGAATTGAAATACACTGTTCATGGAGATGGCAGGTCATATGTAGACATGAACGTTGTTTCCATTTCCTTTATATAAGGAACATAAGAAAGGTAAATAATATATCAACCTTATAGAATCATTACAATTCCATATATATAATAACTATATCATATATATATATATATCATAAATATATATATGTATGTATATATAATATAAATTAACTTAATATATCCTTACTACCATCCATGTAAAATAAAAATGAAAAACAAACCACAATGGTTAATGAGACAGGAGTTTGTTGTACACACGAGAAAAGTTATTATTTTCAGACTGGTTGGAAGATAAAAAGTAAGATTCTATATTAAATTTACATTAGTATTTTTAGGTAATATATATCACATATATTCATTTTATTTATCTATATAAAGTGTTAGTGAACAACAAATAACATCGCTTCGTGAGGCGGTAGCCCATAGTACAAATGAGTGACATTATCGTATCCATAAAAAAATTGAAAGTAAAAATGTATATGAGATTTAATAATTAAATAAGTATAATTATGTTAAAAATATAACATATATATATATAATTTAAATCCATAATCATTATCATCTGTGAGAAACAGTGTTGGAAAATGAACTATGTCGGTTAGCTAGGAGATAGTCCACTGTACTCACAAACGACAGGTTCATTTCCCATTCGAGGGAAGATGATATTTTATAGGTAATTAAATTAATTCAAATAATATTATTATATGGTATATAATGGTGATATTATATCACAATAGATGAATATGAACATGAATTGATGAAGATGGAGGAAGAAATAAAATAAAATGCTTCATTAGGGATGTTATCTCTTCTCGAGACAATGTATTTTGGTTTGCACCATAAGGCTTCATAGGATGGATTTATGAACAAAATAAGGCTTATAGTATGAGATAAGGGAATTATATTAGTGATTTGGTCAAGTATTTTCTGAACCAAAGGTTTTTTCATGTGTGAAGAGGAGGGAGATGGGTGACCTTTTATAAGTGAGGTGGGTGGCACACTAGTAATTTTTGAAAATAAAAAGGTTTACAAATATTTTTCACATTATGTAAGGATAAAAAATGGGTTAAAATAAACAATATAAAATTAAATGTATAATTATGGCTATAAAATTTTAATTGGAAATATTTTGGATTGTTTTTAACCCTTATCTGTTTTGTTTAACCACCCCGTAAACCCAGTTTTACTTTAACCACAGTGAATAATTTTTTACTGGTTTTACTGTTAATTATGTTAAAAAATTAATATGACCATATTAGATAATATAAATTACTCTAATTAAAAATATTAAATCCATTTTTCTAAAGTGAATTTACAAATGTTAAAAATTTAATTTCAAATTAATCCCACATACGTGGGGAGAAAATAGAGTTTCAAAGAGAAAATGTTCAAAAGTTTAATTTTTTTATAAAAATTAAATATAAAAATTATTCCAATAAAATAATAAATTTTATAAATAGATATATAATTGATAAAATTTTTATTTTAAAACTATATTAATTTTTTTATGTTTTAAAAGCTTTAAATGAAATGAAAATTCTCAACAAGAGGCTGTATTTCTCAATATTCATCCAAAAATTTATCTTCTCAGAGAATTAAAAAAAATTCAACCTAAGATAATTTAGACATTATGAATTAAAAAAATATTTTTTTACAAATAAATTATCTACAATTTTCAAAAATTATTTTTAAAGTAAGTGTAAAAAATGCGACAAAATGTATATTTAGGAAGAAATAGTTCTAAATTGTAAAATTTGAATTATTCTTATCTTGTTTCTAGAAAACACATGAGATTAATGTTAAAAAATTAATTGGATATATAATATATAAATTTCATTAAAATAATTCCCCAATTTTTTTTGTTTAATCTATTATTAGAAAACTTATTTTTTTTAATAAAAATTAGTTTTTTATAAAAAGTTTCCCATTATTCAAATAGTTGTAATTTTTAGTTATAATTTATTGGTTACCAAAGAATCATTTTTTATATAAACTAGTACTTCGCCCATGCTTACGCACAGTGCTATAATTCAAATCTAATTTTGCAAAGTGTTTCAATAGTTTGAGTAGTTAATAATGAAAATTACTTAAAATATGATAAAATTATAACTTTAGTGATAGATAATAATGAAAAGAAATGAAAAATAAGAACATGTGCTCAAAAATATATATGAAAATAAAAGAAAAGGAAATAACATGATGTAAAAATCTACAAAGAAACATGACATATAAGAATTTGATGTGGTGTCTTTAAAAGGTATTGTAGTAGGGAGTTCATATTTTTAATCTGTCATTATCGTACGTAAAGGTCATTTTATGATTGGAGAGGAGGATGAAATTTGAAGGAAAAAAAAGAAATGAGTGAAAGATGTAAATGAAGTGATGAATAGTGGTCTCAGAACTATATTAGAGGAGTAGTATATGTAGAGTCCAAGGGCAATGCAGTGGAAGAGGTGGAGGCTGATGAAGAGGATGCACATGGGGAGGGGGATTTTTAGTATAACATTCAATTCTCAAAGAGTTTACTGGTCACTCAGTAAACATCTATTTTTGTACAAAAGACATCTCAAGATAGAAATAAGATTTCATAATGTAAAGTGAAGCATCTGAAAAAAAGAATGTAAATAAAGTAATCTACCTCTATTTCAAATAATAACATCTTCCAGACTACATATTATGAATCAAAATTCTATGGAATAAACCAAAACTGGACTAAACTACAATAATAACACAATAAATTACTACAGTAAAGACTTCATTCCTCCAATAGTATTCAACTTTTTACCTTTTAATAAGATAAATACACTGTAATTCATTTTTCAAATACACTATAACGAATACTTCAATGCTCAACTATTAAGTTTTGTCCCGTGCACAAACCATCAAAAGAGTTAATAAAAATGTTATAAAAAGCATTAAATGAGCACAGAAAATCATCATCAGCATAGTGGTCACTGCAATACACTTCGATCTGCTATTTGAACCACTAGTTCTTTATATGAGCCTTCATACAAAGTAGTGATAAAATAAAAAAAACATTTGTATTATAAAATAATAGAATTAAAGGGAAATGTTTATATTGATGGAAAATCAATTTTCACAGATCAATCACACAAATGATATTACTTCCCTCAAGTAAAATGGAAAAAATAATTTTTTACATTAATATAATGTAAATTCAAAATTCAAAATTTGGATTAGAGTCTTTAAATGAAGATACAATGTATGCAAAATGATGACATTACATGTAGTTGCTTATATTTTATTTAGTTAACCTTTTGTACTGTAACTTTTTATGGGTGAGGTAGGAAAATGGATTTCTTTCATTGTTGTGATATTGAGGATCGTCTTTCCTTGCCATTCACCATACTGGCTTGAGATGTCTGTGCATCATTGATCCTTATTTTGGAAGTATCCCCTAATTTCCTTACCCACTCTCTGAAGGGAAGCTGCTTCGGCATTCTGATATGCCTCTTCATCAGCTGTTACCTGCTATAAGAACACATTTGAGCTTCCAGTGGATTCAGAAAATCCTTCACAAAAAGCAATGGAATATCAAAAACAGTCAGAGGAACAATGAAATACACCCTATACAAATAACTACTTTATGAAATGTAATAAAATTCATTTTATTAAATTGAATTAAATCACAAATGTATTTGGAAGAAAAATAAATTAGTATATAACATACAAAAAGTGAACAATTGATCACTTTAGTATACAACATACTGAAATATTTCAGTATTTTGTATACTAATTTGTTTTGAATGACATCACACATGAAATCATGATTCTTGTAATTTAAATCATGTGAAATACCATTGATCAAATTCACCCTTTTTCCCAGTTATGTTCCTTTTCTTCATCCACATTTCTTTATATATTTCTCAAACTACCTCTTTCAAGAAACTCATAAATTAAAAGGGGATTTCATACATCTGTGCAAAAACCCATATAGTTTGAAAATATTGCGATGACGTAGTTTTGTCAATGATTTTACCTCATGTTCAAAACATCTCAAATCTAGAGCATAATTTTCATGTAATTTCTTCACTGTAAGAACATGACTGCTCCACAACTCAACTCTATAAATAACTACATGGCATCCCATTCTAACATAGTATTTGGAATCAAATTGCTCTTTGGATTGAAGTATTTGCTCATAAACTATCACCCCATCAAACTTCAATGTTGAAAATGGATTTCTATTTACTATTTCATGCAACTGAATATTCAAATTTTTTCCTCTACTTCTTCCTCTCCCTTAATAGTGTCTCAGCTCAGCCAAATAAATGAGAAATCAGCTATAAAACACAACTTTTAACTTGAAACCAAATATTATCCAATTATAGCATGATATTTATTGAAGTATGTTTCACATAAACTAAGAAAGAAAATTACAAAGTTATCAAATACAAGACTGAGTACCATAGAGCAAGCATTACAGTCATATTAAAAGAAAAATAGTAAAAAAGATAGAATGTATTTTTTCATAGAGTAAGAAGGATCAACCAATTTTTCATCACCTGTTTCAAACTATCTACAACAAACTGGTAAAGGTTTAAGAAGATAGATGGAGAGGAAAATGGATATATTAGGGAGAAAAAGGGGTACTTTACAGACAGATTATTTGGATTTGTATCAACTGGGGTCTTGGGCAGGAGAACAGAGGGGGAATCTCGAGTAAATTTATTCTCCACCCATTCTTCTTCCGCCAATTGTAATTCTGTTCAGTTTAGATTCAATACATAAAAATCACCCCACTCTAGGGGAACAACTGGTATGAATTTCTTATCAATCGGTACAACATGAAATCCTCACCCAACTACTAATTAGAAATTATAACTTATTTTCAGTTTGAAACAACCAAATCAAAATAGAATATCTATTGTGTATATTAACTGAACAAATGGAAATAGAACACATGTTCTGTTATTAATTAAAAAACTTCATCAATACAAAAAAATGCAACATTGCAACTATTCATAAAAAATGCAAAGATATTTTCAATTGAAAAACAAACCAAAAAAATAAAGCAAGTTAAATTATAATAAAGTCAAACTCAATAGTCAAAACTCACACCTAATCAAATGAAAACTAACAACATGTGGATAAATAGAGAAAATAAACCTCCATGGAAGAATAACCAACAACCAACATCATCCAGGGAACATAACTCAAGTTGGTGCAATCAATCATATAATGACTAATCTACAATAACCAATGATTTGCATCATCCAGTGAACATATTTATCAGGAAGTTCAATATAGACAACCACAAGAATTAATAATGAGAAAAGATACCTCTCAAAACAAAAGTTGTAGTATGGTAAAACGAAATAAATGAAAGTGCCAAAATTTTACCTTCGAGAACAAGGGAGCCTTAAGAGTACATTGGAAGTATATTTTTTTTCTTCTTAAGCCTATACTTTTAGTACAAGTAGAAAATAAAAAAAAATTTCAAAAGAAAGCAGAAGTAATATGGTACAAAATAAATAATTGATAATAAATATATATGTGTTCATATTCTTTCAAACACATATGTATCCAAAAAAAATTCTACATGCAAGAACAAAAAATCAAATATTACTTGGGAGAATAATGTTATGTTTTAAAAAGTTGAACTATTAACAATCAGAGATTTGATAATTTCATCACTTGTTTCATCACAATATGTGTTTTCTAGGTCATCTGGAATACTTGAAGGAGAGAGATCACATGGTGATAAAGTTTACAGAGGGAAATTGGAATCATTGTAGGAGGTCAGATATTCTTGTTGTAGAGAATCAAGAAGATGTAGGGGGAACAAAGATAACCTAGGTGGATGAAAGCAATGAGGAGATAACTATGGGGCATATATGCCTGGTGTAGAATGTGTGCATGGATGCCAGTTTCTTCATGGGAAATGATGCATGGCCTGGGTGAGCAGTAGGGCCTAGGAAGAACACCGGGTCATAGATGAGCTTGAGATCACCACTTTATGAACTTGATGCTTGGTCATTCTTGGATGGGCATGATTGAGGGCCAATGAGCAATGGGGGTAACCTGGTAGTGGATGAGTAGCAGGTGTCTGGTGGTGCTTCATGTCTTTGGAAAACCAGGAGAGTGATTTATGTCTAATGATGTTTCATTCATAATATGATTTAATGAATATAGAAAATAAGGGAAAATGAGGCAAACAAATGGAAATGAGAAAATCTCTGCTCTGGCCTCACAATCCTTCGCTTCTATCCTGGTCGGACAGGTGCGGTGGCCTTCAAAGTGGTTTCGGGATGTGAGGTGCGAGCGGTTGATGGTGTTCCAGTCTCGTTCTTCATCAATTGGTGAAGGCCTTTTGGTTTATTTGGTTGGTGTTTGTTCACTGTTGATGTTTCGAGGAGTTTCTTATTGTTATTCCTGCAAAATCCCACATTCTTCTCTGCTCTGGATCCAGGTTTTCACCCTTCTCTCCAAGGTGGAGTTGAGTGGTGGTCTCCATGGTTCTTTGGGAAGTGAGTTTGTGCGGGCGACTTCGGGAGATATTTAATGATGACAAATTGATCGTCGACGGCGATTTCAACTTCGGTGATGTTATATATGGTGGTTCGTAGTGAAGCGACTCACAGTGGACGTCGGAGAACTGGATGGTAGGGACAGCTGATGAGGATGATGTCCTAGTGATGTGTAGACGTGATGGAAGTGACGTTAATGAGATGTTAGGTTGACGACATGATGATGGTGGTAAGGTGAGTTTTGAGGTCTTCTCGTGATGCCGATCATGGTGGGTTCATGGATCAACGTGCTTTTTGGTGGTTTTCTGAATTTGGGGTTTGAATTTTGAATTTGGGTTTTTAATTTTGAACGTTGTGTCATGTGGATGGGGATATGCATGAAGGGTGGCTTTTTTAGGTATGTTTTCCCACTTTTCTAAAAAGTGGATTAAAAAAAATACAAAAAAAAGGTTTGTGGAGAAAAAAATGCATATTTTTTAATCATAAACTTGTAATAAAAATATTAGTCAATAAATAGAACATATATATAACTGAGTGTCTCAATTCTACACGGTTGATTTAATGAACCCAACATTAGTACTACAACATAGTTGTAAAGATCCACTGTTCTGATGCTCATATGAAATGAGGATAAAAGAATTATTTCAATTCAATGGTAGTTCTATTTTAATAAATGAAATTTCTGAATTTGTGAAAAATAGTATCTGGTGCAGTCATAATTTTATTTTAAGAGTATAGAAAGGAGGAAATTAAAAAATAGGAAAGAAGATAATGACATAGAAAAACCTATAAAAACATAACATTTCATAATGAATTAGATGGTCGAATGTTGGAAGTGAATTGGATTTATGCATTAAAACTCTAGCATCAAAATTTATAATTACCATTATTATTATGTGAAATCATTCCAAATCCAGCCTTATGAAAAATTGATCAATTTAATAAGAAAAAATATGGGATGGGGATCTTACACTTGAGCTTTTATAATGTGTTCATAAAAAAAACTGAGGCAAAAATACATATATATTGCACTATAAATAGACTATAAATAAAAAAGAAACAATATAGAGGAAGGGATACCCATAAACCTTCTTCTTTAATGATATCATTACAAGCTTGGAGCATCCTGTATTCATTTATTTTCCATAGAAACCTCTGCCAAGGAGAACCCATGAAGAAGTAGGCTCCAATTGAACCTGTGAATGAGTGAAACAACTTGTTTCTAAGTTGGATTTTCATCAATTCAAATGAAAATATATAAATAAAAATTTTTAGGGAAGAAAGGAACATAATATAAAAGAATTTTTTAAGGGAAAATGACAATAAAGGATCAAAATATGAAATTAGAGACATTTAAGGACTCAATTATAACACTTAAAAAAAATAAGCGACCTTATGGTTGGTTTTATTTTTTATGAAATGTCATAGTTTTCTTGGAAATAAAAATATAATTATGTTCCACTGTAGAGAATGAAATATATATTGCATTGATAGAATGTTAACTAAAAAACCACATATGTAAACATTATTGTAATAGCAATGACCAATAGATAAAGCATGCATGATACAGACAGAGAAATTTAGGTAATGTTTAAAAGAAATTAATCTTACTCGTGCTTTACTGTATGATGTGCTGATAGACGACAATTCTGGTACATATGTAGTAAAAATAACCAAAAGTAGTGCAAATGTTTCTGCTGAATCAGGATAGGTGATATATAGAAAAAATCTTAGGAATGTAGCTAGAAATTTCATATAATTTCAAATACAAATATGTGTGAAAGAATTAGTTAGTACATGTTGATCCACCTATTCAATATTGTTGAAGGAATAGATATATATAATGGTGAAGCATAGTGAACTTTCCATAGGAACAGAAGGCCTCCTCATAACTATAACTTTCTGAGAAGCACACCGATGCAAAGAAGATAAACCTAAAATATAATGAAAAGTAATCATGAGCCGGGGGTGGGATTATAAGAAGAAAAAATGATAGTGTTACTGTATGTATAAGGAAAAGTAATCATGAGTTTGAGGTGGATTTGCAGTGCGTCAAGGTTGAGATACTGTGAAATAACAATTACCTTACATACAAATGGCGCAAATGGTGAGCCGACGCTGTTTTAGAGGAATGGATTGCTTTCGTTTCAAATAGACAGATGCTAAAGTGAGTCGTTTCGAGTAGACTGTCTGAGCTCAACAGAGGGATTCAAAGCGAGAACCTCACGAAGCTTACAGGTCGATTTTAGAGGAATATCGTGCTATAATGAAGGATTAGAACAGTGAGGTAGATGCAGTCGCTGGATTGCAGGAGTAGAAGCAGCAATGGGATGTTTAACCATCGTGGGAAGCCTATGGATATGGAGAGGATGGGGTTAGAATGAGAGGTACATGAGAGGTAAGTCGAAAGGGATGGGAGAGGGATAGGTAGAGGTCATAGGTGATCGAGGAGAAACATGCAGCGGTGGAGAAGGTGTAGGCAGAGGAGGGTATGCAAAATGACCAGAACCCTAATCACAACACAGGGAAATGAATCTTGACAACAGGTGAAGTGCGACAGCAGGTGAAGTGCAAGCGAGAGGAGAAACACAGGGAAACCGCATGTGAAGGAGAAAGGGAGGGAGCGAAAGGGTTTCACGTGAGGAAGAAAAAGGGTTTCATGCAAAGAATCATGTCGACTAGGGTCAGCAGGAACCCTAGATCGATTAGATAGGAAGCATGAGTGGGAGGAATGAAGACGCTGAGTGGTGGCTGCAAGAACCCTAGATCGATTGGAGAGGAATCGCCAAAGGGAGGAGAAAGCGAGGGAAACAGCATGCCAAAGATAGATGGAGGTACAGACATGGATGAAAGGCAGGGGGTTTTGGGAATTCTAGGTTATGACCCTAGAGAACGTAACTGGTATTGGGATAGGGAGGAAAATAGAATAATAGGTAGCATGCGGTGGGGTGACGTGGGTAATTGGAGGGAGGCAACGTATTGAAAAATTGATTTGGAGGCATGGTAGTTTGACATGTGGCAGGGGAGAATACCTAAGATTAGTATATATATTGATTTGCAAACCATGTATTTTCAAAATTTAGGGAATCCTATTAATAACTTTCATTCCAATGTCTAGGTGATAACTATAATATTAAATAATAATATTTTTATAGTATCCCATGTTTTATTTAAACTTATTGTTTTGTGTAATAAAAACTACAATCAGTGTTTCCAGTAATGAGAAATTTCAAAAAGATTAAATTCATTTGAAAAAAATATTTCAAAAAATATATGGGTGTTACATCATGAAACAATTGTATCATTCCCCTGTATCCATCACTAACTAAAAGACTTCTCCAAATTCCATCATCAAAAGAAAAACTTCTTATACTTTCATTGTCATCTAAAAGACTTCTACTACTTCCAACACCAACTAAAAGACATATTCTGCCTCTATAAACAACTAAAATACTTCTTCCCTTATTTAGGTTTGATCCATAACTAGTACAATAACCATTATTGTAGATAATAGGCTCCCCCATAATCTATCTAAATTAGGTTTTCTTATATACACTTTAATATGTTTTACACTAGATAAATCATAGTTGTTTGTCTTGATCAAATATATCTAATCACCTATGTATGATAATTTTCCTCAGGGAAACACTTATCTGATATTTATTACTTATAATAATGATTTCCTACCCTCAATTGTATGTGTTTAATAGATTTAAAAAATTTCTTCATGTAGATTTTTTCAAAATAATAAAATTATACAACTCAGTCCACCTTCTTCTTGAATTAGAAATTCAATATCAACATTTTAAGTACAAGAATGAATTGTATAGAATTATCATTCAATATTCTAGAAAAAAAATTAATTTTATTATTTTATATTCTATTTAGAAATTATATTTATTCAATTTTTATTTTATTTTTTACCTAAACTGTTTTATGTAAATAGATCAAATATATATGGTTATTGTTTTTTACATTTATGCTAAATTTAAAAGTGATTAGACAATCACATATCCATGAATTATTACTCTATATTATCCTTATATATTTCACTCTCATTATCATAAACAATAATATATTCCTAGTATAATGAAAAATTTATTCTTCATAAAAGTACCTTTGTTTAAGTACCTTCGGTCAAACCCGGAAGGTTTCAGGGTATCCTAGTTTTTTCAAGAAACGCTTGAGTGAAAGATTCACAAGACAAGATGGTGAAATATCTGATTTTTTATTTTTTCAGGAATACATCTTTATGTAAACTTATCATCATGAAATAAGGTTTTTTAATTGATCTATTTAGATATTTAAAATGATATCCTTAATTATGGTTGTCACACTCTCAGCCTTGGTGCCTTGATATTTTTAGATAAGTTATCCACCACCTTTTCTGCAAAATTTATTCTAGGTCAAGGCTATTTAATATCTCTAGAAAAATATTCCATGTTAAGCATATTTTAATTAACATGAATACATTAGTGTTTCAGAAATATTATTACATCCAAAATCATGTAATCATTTTGATGAACCCCTTATGTGCATGTTATGAGATTGCATTAATAAACTCATGCACCCACAATGCATCAAATGATATTCGAGTAAATATATTAAATTTGAAGAATAAAAGTACTCACAAGAGAATATGGTTCCTTGATATCACATGTAAAAACCACATGAATGGTCAAAGGTTGAAGAATATGTACCTTTAAATATGCAATTTCTATGTGATTGTCCACATCTTTATCCTTACACAATAAAAACAACCCTTACTAGGGAGCCTGCCCTTATAAAACCTCATGAATACCATTGTATATATTGTTTTAACCTTATATTGGATGGTTTACCCTTATTTAGGCACCATTACATAGCCTCCCATGTAGCCATTACCCTTATATAGGTACCTTTATAGATTATGCATTTTCCATTCTATAGACTTCAACATTATTTTAGTACCCTTACATGGATCATAATCATAAATTTATGAATACTTCATAATTCCTATGTTTTTCTTTATGTATCCTTACACTCTACCTTTACACATGTAATGAAAGGTAAGAATTATCTTTATATAGAATTCAACTACTATTACAAAATGTAGTATCACCTTGGTTTTTCTTTACAAAGATAATGTAATTTGTATATTACCTTTACTTTTGAAATCTAAATGTCATTTTAACTCAAAATCAATCCTAATTCCTTCTTAAAAAAATTATACACATTGGAAGCCTTCCCAAATAAAAATTCTCATGTAATATCAATTATATTTCATGGATTTTTATAATTCATATTCTTCTTCATCATGTTATCATCATGAAAAATATTATCTTCCAGGGTCGTCATTATATTGTACTTCTTATAAATTATTAAATATATTATGAACAAAGTGTTCTCATACCAAACTACCATATTCTAAATTTTATGAACAACACATCAACCATCACAATTTATATATATAATATTCATCCTCTATGATTTTTTAGTCCATCTACTCTCATAATATAAAATATATATTTAACGTTTTTGTAAAAAATACAATTTAGGTGCATTAGTTTCAACAATCTCTCCCTTTAAATTGGTTTTAAATAACCTTAATTAATTCACCAAGTTAATATATGAATTATCCTCATTTCTTCTCCCCATTATTAAGAATAAATGAAAAATCATAATTTGGGGTACTCTCATCTCATGAATTATCCCAAAAAATTTTCTTCTACATTATATACTTTATTCTTGAACAATTATGATAGAGAGATGATATGAAATTATTTTCCTAGAAATGAGCCTTTTTTAATCAACTCTTCATCTACGTGGGCTAACCTAGTTTGTAAAACAAGAGATATATTACCATGTTTTTCTAAAATTTCTATAAATTACCATGAATTTGAAGTCTTGCTCAGATATTATCAATTCTAAAGATAGGTTTTTTAATACCCAAAATACATGATCACAAACAAACATCAACAAATATATCATAATGTTCATGTGAATAGGTATAATGACCAATTTTTTCATCTTTATATCAACCAATAATCTACTTAATGAAAATTATTAATATAATTAGGAATTAGGGGTTATAGTGTGATTGTAATACCTAAATCTTAGATATTTTTATTCAATATATAAAAATTCCAGATTCATATGATTTTTTTTCATCCTATTTCATCAATTTTTATCCCCCTCAACTATTGTAACTCACATTTTAATTTTATGGTAAGAACACTCAGTGAAAGAAAATAACTTTATGCTATCCAAATGTGATAGCTTGAAACATCTCCTTTAATGCACCAAATGTTTTCTCAAACAAAATAATAATAACATGGAATATGGTGGAACCTATGGATTTCTCAAAAGTAACTCTAAGGCTGGGATAATCCTCTCATCCTAGGCCACACTTTCTTCTTTATATATTACTTTACTTTGGGTGAAATCACCTTTTCCATTGAGTTAATTTGAGTAGATGGAATTCCATTTTCAATTTAAATATTTTAGAATATATCACACTATTTAATTAGGATCTCTATGAAGTTCTATTGATAAAATCATTATTTACAACACCTTTATAACATTTCTCCATACTTCTTCAAGATTTTATTGATTGGAATATTTTATTCATTCATTGAGTTACTAGTAATTTTTACATAATATTCTAAATCCATATTATTTTATTTTCCTTTATATATATTTTATCTTTCACCTTTTCCCTCTCAGTGGATGGTGTAGGAAACTTTTATAATCCTTTTCCTAAACAACCAAAAGTACCATCTCAGAATGATTCTTCCTTTGTAGAGTTAAATTAACATTTTTTTTATGAAAATTTTCATATCTATAATTTTTTTAATTATAGACTTGTCCTTGTTCCCTATAGGTGAGTATTTACAAGTTCTTAAATTTTGGTGCTTCATACACCCAATGTTGAGGATAATTTTCATCCTCCAAAACATTAAACATACTTTACAACATAATAGATAATTCCAAGGTAATTAGTCTCAATTTAAGTCATAGAATTTGAGTATCTCAATATATGTTTTCTACCTTTAAATTAATTCCTAAAATTGAAATAAATTTCCATATGAGTGAGTTAAGAAAAAATGAAACATTTACAAAAAGGGTCATACCTCATTTGGTCGCTCCTTAACTGAGATGATGGAATTTTAGGAGTTCTTCAAACAATAATGGGTTTTTTGTATTAAAAAAAGTTAACATGATATACCAAAATCATCCAAAATAAAATAACTATAGTTATTTTTTCTTTTATGGAAGTATAATTCATTATTTTTCAAGAATTAACACATTACATCCATATTTTAGATCCAGATTTCTCTTTGTTAATGCACTAGATGACATAGATTTTGGAGGGATATTCATCATATCCTTTGATATTTCCATACAATTCTCTTGGTATCTTATTTTAATATCTTCCACTTTTAAATGATATACCATTACATTCGTATTTATAGGATAATACATGCCTAATTGTCTCTTTTGACACTCATAATTGTGTGATATGCACTTTTCCATCATGAATTTCCAAAGTTTGAAGACAATGAATAAATATTGATATGATTTTCATTAAAGACTCCAAGGATAAAATATTGAAGTATATATATTGGGTTTGGCTTTATAAAGACATATATTTTAGTCATATATTTCATTTTATATAGAATATTATTCTTGGTTTGATGAATATTTCTCCCTACCTTAGCCAAAATATATGTTCAATCCACTGACAGGCGATTCCATAACTCAACCATGAGTCTATGTGGGACTGAGGTCGACCATTCCCAATGGGAGATAGCCCATGACATCTAGAGGATGGAAGGAGGCATAATACACACCAAGAGTGGGTGGGCCTATGTATAAGCCCGATGGTGCATGAGCCCGAAGGTGCTCCTAGTGTGGTCCAAGATCCCATAAAATCAAAGACTAAGAGGTGGTGTGTGTAGGTTTCAGGGGTGATGAACCCCATTTCCAGATCAATGGAACAAAACCTGCTAATTTTCTTATAAATCAGAGGGAAGGCGCAATGGGATTTCAATGTGGGATGGGATTTTTGTGACACTATTCATGTGATTAATCCCATCCGCTCGATAATTAAATCATGGAAGTATAATGAAACCATGTGAGGTGCATTTGAATCTCATGATCATGATTTGTGCATATTTGAAATAATAAAAATCCGTACAACACTAAACCTCATCTTCAACCTCCTGACACACTTGTTTAATGTCACAAGACATTCTTGATGCCTGATCACCATCACCACCCTCTCCAATCCTTAATTGATATCTAAATAAGCCCGAGACCACCAACATGGATTTCCCTATGACTGAAATACTCCATCCAACTTTTACATGATCCCTCATGTGAATCCCATCACAAGAACTAGTGACATGTTGAAAAAACTTTTACCAAATAATGATGTCGTCACATATTCATATTTTGATCACGTGATTAAGAGAGGACAATCACTAAAATATTTACATGAAGTTTTGTGACTACATGAACCTATTGTATTCTATATGATTTTTCTTATTTGAATTAATTTGGATTTATCATAGCCTGTTATGTAGCACTGAATAAGAAAAACAAATCATCACATGATCAATGAAGTGATCATCCAATGAAGGACAAGACGTCGCATGAGGCCCTTGGAGATTATCTAGAGGCTCACTATATGGAAAACCCAAGGCCATGAAACATTATAGTGGTTTTTGGTATTCCATCATGGAAAATTTATCATGTGATTGTGAGAGGGTCGTCGTATAAAGGAATGATGATCACACGAAGTAGTCTTGCGTCCGCATGATGTTGATGCTGTGAAATCCTCCACTACCTCGACCAGTAAACATGACATCCTTACCATGAAAAGAGACACCACCTTTGGCTAACCTCATCCTATAAATACCCTACTCCCCTAAAAAAATAACACACATGCGAGAGATGAGAGTGAGTAGCGAATAAGGAAATTGGAGGAACATAGCATACTGGTAATCATCCACAGAGAACCTCATAAGGTGATCACAAGAACATTTTTTATGGTATCTTGAAGATCAGGCTATCACATGAAGAAATGAGAATAATGTGATTTCTAGTTCATAAGTTGTATTCATGCAATCACATGATACACACTTTGGTTTCATGACTTCACCAAGAAAGAACGTCATCTATGCAGATAGTCCCGAAGTGAACCCCCTAAACTCTTTTTTAAGACCTCCTAAATGACCTCCATTTAGATCACATGATCTCATGAGTGATAGAACATCATGTGATGTGGTAGGAAATGTCCTTGGACATACTACATACCTATACTGGAGTCCACAATAATAAACCGACATATTTTCATCTTGCGATACCAAAAATACTCGGTCTCATGATACTCTACTCAGCCTCACAATGTAGACTTGAGGACTTACACCTCCCTATGTAATGAACTAATCCTTACCATGTGATGTATACCTTCACTGATGCATGTGATGACATCAATGGGAACCCCCTATGAATGAACAAAAACCTGCCACAAGACCTTATGAATTCCATGTGGACCACGTGAGTGCATGCATCATGAAATGTCATTATGAAGATACCCTTCAACATACAAGTATCCAATGTAAAAACTCTCTATTTTATGCACCATGGATCCTCACCCATTCTTGTTGTGTAATTTGGAAGCCTCTGTGCATGTATGCAGATTAACTCACAAGTCCCTTCTGATTTCATGTGAATCGAATGAATAATGGGTCATTATGAGGGTACATTTTTATGTGATTATGATTCCATGGACAATACTTCATTTCTCCATAAAGGACATATGGTGTATGAACTCAACATTCACACTCCAGAATGTATTATTTCCCATGAAACTTTAGGCATAACACATTTAGATAGGCAACATAAATCCTCAGGTGTGATCTCATTATCGTGAGAGTGATCCTAAACATGTCTGCATGACCCCACTATGGGTATAGTTTAAGGTACTATGATTGTAGGAGTATCTAATGATCCCATGATGTCCATAGGTGACCTTGAAAAAGTCATGTTGGTCATATGGAAAGCCTTAGACAATTCAGGTTGATCTCATGATAGTCGATTGATATGTCATCTTTTTCATGTGGTAGTATGAATAAAATCCAAGTTGATTAGGAGAAATCCCCTTGACATATCTGCATTATCCAAAGACTGGAATTGGACAAGTCAGTTTGATCTCACGACATCTTCTTGGCATGTCAACATTATCATGCAATTACCCATTGACATGTTAGCATTGTCATGAAATTGTCTATGTACAACCCATTTTGATCACCATACAGTCCATGGAAAAGAATAATTGATCATATAATGTCTCATAGATAACTTATTTTGGTCACAATACATGCCTTGGACAACTCAAGTTGATCTTATGATAGCTTATTATCATGATTGGCACTATCATACAATAGAATATAGATATGTCAGTATTATCCTGTGACTGTATGAGGACAATTCATATACATCATGTGAAGCACCATGGAATTTTACACCTTGACTATGTGAAGACATCCAAGACAAGTCAATTGGTCTGGTAGAAACCCTTAGATATGTATGAGATGCTTGATTGATGCCCCAAATATTTCAGGCATAAAATGAAGAAATGTCCAATAGGCAGCCAAACCATGTCAGGTAAATCCACCTAGAAATTTCCACTTTATCCATTAGATACTCCTATACCCATGCCATGTGAATCCCAGACAAGAACCTTCGGCCACATAACCCCTTTTAATGGGATGTTTCTTTAATGGGAAAGGATTACACAATCATGTAATACTATTTGTATCTTGATCTGAAGTAGGACCTCCATGTCATTACTAGCATATCTAGCACAAATTTCACAGTCATCATCATCTCTATTTATCTATCCGAAGATAATGAATTATTATTCCAAAGGTCACCCTCAATGTGTAATACCCAATAATAGTGAATACATCCTGGTATAAGCCCATAGCATTCCTAAAACACCAGGGATAACAACAACGTCTTCGATCGTGATCACCCACCTTATCCCATCAGTGGGTTAAGGGGTAACTAAACTATGAGAACTATGATTCTTGTCTAAACAGGATACATAGGACACCTTCCTAAGGAATGATCCCCAATGGGAATCCTCTTCGTTTTAAGTCCCCTCATGTCTCCAACATTTCAACCATCAGATTCCAATCATTCCCATGGGTTGATCATTCTACCTCATCCATAAACAAACTTAGAGTCAAACTAATTTATTCCTTTCCAAACAAGATACATAGGATGCCTTCCTAAGGCCCGAGCTCTAATGGGAACCCAGTTTAGTGTAAGACCCCTCATATCTTTAAAATTTCAACCATTAGGACCAAATAATTCCCATAGACTAATCATTATACCCCATCTATCAATGTACTAAGAATCCATATGAACTACAAGAACTCTGATTCCTATCCAAGAAGGATACATAGGATTCCTTCTTAAGTATAGAGCTCCAATTGGAATCCACTTCGGTGTAAGTCCCTCTATCTCCCATTATCCTACCATCCTTCTTCACCATCCATCAACGAATGAGAAGTGTAATCATACACGGGAATCATTTTATATATAAGCCCTGATCATGCCCTAAAGTACCTCAAAACCGTCAATGGGTTAGGGGAAGGGAAAAACTAAAAATTAATCTATTTATTGATATAAAACAGGATACATTGGAAATCTTCCTAAGGCCTGAGATCCATACCACAACCTATATGATACAGGTAATCATGCCTCTCAATGGAAAACATAAATTTGAAATACCTGTATGAATATCCTCCTATGTAATGTGTTCAATAAACCACTACCTCTTATTTATCACATCATGCATGACACATATGGGCTTAGATACTGATGATGACTATACCTATAATGTGATGAGAATTCCTCAAAATATGGGCCCATCATTGGGATGTATGTGTGATCACTTCTCATACTTACTCAAAAGGGCCATACTCTCAATGAGATAATCTAGGTTAGTCTATGTACCATCTAAGGCCTATATGGTTATATCTCACACAACATAGATGCCCGTATATAAACTAAATAGAATCTAATTCCTGTATCAAAAAGGATATGTAGGATGCCTCACTGAGGTCCAAGCCTGATATCCACTTCCTTATTACATGATGTTAAACTTCATGGATGGGTCTAGTGACATGACCTTAAACTATGTTAAAAAAATATGTTGGTTTTGATTCTTGTTTTGACAGGATGCATATGATGCCTTATAAAGGTTCAATCCCATATCCAAGACAACAACCACCTCCCTGGAAGGTAATAAACTCAAGAGTTCCTGAAAATTTTCATCAACTAAAGCATCATAAATAAATAAGAGAATGAAATAAAACATGTCATATTTACACAATATATTATATCAATACAAGTTTTTAATCATGATATTGAAACAAGGGTAAATATCCCCATGTTAGATCCAGGGAAGGATTTCATGAACATATCTTAAATATATAATTGAGTCCTATAGTAGGCAACAATTCCCCCCAAAAGGGTGTGATGAGCTTGACATCCCATCGTCTCAAATAATGTGAGTTCCTAAGGGTTATTGGTTTTGAAACCAAAACTGACCGCCTACCTTTAGAAAGTTGGTCCGTGCCCAATTATGGATGTAGGAACCATTGGGTGTTTCTGTTAAAGGATAATAAATGGTGAGCCTGATATGGATGATTATGTACAACATTAAACCCCCCACAATTGGACCATCAGACAAAATCCACCCACACCATTTCAAGGAAAAAAATGGTGAACCCAATGTGAAATCCTTTAACTTTGTCATCCCATTCATGGGTAGAAAAGAGTCTATTTTCCAGCTCCTGTCCAGCTAGTTTTTTCTGCGATCATTGCACAACAAAATGGCGAACCTAAAACACTTATTTTAACTTCACTCAACCTTAAGTAAAAAGAAGGGACCATCAATTTGTCCTTTAACTGTGAAAGTAATTGATCGGACATGTACTCTTATATATGATGAAACACTAATAAGATGCATTTTTTCCTCCTCAGTACATTATATATTCCTTAAAAGTTAAGTGACATCATTGAATTTTACAATGTATTTCAAGATCACTGAAGAAGCTTCTTTTTCCCCAAGGCACCGACATACGTTGTCACCAACACACAACCTCCAGTTCCAGTTGGTGAACTGTAACAACCCAAAATTTTATAAATTGAAATTCCATTTTTATAATTATATCATATAGTATAAATCAAATAAAATATCATAGATAATGCAATAAAAACATTATAAATGAAGACTGAATGAAATAAGAGGTATGCCTAGAAAATATGGAACGTATACCAATAGAATGGTAATTTGACCATTAGAATAGTAATGTGACAATTAAGATTAGTAATTCATCCAATAGAATAGTAAAATCACATATGAAAGCATAACTAAAATTTAGGTATATTATGAATGGAAATAAAATATATTTATATCATGGAATAAGTAAATAAATGTTTTAAAAATGATAAATTAATTATTTTTATTTTTGGGAAATGTAAATGTTTATTTATAGTTTTTTTATTAATATAATGCTTTTAAAGAAACTTTATTTTCATAAAATATATTCCTAAATAAATATTTTATTTTTTATGATTATAATAAAATTTTATGAGGCCTTATTTACCTTTTCAAAGTGTCATTAATTCGGTTATAATTTTAAAATCATAATTTTTTGAATAAATGTTGATTTAAATTAAAATTTTAATTTACCATATTTAGTAAATTATTTTCATAAAATAGAGCCCATTTTTTAATTTTAGACATTAAAAATGGTTAGGGTGATTTTTTTGATTTTTCTAAAATAATTGAATTTTTGGTGAATAGTAAAATACGATAATTTACTATATAATATAAATACATGAATTTTTGAGTCATCGATGATGTATGTATTAGGTAATAACATAATATTATTTAATATATTTAGTGATAAGGTTCACAATTATTGATATTCTTGATCCAAAATAATAACATAATGAATATAATAATTAAAACCACCGCTCTCCTCTCCCTATAAATACCACCCCTCACCACCTCTTCTCCTCACACCTTCCAAGAATTGAGGTTTGTAAAAATTATTCCCAATCCTATTCCCATGTCTCCCCATGTACAAGAGCCTTTGGTCTCAACAAAATTCCAAAACCAATTTCCCTTTGTAGGTTCTCAATAGGAAGAATTTCAAGTGGTAAAATCGTCTTTTGTTTTCTTTTTAATTTCTTATCAATTTAATTTATTTTCTCATCTTATAATCACATAACAATCCCAAATTGGAATAATAAATTTATTATATTATATATACTATAATTTTATTATGTTAATTTAATAACCATCATCAACCCCCTTCTCCTCTTCATTTTATTCTAAAAATGAAAACATTGTCCGTGATGTGTCGATTTACCGCCATCATGGACAATGCATTTTCATTTTCCATTACTGCCTTGGAGGATGGTACTAAAACCATAATTATGGTTAAATAATATTTCATTATAAATATTAAAATTCATATAATGTTCTGTAACCAATTTATAAACATGATATTAAATAAAATGATATAAGTTTGTGATGATCGTAAAAACCACCAAAACAAATCAAATCATTTTTCATGAACATTTTATCTAAGGAATCATCCTCATACCATATAATAAATTATGTAAAATACCATTTAAACTTATTTAAATTCATTAATAACATATAATTTTAATTATGGATATTTATTATCATTTTACATGAACTTTCAAACTTTAATACAAGCGAACCGATCATGAAAACAAAGAAAAACGAACACTCCTAAAATGACAAAATTGAATATTATAACTCATCAAAAAGGCCATAAATGAAATTAATAAAATCATAATAAATTAAATACATGTATAATATGTTCTTAATTAATTAATTAATGTATTTAATTTGATTATCCAGTACATTAATTACATGTACAAAACACTTTTGGACATAAGGTAATGGATTCTCTCCGAACCTCCTAGTTACCTTTGGGTTATGATTTCTCTCTCTTTACACTAATTTAAATATAAATTATTCATATATAAATATTAAATATTCTATTTATATGTTATAAATTATGTATATAGATCCATTCATCCTTATTTTATGGTTAAATACATGTTTTATAAGGTTCCCTTCTCAACTATTCCCGATAAGCAATCCTGATTAAATAGAATATGTTGATTTATTATACTTTTCAAGTAAAATCCATAATATATTTAAAGAAAACATCATTTTTCTAAAAAAAAATATTTTTATCATGAATAAATATCAAATTTTATTTCTGGTTTTATGAAAAAATATGCCTTTTCCCACTTTAAGAACTATTTAATATTTTCCTTTAAAATTTACTAAATATGCTATTTTCTATTGTTTCTTAAACAATATTTTTACATGTTTTCACTTCATAGAAAAATAATATATCATTATATATGAATAATTTACCTTTTTTGTTTTCATGTATTATTTAAATACAGTCTTTCATGGACACCTTTATGATATTCTCATTTGTTATGATTTCTAACATGATTATGATAACCATTTCTTTTTATGTGTAACCCTTATGTTTTATTATTCACGTGACACAAATATGCATGAAAATTTTATGATGGGTGTACCCAGATAGAGGCCCAATTAATTGGGAATTTTTAGTCTCATGGGACGTCATGTTGAGACATGAAGTAAACCAGAATCCTTTGTTGGACTTTGTCTACCATGTGTAATAGTCTTGGAAGTTATCCTTGACTCATACTTATGTTGTGTTGTATGTTGTTGAAAAATTATTATGTTCCCATGATTAAATGATACCATATTCTATATTTTATGCTTCCATATGTTTATTCATGTTACATTACTTTTTATGTCATCATGTTCTTCCCGCTAACCCACGAGCTATGCATTATTTCTATGTTTATTCCCTTATTGGGCTTTTTAGCTCATCCCTTTTACTCTTGTATTCCCAAGTTTATCCTATACATATGTAAGATAAAAAGGGAATTTAGGATCTCATTTTGGATGATTAATATATATGTGTTTTATTATATTTCCAAGTTTTCAGTTTTATGTACCTAATCTTCTAAAGATACCAGAATTGACAATCCTCTATTTTTATTTCATGGTTAATTATGCTTCAAATATTGTAATAATATGTGTAAATTTATAGGGCCATTATAGTTGGTATTATATCGTGGTATAATTATTTTTTAGATTATATTTAGATAACTTTAGTATGAACCCTAGGGATAGTTTTATCACCATGGATAACCAAGATTGAAACATACAAAATCACATGTTAGAATATACTTTTCATTTATGAATTTATCTTTTTATGTCAAAAGTTTATTTTTAATATTCTTATTAGATAATTATTCAAGCCCTTATAATTGTAATTTTATTCTTCTTTAATTTATGGAAATAGGAGAAATCCTTCCAATAATCAATGTGATAGGAAATCTGATGATTTCCCTAATGAAATAAAAAATTTTATGGGAATGAGAGCTCAGAACATCATGATAGTAATTGCCCAATTGGGTCAAGTTATAAATAATAACTTGAATGATGTGGGATTTCATCCTTATCATAAGAAATAGAAATATGTGGTTTAATCATTTATTTGACAAAGGCCTCCCATCTATAGTGGATCTTCTAACCCCATCACCACAAAACACTGGATTAACTCCATTGAGAATATATTCTACATCCCTAAATGATCAGAAAAAGAGAAATTTGTATGGGTAGTATATAGTTTTAATGGGGAAGATTATTAGTGGTATAAACTGATCAAAAACACATAGTTTATGGATGAAATTGATTCCATGGAATGGGATTATTTCAAGAAAATATTTTAATAAATATTTTCGAAAAACTCCCCATCCTAATATGAAAAGGGAGTTCCTAGGACTGAATATGAAAGAAGATGATTCTATCAGGGTATATGAGGAAAAATTTACAAGGCTTGCAAGATACACCTTCAGAGATATCATGAACACTAAACGAAAATTGGAAATATTCTTTAGTAGACTAAAGGCGAGTCTATGAAAATAATTGCTAATATGAGACTTTGACAACAATTAGAAGAATGTATGTTATGACCCTAAGGTTGAAATAGATATTGGATACAATTAGTGGTCTCATGGTCCCAGAGATAAAAATAGGAAATAGAGTTTAATATAGTAGGATCAATAGATAAATCCCATTATGGAAATAAAACCCAAAATCCCACTTGTCAAAAGTTTTGGAAGAATAATCTTGGAAATTGCCTAAGGGGAACCAGGAGATGCTTCAAATTTGGTAAAGAGGGGTATATGACTAATAATTTCTAAAGGGATATGAATAATCACAAAAATGTGGAGATATAAATGATGGTTTATATCAACAATTATCTTGTAGTGTTGTGTTTTAACCGTAAAGAACATAGGTATTTTAAAATTTATTTCACTAAGCCAAGGGTTGTCAGGGGCAATGAACAATGACCTCCAAGGCATCAATGAAGGGAATATTCTATCACTAATACTAAGATGCATCAAATAAATGATTTGGTGAATGGTACACTAGTCATTCATGCATTAATAGATAATGTAATATTTTATTTTGATTCTACGCATTCTTTTATATTTATCATGTTTTGTAGAACTATTCAAACACCACATCAAAAAATAGAGGTTGAGTTATATGTTAGAATAGTGAATGCGGAAATTATTACATCCAAAGTATATAACCTCAACATAGTTAATGTTTGTGTATTTAACATCCCATAAAATATTTTCTTACTTCTTTTTGTGGAGTTTAATGAAATATTGGGCATGTATTGGCTATATTTATACAAATCCAACATCAACTATTTAGAAAGGAATATCACTATTCAAATATTGAAGCATCCTCCAATTCTGTAAAAGTGTAAGGAGGAGTATGAATCTATTTTATAATAATATTCTCAATTTTTTATAATATTTCATTATGATAAAGTATATCTTGCACAAAATATTATGATAAAGGGGAGAATCATGCTCAAATACATGCCCATTTTGAGGGACTACACTGATGTGTTCCTCAAAGAATTGTTTGTTCTTCCTCTAGATCGAGCAGTTGAGTTCTAAATTGAACTTATACTTGGATCTATACCTATATAAAAGAAACCTTATAGAATGGACACCATTTATTTGGAATAATTGGAGAAGTAGTTACAAGAGAATCTGGATAAGGGTTTAATATACCTGAGTGCTTCACCATGGGGTTCACCGATCCTCTTCATCAAGAAGAAGGATAGATCAATGATCCTCTTGATTGATTATTGAGAGCTTAAAAAAATCATGATAAATATCAACTATCCCCTTATATATATATATGAATTGCATGATCAACTACATGGGGCCATATATATCACTAAGTTGGACCTTTGGTTGGGATATCACCAATTAAAGGTGAAGAAAGAAAATATTTAAATGAATTTGTTTCAAATGAGGTATGGACACTATGAGTTTATAGTGATTACCTTCAGACTCACTAATAATCCATCAATTTTAATGGAATTAATGAATAGATTCTTTAGAGATTACCTCAAAAAAAATTTGGTAGACTTTATCAAAGTTATTCTAATATACTCCAAAAGTAAGGAGGAGTATCAGGAGTATTTGAATATTATGATAAAGACACTATGAAGGGATAAACTATATGAAATTTATAGTAAATGTGTGTTCTAGATAAAGGAATTATCATTCTTGGTACCTGTTAGCACTACTAAAGGAATATCTATGTAACCTTATAAGACAAAGGTAATTGAAGAGTGGCCTAGGGAAACATTTGAAACAAATATATGTAGTTTCCTTCATCTATCGGGGTATTATTGATGATTTAGGAATAAGTTCTCATAATTTTAAAACCCATTAACCTTTATAATTCAGAAGGGGGTAGTGTTTTTTGGACCAATGAATGTGAATACTACTTCAAAGAGTAGAAAATGAGGTATATCACTGAACCAACACTCACACTATTGACAGGTGGGAAACTCTTTGTGGTATAAAGTGATGCTTCAAAAAAAAAGTATTAGGATGTGTACTGATGAAAAATGATAATGTGATATCCTACACCTTAAGGCATCTGAAAATTCATGAGAAAAACTATCCTACACATGGTCCAGATTTGGTGACTATTACCTTGGCATTAAAAATATGGAAGCATTATCTCTATAGGGAGAAGTGTGAAATATATACTGATCATAAGATCCTAAAATATATATTCACATAGAAGGATATTAATATGAACCAAAAAATATGCTTATATCTCATAAATGATTAGAAATTCTCAAGCCACTACCATCCTAGTAAGGAAAATAAAGTGGTTAATGGTCTATGTAGAACATATCTTACAACATTATCAATGATGATAATTGAGTAGAATCCAATCTTCTTAGATTTTCAAAGGATGGGAATGGGAATAATTAAGGGAGGAACACCATCAATCCTTTATCAACTGATTTCTCAATCATTCCTTATGATGAAAACAAAGGACACTCAAATAAATGATATAGAAATTCAAATAAAAGGTGTAAGATATCGAAAATGGTAAATCCTTAGAGTTCAAAATTAATAAAAAAGGAGTCGCAAGGTTTGGGCCACAATTTTTTATACCATCCAATATAGACATAGATAAAGATATTTTGAATTATGTACATATCTCAACCTTGTCTATTCACATAGGGATCACCTAGATGTATCGAGATCTATGAGAAAACTATTGGTGGGACACTATGAATAAAGAGATATCTAAATATACATAAAAGTGCCTGGTATGTTAGAAAGTGAAGGATAAAAGAAAAAAGACTAAGGGGATTATGCAAAAATTACCCATATCAACATGGAAATGAGAAAACATCACCATAGACTTTGTTATTGGACTTCCAAAGATATCAAAAAGAAATAATGCTATATGGGGAATTATGGATCATCTTACAAAGAAAACTCACATTATCAAAAGTATAGAGTAATTATCACTAGATCAATTTACACACATATATATATCAGAGATGTGGTAAGGCTATATGGAGTACCCATATCGATTATATCTAATCGATATATGAGATTCACCTCCATGTTCCAGAATAGTCTCCAATATTCTCTAAACACTGATCTGAACTTTAGTATGACCTATAATCCTCAAATTGATGATCAATCTGAGCAAACTATTTAGAAACTAGAAAACATATTGATATCATGTCTTATATACTTCAAAGGAGGATGAGACCATCATCATACCCTATTAAAGTTATCATACAGTAATAGTTTCCACTCAAGTATCCAAATGGATCCATATGAAGTCCTTTGTGGGAAAAGATATAGAACACTAGTATGCTGGGAAGAAGTTATTGAACACAAGCTGCTAGGACCTGAAATGGTTGAGTAAATGGTAAAAAAGGTGAAAACCATTCAGCCTCACATTAATGCATCCCAAAGTTAAAAGAATAGATATGCAGACAATCATTTATGAGACCTAAAGCTTAAGGTTGGAGACATGGTATTCCTCCACATATCTCCATGGAAGAGGATCAAGATATCTGGGAAGAAAGAAAAGATGAGTCCCAGATATATTGACCCCTTTTATATTCTTGATTTTGTTGGAGTTTTGGCTTATCGACCAGTACTTCCACCCACTATGTATCTAGTACATGACGTATTCTATGTATCCCTCTTGATAAAGTACATACCAGAACCTTCACATGTACTAAATTCAGTGGTGGTATTGTTGGAAAATGATATCTCTTATGAGGAGCAGCTAGTGAAGATCATATATCATAGAGATGAAGTTCTACACTAAAAGACTATTCACCAAGTCAAATTACTATAGCAGAACCATATGTATGAAGAGGAGACATGGGAACCAGAGGAATTGATGAAGGAGAAGTACCCTCACCTATTTTTAACTTATGTGAAATGAAATTTTAAAGGAGAAATTTCATAAGGGGGGGGGGATAATGTAACGACCCAGAATCATATCAAAGAAAATTCCCACCTTATAATTATTTAATATAGTATAAATCACATAAAATCTCAAGTATAACACAATACAATCTTAATAAATTAATAATGAATGAAATATAAGGTATTTCTATAAAATAAGGAACCAATACCAATGGAATAGTAACTTGACTGTTGGAATAGTAATGTGACCAATATGAATAGTAATTCATTCAAATTGAATAGTAACCTGACTAATGAAATTATAAATAAAATTTTGGAATCTTATAAATGAACCTATAAAATATAAACATCATATAAAAACTAAATAAATGTTTAAAAAATAATAAATTAATTATTGGTATTTTTTTGAAATGTAAATGTTTATTTACAATTATATTATTAATATAATGATTTAAAATATTTTTTTTAAAATAGATTCATAAATTAATGACTTTTTTGTTATGATTATATGATAATTTTATGATACGATATTTAAATTTTCAAAGTTTCATAAAATTAGTTATAATTTCAAAACATGTATTTTTTGAATAAATGATGATTTTAAATAAAAATTAAATTTCTCATATTTTTAAAATTATTTTCATAAAATTTATACTTTTTTTGAATTCTAAATGTTGAAAAATTGTTAGGGTGAATTTTTGGTAATTTTATAAAATAGTTCAATTTTTGGTGAACAGTGAAATATGATAATTTACAACATAAGATAAATACATGAATTTTTGAGTCCTAGCTGATGTATGGGTGATGTAAGCCTATAATCTCTAACTCTATATAATTATTTAATATATTTAGTGATAATAGTAAACACTATTTATATTCTTGAGAAAATAATAATAAAACAATGAGTATAATAATAAAAAACACTCGTCTCCTCTCTCTAAAAATACCACCCTCACCACCTCTTATCATTACACCTTCCAATACTTTAATATTGTCCAAATTCTACCCAATACACTTCCAAAGTCTCCACCATGACTAGGGGACTTTTTTCTCAAAAAAAGGAAAAATTAAATTTCCCTAATAAGGTTTTCAAGGATAAGAAGTTCAAGAGGTAAAATCCTCTTTTGTTTTTTTTTTAATTTTTTTCAATTTTTTTTTCATTTATTATACTCTTCTAAACTCTTATCTCAAAGTGGAATAAATTATCATATATATACTATAATTTTATTATGTTTATGGATTATCTAGTATCAAACCCCTTCTCCTCTTCCTTTTATTCTAAAAATGAAAACATTGTCTATGATGTAGTGATTTACAACCTTTGTGGAACATGCATTTTCATTTTCTATTAGTGCCTTCAATTCTGGTAATATAATGGTCATTAGGGTTAAATAAGATTTTATTATTCAAATTATAAGTTATATAATGTTCTAGAACAAATATATAAACATTATATTAAATAAAATTATATAAGATTGTGATGATCGTAAAAACCGCCAAAATAAATTAAATCAATTGTCATTAACATTTTATCTAATGAATCACCCTCATACCATATAATAAAATTATATATAAGACCATTTAAACTTTTTTATTTTCATTAATAACATATAATTTTAATTATATAGAATTATTCAAATTTTACATGAACTTCCATACTTGTATACAAGTGAACCAATCGTGAAAACCCAGAAAAATAAACACTCCTCGAACGACAAAATTGAATCTTATAACTAATAAAAACAACCATAAATGAACATAATAAAATTATAATAAATAAAATAAATGTATAAGAGGTTTTTAATTAATTAATTAATGGATTTAATTTTATTATCCAGGATATTAAGTATAAGTTTATAATACTTTCACACATAAGGTAATGGATTCTCTACGAACCTCCCAATTACCCTTGAGTTGTGATTTATCTCTATTTAAACCTTTTTAAATATTATTTTTATTATTTAATTATTATATATTATATTTATGTCTTCAATTTTTGTTATCTATATCCATTCATCCTTTTTTGATGTGAAAATACATGTTTTATAAGGTTTTCTTCTCGATTCTCCCCGATAAAGAAAACCTTATTAAAGGGAAATTCACAATTTCTTATCAATTTACAAGTACACTACATAATATATTTTAAGAAACTAATATTTTTCTAAAAAAATATTTTTTATCTTGAAAAATACATACATTCATTTATGGTTTTATTCAAAAAATTATGACATTACCCTCTTTTAAGACTCTTTAATATTTTTTTAAACTGTACTAAAGAGGATATTTTAAAATATTTATTAAAAAATCTTTTTAAATGTTTTCAATTTAGTTGAAAATAATTTATTATGATCTATTCCTATTACCTTATGAATTTCCATATATTATTTAAATCCATTTATTCATAGACATATTTTTGATATTAACATTTTTTTATGATTTATGACATGATTATAATACCCATTTAGTTTTATGGGTAACCCATATGTTTATTCCTTATGTTTTATTATTCATGTGTAAAACATATTCATGAATATTTTATGATGGTTATATCTGGATAGAGATCTAATGAATTGGGTAATGTTTGGTCTCGTGGGATTCCATGTTGGGACAGATATTAAACTTGATTCCTTTATGGGACTTTGTTCACCACGAGCAATAGTCTTGGAAGTTAGCCTCGAATCATGCTTATTTCATGTTGTATTTTTCTTAAACATTCCTAAATTTCAATGATTAGATGATATCATGTTATATATTTTATGGTTACATATTTTTATTCATGTTGTATTCCTTTTTAGGTCATAATGGCATTCCTACTAACCCATGAGATATGATTTATTTATATATATATTCTCTTACATTGATTTTTAGCTCATCCCTTTTTCTCATGTATTCACCAGGTTATCCAATTTAGATTTAAGATCTCAAAGGAGGTTATTAGATCATTATGGATGACTAATATAGTGTTGTTTTATTCTATTTCCACGTTTTCAGTTTTATGTATCTAATATTCCAAAGACACTATACTTTACAATATTTGATTGTATTTGATGGTTAATTATGCTTAAAATAATGTAACAATATGTGTAAAAGTATAAGGTTGTTTTATGAACATATTGGTCTAGGATTACAACATCAATAGCTCTATCCTTGACTCTAAAAACAACCCATTAAATCCTTCAGAGGATTAATTCCCATTGGTCATCTTTCCAATGATAGGCCATAGGATTAAAAGTGTCCCTTATTTCCAAAATAAACCACTTTGGGAGCCAATTCCTAGAGGTAAGTAGTGCATAACTTCCCTACCTTAGGGTTGTAGATGAGGGATGTCAGCGTGACAACTCAATCAATCCAGAGATGCCTAGAAGGAATCCCCTATTTTTTGGTCATCATCGTTGACATGTGACCATGATTGAAAAAGGAGCTATAAATGATGTTATGCAAAAATCAACTATCCATATTGGGGAATATAGCAGGAGAGACAACCTGTTGTAACAAAACAATTCATATTTGGAGCAATATTATATCCTTAATTTTTTCAATATGTTTGAGGACCACCAGTGTATCCTGACAGTAACCCAAAATCAACTGTAGATCATCACTATCTAAGATCCTCTTACTTCATCATAGTTAGACTTGGTGATTGTGGAATCCTAGAAAGCACCCAAACCCATAGGTATGGGGGAATTTTTACCACATTTTACCCTAGTACTCTATTTAATATGGGAATCGACCCCTCAAATGGTATCACGGGAACCAACCTTCCAAACGGTACAATGGGAACTGACCCCTCAAACAGTATCATGGGAATAAACCCATAAAAATGTATCATGAGAACCAACCACTCAAACTTTACAATGGGCATCGACACCTGGAACGTCATTTCAGGCCCCAAACCCTCAAACGATATAGTGGGCATCAACCCCTCAAATAGTATCACGGGAACCAACCCCCCAAATGGAACAACAAGCACTGAACCTAAAATGATATCATGGGAACCAACCTGTCGAACAAAATCATGGGAAAAAACCATTCAAATGGTTCCATGGTAACTGAACCATCAAACTACATATCGGGCACCATCCCATTAAATGGTAAATTGGGAACCAACCCTCAAAATGGTATACCCGACAATGACCCACCAAATGAGATACTCCATTAAGGAGGAGCACAAACCAACTTATGTATCATTCAATATGATCTCAATCAGATCTGAAGACACCTCATTAGACCTAGATGAGAACACTCCTAAAGAGTATAGTCACACCCTCATGCAGTCATCTGAGCCACAACAGGTTGGCCTACCTTCTTCCACTGGAATAGGAAAATAAAGGCTCAGTGGTATCATTATAGAATATATATAAGGTTCTATAGACCATATTGGTATTTTAGAGGAGAATGAAAATAGAACATATGGCCTATGGCAGTAGTGGATTTAGTATCTAGGGTCCACATCAGAACTCCATTCATCATCCACTATCCCTACCACCGATAGAGGAAAGGGTGATTTCAGGGATTCTTCCAGCCAACCCCTTGAATATGATAAGGGAATTTATGTAGAATAATAGATCACACAAATCCAATAAGATAATAGGTATCTCTAGGAAATAATTTTGGGAATACTCTTGAGATTGCTACCTTGTAATGATGTACTATTACCTTCCTACAGAATCCCACCTTTCAGTGAAGTGCCCTAACTCACAGGGCTGAGGGAATTTTCATATTTGTCATACCCTCATTAGGTGAAATATAAACATTGTTCCACCTCTCCCCTACCCACATGGCTGAAGGAATTTACATATTTTCCATCTCATCATTAGGGATATTCTGGAAAAAATATTCCCTCATAAGTTTACACAAAACCTCCATGATATTAGGGTTATTTTAATCAATGGGAAGCATCTGTGTCATCCAATACCCTTAATTATTCAGAACCTTCCCACTGAGGAAATAAATATCAGGACTTTGTACCCAGAGCTCTAAATTTAATCAATTGTTCGTGATAATTTAGGTTTAGACAAAACTTGTAAGAAGAATAATTATTTCCCATATCTTGAAGACATAAAATGAAAAGTATATTCCTTTCAATAAAGACATTTTCACAAGAATTTCAACTATGACATGGAAAATGGTTTGATAGATCTCATGGTGATGATAAATCCAAGTACGACAAGGATGATAGGTCATGACAACCATTTACCCTAACATTGACGTATCAGGAACATAGTTGAAGGTTAATTATCCTTTAATGACTAGATTCAAGCATAGATAGAAATGGAAATATTGGAACCACTAAAACCTATATCCCTACTCTATTCATCTGATCACTTTGAACAAGACACATGAGTTGTGAAAAAAATCAAGATCCTCATACCTCTCAGGGATAAATTACCATCTTCCAAAGCAATATTGAACAAATCATATTCTTTCCAAAAAAATAGAGACCGTATCTTTACATACATTAACATTACATATCATTTGTGGTGTACTTAAAACATTATACAAATTGACTCCCAAATACAGTACTAGTATAGTTCCTTTAGAAACATGGAAACATAAATAGTGGTACATAAATGAGCTTTATCATCTCACACTAGGTTCTTCTTGACTATCACACTTATTATACACAACAAACATAATACATATCTTCATAACCCAGGAGAAGGAAACATAAAAATAGGTGAGATGAGATGATCAGTAGGGGTAAACAAGGGAGATACATAAGAATAATCATGAGAATAAGGGTTTGATAACATGATCATTAAAATATAAGATCATACCCTTCATATAAATGATCATATACATGAATCGGGGCATAAATCTTGGTAGTTCATAAGACATGAATCATAAGGAAATAAAGAACATAGGACATGAAATCATAATCATAGGAATAAAACATAGAATTGTGTAAGACTCATAATCACATAAAATTATTTCCATAGTAGTCAAGGCACTTTTGTTGAGACCATCTTAGTGGAAAAAGACTTTTATTGAACTGGATTCACCACCCATTCAAGAACTATATTAATGAACTGATTTCACTCCTCGTTCTAGACCTATAATATTGAATCAAGTTCATTTCCTATTCCATCCATGTAATACTAAACCTAGTTAATTTCCCATTCCATACATGTATATCCCATGAGATATAAATCTTTACCCAATTCATTGGAGGGGGATATAAGTCCCACCCATCTCACAATCAAATCATACAAACATGTTCTACAAGATCACAAATAATCACATCGTAACCCATGGAATGAAATAGGTATTATAAACATGTAATCATATCATAATATATAGAAAGAGCCTCATTTCATAATCATTTCATCATAAACATAACCCCATGAAAATAAGTGAGATTCAAAAGCATATAACCCGTGAAAGAGAAATGAGTTTCGTAAACATCATGCCAACAAAAAATAATCCATTCAGAGAAAGAATATGAATGGATATATTGAATAATTTTCCATAAAGGCATAGGTAATACCAATGGATGTTATCTTAGATGGAATGGTTTTTGAAATATCTTTTAAAAAAATTTCTTTATTAAAATATCCTTTATGCATTGAAAAACACTTTTTAAAACATAAAGCCTTTGAAAAACTTTTTCTTTGAAAATAGATTTAAAATTTTTTAAGGGAAGCATTAAAATCTGTAAAACTTTTTAAAAATAATTATTCCTTAAAAATGGGTATCAAAGATCTTTGAAAAACATTTTTGAATACATTTTTGAAAACATGGTTTTTGAATACAATAGATATTCGACCAAAGATAGATATAGTTAGATTTTACTTAAATACCTTATCTTAAGTACCAAAGAGAGGAAAATGGTAATAATACATGATGATATGTTGAATAATGATAGAAGAAAAAATTCATGATTTTTCTTGAGATATATATCATGAGATTTCATTAATTTAAGCATAATTATAAATAATCTCAAAAAGCGATGAGATCATTTCAACAAACTCTTATCACTTGGTAACTTGGGATTATACTCTCCATGGAAGAAAATTAAATTAAATGGAGCTTAAAATATCATTAAAATAAATATATTCATGATGTAACATGTAAAATAGATGTATATACTCCAAAAAATAATTTAGGTTCATAACAAAACATGAGTCTTAAAGAAGGCAAATTGAGACAAAACTATTTTACCGATTTGGTAACTTTTGAAACTTAAACCCCATGAAAGAAATATAATAAAATGGATATATTAATACCCATAAATTTAAGTATAATAATTATTGAATACATACATGGTCAGTATACACACCACAAAAAAAGGAATGAGTGGTTAATAAAGCATAAACCCATGGAAATAAAAAGTGAGATGAAATCTCCTTACCGTGTATCTTGACTCTTATTGTACTCATTCAAACCACATGTAAAATAAATATATATTTATAATAAATCTTTTAAAAAACCATATTATTATATATAATACCATATATGGTTTGATCATGACCTTATATTACCCTCTTGTTAATAATCCTATGTTAAGGTTCCACTTCAGGTAACATTCGCTTTGTTCTTTGCATGTGTCTTAATTTGTTATATATTTGTTCCTTATATATATATCATGATTAAAGAATTTAAAAAATTATATAAATATAATTTATATTTAATATATATGTATTATAATAATATATATAATATATAGGTATGAAATGGAATACACAATTCATGGAGACGGTAAGTTGTACATATGCATGAATGCTATTTCTCTTTTTATTGTCGTGTTGAAATAATGACAGTAAATGAAATATGTGTGTGTTTGTGCGTATAATTATTAAATCAGTATTATTATATCATATATATGTCATATAAGTTCACTAAACCCATCCTTAATACATTCCATGTAGTGTGTGAATAAATCACATCGCTTTGAGGGGGCAGTAGCCCACACTTCCTAAATTGAATTTATCATATTATACCAAATGGAAAGTAAAAATGATATGTGTTGTAAAAGGAATAAATAAGATTAAAGATATAATAAATATAATATATAATATATAAAAATATAGTGTTCATTATAAGTTCCCCCATGAGAGGCGGCAAAGGAAAAATGAATGATCATCGTTTCACGAGGCGATAGTTTGTTGTATTCGTAAACAGTATGTATGTTACCCATTAGATGGAGGTGTGTGTAAGTGTAGGTAAAAAACATAGAATAAAAACATCTTAGTATATTTATGATACTAGTTTTTTATTAAATCATGTAATAAATAGAGTAGAGGCTACGAAGAAAGAAAATAAAAGAAATGATCTTGAGAGAAGATGTTACCTCGTAATCGGGTAACTCCTTATGGTTTGTGCCAAAAGGTTTCCTTGGAAGAATTTATGCCCAAAGGGAGGATTAAAGGAGTAAGGTAGGGATTTTGGGAAGTTTATTTTTACAATATTGGCCTAACATAAGTGGTTTTAGATGTTTGAAGATGGGGGATAGATGGTGTCCATTTATAGGGAAAGAAAAGGACACACTTGATATTTTTTAAAACAAGTTAGATGTACCCATGTTTTCACCTAAAAAAGTCATAAACAACAGAAAAAATCAATAATTTAAGGTTAGTGGATGAATAATTTCCATAAAATGGGTTCGAAAAGAGTTTATAATTTGTTTTGGTTCTTAAATTTATGGGTTAGACCTTAGTTGAGCTTAATTTTACCTTAATCGGTGTAATTAATTTTAATTACTTTCACTAATATTTTTGGTAAAAAACTAATTTGACCTTATTAGACCTTATAAATCATAATTATTCAAAATATGGAATCAATATTTTCAAATTATAATCATAAAATTGGTATAAATTAATTTAAAATTAATCTCATAGTTGGGTCGACAATATAAGTTTTTAAAGTAAAAACATTCAAAAAGTTTGCTATGTTTTTATATCCAATTTCAATATTAAATTAATCTCAATGACCAAAATTTTATTAATTGATAAAAATATTATCTATTTAAAATTTTGAACCAAATTTAAAATATAATTTAACTATATAAATAAATTAGATAAAAAAATAGTTTTGAATTAAAATCCGGTATTTTTCATTATTCATCCTAAAATGAAGTTTCTCAAAAAAATACCAAAATTTCACCTTAAGATAATTTATAAATTTAAAATTCAAAAATTAAGTTTATTTTATCAAAATAAATTTCTAAATGTGACTAAAAATAATTTTATTTTTTATATAAGGTCATGAAAAGTAGTTTGTTTGAGAAAATAGTATTTTTAAACATATAAGGACTTTACAAAAAATTATTTATTTCATTATAAATATATATTATTTATATAAAAACATTATAAAAAATATTTGAAAATTGGTTATTAGTATTAGTATTACTATGTTTAACATCTAGTTTATAATTATCTCATTTAAATATTTATAACAATAATATGGTGTTTCGTAGAAACATCGGTATTGCGTGTAAATTGCGCCAAGTATTTGTTCCATGTAACGTATTCCATATTGATATTACATATAACATAAACCAAGTTTGTTTCATGGAAATTAATGTTTTAATTATTGAACTGCAAGACATAAATGAAAATTTAATTTATTTGAAAAAAGGTTCATAAAAACTCAGGGTGTTACATTCTACCACCCTTAAAATGAATGTTTCCCTCAAAATTCATCACTCAAATAAAAAAATGATGGTAATTATGCTTACTCATATCCTTAAGTTCCCACATATATTCCTATAATTGGTGATTTCTCCACAAAAAATTTGGAAAGGTGAGTGTTCTTGTTTCATATAACTTTCTCAGATAAGTCTAAAATTTCAACTTGTTGTTCTTTTTAAGACATATCCTGCTACAATGGTATGACCTATGAGTTCAATAAATGTGAAGGGACAGGTATGCACTTCTTTAGGAGAGATACATGGTACACATAATGGAATTGAGAGATATTTTTAGGGAGTTCCAATCAATAGGCTACAATCCCGATACGATCAAGAATCTTAAAGGGACAGATATACCTAGGGATCAGTTTCTCATTCTTCCTAAATCTCATAACTTTTTTACAAGGTGATATTCATAAAAACACATTTTCACCAACTTCAAATTATAGATCATTCCATCGGTAATAATCATAACTTTTCTAATGGATTTTAGCTACCTTGATATGCTGATGAATGGTTCTAACCTTCTCAACCATTTCTTCAGCAGTCTCAGGTCCCAATAGATTTCTTTCTCTAACTTCATCCCAGCATGTTGGAGCTCTACATTTCTTCCCATAGAGGGATTCATATGGTTCCATATAAATTCTTGATTGAAAGCTATTGTTTAAAGAAAACTGAACTAGAGGAAGGTGTCGGTCCCAACCACCTTTAAAATATATAGAGCACGATCTCAAAATATCCTCTAGGTTTTGAATTTTTCTTTAATACTGACCATCTATCTGAGGATGATAAACAGTGATAAAACTCAATTCTATATAAATTTCTTCATGAATACTTCACTGGAATGTTGAAATGAATCTCTAATATTGATCCTATATAATAAAATGTGGTACTCCATTCAACCTTACCACTTTCTTAATGTATGTTATAGAAATATAATCTAGAGAGAAGTATTTTCTGATAGCGATGAAGTTTGCCGACTTATTAAGATGATTGACTATAACCCATATGACATTAAACCCTTTTATGGTTTTGATAGTCCAACAAAAAAAACCATAGTGATGTTCTCCCATTTATATTCTAGTATGGGTAATGGATACAACATCCATTTAGACTTTTGTCTTTCAACTTTAACTTGCTGGCATACCAAGAATCAAGATACAAACTCTGCGATATCTTACTTCATGACATCTCACAAGAAGTATTCTTTCAAGTCCCTATACATCTTCATACTTCCAGGATGAATAGAGAATAAAGAAATATGATCTTCCTCCAACATCTCCTTCTTCAAATCTATTTTGGAAGGAACACATGCACGGTTCCTAAACCTTATCATTCCATCTTGATAAATATTAAACTCAGGAACATTTCTGAATTTCTTTTGAAGCTCTTCATCTTCTTCTTGCACCTCCTTAATCTTCACATGGATATAGGGTTGACCATTCATTTGATAAAGATAAGATTTTTTTCCCTTTTTTAAGATTTCTAGATCCATCCTTTGAAAATATAGAAATATTAGATATTTTGTGATCCTTATCATGGATAATCTAGCATAATTCTTCTGACTCAAAGCATCAACCACCTTGTTCATTTTCCTAAGGTGGTAATTTATTGAACATTTATAATCCTTTATAAACTCTAACCATCTTCTATGGTGCTTGTTCAACTCCTTCTGTGTGAATATATATTTCTTACTGTTATAATCTTTATATATATAAAAATTTTCTTCATAAAGATAATGCTTCCATATCTTTAATGTAAAAATTACCATTACAAACTGCAAATCATGAGTGGGGTAATTTTACTCATGAATATTCAATTGCCATTACACATAAGCGATAACCATGTTGTTCTACATAATAACACATCCCAATCACTTTTTGGATGTATCACTATAGATTACAAACCCTTCTTCACTATAGGGTAACATAAGTACATGTGCACTGACTAACCTTTTCTTCAGTTTCTTGAAAATTTCCTCACATTCATCTGTCCAGAAGAACTTGACACCCTTCTAAGATAACCTGGTTATAGGATTAGATAGTCGTGAGAAATTATCCACAATATGTTGATAATATACAGCTAATCAAAGAAATATATGGATCTTATTCACTGTGTTTGGTCTAAGACAGTATTCAATAGCCTCTATATTTGATGGATCGACTACTATACTATCTCATGAGAATATGTATCCCAAAAATGAAACCTTTTGCAGCCAGAATTTACACTTTGTAAATTGTTCATATAGATTATTATTATTTAGGGTCTTTAGTACAATTCTAAAGTGATATTCATGATCTTCCTTTATCTTTGAATAAATAATAATATCATCAATAAAGACCACAAAAAAATGATCATGATAATCTCTAAGTACTTTATTCATTAAATCCATAAATATAGCTGGGGAATTAGTAACACCAAAAGGAATCCCTATATATTCATATTGTCTATACCTTTTATAGAATGACATATTGGGAATATAATATTTCTTGAACCTCAAATGATGATATCCATAATGAAGGTCAATCCTGGAAAATTATTGAGCTCTGTGTTGTTGATCAAACAAGTCATCAATATGAGGAAGAGGATACTTGTTCTTGATTGTGATCTTGTTAAACTCCTGATAATAAATGCAGAGTCGCATTGATCCATATTTATTTTTTACAAAAAGAATAGGTGCACCCCAAGGTGGAACACTTGGCTGAATGAATCACTTATCAAGGTTTTCTTTGAGTTTCTTCTTCAATTCCTACAACTCAATGAGAAACATTTTATTAGGATACTTTGATATTGTTTTTGAACTAGGTATAAGTTATATTGAGAAATAAACTTTACAGTTTGGTGGAATACTAGGAAAATCTTCCATAAAGAGACCCAAAAATTATCTAACAATATGCATATCATCGATGTCAAATTTATACCCATAAATTTGAGATGAATAACCATTTTGAATAGGAATTAAGAACTGTACACTGGATTTAATTTCCATAGGAAATTCATGTTTATCATCACATTGATTGATGATCATAGGAGGGTTTGAAATATAAAATGTAACTTTTTTTTAAAATTTATGTGGGGTTTATATAGATAAATCCAATCCATGCCTAAGATGACATCAAATTCAACCAAAGTAAGAATGAAAAGATTTGTAGGAAGCACATTCCCAAAAACTTAACTCAGAGAGGAATTATAGACTTTAGGTGAAATCATCTTACCATTAGGTGTTTGCTCTAATAATTCCACATATAATTATTTTAGTGGAATATTAACACCCTTATAAAATTATTTAGATATGAAAGTGTGGGTGGATCCAAAATCAAATATGACATTATAAATTCTAGAGTGGATGATAAGTGTATCTTTCATCACAATATTATCACACCCCTCATAAGAAATAGAAATTGCATGATATTTCCCCTTGTCCCTTAGCTTAAGAGGTTATTAACTTAGATCATCATCACTAGTCCTTGGGTTTGGGAAGTGGTTAGAATAATTCCTATTTTCCTTACACTTGTAGCACTGATTCATGAGAGGTGCATTTTATGAAGCTTTCTCCCCATTAGCATTTTTAGCTAACTTCTTCCTATCATTTCGACAATAAATTTTCTAGTGACCTTTATTTTTACACTTAAAACATTTAATAGACCCCTTAAGACAAATTACTCTATGCTTATTCCCACATTTAGAGCATAAAAGAAAAATTATGTTATTTAATACATGGTTTTTAGAGTTTCTTTTGAAGTATATCTTTATTTTATTGTCAAAACCACAAGGTTGATACATGAATCCATCCTCCATTTCAACCTTTATTGCACAATGAACAATATCTTCATAACTACTGAAGTATCTTATGGACCATTTCCTTATGAAACATTACTTTATAAAACTAAAGAACCTATCTAATTTACTTTCATGTTGGATGATAATTCCCGAATCATAACTTGAAATTCTCATGAAATTATCCTTGTATATATCAAAAGATTCATAATTAATTTTCTTTAACTCAAGGAACTCTTTCCCCATCTTGGTATTAAGAATCATAGGAAATAAATTATTAAAAAATAAGTTCTTAAACTCATCCCAATACATGGATTCAATATAATCTTACTACCTCATATTATTGATTATAGTAAACCACTAGTCTTCTTCACCTCCCAAACGATAAAAAGATAGAATGAATTTCTCATGATCTGAAAACTGGAGAATAGAGAATATCTTTTCAGTAGTACAAATCCATTTTTCAGAAAAAAGTGGAATAGAATACCCTCAGAAATAAGGTGGAAGTTTTCTTAATAAGGACTAAATATAATATTGTTTCCTTCTTTTCTCATTTGGAAGTATACTATGATTTATAAATCGAGAAATCTGTGTGAGCATAATAATGAGGTTTTTCATTCCAACTCCCATAGCATTCAGTTTCTCAGGGGGAGAATCATTTCATTGTCCATCATAATCAGTATTAATATGATTATTTTAGGTTATAGCCATTTATTAAAATCAAAAGAATAAAGTAAGAAAAAATTATCATATTGAGGAACCACATAATCCTAAAAATTAACTTATAGGATGTTTAAATTATTTCACCTTCCTTAATCTATGACACCTTAGGTTTATCCTAGGTTATTCATAGCTAAACCCTATTTAAATCCTTGATGATGGTTCATGAAGAGTTTGTGAATTTCCAAAGAATATCCCTAGAGAGTGTCAAACCAGCCATCTAGTAAGGAATATTTTTTATACCATATTACCTTGATTCTGGATCAAAACATCTTATCGGATTTGTTAACCCTAGGTATATCCGTGCCAGTGCCATATCCATTTGTAGTATATAGACAGGGATGTATTGATAGGAAACCACTCACTCTATGAATTACCAAAATTCTAGAAAATTTTCCAATGCTTTTCATTATCCATATACTTATCCCTAGACATGTCCTTAGGGTTATCACTAAGGTTTTCTCATCCTAGATTCCAAAGGTTTACTAAAACTTTTCTCTGATACCAACTATAGTGACCCTCGCTTGACATAAATTAACATTACATTACTTTTGTGGAATAATTAAAAAACTATACAAATTGAAACTAAAAGACCATACTATTATAGTGCCTTTGGTAACATAGAAACATAGACACTAGTACATAAATGAGAAATGTTATCTCTCACTAGGTTCTTCTGGACTAGAACCCTTCTTAGAGACATCAAATATAATACATATCTTCATAACCTGGGGGAAGAAAACATAAAAATGGGTGAGATCGGATGCTTATTACGGGTAAAAAAGGGAGATACATAAGAATAATCATGATCATAAGGGTATGGTTTAATGATCATAAAAATAGAAGATCATACCCTACATATAAAAGATCATATATATGAAACATGGAATAAAACTTGGTAGTCCATAAGACATCAATCATAAGGAAATAAATAACATGATCCATGAAATAATAATCATATAAATAAAAAATCGAATTTTGGAATACACATAATCATATATAATGATTTCCATAGTAGTTAAAACATTGTTGTCAAGACCATCTTAGCGGAAAAAGTCCTTTACTAAACCGGGTTCACACTCTATTCTAGCCCTGAATTACTGAACTGAGTTCACTCCCCATTCTATCCATGTAATACTAAATCAAGTTAATTTCCCATTTCATACATGTAATACTGAATCTATTTTATTTCCTATTCTATCCATGTGTATCCCATGAGATATAAATCTTTACCCAATGCATTGGAAGGAGATATAGGTCCCACATATATCATAATTAAATCATATATATATATATATATTCCACAAGATCATAAATAATAATACCATAACCCATGAAATGAAATGGGTATTATAAACACGTGATCATATCATAACCTATGGAAAGATATAGGATTCATAATAATTTCATCATAAACATAACCTGTGAAAAGAAGTGGTTTTGAAAAGCAAATAACCTGTGAAAGAGAAATGAGTTTCATAAACATCATACCATTGAATCATAATCCATTTAGAGAAAGAATATGAATGGAAACATTGAATAATTTCCCCATAAAGGAATGAGTAAAACCAATGGACTATATCTTAAATGGTATTTTTTTAAATATATGTTAAAAACATTTCCTGAGGAAAATATCCCTTCTATATTAAAAAAACTTTTTTAAAACATAATACTTTTTAAAAACCTATTTATTTGAAAATATATTTTAAAACATATAAGTTAAGGATTAAAAACCATAAAATATTTTTAAAATACCTTTTCCTTGAAAATTGGTTTCAAATATCTTTCAAAAAAAATTTTCAAAACATTTCTGAAAACATGGTTTTTGAATACAATATATTTCCAACCGAAGATAGAGATGGTCAGATTATACTAAAAAATATTATCTTAAGTAAAAAAAAGTGGGAAAATTGACTAATACATGAGAATATATTGAATAACTAGAGGATAAGAAAATTAATAAGTGTTCTTGAGATATTGATCTTGATATTTCATTAATTGAAGCATAATCATTAACAATCTCGAAAAGCAATGCGATTTTTTCAATAAATTCTTATAACTTGGTAACTTGGGATCATACCCTTTATTTAAGAAAAGGAATTTAAATTAAGCTTAAAATATCATAAAAATAAGTATATTAATTATATAACATGTAAAATAGAAGTATATACACCTAGAAAAATAATTTAGGTGCATAAAAAAACATGAGTCTCAAGGAAGGACAATTGAGACAAAACTATTTTACCGATTAGGTAAATTTTGAAACTTAAAACTCATGAAAGAAAGATCATAAAATGGATATGTGAATACCAATAAATTTAATTATAATAATAATTTAATACATACATGGGTAGTATACACACCATACAAAATGAATGGGTGGTGGATAATGCATGTATCTCACGGAAATAAATAGTGAGATGAAATCACCTTAGCTTGTATCTTGACTCTCATGATACTCATTCAAAACACCTATATAATAAATATAAATTTATTATAAATATTTTAAATAACCATATTATTATATATAATTCCATTTATGGTTTTATCATGACCATATATTACCCTCTTGTTAACAATCCTATGTTAAGGTTTCACTTCGGGTAATACTTTCTTTGTTCTTCGCATGTGTCTTAATTTGTTATATATTTGGTCCTTATAATTATATCATGATTCCAGAATGTAAACCATGATATAAAATCATTTACATTCAGTATATTTGTATTAAAATAATCTATAAAATATAGAGGTATGAAATAGAATACACCATTCATAGAGACACTAAGCCGTATGTACGCATGAATGCTTTGTATTGAAAGAAAGAAGTTAAATGAAATATATATATATATATATAAGTATATATATAATTATTATAGTAGAATTATTATATCATATATATCATATAATTTCACTAAACCCATCCTTAATACATTTCACACAGTTTGTGAATGAATCACATCGCTTTGAGGGGGTGATAGTCCACACTTCCTCAAACAAAATTATAATATTACACCAAATGGAAAAAAATGTTATGTAAATGGAATAAAAAATAAAAAATAAAAAATATAATATTTAAAAACAAAGTTTCCATCATAATTTCCACCATGATAGGCGGTAAAGGAAAAATTCTCAATCATCATTTCGTGAGGTGGTAGTTCGCCACACACATAAATTGTTTGTTCATTACCCATTAGATAGAGGTGTGTGTAAGTGCATGTAAAAACCTTAGAATAAAAAAATACTAGTATATTTAATACACTTTAATTTTTATACAATCATGGAATAAATAGAGCAGAGGGGTGGAGAAATAAAATAAAATAAAGGTGCTTGAGAGAAGACGTTACCACTTAATCGGGTAACACCTTTTGGTTTGTGCCAAAAGGCTTCCTTGGAAGACTTTTTACCAAAAGTTAGGATTCAAGGAGGAATATAGGGATGTTGGGAAGTTTATTGGGTAGATATTGGCGGAAACTAATAGTTTTGAGAGGTATGAAGAAGGGGGAGAGCTGGTGGCCTTTTATAGGGAAAGAAAAGGACACACTTGGAAATTTTGAAAACAAGTTGGGTGTACCCACGTTTTTACATAAATAGTCATAAAAAAAATCAAAAATGTAAGGTTCATGGAGGAATAAAGTACATAAAATGGGTATTTTAAAATTGTCTACGTCATTTTGGGTCTTAAATTTAAGGTTTAATCCTTAGTTGAACTTAATTTTCCCTTAGTCGATGTGTTTAATTTTATTTACTTTCACTGATATTTTTGGTCAAAAAATAACTTGAACTTATTAAAAATTATAAATTTGGTTGATTAAAAATATAGAATCCATTTTTTAATATTTTAATCACATAAGCGGTAGAAATTAATTTAAAATTAATCCCGTAGTCAGGTCGACAATGCAAATTTTTAAAGTAAAAACATTCCAAAGTTTACTAAGTTTTTATATCCAATTTCAATGTGAAATTGATCTCAATGACCTAATTTTTTTAATTGATAAAATATTATCTAATTAAAATTTTAATCTAATTTAAAATATAATTTAACTTTAGAAATAAATAATATAAAAAGTAGTTTTAAATTAAAATCCTATATTTTTCACTATTCATCCAAAAATGTTGTTTCTCAGATTAATCCCAAAATTTCACCCTATGTTAATTTTGAAATTATAAATTAAAAAATAAATTATATTATATCAAATTAATTTTCTAAATGTTTCTAAAATTAATTTTATTTTTTTACACAAAAGGACATGAAATAAAGTTTGTTTGAGAAAATGATATATTTATAAATATAAGGACTTTACCAAAAATTATATATTTCATTATCAATATTTTTTATCTTTATAAAACCATTATAAAAAATATTTGAAAAGTAGTTATTACTATTCATATTACTAAGTATAATAGCTAGGTTATAATTATCCCATTTAAATAATTATAACAAGAAAATGATGTTTCGTAGAAACATTAGTGTTGCATTTAATACATGCTAGGTCGTTGTTCCATGTAATGTACACCATATTGATGTTATATATAAGATATTACAATTACGTTAAATGTGAAAGGAATGTTTGACTTAGTGCATTTCAAGTGATAAATGAAAATTTAATTTATTTGAAGAAAGGTCCATAACAACTCAGGGTGTTACACAAAACATGTCCCCATGTATTTTGACTATGCCATGGAAAATTGTTTGATGGAACTCCCAACAATAAGGAAGCTAAATGAGGTAGGGTTGACAGGCCTTGACAATCATTTCCCCTATGATCGATGTATCAATCACACGATCAATAGAATCTTTATCTTTAAGGATTGGTTTAAGACAAAGATAATTGTAGGCTTGAAAGAGTTTAAGGATCCCAAAACACATAAAATATTCATAAGAGTTATCCAAGATCCATTGGAAGAGAAAATATCCTAAGAGATTATTCACAATCAACCTCACCGTAAGATGTTAAACTACATGGATGATGTCCTTAATACATGGAATTACACTACATGGCTGACATAGTTATCGCATGACATTAAATTTCACGGATCATGGCACATGAAATTAAACTGCATGGATGTCGTTCTTACTGCAAGACATTAAACTGCATGAAATATTTCCTTACCACAAGATGTTTAACTACCTGGACCACGTCCTTAACATAAGATGACAAACTATATGAATGACATCCTTATCGTAAAACATTAAACTACATTGGTTTTATAGAACCATATACTGCATGATTATCATCATGATGAGATACATAAGGATACTTATATCTTATATCTTGGCACAAAAACCTATATTAATATCCTTATCACATGATGTTAAACTGCACGACTTATGTCCTTGCCTCATGACATTAAACAAAAAACATTTTTTAGAACTATGTACATATTGATTCAAATAATAATGAGATACATAGAGATGTTTGGATCCTATATCCCATCTATCCAACTATATTTAAAATCTTACTACAAGATGTTAAGCTGCATCGTTTATGTCCTTACTATGAGATAATAAACCAAATGGGTTTCATAAAACTATGTACGTCTTGATTATCATCTTAATGAGATATATAGGGATTCTTGGATCCTATATTTTGTCCCATCCACCTATATTGACATCTTTATAGTAAGTTTCATAACCCCTCCCTGCAAAGATACCCCTCCTAGGATAGAATTGAAGAAAGAGAGATAATGACCCCTGATTCCCACCTACAATAGGCCCTGTGGTAGAAAATAGCACCTAGGGTATACAATATCAAAAAATGTGATGCATTACCTTTTTTAGGAAAAAATATTTGGAGATAAGATGGTTCATCCAAAAATAAATCCAAGACACACACACACACACACACACACACACACTCTCTCTCTCTCTCTCTCTCTCACACACACACATAAGAAAACCAAATCCATCCCACATGAATGTTAAAAAAATTGTTACATGTACAATAAAAACTCTAAGTAAAGTACCCAAAGAAAGATAATGTAGTGACTTAGAAACTATCAAGATCCAAGCTAGTAAGGTCCAGAATGGTCTGAGAAGTCCTCCTGGAAATATGAAAAAGGTTTTACATACATAGTGTGAGTATAAATATATATTCAGTTAAAAAAACGTAAGTCTCTTGTGAAAAATTGGAAGTGAACATACTAATGACCTTGTGATAAAATAGTTGAGACAAACTTCACCTAATAGGTATACTAACTATCATAGTCCCCACTAAGACATGCTCACCAAATAACGCAAGTCTAGTAAAGTAATATAGTAAGCACATCGATGATTTGGGTACCCCGCATCACTTCCCACGAGTTTATCCTCTCTTTCCTAATGGAGAACATCCTCGCTCTCCCACCTATTTTGAAAGAACCATGTCACAACCCACCCACACACACATGGGCCCCACAAATACACCTCATCTCATCATGTGGGCCACGATCCACATCATATCCCACTTGAAGATACCTAGGCCACATACCACATCACATCTCACCTGTAGAGAACTAGGCCCCACAACCACACCTTATCCCATAACTTGGGCCGCGATCCACATTACATCCTGCCCACAGAAACATGGGCCACAACTTATCTCATTCTGAAGACACCTCAGAAAGAATAACTCATATCATCTTGAAGACACCTGGGAAAGTAGAACTCATCTCATCCTGAAGACACCTGAGAAAGCAAAACTCACCTGCATACACTTGGGCCTCACAAACAACAACCTGCCTGAAGAATCTTGGGCTATCACTACTTGGAAGAGGGAGCAAGGAAGATCGGGTGGCCATCCATCCATCCTCCCATTGAGATGTTTGGGGACCCCCCCCCCCCCCCCCCCCCGTGATGATGGGGGTGTTTGGAACATAGTGCTCAAGTAGGGTGGCGTGAATATATAAATCACAAGGGAAAAATACAAGCATATATATATGTTACCAAACACTCAAGCCCAACCTATGGGTTCTCAATAAACATCCAACTCACAACACTGTCAACTTTTCTACTACCTCTAAATGCACAACACCACACATCAAGCAAAAATTTCCTTTTAATTTCTATCAAACTTAATTAAACATTACCATTATTTATTCACAAATCATTTATTCATTCCATTAAGCAAACCAACCCAAGATAGTTCCAAAATTTATTAACCAAATATTTATTCATTTATTCTACCACAATATGGGAAACTACCAAGTACAACATATAATAAGAAACATAACAACACATCACCACACAACCCGATCATAGACCTGCTACGAAAAATTTCTCATCCATTACACAATCAATAAATCTCTCAACCTGAGATTCCATTACAAGGTCATCTTGATGTATTGTCAACAAGTTCTTCCACCACACCACCCAAACCAACCCATAACACACCCTGTGCTTCAAAAACGTACCACAACACAAACCATTGTGTATCCACACCTCACAACATATCCACTTCACATTCTATATGTCCCGAACACACAAAAAAAAACTATCCCACACAAAAAATCACCCAACATACCAAATCAAAACACAATTACGGATTTAATGAGGCATCCCTTATTTAATTCCAATTGTTAATTCAAGGGTTTTCAAAGAAACTAGGTAATCCTAGGGTATCCGTTTATTATCCAAGTGTGCATGATTTACAAAATTCCATATAAAAGTGTTCAATAGGAATCAAATAACATTAAACTTTTTTTGTGCGCAACTTAGGACTACCAACGACCACAATTTTCAGCAGGGCATTTAGCCCTTAGGATTCACAACATTAGCATAACATCAAATCCAGAAAAACTTGTACATCAGATCCCTCTACCCCTTTAAATTCATTTTACCCAGTTATTATCTTTAATTAGTGTGGAAAAACTATAATATATAGAAAAAAAAAGTATATCCCTCCCACATGAAACAAGATCAAATTGAAATGAAGAAAAACCCTACTTTGAAGAAACTTTTCAACTCGTCTATGCACTGTAGGGTGAAGAAGAATGCCCGCAAGCAACAAACGCACTACTAGGAATGTGGATCAACCTATTATACACTAGAATATTATCAAAACACTTCCCAAACATCCCACCCTAGACAAAATATACCATAGTATCAAATCCTGGGGAAAGAACAAGAGGAAACAGAGGATAAAGAGGAGAAAAGTCACAACAGATTGATCACAGATAACCAATGAACAACCACCAGGACTGATAGATCAAGGAGGGAGGAGTAGTGCTCCAAGGACTACTCGGGGTGCCTAGGGTTCATCTGGAGTGATATGAAAAAGAAATAACATCCTAATGAATAATGGTTTGGTCAAAAAGAATTATTAAAACTACACATGATTGTTGTATTACATGAAGTGTAATACCCTATCATGTCATGTAATACCTGAGGTTCAGTTTCTGCCAAAAAACGTGTCACCTCTCAATTTTTTTTAAAACCCTAAAATATTACATTCCATGAAACTCTTCTTCACACCGTGTAAAATATCTTCACATCATGAAAACTCAAAGACAAGATGCGTAGTAGAGTTTTACGTGGTGTAATATAGTTACACGACATGAAATCCCCATTTTCCATCCTTTAGCAACCAAACCTCTCCAAACTTCTTCTAAACCTCCTTAGAACAATTCCAACCACCAAAAATCACAATGTAACAGACCAGGAGGACACAAACCATTACATTAGATACCTCTCAAACAATTCTCACCCTCAACAATCCAAAACCAATCCCATAAGAAAGAGGGGTCTGAACAACCACCACATGAGATACCTCTCAAGTATCTTTCTATGCTTAAAATGATGCTTACAACCAAACACATTAACGTTCAATGATAAACCACCCTGTTATATTCCAAATATAGAGTGAAAACCCCCACATCCAAGAACACCTCCTATGATAGCTTCAGCCCAAAAAAACAAGGTACAATACACAACCATAATAACCACACTATCAAAACATCCAAATTAGGGAATTACATCCTCCATGTCAAGATACTATATTCTTTGGGCGACACTGACCCACCCGCCCAGGTTTAATCGCATCGCAGCTAATACATCTTGATTATGAATCTGTTATTCCTCTTTTCACATGTCAATAATTTATCACACATTTCACCACACACATCTTAACCCAAGGGAAAATAACTCATTTAATAACACAAGGTTCAAACATTACATTTCAAAACAAAACAGAAGAATCCAAAACCCAAAACCACTCTAGGTACTAGGCACACATCTACATTTACCACTACCAAGTACTCTCCTCCAGGACTCCATACCTCCCCACCACATGAACCAAATAAATGGTCTGTCCACACAACACCTTCTCCCGACGATCCTAGATCTCTAACAAATTCTCCACGTACATTGTTTGGTCCTCAATATTCAAATATCCGTAGTCAAGGACATGGGACTCATCGTAACGATACCGATGAAGTTGAGATACATGGAAGACATCATGGATCTTCTCCATATACATTGGTAATTCCAACTAGTATGTCACCTCACCAAATCTCCCCAACACCTCAAAGGGTCCAACAAACCTAGGAGAAATTTTACTCCCTATGCCAAACCTCAACTATCCACGTTAAGGGGAAGTCTTCAAGAACATGTGGTCCCTAACCTAAAACTCTAAGGTCCTCCTTCTGTGATTGGAATATGACTTATTCCAGTCTTGTACTACTTTCATCCTCTCATGAATGAGATAAAACTTCTCTATCATGCTCTGCAATACCTCAGGACCAAGAACAACTGTCTCCCCAACCTCTATCTAGCATAATAGAGAACAACACAGTCCTCTAGACAAAGATTAAAAAAATCCATAATAATGGACGATTGATATATTTTATTATAATAAAACTCTACAAAGGGTAATTTCCTCTCCCAAGATCCACTAAATTCCAAGACATATGCTCAAACATATCTTACAGTGTATGGATATACCGTTCTATCTTCCCATCTATTTAAAGGTGGAAGGCAGTGCTGAGGCATAATTGGGTGCCAAAAGAATAATACAACCTATTATAGACTCACGAGGTAAACCATGTGTCTTGATTAGAGATAATGGATCTTGAAAACCCATGCAACCTCACCACCTCATCCACATACCTCTTAGCCAAAGCATCCACTACGCCTGACTCTTTGATCATTAAGAAGTGATATGATTTCGTTAACTGATCCACTATCACCCAGAAAGCATCATAGACCCCATGATCTTTGGATAACCCTGTAAAGAAATATAGTGTGATGTCATCCCACTTTCACTTAGGGACATCCAAGGGTGGTAGCAAACCACTAGGAACACAGTGCTCAGCCTTCACCTGCTGGAAAACTAAGCACATTTCCAAAAACTCCGCCACATCCCATTTCATACTTGGCCACTAGAACTACGTCCTTAAGTCATAGTATGTCTTAGAAACTCCTAGGTGTACCCTTAAAGGTGATCTAGGAAACTCATAAAGGACCCTATCGAACACCACTATTGGAACAAACAACTTTCCGCAGAACAAAATCCGGTTCCAACCATCCTCTGACCACCCCTTCAGAGAATCAATATGGGAAAAAAGGTTGCACAACACCTCTAACTCTATGTCTCCCAACTGAGACTCCTCTGCCTACTACATCATAGAAGACTTCACTGCCATCTGAAACAAACAAAACCTACCACCTTCCACTCTTTCATTTGCGTGAAAGGATGCCAGCTCCTCCACCACCTTCCATGAATTCACAGACTCCCAAAAAAACACCTTTCAAAACTTCCTTCTCAAAGAATAAGCAACAAAATTTCCCTTTCCTGAGGTGTAAGAGATATTGAAATCATTGTCCTAAATAAACTCCATTAACCTTTACTGACAAATGTTTAGATCTCGCTAGGAAAGGATATGCATAAAACTCTTGTGATCTGTGAAGACCACATAGTTCTCCGCAATGAGGTAATGACACCAAAAATTCATCTCAAACATTACTGCTGCTAGCTCCAGTTCATGGGTGGAATATTTATGGTCATGGGGATGTAACTTCCTGGACCTATAAGAGATTATTACTCATAGATATATCCAAATTCATCCCAAACCCAGATGGAAAGCATCACAAAACACCACAAACATTACCGCTTTCTCTAGAAACTAGAGCACTAGAGCACTAACAAAATTCCCATTCAGGTAGTCAAAATCTACCTTGTACTACTCACTCCACAGAAAAACACAGTCCTTCTTAGTTAAAACTATCAATTGGGATGAAACTTGGGAGAAGTCGGGCACAAAACTCCAATAATATCATACGAGACCAAGAAAACTATGAACCTATGCCACATTCTTAGGTTCCACCAAAGAAACAAATTCATTGACTTTAAATGGGTCCATTATCACACCCATATGTGACACTACATGACCAAGGAAATGCACCTCTCATAACAGAACTTACACTTGGAAATATTTCCAAAGAGCTGGTGGAATCGAAGAACCTGTAAGACAGTTATGAGGTGTTCGACAAGTTCCTCCTATAACATAAAGTAGATCAAGATATCATCGATGAACATGATGAAGAACCAGTCTAGGAACTCATGAAAAATAGAGTTCACAAGCCCCATGAACATTATTAGTGCATTCATAACACCAAACTAAATGAATATGAACTCAAGGTGCCCATACCTGCACCTGAAAGCAGTCTTCAGGATATCACCCTCCTTCACCCTCAACTGGTTGTATCCAGACCATAGATCAATCTTAGAAAGACAACTTTCCCCTATCAGCTGGTATAAAATATCGTCTTTCCTTGGAAGAGGGTAATAATTTTTGACCATCACTTAATTCGGCCTCATGTATTATAGGCACAACCTCATACCACTATCCCACTTCTTTAGAAACAACACTGGAGCATCCCATGGTGACACACTAGGCTGGATAAATCCCTTATTCATCATATCACCTATCTAAATCCTTAACTCCCTCAACTCATTAGGTTCCATCCGATATGGATCCATCAAAATTGGAGAACCACCGGGCTACAGGTATATCCTAAACTCAATATCAAGTTGAGAGGATAACATCACAACCTCATTGGGAAAAACATCTAGGAACTACCCAAAAATAGTGGGAACCTCTACCATCCCAACATCTTATAATTCAACTGACAGATCATCCAACAAGGAAAGAAGAGGCTCTATACATAGACTACCCACCTAACGACCTTGCTCACCAATGAAAATTAAATACTATAATCCACATCTAAAAACACAACTCTCCTCAAGAAGTTGTTGATAATAGAATTCATGGAATACAACCAGTCGATGGCAAGAATGACATCATATGAATACATCTGTAGAAAGAAAATATCCTCATAGGACTGATGGAGTCCCATCATTAGTCTACATCTGTGGCACACATCAAACAAGATGGTCTGACCTCTGACTAGCGTACTCAACACCCTGGGCATAAGAATCCTCTCTATTTCTATCCCCAGAGCATGGGATAGATCAGGTACAACAAATGAGTGAGAATCTTCTGAATCAAACAAAGCACAAGTAAGGGTACTAAACAAACTGATCATACCAATAATGATCTGTAACAAACCCAGATTTTATGAGAATTATTCTTTTTAATTTCATTGATGTCTTGTGTTGTACTCTACAACAAAGGGAACTTGCACTATACACATCCCTGATTTGGATTGCATTACACGCAATCGCGACCTTCCTCGATAGCGTGCGTAGTACGTAATACCAGGTTTCACTAAACAATGATATATTGTTATAATATTATTATGGACTAGCCATTATGAATAGTATTAACTACATTTTTAATTTTATAACATTATTATTCATCTTACACATTTTCTAGAACATGGTATGAGAACAAAATAAATTTTTCGGGTAAAATAAGTATTTTTCAAAAAATGTAGTTTTGCCACCTTTTGATGGCGAACCCAATTTAAATCTAGTTTTTTCCATGTTTATAAGTTAAATTTGAGAAATAAAATTATTATTTGGAATCACGATATAATAATTTACTTTGGATAATTTTTTCATATTATTCTGATAACTTTCATATTTTAATGAATAGTAAAAACACGCTATATTTTAATTAATTTTTTTTTTCATCGCAATAATTTATATGGTTAGATTATCTTTTTAATAGTTTTTAAAGTGTAATTAGAATATATTTTTAACATTTAATCTAATTTTGTTCATTGGATTTAATTTCACTTTGAAATTGGACCTAAACAAGTGTCGATCTTTTGATAGTTATTGTTTCTTAAAAACACGCTATTTGTTTTGAAAATGGGAATTAATTTTAAAATTAATTAATGACACTTCTATGTTTTGAATTTGAAAAAATAGACATCATTTTTGAATTTGGAATATCAAATATAGCTTAGGCTGATTTTTTGGTATTTTTCTGAAAAACATCAATTTTTGATGAATAGTGAAACCACTTAGTGGTAGTTAAAAAAAACTGACTCTTTCATTTAAATGAAATTTTACCACTTCCTTGAATTGAATTTAAAAAATCCGACATACATGGTTGTTATCAAGAAGTAAAATGTGGTTCAATAATATGAAAATATTTTTTTGTGAATAGTAACTTTTGACTTTTATTTACCGCAGTTAAAGGTAAATGGGTAATTCAAGGTTAAAAAAATATTATAATAATTCAAAATTACCTTAAAACTTGTCCTAACCTTATTGGATGAGTATTGGCCGACCATGGAAATCCTTGGGTAGATTTTGGGACCCCATTGAGCCACTTGGTTGTGATAATGACAATTTGGATTAATTAATTTAATGTAAAGACAAAATTGACATTAACAAAATTCTTTTAGTAATTAATTTCTATAAGGAGTTATATAAATTATATTTTCAACAATAAATATTCTCTGGAAATCTAAAAATATTTCCTACATGATGGTTTTTTTTATAAATTTTAGATATCAAATAAATTAAATTATTTATGACACAATAATGATGCAGTAGTTACCTCATTAATAAATGATTTAAATAAATAAGATTATAATGATTAAAATAATATCCAAAACATGTCCAATTCTGATTGGATGATTTTATTTCGACCATTAGCCATATTATCTTCATCTTTAATGATTTTTGGATCTTTTGAAACCGAATATAAGTTTATAATAAAATAATATTTTCACACTTTCAAAAGGTGCCCCTCTCCTCCCTTATAAAAGGGCACCTCCTCCCTCTCCTCTTAACAACACTTTGAGCCTTAAAGATCGGAAAAAACCTGCACATTTATCTTCTCCACTACCCTATAAACATTCTGGAGGTTCTGGTCTTTTCAAAAGACCAACTCTAGTTCCTTAATAGGAAGCTTAAAGAAGGTGCGTCGTAGAAGAGGTAATCTCTTCTACCGATTCTTTCAAGTTTCTTTCTTCTTATACTTATTCTTATTTATTTGTTTCATCATAAATTAATAACATAAGTATCACTCATATACTGATATTTTATTATAAATATTAAACAACCCTATATCACCTTCTATCCATCCTACGGAAAATGAAATCACCACGCGTGCGTACGTACGGAATACCGTCTCCACGCCGTGGTGTAATCTGTTTTCCACCACCACCTTACTTGGATGAGTATAATGGTGTAAATAATAACTATATATGATTATTATTACATGATTCTAATTATGATATATTATATCATCCACTACAATTTCATTCAATAATTATGGGGATGATATAATCGCTCGTGCGTACGTACGGATTACCGTCTCCACGACGTGATGAGATTCATTCTCCATGTTAACCATTCAAGAATGATTATAAAGTATATATAATGAATAATAATGAAATATATGACATAATAATGCTACTATATTTATGTATATATATATATATATGTCATTTACTTACTTCCATTAAATTCAATATGGAAATAAAAACAGCGTTCATGCGTACGTACGACTTACCGTCTCCATGAACAGTGTATTTCATTTCATGTATCTATATATTATATATATATATAATGAATATATATGATATATAAATCATGTATTATATTCTATAAGTAAGTAAATAATAATATAAGTCATAATATAAAGAACAACAAGTCCAAACATGTACGATAAATGAAACAATTTTACCCAAAACGCTGATTTAACAAGGAATTTACAAAAGAACGGGTAATATAAAGTCATAAGTGAACCATATATGATATAATAACAATGAATATAATTCTTTAATGAGTCAATGAAATTATTTAAATCATTATACATGAGTTTCAGATATGTACAAAGCATATCAGATATAAGGTAAGGGATAACTATTCCAATCTCGTTCTTTTCCGAGATTGTCATTCGTAAGTACTTACTGGGGTTATTGTTATCATCCATATATATGTTTTATAAAAAAATTTCCTGTATATTTAATGACCCTTTTACCCATTTTTTACTTTTAACACATGTTATGGAAGTAATCTTTATTTTATTTACCATACGAGGAACTTTTTGACTTTTCCGACAAAAGTACGAGGAGAATATTTTTTTAACTTATACGACATGAACGGATTTTTACGGTTTCATAATGCCTAATTTTCATGAAGCTTCCTCTACAAGATTTCATGATCATTTTCAACAAAATATTTTTTAAAAAATTCAATGTCATTTTTTGAAAAGAAAATGATTTTGAAAAAGAAAAGATATTTTCCTCAAGAATTCATTTCAAGTGTTTTGTCAAAACTATTTTCCATCTAAGATGCCATTACTTAGTATGATTATGTTTCAAGTATAATGTCTCTATTATTTACATGGTTTGATTCTTCTTATGATGAAATGATATCCATTTGTTTTATATGGATTATGTTATGATGGGATGATGTTTATGAAACCCATTTTATTCTTTGGGTTATGATGAATGATTTATGTTTATGTTGTAGCACAAGTAAGAATAATTTCATTATGAGATGGGTGAGACCTATATCTAACTCCAATGAATTGGGTAAAGATTTATATCTCATGATATAGACATGGGTGGAACGGTAAGTTAATCCGGTTTAGTGATACAGGACTGGAACGAGGAGTGAACTCAATTCAGAAAGGGACTTGTCCACTAAGATGGTCTTGGCAGAAATGACTTGGCTACTATGGAAATCATATAATGTGCTTAATGATTTTACACAATTACATGTTTTATTCTCGTACTATGTTATCACGATTGATGATCCATTATGATCTATTCCCTACATACTTCTATGTTTCATGTAATTGCTCAAGATTTTGATGTTTAAATATTATGTTCATGTTTTGAAGTTCAAATGTATATGGTTTACTTTATTTTCTCCATGCTTACCCTTACAGAGAATTTGAGCTCACCATTTTTATGTTTTATTTTCCCCAGGATATAAAAAGAGGTTTTAAGTAAGAAAACAAAAGTGCAAGATCTTTATGGGAGATCTTGAAGATCTTTCACCATGATTAGAAGATTATGTTCCAAGTTTCCAAAGACACTAAAATATTACGGTCCTTGAGTGTTGGTTTTTGTTATGTATTAAGTATTCCGAAAAAGTAATGTAATTTCCATGTATGTCAAGCTTTGGGTCTCTACAATTGGTATCAGAGTAAAGGTTTATTTAACCTTTGGAAACTAGGATGCGAAAACATTAGTGAGATCCCTAGAGATATTTCTAAGGTATGTCTAGGTATGTCACTAAGGTTTTGTATAACTATTGGTTACAGTCCTAGAATTATGATAACGATCATGAATAACCTAGGATTAAAACTATGATGTTAGATATTGAAGTTACTCCCCTTGATTATGTTGTTTTCCTAGCATGATTTTTTCCTCTCACACCATTTTTTTTGGGTTTTAGAAAATGGCTGGAAACCAGAAGATTCTTGTTAATGGAGAATATGATGGATAATGAAATGATATTCTTCATGACCAAGCAAATGAAATGGGATTTGGAAGGCAAAACATCGTCATTATGCCTAATTAGCAATCTCAAAATATGATAAATAATCTCAACTTTGGTAAGTTTCCTGACTCAGTTAATAAGAGAAAGAAGGAGTTTCATGATGATCATAGAGGAAAGAAAGTTCAATTTTCCTCATGTAAATCATGTGGGAAGAGACATCAAGAAGAATGTTTCAAAGGAACTGGAAGATGCTTTGGGTGTGGAAAAGAAGGACACAAATCCAGTAATTGCAAAGGAAAAGGTTCAGTTAACACCATAGATAAGGATAATGGTATTGCTAAGACATCAACAATGGTTAAATGTTTTAAATGTGGAATGTACGGGCATTATGCAAACCAATTCCCTAAGGGAAAGTCTCATGAAGATAATAAGCATGGTTGTATGGGTAGTATTTATGTTGATGATGATGAAGAGACTACAAATGATATGTGAGATGAAAGAATTGTTGAAGCTCGGTCAATGGTTTAAGAAGGTAGTGGAATGATTTTATGTTTTTCAAGAGTAATGTTGTATAGGTAATTTAATGGTACTATGGAATAAAGAGACATCTAAGGATTGTTACACTATTGTTTTTCCTTGAGTATTTGAAAGTATACGTTGAATGGTACCATTAACCATGAAAGGTTATTCAGATACTTTTGGAAAGCAGATGATATGCGCATAATGAAGGGATAAGGAGAAAATAATATGTTTGATATTATTAATGATCTCATGACTAATATAAGGACAAAGTGATATCATGGTTTGAGTATATCGAAACTTTTGGATTTTGGTATGTGGAAAGAGTTATCTTTTGACAGCATTCATGTTTTCACTAAGGTTCTATGGTAATTCATGTTTCAAGAAAATACATGATTATGGTATTCACATGTTTGGAATGTGACCAACAAGATACATCTTATGATATATGGGGGATAAATGATGGTATTCACATGCTTGTTATATGACCTTTTGTGGTAATTGTTTTCATTGTACCATGAGATTGGACAGAAATATTTTGGAAAAGCCTAAAATATTAGAATGGATTATATTGGACATCAGATAGTATTGTTTAAGGCTATAACTTTTTTCAATTTTATTTCTAGAATGTTACAATAGTATAGTTTTAAGAAAAGGGACAACCCGCATAACGGGAGACAACCCATCACGTCGGAAAAGGATGCGAGAATCAAACCCACAACTGAAGTGCGATAGGCCTTTATCACCTACCAATGGCCTACAAGAAGTCCCTGGTTAGTAGAAAGTAGTTTTATTTTATTAAGTAGTATGATAGTTGAAGTATAAGTCCATTTTTGGAACCATATTCGATTAATCTCACCATAGATGGACTTATGTATATAACTTTTGATAACTTATGTTTGAGATAGATAGAATGACCTATTATTCTATCACATGATCTGCTAAAACTTCGCAAAAGACAAATTTAACTTCATTTATTTAAGAGATGAAGTGGAAATTTTTTGAGGCACTAACAACGTTGAGATTATACCAAAATCAAGTATGTATTTATTTTAATTCAAAAATTCTTCAACATTTGGGAAATGATCTTGAAAACCAAAAATGTTGTCCTAGTTCCCTTATATCCGCCGAATCAGATGGTACCTTAGATCATCACAAATTTATGGCTTTGTGATTATTGGCTTTTTTATAGCCATGTTCTCTACCACTCTCCATCAGAACTTGATAGTTATATTTATCTTCTATATCCATATTTTCACCTACGTTCTCCTATGTCGAAACCGAGTGATGATTCAATTTGGGTAACCGATATTTTTCATACTTCACTTTTTAAAATTAATTTTTTGTATTCCTTTTTATGATGTGGGTTTCTACGAAAGAAACTTTCAAGTAGTAAACCATTTATAACCCCGATGAATTTCGAGGGTGAAATTCATTTTAAGGGGGGTAGAATGTTACAACCTGAAATTTTATGAGAATTATTATTTTTAATTTCATTGATGTATTGTGTTGTACGCTACAACAAAGGGAGCTTGCACTACACACATCCCTGATTTGGCTTGCATTACACGCAATCACGACCTTCCTCGATAGCGTGCGTAGTACGCAATACCAGGTTTCACTAAACAACGATATATTGTTATAATATTATTATGGACTAGCCGTTATGAATAGTATTAACTACATTTTGAATTTTATAACATTATTATTCATCTTACACATTTTCTAGAACATGGTATGAGAACAAAATAAATTTTTCGGGTAAAATAAGTATTTTTCAAAAAATGCAGTTTTGTCGCCTTTTGATGGCACACCCAATTTAAATATAGTTTTTGCCATGTTTATAAGTTAAATTTGAGAAAATAAAATTATTATTTGGAATCAGGATATAAAAATTTACTTTGGATAAAATTTTCATATTATTCTGATAACTTTCATATTTTAATGAATAGTAAAAACACGCTATATTTTAATTAATTTTTTTTTTCATCGCAATAATTTATATGGTTAGATTATATTTTTAATAGGTTTTAAATTTTAATTAGAATATATTTTTAACATTTAATCTAATGTTGTTCATTGTATTTAATTTCACTTTGAAATTGGACATAAACAAGTGTCGATCTTTTGATAGTTATTGTTTCTTAAAAACACGCTATTTGTTTTGATAACGGGAATTAATTTTAAAATTAATTAATGCCACTTATATGTTTTTAATTTGGAAAAATAGATATGATTTTTTAATTTGGAATATCAAATATATCTTAGGCTGAATTTTTGGTATTTTTCTAAAAAACATCAATTTTTGATGAATAGTGAAACCACTTAGTGGTAGTAAAAAAAACAGACTCTTTCATTTAAATGAAATTTTACCACTTCTGTGAATTGAATTTCAAAAATCTGACATACATCATTGTTATCAAGAAGTAAAATGTGGTTCAATAATATGAAAATAATTTTTGGTGAATAGTAATTTTTGACTTTTATTTACCGCGGTTAAAGGTAAATAGGTTAATTCAAGGTTAAAATAATATTATAATAATTTAGAATTACCTTAACATTTTTCCTAACCTTATTGGATGAGTAGTGGCCGACCATGGGCATCCTTGGGTCTATTTTGGGACCCCATTGAGCCACTTGGTAGTGATAAGGACAATTTGGATTAATTAATTTAATGTAAAGACAAAATTGACATTAACGAAAATATTTTAGTAATTAATTTTTATAAGGAGTTATATAAATTATATTTTCGACTATAAATATTATTTGTAAATATAAAATGATTTTCTACATGATGGTAATTTTTTATAATTTTTAGACATCAAATAAATTAAATATGTTATGACACAATAATGATGCAGTAGTTACCTCATTAATAAATGATTTAAATAAATAAGAATATAATGATTAAAATAATATCCAAAAAATGTACAATTCTGATTGGATGATTTTATTTTTTCCATGAGTCATCTTATCTTCATCTTTAATGATTTTGGACCATTTGAAACCGAAGATAAGTTTATAATAAAATAATATTTTCACACTTTCCAAAGGTGCCCCTATCCTCTCTTATAAAAGGGAACCTCCTCCCTCCCCTCTTCACAACACTTTGAGCCTTAAAGATCAGCCAAACCCTGCCCATTTATCTTCTACACTACCCTAGAAACATTCTGGAAGTTTTGGTCTTTTCAAATGACCAACTCTAGTTCTTTAAGAGGAATCTTAAAGGAGGTGCGTCGAAGAAGAGGTAATCTCTTCTACTGATTCTTTCAAGTTTCTTTCTTCTTCTACTTCTTATTATTTATTTGTTTCATCATAAATTAATAACATAATTATCAATCATTTACTGATATGTTATTATAAATATGAAACAACCATATTTCACCTTCTATCCATCCTACATAAAATGAAATCACCACGCGTGCGTACGTACGGAATACCGTCTCCAGGCCGTGGTGTAATCTGTTTTCCACCACCACCTTACTTGGATGGGTGTAATGGTGTAAAGAATAACTATATATGATTATTATTACATGATTATAATTATGATATATTATATCATCCACTCTAATTTCATTCAATAATTATGGGAATGATATCATCACTCGTGCGTACGTACGGATTATCGTCTTTACGACGCGATAAGATTCATTCTCAATGTTAACCATTCAAGAATGATTATAATGTATATATAATGAATAATAATAAAATATATGACATAATAATGCTACTGTATTTATGTATATATATATATATTTCATCTACTTACATCCATTAAATTCAATATGGAAATAAAAATAGCGTTCATGCGTACGTACGGACTACCGTCTCCATGAACAGTGTATTTCATTTCATGTATCTATATATTATATATATATATAATGAATATATATGATATATAAATAATTTATTACATTATGGAAGTAAGTAAATAATAATATAAGTAATAATATAAATAACAACAAGTCCAAACACGTACGATAAATGAAACAATTTTACCCAAAACGCTGCTTCAACATGGAATTTACCAAAGAACGGGTAATATAAAGTCATAAGTGAACCATATATGATATAATAAAAATTAATATGATTCTTTAATGAGTCTATGACATTATTTAAATCATTATACAGGAGGTTCAGATACGTATGAAGCATATCGGATCTAAGGTAAGGGATAACTATTCCAATCTCGTTCTTTTCCGAGATTGTCATTCGTAAGTACTTACTGGGGTTATTGTTATCATCCATGTCTATGTTTTCTAAAAATGTTTTCATGTATGTTTAATGTCCTTTTTACACATTTTTTGACTTTTACCACATGTTATGGAAGGAATCTTTATTTTATTTACCATACGAGGAACTTTTTGACTTTTCTGACAAAAGTATGAGGGGAATGTTTTTTTAACTTATACGATATGAACTGATTTTTACGGTTTCATAATGCCTAATTTTCATGAATCTTCCTCTACAATATTTCATGATCATTTTTAAAAAAAATCTTTTTTTTTAAATTGAATTTTATTTTGTGAAAATAAAATGATTTTGAAAAATAAAGGATATTTTCCTCAAGAATTCATTTCAAGTGTTTTGTCAAAAATATTATCCATCTAAGATGAAATTATTTAGTATGATTATGTTTCAAGTATAATGTCTCTATTATTTACATGGTTTGATTCTTCTTATAATGAAATGATATCCATTTGTTTTATATGGATTATGTTATGATTGGATGATTTTTATGAAACCCATTTTATTCTTTGGGTTATGATGAATGATTTATGTTTATGTTCTGGCACAAGTAAGAATGATTTAATTATGAGATTGGTGGGACCTATATCTCCCTCCAATTTATTGGGTAATGATTTATATCTCATGAGATAGACATGGATGGAATGTTAAGTTAATCCGGTTCAGTGATACAGGACTGGAACGAGGAGTGAACTCGATTAATAAAGGGACTTTGTCCACTAAGATGGTCTTGGTAGCAATGCCTTGGATACTATTGAAATCATATCATGTGTTTAATGATTTTCCACAATTACATGTTTTATTCCCATACTATTTTCTCATGATTGATGATCCATTATTATCTATGCCCTACGTACTGCCATGTTTCATGTCATTGCTAAAGATTTTGAGGTTTAAATATTATGTTCATGTTTTGAAGTTCAAATGTATATGGTTTGTTTTATTTTCTCCATGATTACCCTTACTGAGAATTTGAGCTCACCCTTTTTATGTTTTATTTTCCCCATGATATAATGAAAGGTTTTAGGTAAGAAAACAAAAGTGGATGATCTTTATGGGATATCTTGAAGATCTTTCACCATGATTAGAAGATTATGTTCCGAGTTTCCAAATACACTAAACTATTACAGTCCTTTATTGTTGGTTTTTGTTATGTATTAAGTATTCTGCAAATGTAATGTAATGTCCATGTATGTAAAGATTTGGGTCTCTACATGATCGCTGGTCCTATCGGAACTGCTTCCTCTGCTATGTGCAACTGAACATTCCCAGTTCCTCTTCCCCTCTACTGATAACCACCTCTATGACCATGCATGGGTTGAGGTTCCCGATTGATATCATTAGGTCATCCCCTACATGATCCATATCCCCTCGGTGGATCACGAGCCTACTTTACCTACTACTGAAACAACCTAACTAGAAACTACTACTAGGGATGGCACTGAAACTATCCACCTCCACTATACTGAGCTCAAACGACCATTGGACACTGATTCTGAAGATGGTCATTGACTCCGAAGAGGAAAAACCTTGGCCCCAAGCCCACAGAAAAAGAACAAGGACCATATGATCGAAAAGTAACCTATTGGGGTCGACTCCCTACTATTTAGAACCTCAAATGTCCCCGAGCCTGAGACCTACCACTGGTAACCCTACCTCTTGAAGAACCCTACTAGCTCCCCTATCATGGTAAATTTCCTTGTGAGTGCATCTTCTTGATCAACTATTCCTTTTTTGGACCTCTATATATGCCAATAACATAAAGGGAGTAACCATGTATTGGACCAAAGCATGAAGAACCTCCTATATATGTCACGCACAAGACTCCTCATCCAGAAAGTGATTTGGGAAAAAATTAAGGATATCCTTAAGCTTGATCCCCAGCTATTGTACCGATCTACTCTCCTGCATGAGGGAGAGTAACTACTTCCTCTTCTCAACCTTCATGGTCGATGAAAGGAATTCCACTTAGAACTCCTTCTTGAAATCAACAAACAAAACACCAGCCTCCTTCTTCTCCCCCAGGTACAGTGTCCACCACTAACGCGTAGCTCATCTCACATGAATAACTACCAAAGGAACCCAGTACTCCTTCAGGGATCATATCAAGCTGAAGGTGATCTCAAGATCCTAAAGCCATATCTTTATCTCCATTTCCTAAATACTACCCTCATACTTTCCTAAATCCTATTGCTAGAAAGCATGTAACATTATTTTCCACTAGTTGTCCCACTCAATTGGATCAACCCTCTACCAATCAACCAGATCAGCCTGTTGAGCCTCAACCACCCGAGCCACACATGGACGACAACCAGGTTCCATAACTGAAAGGTAAATAAGGAACTTATAAGACCAAATACTATGAAATTTTTTAATATTCATTTTAGTTCATTTTCACTCATTTCTTGTCATTCATTCCCAATTTTACAAAACACCCAATTCAACAAGAACACAAGTCATTATGATGAATGTATCTCTCCAAGGGTCTCTACCGCACAACTGATGTGACCTCAATTGGTCATTCGGTAGGATTAGAGTCCTTATATCAGATCAAAGTGGCCCTAAAATCTTGTGTCCTATCTCGTCTTTCATGTCCTATTTCATGCCCCAAGATCGCATGACACTGTTTCCATACCAACTCATGTAATCCTCACTCTCCCTAACTCCAAAATCCATCCTATATCTCAAACATACCCTCTGATATTATTCTGTCATGGCCCCTCCCTCTAAAGATACCCCTCCTGGGATATCAATGAAGAAAGAGAGATAATGACCCTTGAGTTCCACCTCTAGTAGGCCCAGGGGTGGAAACTAAAACCAAGGGTATACAATCTCACAAAATGTAAGACATTTTCATTTTTAGGAAAACAAGATCAGAAGATAAGATGGTTCATCTCAAAACAACTCCAAGACACACACACACACACACACATATATATATATTCATAAAAGAAAACCAAAATCTATCCTAGATGCATGTTTAAAACTAAAACTATTACAAGTGTAATAAAAAATCCAAGTAAAGTACCAAAATCAAGCTAAATTAGTAACTTAACAATTTTCATGATTCAATATAATAAGGTATAACATGGTATGAAAAGACCTCCTAAAAACCTTAAAGTAATTTTATATCTGTAGGGTGAGTATATAGATATATTAGTTGAAAAAAACTATGTTTCTCATGCACAAGTGAAATGGAACATACTAACGTCCATATGTGAAAATAATAGAACCAAAAAGAAAATAATAGGTATACTAAATATCCCATTACTCACCAAGGCATTCTCACCAAATAACAAAAGACACATAAAGTAATATAGTAAACACATTGATGATTTGGGTACCCTGCACCACTTCCCCCTGGTTTAACCACTCTTGCCTAATAGAAAATGTCCTTGTGCTCCCACCTATTTTGAATTAACCATGTCACCACCCAACCACACACAACTGGGCCCCACAACCACACCTTTTCCCATCACCTGGTCCATGAGCCACATCACATCTTTCCCACAGACACCAGGGACACATACCAGATCACATCCCACCCATAGACACCTGAGACCGCACAACCACACCTTGTCCCATCACTCAGGCCATGAGCTATATCACATCCCACACACAGACACATAGGCCACAAATTATCTCATACCAAAAACACATAGTAAATAAAAACTCATCTCATCCCAATGACACTTGAGAAAGAACAACTCACCCTCATGAACCTGGGCGTCACAAACCACAACTTGTCTGAATAATCTTGGGATGTCACCAACTGGAAGAGGGAGCATGGAAGATCAGGTAGACAACCATCCATCCTCCCACTGGGATGTTTGGTAAAACTCCATCCCTTGTGATTATGGGGGATGTTTGGAACATAGTTCTCAACTAGGGTGGGATTCATATAGAAATAAAAATGAAAAAAATAAAAGTATATACATATATGATACCAAACACTTAAGCCCAACCTATGTATTCTCAACAAACAACTAGCTTAAAACACTGAAAAATTTTCTATTACCTCTAAATGTACAATGAGAATAAGAGTGGGTGTATATCCCCACTTCAATCAAAAATATCGACCAACATATCCTTGAAGCTGAGAGCATACCTACATATATTCTTTTACATGCCCTATTTAATTTTCAATTCTTTGTGACAACAACATAGGAGATCCAGTGGTATATTCTAATGAATATGTATGAATAAGAATATATTTATATCCTGATACCCACGACAACACAACACTATAATAAGTATTAAAATGTGGCTACTCTAGAGAAAGAACATATCCTTTCTCCCATCTTAGAGAATTATCGACATATTCTAGTAAAGTATGCAACATAAGGACCAGAATCATGTCCCTGTTCCAACAGCGGCTCACCAAGTGAGGGCATCACATGCCTCAGGACATGCTCATATTCATATCACAAAAGACCGAAGACATATTTCAAAGGCCCGATATCGTGATCATATCCTTATTCTGGAGGGGCCTCACCAAGTGAGAGTGGCAGATGCCTCAAGACATGCTCATATCCATATTGAATAATTACTGGAGACATACTCAAAAGTATAAGGATATGAATAATATCCCCATTCTAACAGAGTCTCACCAAGTGAGAGCGGTACATTGTAACGTCCAAGTTCCAGAAGTCACCCAGAGGCGCCCCGTACCCGGTTGGTCACATGGCCTCAAGCACATTTCCCTGAATGCCAGAGGCTACTGACTAGCAGTGAGTGCCTTGGGTGTGATAGTGGGGAAACTATGCCCTCATTGGTTGAGTACACAGTGGAAGTAAACAAATACATTCAAGAGAGGAAGTAGTAATAATATCATACAAAAATAAAAAGTGGAAAACTGATAGAATAAACTGGAGCACATATATATAATGATGCATGATAGATATGTCTAGGAAAACAATGAAACAAAGAACAATGATGAAATATAGTACTAAACCAAGTACAAAAGAAAAACAGTAATCAGTTCCTCAACATCGCAAACCTAAGCTTGGTCCCGTGCTCTCCAGCTCCAGAACAGGTCAAGTACCTGAAGTAGAAGGGATATTTCCCTTGTCTATAACTGCAACAATATAATTTATTTATTCCCAAAATCATGGCCCAAACAGGGTGTGATACTAATCCCAATAAGTAACCACCACGAGATTCGTGCCTAACAATCAGTGAGTATATGGCAGGTAAAATTATAGGAAATAGTGAACATGAAGGTACTCAACAGTAAACAATCCACAGTTTCAATATAAAGCAACAACTAAAGAAGCAGATAAACACAACAGGTAACCCTCTAGGAGGCACACTCAGTCTAACCCCTCTGGTCCTACCTAACAAGTACAAGCAACCCTCTGGGCAGTACAATCAGTCTAACCCCTCTGGTTTAGCTTAAGCATAGAGTCTCTAAGGAAACACTCACTGTCAATTCCCTCTATAGTCTCGTATCGTAACTAGAGGTGCTCTAGGAAAGCACTTATGTCACATTCTCTATGTGGCCCATTTAGAATAACTACAAGAACTCTGAGGAAGCACTCAATGTCAATTAACCCTATGTTCTTGCATCGTAAAATTATAAAGACACTCTGGAGAAACCCCCAACGTCCATTCTCCCTATGGTCTATACACTAGGTTCTCACGACCCTGTGTAAGTCAAGAAAGTGTTGCAACACGTCTTGGCCAAGGTAAACCTCAAGAACTACTTGGATAACATTCTACAGCATAACAACATAACATAACAACGGTCACACCATCCTACAATACTAGGCATGGGAAACTAAACTGCCACCTAACAGGCGAACTAGACCCAAAGTTCCAAACAGGAAAAACAGGTGTGGGAAACACATCCAAAGCAAAAAAATTCACCCTATTCACAATCAAATATCATCTACTTAAGCATACAAGTATAGCAGGAAAACAATAGGTCTAAAATGGTAAATGTTCAATACCTTGTTCATGGGTATTGGGAAATTTTTCACATAAAACTCAAGTAATTTCAATATAAAGGTACAAACCAACTACATCGGTGTTAGGAGATCAATATATGTGAACCTTAAAGATTAAATCTCCTAATAACATCGAAGATCTACCAAAATATCTAAAACGTTCAACCCATGATATCTCATGAGAGACGAGAAAACAAAAGATGGTTCTCTAGGAGAAGAGAGAACTAACCGAAGCGATTCCAACGCAACAGACGGTGTTCAATTCAGAGGATGGACGCATGCTTGGGAGTTCATCGAAGATCTATGGTCGTACAGAGCTCTCGGTCAAAGGAGACCTAAAATAAGAGCGTTCTGGTGATTATACGTGACCCCGATGCGTTTAATGAAAAAAAATAAAGTACACGACGTGTAATTTTGAAGTACATGACATGTACTCATCGTTTCCATACTTCGCTTTAAGCGACCTCCAAGTCACTCCCACACGGCCATGTGCGTGGCTACTACACGGCCAACACATGGCCTCCTGCGGTAAGGCAGTACACGACGTGTACTCATAAAGTACATGGCGTGTACTTAGAAAATTTCCATAATTTCATCTTTTTACAAAAAATGATTAGAAAAGGAAAAAAAATACCTGAAAAGAAGATATGGGTTCTTACAAACTTCCCCCCTTAAATAAATTCATCCCTAAATTTACCTAGTGTGGTGTAGAAGAAGAAACCTCGAATAGATCTGGCCACTGTGCTCATACATTGGCCTCCCTCTCCCAATTCTCGTCCTGTACCCACCCGTGCTACCATAACACTCCTACCAGAGGAACAGACTGGACACAAAGAACCTTTGTACTGCGATAAACAATAAGGATAGGATTCTCCTCGAAAGATGTGCCCACTTCCAACTCAACCTCCTCAGGTTGGAAAACATGAGACGGGTCTGAGAAGTAACGTCGAAGCTAAGAAACTTGGAAGATGACATGCATAGCTCGATACCTCTGAGGTAACTGCAACCGATAGGAAACTGGACCAACTCTCTCCAACACCTCAAACGGCCTGATGTACCTCGGCGAAAGCTAACCCTGTCTCGTAACCCTTCTGTGCCCTAACCTTGGTGTGACATGAAGGAAAACATAATCTCCGAACTTGAACTCCGGAGATCATCTCCGCTGATCAGCATAAGACTTATGTTGAGACTGTACAATATCCATCCTCTTCCGAATCAACTCTATCTGTTCTATGGTCTCTTGGACAAGATGAGGTCCCAGGAAAGCTACTTCTCCTACCTCCAACGAACATAAGGGTGATCGGCATGGCCTAACATACAAAGCCTCATAAGGTGCCATATGAATAGTATCTTGAAAGCTATTGTTGTTGGAAAACTCCACAAGAGGTATATGCTTCTCCCAAGAACCTCTAAAATCCATAATGCAAGCTCGGAGAATATCCTCAAGAACCTGAATCGTACGCTCGGACTGGCCATCTGTCTGAGGGTGGTAAGATATACTCAAAAGTACCTGTGTACCCAATGCCTTCTGGAGCCCCTTCCAGACCCGAGAAGTAAAACGTGCATCCCTGTATGAAACAATGTAGCATGGAACTCCATGAAGACATACAATCTCACGAATGCACAACTATCTCAGCTTATCGACACTGAAGGTCTCCTTGATTGGCAATAATTGAGAAACCTTCATGAGTATGTCAATGAAAACCCAAACTACATAATTCCCTCGAGGAGACCTCAGTAAACCTATCACTAAATAGATCACGACATCGTTCCACCTCCACTCGGGAATAGAAAACTATTGTAAAAGACCTGAAAGTCGCTGATGCTCCGCCTTCACCTGCTGACAGGTGGAACACATCATGAAAAAACCTGAAATGTACCTCTTCATACCTGGCCACCAATACTGACTGTGTAGATCATGATACGTCTTGGTGACACCAGGATGAACTACCCAAACTGAGGAATGAGAGTCCTACATCAGCTCCTCGCGTATGTCTGTTGGCACCCATACGTGCCCCTGGAAACGCAAGATCTTATTCTCACCTATTGTCCATCCAGGAAGAGGGTCCTCTCCAGACATGCTCTCCCATAGAACTAGGCCTTCAGAATATGATAGCTACCTCACTCTTACTCGATCAAGAAGGGTAGAGGTAACAGATACAGAAGAAAGGAAAGTCTTCCCCTGTCTGGCGTGCACCTCCTAATGCATCTCATAGAATAGAGCCATAAGTTTCCCCTCACTGTTGGCATTCTGAAGTTCCTGTATCTGAGTCTTCTTGCTCAATACATCAGCCACTGCATTGCCTTTCCCAGGCATATAGGAAATATCAAAATCGAAGGACTGTAGGTACTCAACCCACCTCCACTATCTCAAATTTAGATCACACTGAGTGAAGATGTACTTGAGACTCTTGTGGTTGGTGAAATCCACAAAATGATCTCCAAGAAGATACTGTCTCCAATAGAGTAAAGAATGAACAACCGCAACCAACTCAGGATTGTGTGTTAGGTAGCTCCTCTCATGTGGTCGCAACTGCCGAGACCCGTACACAACAACTCCTTTCCCCTGCATAAGCACAGGTCCTAGCCCAATACCTGAAGCATCACAATAAATAGTATAGATATTTCCCAGCTCTGGAAATACTAGTATTGGTGCTGAAGTCAACCTCCCCTTTAGCTCCTAAAAGGTTGCCTCGCAAGAATCTGACCACAAAAACCTTGCACCCTTCTTAGTCATACTTGTCAGCGGTGCTGCTAAGCGTGAAAAGTCCTTTATGAAGCGTCTATAGTATCTAACCATCCCTAGAAAGCTTTGAACCTCAAATATGTTCTTCGGTTTCTCCCAGGAAACTACTTTTCTCACTTTCTATGGGCCTACTGAAACTCCAGTATCTGAGATATCGTGACCCAATAAGTGAATCTGATTTATCCAAAAGTGACATTTTGAGAGCATAGCATATAAATGATGCTCTATCAGTGTACTCAAAATGATATCAATATGGGTAGCATGGTCATGTCGAGTGTGAGAGTACACCAAGATATTGTCCATGAAGACCACCATGAAGAAATCCAAGTATGGATGGAACATTCGGTTCATCTGTTCCATGAAAACTGTAGGCGTGTTCGTGAGACCGAACTGCATAACCATATACTCGTATAGATCATACCAACTCCGGAAGGCTGTGATAGGTATATCAGATGGTCTAATGCGCAACTGATGATAACAGGACCTCAAGTCAATATTCTAGAACACTCGGCCACCTCAAAGCTAATAAAAGAGATCATCAATCCTTGGTAAAGGATATTGGTTCTTGACTGAAAACTGGTTCAACTTCCGATAATCCAAACAAAGCCTGAGGGTACTGTCCACCTTCTTCACAAAAAGGATAGGCAAACCCCAAGGAGAAGTACTGGGTTGGATGGAACCCTTTTCCTACAACTCCTCCAACTGCTTCTTGTGCTCCTGCAACTCTGGTGTAGACATCATACAAGGAGGAATGGACACCGGTGCTGCTCTTGGAACAAGATCAATAGAAAATTCTACCTCATGATCCAGAGGAAAACCTGAAAAGTCTTATAGAAAGTTAAACCTGAAATGATCCACCACTGGAGGAAAGTATAACTACGAAGTCCCCTTATCATTCAGATATAAACTAGAAATCTAGGCTGTAACTCCTCCTAACCCATGATGTTCTGGACCCACTCTTCTCGCTTGGACATCCCACTCTCCCTTATGAAGAAATGATATGCCCTCTAGTGATGTGAAAATCACCATGCGAAGATAATAGTCGACGACTGCCTGGAAAGAAACTAGCTAGTCCATTCCGAGAATGACATCATATCCTATCATCTCTTGGAAATAGAGGTCCCATAAAAAGTGACACCCACCAACCTCTAGAGGGCACTCTTTACACTGACATACACTCACCATTCTAGTCCCCAATAGAGTGTCTAGTGTCAATATGTCAGCATAAGAAAAGATGCAGAGCCCAAATCTCTCTACAGCCGCAACAGATATAAAGTTATAGGAAGCCCCTATATCAAAAAGAGTAGAAGATAAAACTGAGTCAACTAAAATATACCTCAAACTATAGAAGGTCCGGGATCCTGCTCCTACTGAGTCTACTCCACTGCAAAGGTCAGGCCTGCTCCACAGCCCTATAACCCTACCTGACCACTCTGAGTTGATCCACTCTACTGTCGCTGAAAGATTAGTGATTGACCACCACTTCCATGACCTCCACCTCATCCTGAACGGCCAGAATAACTCCAGTTCCCTAACTGGTGAGAAACTGGTGGTGATGCTTCTAAACGTGGAGTCATAGGAGAACTCCTGTCACCTTCTGCTCGTGAGAAGATCTAATAGAAGCACTAAAGGTGACCCATCTTGCCGCATGATCATCACTCCACTGGGTCTTTCAGAAAATGTGGCCTCGTATGCCCACTCTTCCCACACTGGTATCACACCACCTGGCTACCAGAAGATGTGTCTTGCGTCCTTGGATCACCACGTGAAGACTCCCTATGGCCCTTCCTACTGTCATTAGGAGGGATTATAACTCCAGATGTCGATCCGCCCAAGATCAGAACTCTGGAATCCATCATATTGCGCTCTATGATCAGCGCCAGGCTGACGATAAAAGTGATGGAAGTCAACCAGAAGATATTCACCTGCGATCGGATGTCGTTCCTCAGACCATCCTCGAACTTCCTTTCCATGAATAACTGATCACCTCCTAAAATAGGTGTGAATCACTGCAGCTCCGTAAAGCGGGAGGAATACTCCATAACATAAAGAGTACCCTTCTCCAGACTCATAAAATCTTGGGCCCTATTAGCCCTCAAGGTCTCTAGATAGAAGTAGTTATAGAAGATGCACTGAAACTCATCCCATGCCATAACCTACTGGTGTCCTGCCTATGAGATCACATCCCACCACCTCTTGGAAGAGTCGTGAAGCATATAGGTAGCAATCTTGACCCTCCTCTCTGGAGGTGTCTCTAGATTCTAAAAGATCGTCAGCATGGCTTCTAGCCATGACTCTACAACCTGGGGTCCTCCATCCTCTGAGAACGTGGAAGGATGCTGCTGCTGGAAGACCCGCGTCAAGTCAGCCATCGATGGGGTAGGAGGAAGTGCCCCCTGAAAGGTCTGAATCATCCTCATAAAGCCTTCCCTGAACTATGCATCAGAACCTATGTCCGGTATAATGGATGGTGCCAAGACTGGCACAATTGGAGGATCTATGGGTAGTTCCTAATCAGCCACATCCGTTGTCCAATCACTACCCTACAACTGGCGCACAATCGGAGGACGTATCAATGGCATGACTCTGCAAGGTCAAATGCACACCTTAGATCAAGATTATCATGGAATGAAAATTGAAGTACAGGAAGGGAAAAGGAGAAAGAAAGCATTCAACTTTTTCAAAACATGACTAAACAAAGTATATGTCCCCTACACAGAATTTTCTCTTCATTCCTTCACATGGGAGTGTACTCCTACTAGAACTGGTTGTGTAACACCCCATACACACGGTGTGTTCACCTAACACACGACATGTACTTGAATCCTCCTTCTCTGCCTGAGTCATTCTACACGGTTAACCCACACGGCTCTCCTAAAACAAGACTACACAGAGTATTCATAGTAGACATGGCGTGTACTAGATAAGATTCACCTGGCCCGTGTTTTTAGTGACACGGTCTGAAACACGGCTCACACTACATGGAATGTTCAAGGTAGAAACGACATGTACGTGAAAGGATAACACCGACTCGTGTTGTTAGTGACACGGCCGGGTACCTGGGTTAAGATACAGGGTGTGTTCAATCCTAACACGGTGTGTATACCTTAAGTTTTTATCCATCCATGTCGTTAGTCACATGGGTGGACACAGGGTCTCTACACATGGCGTGCACATCCGATACACCACATGTCCTACAGAGATTTCTCAACCTCGTGTCTCTGCCCACATGGCCTATGACACAGTTAGTGACTACACAGCGTGTACATAGATTACACTGCATGTACTTAAGAAAAACTATTTCTTCCCGAACAGAAGAACACATGGCATGTAGTCAAAACTACACAACGTGTATTCTTGGTTTTTTCGAATAGTAAGCCACATAAACTAATCCGGAACCCATAAAAACACTAAAAAGAACATTGAAAGTGCCAAATTCCAATCTTTGAGGGCCCATACTCCTCGTGAATCAAATCTTGGCATCTTATACATGTTATAACAAGGTAAGCAAGTCAATTATCCACCAAGTTCCGGTCCATGAAGGCCCATAACACCTCAAGAACTGATGTTTGGCATTCATTAAGACAAAACCTTACACAAACAATACCCTATCAAACAACAAGTATTTTTACCAAGTCATATTTCTCAAAAACATGCATATTCTACGCAACATGTATCACAACAACATGAAATCGCTAATGCATCCTAAATGGAATAACAAGAATGTATGACATGTGATTCCTAAAAAGTGCCTATATGATGCATGAGATGGAATACCCTCATCTCATCGGGTTGCAACATAAATATAACCTCAATAACATCAACAATTAAACAAGGTAGATTGGATTTTCCCAAGGCACAAATCATGTGAATCACTCAAGGTGAAATGAAATCAACTATAATAATTGTAAAACCAGAAAAAATTACAATTAAATAAGGTAGATTGGCTTTTCCCTATACACAGGTTAGCTACTCCCAGACACAGCTTATTGCCAAGTACCAATTCTGTCCTATCCCTGGTTATAGTATTTAAATAGTAAGTCAAGAAGAAAGGAGTCCTCTGATTCCACATTGTAATGTCTCGGTTCTGGAAGCCACCTAAAGGCGCCCCGTACCTAGTTGGTCACATGTCCTGAAGTGCATTTCCCCGAACGCCAGAAGCTGCCGACTAGCAGTGGGGGACTTGGGTGTGATAGTGGGGAAACTATGCCCTCATTGATAGAGTACATAGTAGAAGTAAAAAAAAACATACAAGAGTGGAAGCAGTAATAATATCATACAAAAATAAATAGTGGAAAACTGATAGAATAAACCGGAGCACATATATATAATGATGCATGATACATATGTCTAGGAAAACAGCGAAACAAAGCACAATGTTGAAATACAGTACTAAACCAAGTATGAAATAAAAACAGTAATCAACTCCTCATCATTCTAAGACTAAGCTTGGTCATGTTCTATTCATCTCTACAGCAGGTCAAGTACCTGAAGTATAAGGGCACTTTCCCTTGTCTATACCTACAAAAATATAATTTGTTTGGGCCCAAAAGCATGACACAAACAGGGTGTGAGACTAATCCTAGTAGGAAACCACCATGAGATTCATGCCTAACAATCAGTGAGTATATGGCTGGTAAAAGTACATGAAATAGTGATCAGGAAGGTATTCAACAGCAAATAATCCACCGTTTCAATATCAAGCAACAACTAAACAAGAAGATACACACAATAGGTAACCCTCTAGGAGGCACACTCATTCTAACCTCTCTGGTCCTACCTAACAAGTAAAATCAACCCTTTGGGTTGTACACTCAGTCTAACCCCTCTGGTTTAGCTTAAGCATAGACTCTCTAAGGAAGCACTCACCGTCAATTCCCCCTATAGTCTTGTATCGTAACTAGAGGCGCTCTAGGGAAGCACTTACGTCACATTCCCTTTGTTTCCCATGTCATGGAACTAAATACACTCCGGGGAAGCACTCAATATCAATTACTCCTATGGTCTCGCATCGTAAAATTATAAAGACACTCTGGAGAAGCCCTCAATGTTCATTCTCCCTATGTTCTATACTCCAGGTTCTCAAATCCCTGTGTAATTAAAGCAAGTGTAGCAGCACGTATTGGCCAAGGTAAACCTCAAGAACTACTTGGCTAGCATTCTACATCAAAACTTCATAACATAACAATAGTCACACCATCCTACAATACTAGACATGGGATAGTAAATAGCCGCCTAACAGGTGAACTAGACCCAAAGGTCAAAACCGGAAAAACATGCATGGGAAACATAGCAAAAGTAAAACAATTCACCCTATTCACAATAAAATATCATATACTTTAGCATAAAATCATTACATGAAAACAATAGGGCTAAAACGGTAAACGCAAAATACTCCGTTCATGGGTATTGGGTAAATTTTCACATAAAACTCAAGGACTTTCAATAGAAAGGCACAAACCACATACCTCAACATTAATAGATCGATATAATTTAACCTAAAAGAATCAGTCTTCTTAGAACGTTGAAGATGTACAAAAAATATAAAACATTCAACCCATGATATCTCACGAGTGAGGAGAAAACAGAAGATGGTGCTCTAGGAGAAGAGATAACTCACTGATGCAATTCCAACACAACAGACAGTGTTCAATTCAGAGGAAGAACACACACTCGGGGGTTAGTCAAATATCCATGGACGTATGGAGCTCTCGGTCAAACGAGACCTAAAAGAAGAGCGTTCTGGTGATTAGACACGACCTGGTGCGTTTAATGAAAAAAAGAAAGTATACGGCGTGTACTTTTGAAGTACACAGAGTGTACTCACCATTTCCATAATATGCATTAAGAGGCCTCGAATTCACTCCCACATGGCCATGTGTGTGGCTACTACATGAACAACACACGGCCTCCCGTGGAATGGCAGTACACGACGTGTACTCATAAAGTATACAACATGTACTTAGAAAATTTACAGAATTTCCTCTTTTTCCCGAAAACGACCAAAAAAGGAAAAACATACCTGAAAAGAATATCTGGGGTCTTACATACATGCCTCAATATAAAATTATATTCCAATAAAAAAAGTTACATAAAATAACCCATTATCTTACAAGGGATCATATCACTTATCCCATTATGGAGGTCCATCGACATATTCTGTCGGGGAAGACATATTCAGACCAGGATCATATTTTTGTTCCAACCGAGGCTAACCAATTTATAGTAGATCATGCCTTGGTATAGGCTCATAATCCTATAAAAACCAGAGGTATATTCCAAATGAAAAGGATTATGCTCATATCCTTGTTCTGGATATGGATATCCAAGTCCGAGTGGCACACGATTTAAGCTAATTTACATAATCTGTAAGCTTCTTAATAGTGGGATCATTTTTCTATAGCACCAAACAGTTATGAATGGATTACTTCAACAATCTTAGAATATTCTTATACCCCTACTCAACAAAAAAAGGCAGGATGACATATTCCGGCCACAATGCATAGTGAGGATCATACCACTGAACTTATCAACACTAAGTGTCTCAAGGTTGGTTGAGACAAATTTCATCACCCCAAGGGTCTGTCGACTCTTCACCGAAGTAGAAGGTAATCATTATCATGATATTACTCCTCAATGTAGTGTGGATATGAATCATAGTGACTCTAATCCTGAAATCTACCATGGTCAAACTCCCCACAATGATATTTCTCATGGAAAAAGAAATCCCCCCCCTTTCCCATACACCTTCGCCTAGAGAGGTGCTCAAAAATATTAGACACCTTTTTATTGAGACGTAATAAAAAATATCTTTCACCTTCATATAGAAATATTATCACAATATTGAGGTTAACCATATATATAAACCATTTGCAACACTTCATCGTGGACAGTAGGAGACCCAGATAGGAAAACTATGTGGTCATACTAGGTAAGACATATAGCTCTGATGAAGAAGAAAATGACATATAGATATGGAGAGTGTTTTCTAGAAGAAACCTCCCAAACATGACCAGACCCATTACCACTTCCAATTTAGAGATACCAAATAGGAAAAAAAGGGAGTGCCAATGTTCAAACTAACCACATGATGTTAAACTATATGGATCATGTCTAAACCACATAAAGTAAAACAATGCAGAGTATGTCCAAACCATACGAAGTTATACTATACAAAACATATCCTGAACACATGAAATTAAACCGTATGGAACATGTATGAACAACATAACATTAAACTCTACAAATGAAGTCCTTGAAGAATGAATTTAAAATGTAAAAAATCACAAGTCCTAACCACATGATGTTAAACAATATGAAACAAATCCTCACAAAATGATTTAAAAATTTATGGATTTTCCTAGTTGTATGAAATTAAACTACATAAAGGCATTCCATTCGTATGACGGTAAACTATTCATGAACATCCTAACCATGTAACGCTAAACTCTATGGAGAAAATCCTCACAACAAGAATTTAAAACTGAAAAGATCCCCTGATGGTTCATCTTAATTCACATTGGATGACCCTCATCCTCACTACAAGATGTTAAACAGCATGAATGATGTCCTTTCTGCATGACATTAAACTACAGGGGTTTCTAGAACAATACATGTCATGATTATTATTTTAATGTGATATGTAGGGACAACTTGATCCTATATCTTGGTCTAGCCACCACATGATAAAAAATTCCCCCATCCAATCCTTAACCACCACTACATGGTGATAGGAATACTTTCCATTCCTTTTTTCTCACAAAAAGCATAGCTCATATTTTCTTAGGAATTTTGGTAAGGGTTTCCTCACACAAACAAGGCATATCATCTTATGATAGGGTTGACATTGTATTTATGGAAAGACCTTAAAAGGTATACCATGATTCCTCACCGTATGATGTTAACCTACAAGGTTGATGTACTTTGCATGAAAAAAAATTACACACTCTTGTGGAACTCACCCGAGATGGAAAATATTTTTGGTGATGGTCTCCTACCACACCTCCATTCACTAACTTCATGCGACTTGATTCCTAACATCATAGGATATTTAGTGACACCTGAATATCTAACATTGGGTCTAATCACAACAAATAAACATAAAAATTTACCCTCCCTACATATAGGTCAGACTTGCGTTGGAAGATCCTTCCCCAAGAACAATGTGAAACTTGATTTTGATTACATAGGATATGTAGGGAAACACATATTTACATTCATGGGACCAGCCACAATACCCGTTTTCACATCGGGAACCCTACTTTCTTACCACATGACGTTAAACTACACGTTTCCTCAAGAACTATGTGTGTCTTTATTACCATCATCACATGATATGTATTGACACATAAATCTCCAATACTATGTCCAACTATAATAAACAATGGAAATAATTCGCACATCTTTGTACAAGTCAGACTTGTATAGAGATTTTCCCATTCATTAACTATGTGTGGCTTGATTTATTTTATCTCAAGATACGTAGTGATGCCCGGATCTCCAATACTAGGTCCAGCTATAAAAAACAATAAAAAATTATCCCAACTACAAAAGGGATGAGCCATACAAGCTCTTTTCACATATATATGAGTTAAATATGCATGCATCCTTCTTGTTCATGTAATATATCAAGCACAATTTTTCATGTTGGTTCTCATGTCCTTACCAAATGATGATAAAATGTAAGGAATAAAAATACCTCCTTACTGGATGACATTAAACTAAAAGGAAAATGTCAAGGTTACATGTCATTAAAACTACATAAAAAATACATCCCCACTACATGATGTTAAAATGTGTAGGCCATCACCAATTATCATTCTTTATCAAAGGACCACAATATCCTTACCCTGATCAACCAGAGTTTGGGTTTTTTCCATGATCTTTTAAGAAAATCAGTCCATATACCACACTTAATATTTTGATCACTTAGGGTTGCCACAAACATTTCATGTCCCTTGGAAAGAAAAATAGATTTGTCTCTTTGACCATGATATTGATGTATAAGGGAAGAGACCTATCAGTCATAGATATCTTGGCTTTGTAAGAAGGGATTTCTAATCCTTGTGAGCGTGATGTCACCATAGAGGAAATCCTCACATAAGAGTGTTATGGTCCATCCATGGTATGATTGTCCCATGAAATTTCTCAAGACCTGAGAATCTAAATCCATGATTTTCAACATTTTCTTCTCCCTCTTATTAGAATGTTGGATTAATCTTAGCCCTGATTATCCTAATCATGATCTTGTGTAATGTCACCCTCATGTAAGGTCTAGTTGTGTCATGACATTAAAATTACCTCACTTTGGTCAAAGATATATGACCTTAATCTATAACCTATAAAGATCCAAATATGAGGAACTTAAACTGCTAGTAAAAGAGACACAAAACTCATTAGGTTGAAACCCAAAAAATAGAGGCCTATGAAAAAGTCAAGTATCCTATCTCTAAACTCTCCATCTATTGAGTTTAGGGGAAAAATTAAACCAAAATAAAGAATGACTAAATCTCATAGGGACTGCATCATAGATCTTGTAAAATCCAATCTATGCTCACTAGAAATCCATGTCCTGGGAAAACATAGATTAATGGTTTGTCACATATTCTCACAATTATAATGTGTTCATTAGGTGGAAATTTTTTTTAGGGTGGTTGAAACCTTCTTGAATACTATATTCTCTATAAATCACACTTCATGATTTGAGCACTTTGGGTCTTTGAAAACCATTCTTGGAACTTGAAAAGTAAAAACGATTACTCTCCATGGCCTTGATTTTGATTCATAACATCTTAGTACCACCAACCAAAGACATATTGGACAAATATTAAGGGGCATTATGATTCTTGTGATTCTGACATCACTGTGGAAGAACCCAGCACCAGAGGGTGTACTGGGTCATTCCCAGCATGATTTTACCATACCTTCCTCATGACCTGAGAACTTTGGACAATGATTTACAATTCACTTAACTGACTATTCAAGTGGATTCGATATCCTTGACATTATTTCACTATGTATGTACCCTTTCTCAAAGTTGGAATGAGACACTCCATTCAAGATCATTTTGAACGACCATACCTCATGATTCAAAATCACATGGCATAAAAATCATGCTTCACATTAAGATCTAAACTTTCTTAGGTTCCCAGAACCCTTCCGGGGTATCTTTCGATCCATATACAACTTTATTTACCAGATGCTTGAGTCTTAAAAAATATTTCATAGCCCTAGGAATAGAATGAGAATCAAATCTACTTAACCATTCTTGTAATCCCTACGGACTCTTGCATAAGGGATCTAACCTACCAATTAGTGGCATCTGCTCCTTATATGAAAGGAAATCCAATCCTCAAGATCCATGGTGATATTTTCATAGAACTCATCACCTTGAAGTTATTTGGGACATTCCCTATAAGTATGCCTCATTACATGATCCATCAATTCAAGCTCATGGGAACATGATATAAACAACCTATATTCTAATAATCTAGGTGGACTCTGTATCCCCTATGTTTTCTCTATCCACCCATACCTTCTCCAAAATCATCCATGTCCTTTAGAAAAGAGTGGATAAACCTCTATTTGACCATGATGATGATTCATAAGGGATTTGACATACCATTCAGATGCATATCCTCATTGAAAAAAATAAACTCCAATCCTTGCGAGATTTTGAAACACCACAGAAGAACTCCAAACCTTATGTTGTTTTGGGTCGTTCATGGAATTTCTACTCTATTACATATTCATAAATCATGTCCTAGAAGAAATAATTTATGCTGCATAACATAACATGGTCTAAGGTATAATATGTTAAACTATAACACATCAAAGGTACATTCTAGAAGACCTTAAACTACATCACAAAAAATGTGTGAGATAGAAGACCCTAAACTCAAGTATTGAAATGGTTCGAGTTGAAAGACTCTAAAATAAAACATAGTGATGGTCTTGCTTATAAGTCCTTAAAACATCTAACTGAAAGAGACACAATCCTCTCCATGTTGAAAACCTGATAAGGTAATAATATCAAAAGTAGATTTTCTTCTCGCTATGAATATAGATTATGTGATCCAGGAAATATTGATCATTTATAAAATAGAAGAGGAACAAAAAATTATCTGGTTGAAAACCTATAAGAAAAAGGACTAAGAAAAATCCAATTCTATGCCCGCTAAGTCTTCCTCCATATGAAACATAGGAAAAAGTTAGGAAAAAAATAAATAAAGAGATACAGAGATTGTGAGGCTCACCATATATACTTAGAAAAAATCAATCTATTCTTTCCAAGTCTCTTAAATTAGATAGAAGTTATAGAATTTTACCTTTATTAAGGATACCATGACCAAATTATCCATGTAAATTAGAAGATCTCAAGATAACTCAAGTAAGTGCATCAGTGAAGAATTTCATATTAGTGGGAATTCATGAACATTTCTCAAGAGAAACATGTTGTAAGTTAAGAACAAAAATCTAGGAAATTGGATCTATTCGGTATTACCAACAAAGGATGAGTATCATGGATGATCTGAGAAAAATATCTACCAAAACATTGATCTATACCCCAAATATCATCACAAGACAATGACATTCATCTTCATACATATGAGCTAGATCTACATAAGGAAATTCATCACAAAGGTCCTTATCTATGAATCTATATCCCCTATAAATGTTTTTGATATACATAAGGGTATATTTTATAATTATGCATGACTTTATTCCCATTATCATGGGATAGTTATCGACATTCAAATACCTTAATTTTGATCTATCCAAAAGTTCCTTTTCACTCAATTCTTTCCACATACTAGAATTCATGAACATTCTATTTCTAGAGCATTCATGAACGAATCCTTGGATCCAAAAAATAACTCATGGTTAGAAGTGTTTTATTAATGGAACCTGGAATTTCTGAGTCAATAATATGAAAAAATCCTCTCATGGGACCCACTATCATAGCCCATCTGATGTTCAGATATATGGAAAAGTAATCTATTATTTCCGTAAAATCAAATTCTTTTAGTTCGAAATAAATCTCATTATAGGGTTAAGGGTATTTTTTGACACCCGTAATTGGGAAATATTCTCTATTCCTCTAAGGATTTCAAAGTTTTGAATAAAATTTAGAAATAATGACATGATTTTCAAGAAATACTCCAAGGTTGCATCATTGAAGAATATGGATTGGGATTGGCTTTATAAGGGAATATAATTTGGGCCTTGATTTCATTTTACATAGAATATTATTCTATGTTTTGATGAATATTTCACCCTACCTTAGCCATAAAATATGGCCAATCCATCAACCATGCCGACCATGGATCAACCACATGACCATGTGTTACTGAGGACGACCACGCCCAATGTGAGCTAGCCCAGGACAACCTAAGGATGAAAGGTGTCATAATACCTAAAAAGAGTGGGCGGCCTGTGTATAAGGCCAATAGTGCATGATCCCAAAGGTTCATATAGCATGGGCCGAGAGATCCTAAGGATAAAGATCAGGCAGTAGTGTGTTAGGTGGTATGGGTGTGAACACCATTGCTGTCTTGATGGAACAACAACCACCGATTTGATTATAAATCAGATAGAAGGTTTTGTGGTATTTCTATGTGGGATAATAATTTTATGACACTATTCATGCGATTAATCCTAGACACTCAGTCATTTGATCATGACCATCCTGTTAAACCCTGAATTACATATTTGAAACTCATGACCCTACACTACACATATGTGAAATTATCAAAATCTCATGCAGTTCTAAACCTCATCTTCAACCTCTAGACACCCTGGTTAGATGTTTCAAGACAATCCCAATTTCAGCTCGACATCACTTCCATCTCTAGTCCTCGTTGATATCTAAATGAGCCTGAGACAACCCACTTGGATTTCCATGAGATTAAAATCCTCTATATGACTTGTACATAATCCATCATGTGAATCCAATCGTAAGAATCAGTGGCATGTCACAAGAACTTAAACCAAAGCATTAATCCATCATGTGATATTATTTTGATCATGTGATAGAGTGAAGTCAATCACTAAAATCATCAAATATTCTATGACCATGTGACGCTTCTATCATTTTCATGATTTTTTTATCTAAATTAATTTATATTTATTCGTGTCTTTCATGTGTCATCACATAAGAAAGTTGAAGAATCACATGCTCAATGAAGTAATGATGCAATGAAGGACTAGATCTCATGCGAGGCCCTTGGAGATTGTATAGATTCTAATTTCATGTCCAACCTAATGTCATGTGATTTCATTGTTGTTTTTTGGAATGAGAATTCAAGAAACTAGTAATGCGACCGTGAAAGGGATGTCACATGAAATAATAAAGATCATGAGAAGTAGTCTTGTGGCTGCGTGCTGTTGATCCCATGAAATCCTACACCATCGTGACCAAAAAACAAATCCTCCTCCTCATGAAATGTGGCACAACCATTATCTAACATAATCTTATAAATACCCTTCTCCCCTTATAATGAAACACACATGTGAGAGAGGAGAGAGAGAAGTGGAGAAGGAAAGATGAGGAATAGAGCGTGCTAGATATCATCCCTAGAGAACCTCCTTAAGTGATCTCAAGAACCTATTATATGATCTATTTAAGATCATGAGATCACATGAAGAACTATGAATCCTTCCCTTCCTGGTTCATACAGGGTATTCATATGATCTCATGATACCCCCTTTGGTTTCACGACTTCACTAAGTATGACCTTCATCTATGTAGATAGTCTCGATGTACATCCCCTTAAATCATTCACAAGACCTCCTTCATGACCTTTATCTAGATCATATAATCACATGAGTGATGGAACCACATGTGACACAGTAGAAAAGGACCTTGGACATATTGTATACCCATACTGCTGTACGTATGAATAAACCATAGGACTTGCATATTGCGATACCACAAGCCCTCATTCTCATAGTACTCCTATGCTCAACCTATTGGTGTAGAATCGAGGAACTGTTCCACCCATATGTCATTCACTCCTACTCACCTTGTGATTTATACCTTAATCCATGTAAACAATGACACCAATGGTCACCCCCTATGAATGAACACAAAACCCATCACAAGACCTTATAAAGGTCATTTGAATCCCGTGAGTGTGGGCATCATGCAATGTAATAATGAAGACACCCTTCGACATGAAGGTAATCAAATGGAAAACCCTCAACTTTGTGCACTATATACCCTCAACCACAATTTTTTTATCATTGGGAAGCCTCTATACATTCTCTCAGACTCCCTCAAAATACCCTTTAGAGTTTATGTGAATCACATAAACAATAGATCACCATACAGGTGCCTTTTGATATGCATATGAGTCCATTGACATGACCTCCTTTCTCCACACCATCCTTATGGTGTAATACCATGACATGAACAATAAAGCATGTATAATTTACCATGAAACATTAGGCATAATACATTTGGATAGGTTTCCTCAAGCCTCAAGCATGCTCCATTTTTCATGAGAGTGATCATAAATATGTCCATGAGACACCACCACTTGAATAGTTTAAGTTCACACGATCACATGATTCTCCACTAATCTCAAAATCCCCTTAGGTGACATTGGAAAAGTCATGTTGGTCACACAATAATAATTAGACAATTTAGGTTGATCTCACAATTTATGATTGACATGTTATCATTTTCATGTGGCAGTCTGAAGACAAGAAAAGATGATAATGCGAAAACCACTCAACATGTCTGCACTGTCACAAGACAGGCCCTGTACAAGTTGGTTTGATCTCACAACATCTTGTTGACATGTCAAAATTGTCATGAGATTTCATATTGATATTTCATCATTGTCATGTGATTTTATATGAAAAAATTGAGTTGATCACTATACAGTCTACGGAGAAGTCTAGTTGATCATGTGACATATCATGGATAATTCAGTTTGGTCACAAGATAGTCCTTGGAGAGATCAAGTTAAACTCATGACATCTTATTGACATGATTAGAATTTTCATGTGAAAATATATTGACATGTTAGTATTTTCATGTGATATTTTGAGTACAATTCATATAGATCATGCAAACCACCTTGTAATTTTCAGCCTTGATTATACAAATACATCCACGTCAAGTCAATTGATATAAAAGAAACCATTATACATGTCTTCCATATGAGATTGATGCCCCAAATATGTCAGGTATAAAATAAAAACATGTCCAAAAGGCATCCAAAACATGTTAGGGAAATACCCTAGGACATGTCAAATTCATCCAAAAGATACACCTATAGGACCCTATCCAAGAACCTTCAGCTGCATACCCCTTTTAATGGGGTGTTTCCTTAATGATAACAGATTCCACAATCATGTGATCCTATTTGTATCATTCTCTATTAGGGGCCCTCCATGTCATTCGAAGTATATCCGGTAGACCTTTCATGGTCATCATCATCTCTATTTATATATCAAAAGTTAATGAACGAGTATTCCAATAGGAAGCCTCAGTGTGTAAGCCCCGAACAATAGGGCATCCATCCTTGTATAACCCCCTAGAATTCCAAACACCTGAGGGAAAAAATAACGTCTCCAAGAATAATCACCCTCCTTTTCCCATTAGCTTGATAAGGGGTAACTAAACTATGAGAACTCTGATTCCTATCCTAATAGGATATGTAGGAAGACTTACTAAGGTCTGAGATCCAATGGGAAACTAATTCAGTTTATGTCCCCTCATGTATCCAACATTTCAACCATTGAGACCCAATAATTTCCATGGGATGATCAGTCTTCACCATCTATCAATAGACTGAGAATAAAACTGAACTATGAGAACTCTAATTCATGTCCAAATAGGATATGTTGTATTCCTTCCTAAGGCCCGAGCTCTAATGGGCATCCACTTCAGTGTAAGTTTCCTCATGTCTCTGAAATTTCAACCATAAACACCCAGTTATTACCATGGGATGATCATTCTACCTCATCCATTAGTGGATTTAGAATCCAACTAAAATACGAGAACTCCGATTCTTATCCAAACAAGATATGTAGGACAACTTCATAAGGCTCGAGCTCTAATGGGTATCCACTTTGGTGTAAGTCAATCTGTCTCCAATAAGTCTTTCATCCACATTCAACATCCATAAAAGTATGACAATAGGGCTCATAAGTGGGAATCATTTTAAGTATAATCCCCAATAATGACCTAATATACCTCAAAACCATCAATGGGTTGGTGAATGGCCCAAACTATGATGAATCTGATTCTTGTTATAAATCATGATATATAAAACACCTTTCTTAGGAACGATCTCTATACCAAATGATTAATGAGAAGGGTAATGATTCCTCTCAAAGGTCAAATTAAGTGTATATTCCCCATACATATATCCTCTCATGAAACATGTTCAATCTTCTGCTACCTCTTGTTTCTCACACCGAGCATGACTCATGTGGTCTTAGAGACCAGCGTTGATTATACCTGTAATGTGATAAGAATTACCTAAATTGTGGCCCCATAATTTGTATATATGTCTGATTACATATCATGATCCCTATAAATGTCCATACTCATAATGAGATAATCCATGGCAGTGAAGTCCTGTCTAATTCCTTTGGGATTGTATCTCTCAAAACATAGAGTCCTGTCAAATAACTATATAAACTAGGATTCTTGTCTCAATAAAGATATGTAGGATTCCACATCGAGGTCTGAGCCTGATATTAACTTCCTTACAACATGAAATTAAAATTCATTGATGGGTTCAGTCACATGACCGTAAACTATGTGAAACAAACTACATGGGTTTTGATTCCTCTTTTCATAGGATATATAGGACACCTCTTTGAGGTTCAAACCCATATCCAAGACATAAAAAACCTACCGAAAAGGTAATAAACTATAGAGTTACTAAAAATTGTCATCAACTAAAGCATCATAAATAAAAACATAATGATGGATAACCCGTCATATTCAAACAATCACTCCAATCAAATCATTTTATTAATTAAGCTGTTGACATGAGGGTAACCAAGCCCTTATTTGCGCTTGATAAGTATTTAATGAACATATATTAAATCAATAAGAGTGTCCTAGATTAGGAAAAATTCCACACAAAAGGGTGTGATGAGCCTGATCTCTCATCCTCTCAACCAATGTGTGTTCCTAAGCATCATTGGGTCTGAAACCCCAAAAGGCCGCCTACCATTGGAAATTAGTTCCATAACCAATTATGGATTTGGGAACCATTGAGTGTTTATTTGAAATTTTAAAAAATGGTGAGCCCAATGTAGATTATTTTTTCACAACATTGACCCCCCCCAAATCAGACCACTAGATAAAATCCAACCACATCTTTATAAGGAAATAGTCTCCTTTCTTCAAGTTGGATTTCAAAAGATATGATGGTAGTCTTAAAATCCTTATCTATTGAAATTTTATTTAAAATATATTTGGAATGATCTTTAATTATATAAAATTGATAATTAATTATAGTTACAATTTTTTTATTCTTATATTCATGTTTTCTTTATCCCTTCTCAATATTTTTCTTTTTGAGGACTAATATTCTACCATCTAATAGTGAATGACATACATGATTATCTATTTTCCATTTTTGTCATTGGATGAGTATTCCATGAAATATATACTTTATTTTAGTTACTCTTACTCAACATAATCACAAATAATTTTGTATCCATGAGTGTATCTGATTCTTCACATCATTTCTCTATATAAGGGTTATAAATTAAGATAAAATTTAGTTTTGATTTTACCATAGCTGGAGAAGAGAACTTATAGGGTGAATTATTCTTGATCTTTTTTTTCATAAAAGGAAATAATATTGATTTGATATATAAATTTAGTGAATGAGAATGATGAATGAAATATCTCAATTATACTCTTTATATTATTTATTTGGAAATATATGTGAATTTGTCTATTTTAATTACAATCCCACTCCTTTGAAAACTATTTTCCTCACTTAATCTATATACCCTTTTTGACATTTCATAGATGAACTTAAATTCTATAATTTAATTTCTTATCAAATTCCACATTAAAAACCCACTTTAATATTTATATGTATCATCCCTTTGACACCAATTGCAGATCCCCTATCTCGATTGACCACTCAATGGGGGTGAATCAGTTGTTTACTTTTATAATTTAATTTATCTTGAATTCAACCTCTTGGAAATTTTAATTATATTGATACACATAGTGTTATATATAAATATAACCTAATATGTATATGTAATAATATATAAAATAAAACAAATATATTTATAAGTTTCATGATTAAATTATACTAGTTACTGTTTTGGTTAGACACCCTAATTCATAATCTTAACTATAGAAGAAGTGATTACATAAACTTGAAAAACCAACAAGAAGATTCCATAGCTTCCATAACCAACTAAAAGACATATCATACTTCCATAACCAAATTAATGACTTCATATTCTATCATGAACTGAAATAATTATTTTTCATCTAGCACTGACTGAAAGACTTCTCATACTTTCAGCACAAACTGAGAGACTTCATTTACTTCTAGCTATAACTAAAATTTATTTTACCTTCTTTACAGTTCATTCAAATATATTAATACCTTTAAACTTTTGGATGTTAGGGTTCCTTCTCCAACCTACAAGATCAAATTTACTCATGTACACTTTAAGATCATTTTCTCCTAAGGAATTCGTGCTTCTATTCTTGCTAAAATATATTTAATAACATGCATATGATCATTTTAATTAGTGAAAAAATATTTAGAAAATCAATCCTTTTGATGATAAAGTTCTAGAATAAATTATATGTTTTCAGAATATGCACACAATTTCTTAATATATAATTTTATTCAATAATAAACACGAACAACTCAGTCCATAATCATTATGAATCTTCAATTAAATATCATCAAGTGCACTTTATGCATGAAATGAATAAAATTATCATATAAAACCATAAAATAGAAAATATTTTTATTATTTTATGTTCTATTTATAAAATGTATTTATTTGGGCTGATTTTTATGTTATAACCTAACTATTTGATATTATTGGCTTAGACATCTCATGTTATCATATTCTGTTTAGTTTAATTTCTCTAATGCTTGTGCATTCACATTGTCATTCATGTATATACTATATTCTCTAAATATCATGCACTATACTTCATTAAAACCATAATATATGCATGATATAATTCTCACATTATTCTTTGTGCATGAACCTTCTTGAAAACCTGTAAGGTTTCTTGGGGTCTTAGTTTCTTGTCAAACTCTTGATTGTGAGATTAAAAAGTCAAAAAACTGTAGGATATCATTATTCTTTACACAAGCATAAATCTTATAAGGATCATTTGTTAATGAAAAAATAGTTTTGTACATTTCTATTTCTATATGGAATACAAGAGCCTCAATGAATGGAGCGACACTCTTGGCCATGGCGCGTCAATATTTATTACTGATGTTTCTATTGAATTTTATCCAAACATCATGTTATGTCAAGGATATTTAATACCTATTTAAAAATATTATGTGTTATGAATATTTTATTTCACATAAATATCCCATCGTTTATTGAATATTCTTATTCCTACACACATGGAGTCTTCATTATGTAATCCTTTTGTGTTTGTGACGATGATCACATGGATCAACTCATTCATCCACACTCCCTTGAATGTTCTTCGGGTTGATATCTACATTAAAAAGAATAAATGTTTTCAAATAATCACAAGGTTTCTCAAAATAACTTATAGAAAAATTGTAAATTTCCAAAGGTTGGGGATGATGGACCTTCAAATACACATACCCATATTTATTATGTAGATATTTATACATAATTTAGATAAATTAACCCTTACACGAGTGAATAATTGTACACATCCTCGTAGCTACCTTTATATAGGTTAGGTTATGCTTATTTAGGTTGGATTACACTTATTTAGGTACACTTAAGAATACTTCCTCTTAGATGTTACCCTTCTATAGGTATCATTACACATTATACATTACCTTTATACGTGCATTATAATTCTACCAGTACCCTTACATGGATTATAATTACACCTTTACATAGGCTTCACAATTATCAAGTCTACCCTTATTTATCCTTTACCCTACCTTTATATTGGTAGTTCAAGGTAATAATTATTATTATGTATCTTTCAACTACCCTTATATAGTGCATTATCACCCTAGTATACCCTTATGTGGGTAATGAAATTTTTAGATTACTTTTACATAGGTTATGTAAATTACATTTTAACTAAATATCAATCCCAAGGCCTTATCAATATAGTTAGATATATGTGTATCCTTCTTAAATAAAAATTATAATGTAATAATATTTATATTTTATGGAATTATTTAATTCCTCTTCTTCAATATCACATCATAATCCTTAAAATAGTATTTTCTATTGTCTTCATTACATTCTTCTTATTCTAAATTCCTCAACATGTTATGAAAAAAGTATTCCCACACCAAAATCCTTTATCATGTGTTACAAACACTAAGTATAGTACATGAATCATCTTAATTAGTATGGAAAATATTCATTCTCCACGATTATTCCCTTCATTTCTTCAAATAATATTTAATATACATTTACCCTTTATTTATAATAAATACAATTCAAGTATATTGGTTTTAAAAATCTCACCATGGGGACTTTTTTTCAATTCCCTTAATCAATTCACAAAGTTAATATGTGAATTATCTTCCTTTATTCTTCTCCTTATTGAAAATAACTACACTGATGTATTTTAGGGTACTCTCATCTCATTAATTATCCAAAAAAAATTATCCCCCCTTATTTAATTTTTTATTAATGAATTTTAAGAGAAGGATTATATCACATGTTTTTTAGAAAATGGACTTTGGTTAATCATATCTGACTCTTCTTGGTCTAAATCAGTGTAGAAAACAAGATACATGTAACCATTTTTGTCAATGTTTCCCATAAAATACCAAGAATATGAAATCATGATCATATATTCTAAATTATAATGATAAGGGATATTAAGATAAAAAAATATATGATCTTGTACACACTTTAAAAAACACATTAAAAAGTTCATCTATAGAAGAATAAATTCAACTTTTACTCATATTTTCATCAACCAAGAACTCTACCTAATGAAGGAGATTAATAAAATTAAGAAAAATGTATTAGATTTTGATCAAAAAAAGTTAAACTTAGTTATTACTAGTATATCTTGAAATATTCCATATGAATATGAAAAATTATTTGGAAACCTCCTTTATAAATTTCCCCCTCAGGGGATGCACCCCAATTTTACATCACAAAGTAATATGAATCTATAACATAAAATATCTACATGTCTTCTATAAGTGATAAAATAAAAATTCTACTTCCATTAACTTTATTTTTGATCAAAACACAAAAAAATGGAATAAGGAAGAACATATAGATTTCTTGAAAGTAACACCAAGGTCGAGGGCTTCCTCTCAACCAAGTCCACTAATTCATTCTAATATCATCATTTACTTTTTATAAAATATCCATATCCATTATATTAATTTGATTATATTGAAATATTGGTTATTTTTCATTATTTATGATTTTTTCTACTATTTTAGTATAATATCAATGCAGTTGAGTGGAGCATGTCTATATTTACTACACCTTTCACAGAAGGCACCATTGTTCTTCATGTTTCCACTGATCGGTATATTTTCTTCTTTATTTGAATTCTTGGTTGTTTTCACATCATATCATGATTCCACTTTCTTTCCTTTTGCTTTATAATGTTTTAAATCTTCCTCCTTTTTCCTCTTAGTGGCTTGTGTAGGACCACATTTACAAAATTCATTCCTTGATAGCTAAAAGGACATCTTGGAATAAATAATATTTTGTGAAGTCAATGTCACTTTTTATTCCAACTTATTAATATCTAGAACAAACTCTTTTTATTTATTATAGATACATATTCATTACCTAAAATATAGTTACTATCAGTTCTTGGATTTTTTTTCTTGATACACACTTTATTGAGGATCATTTTCAACCTCTAAAAAAATGAAACTATTTCCCCTCAATATAGGTCCTTTTCCATAATAATAAGTATCCTTGTATGCAATAAGAGTGGAATATCGATGTATGGATTTTTTAACCTTATATGCATTCCAATAATTGTAATAAATTTTCATATAAAAGAGGTTTTGAAAAATAAAATGTATACAATAAGATTCATACAATATTTTTCCACTCATTGATTGAAATGTTGGAGCTACTTGAGTAATAATACCATATTTGGGATTTTCGTATTCAAAAAATAAACTCATGTTGTTCCCAATTCATAAAAAATAAAATAAATTTTGTTATTTTATCATCTATGGAACTATAATTCTAGACTTTACATGGAATAACACTTTACTTTTAGATTTCACATCCAGATTCCTCTTTTTTATTGCTAAAGTTCAGATGGATTTTGGAAGGATTTTCATCTTATCTTTAGATATGATTATACTATACAGAAGTTATCATATTTTCATAATACTCTATTTCAACTGATAAGACATTACCTTCATATTTTTTGTAGCATCTATACCTAATTGTCTCCTTTCTAATAGTTGTGTTTTGAGAGGTATGACAGTAGCATTCAAATATTTATTCTTAACTCTTTTATATAAAATATCTTAGAAAAGATATTTAGTCATACTAATTTTCTCCACCATTCGAGTACCCATGTCCCTAGTGTTGATATTCAAGGTCACATATTCTCCTATCAATATTTTTTTCCAAGGACAAATCCTTTACCATAAAATATTAATAATCATGGAAGATTTTCCATTGATCATTTTGACATTACATGAGTATAAATTATAGTTAAAACTATTTTCAGCCTCTTTATAATCATAATCACATATAGTTTTACACATTAATATAATCTAAAATTTTACATCCTTTTTTGAAATGAGTTTAAGAAATATAGATAAAATTTGGTTAAGATTTTACCTCGACTGGTGAAAACATATTCTAGGATGACTTATTCTTATTATTTTCTCAAAAAGTAAAGGAAATTAATTTCATATATAAATTTAGTTCATGAAAAGGATTAATCAACTTTATAATTTCTATACATTTTATTATTCATATGGAAATCAATTTCATATTTTCTATTTCCATTACAATCCCAATCCTTCAGAAAATATTTTGCATCCTTCTTCACTTTTCCCTTTTTTAACATTATTGAAATTTGGGATATGATCTCACTGAAATATTTATCATATTACACCTTCTATCTTTTTAAAACATTATAGGTAACCTCCATTTGAAACAGATTATTAATCCTTGTGTTGGATTGACCACTAAGAGGGAGGGGTGAATCAGTGGTTTAGTTTTACGAATTCATTTTTTTAATTCAATCTCTTTAACTTGTTAAGGTTATATATGTGGTAAGTATTATATATAAATCTCACCTAATGTGTTTTTTCAATTATTAATAGAACAAAAGATAGCGATTTACTTGTATTTTTTATAAAATCCAACTTCTTAATTTATTCTTCAGACACACTGACACAAATTCTTCATTATCAAACATGTGATTATGTCCACATGCAGCACCAACTGCAATATTATTCTACTTAAAACTACAACTAAAAGACTTATCCTAATTTCAACACAAATTGAAATAAATCTCATAGTTCAAGCACCACCTGAATGATATTTTCTACATCCAAAATCAACTAATAAACTTCTTCCTCTTCTAGAAAAAATTAAAATAATTCTTCTTCTTCTATTACCAATATAAACACTTCACACCTTAGTTAGTGTATATCTAAAACTATAAATACACTCAACCATTTGGATGAAAGTATTTCTCCATGAGCCTACAAGACTATAATTCCTCATATACAATTCATGTTTCTTTTCTCCTAATGAATCCGAGTTTTTGGGGTTGCTCAAATATGTTTGATCACCTATGTATAATCAATTTCATTATTGCAACAATTATTTGACAATTTCTCCTTCGAATTCTGAATTCCTTGACTCAATATGATGTGTGAAGGAGATTCACTAAATTTCTTCAGGTATTATTTTATATATGAATAAACTCAAACAACTCAATCCAATATCTTCTTGAATTTTCAATTATATCTCAACAAGTGCATTTAAAATAAAGACTAAATGGAATTATCATCCAAAACCCTATCATAAACAATCATGTTTTTATTATTGTAATATTTAGAAAGTATATTTATTTGACATGCCTTGTATGATTTACCAATTCTCTTTGATTAAATAGATTAGATGTATTAGGTTATAATGTTTTGTTTAGGTTAACTTCTCACGTGCTTATGAATTCATGTATGCATACATGAGTGAACTATATTCTCCATATATCTTGGAATATACTTCATGAAAACCATAATAGATACTCGATATAATGACAATGGTCTTCTTCATGAATATATATTTGTGTATCCTAGATAGTTTCAGGTTATTTCATTTTTCTTCAAGAAAAACTTGGGTGTGAGATTCAAAAGTCAAGAAACCAAGGGATATCCTTTCTTTTCACAAAATTATAAAGCTTCATCAGAACATGTCTTCATGAAAATAGGGTTTCACAACACTCTGTTTCTCTCTAAAAAATGAGACCTCAATGATGTTAGCCATAGTCTTGTGAGTGGTACCTAGATATTTATGGGAGAGGTATCCATAAAATTTTCTCCAAACCTTATCCCACATAATGTATATTTATTTTCTCTCAAAAAACATTCCATTTCAAGAATATTTTAATTATCATGAATATCTCATCATTTCAAAAATATTATTAAACCAAAAAACCAGTTTTCTTCTTGATGAAATCCTCACACGCATGCGATGATGATCGAATACATCAAAACCTGAACCCAAACCACCTTGAATGATCTTCATGTCGATATCCTCATTCAACAAAATCAAGTTCATCACATGATAAAATGGTGTCTCAAGATCACATGAAATAAACACTTTGAATTCCAAAGCCTGAAGATAATGGATCTTTATATACATGATGTTGTGGTTATTGTCCTCATATTTACCCTTATGTGAGAAGAATAAACCATTACATGAGTGTCTACCCATACATAGCCACACATATAACATTATAATGGCTAGGATACCACTGCACAGGTTGGATTACCATTACATAAGTACCCTTATACATCCTTTCTGTTAGATGTTAACCCTCTGAAATTTCCATTACACATTTGACTTTAACCAATACATGACCTTCACAATTATATTAGTACATTTATCTGGTTCATAATATTACCTTTACATATCATTCAAAATTATCTTACCTACACTTATTTATTATTTATCATTACCTTTATGTTGGTAATTCAAGGTAAGAATTAACGTTATGCATCCTTCAACTACCCTTACACAGTGCATTATCACCTTTTCCCCAATTATATAGGTAATGAAATTTCCATGTTATATTTATATTGGTAATGTAAATTCCATTTTAACTCAAAAATAATCCCAATTCCTTCTTTAAGTAATTTATATATGGGTATCCATCTTAAATAAAACTCTTCATGCAATAATATTTATATTGCTTTTCCATCATTAATTTCTCATTTTCTACATCGTGTCATCGTCATGAAATATACTATTTTTCATGGTGTTAATTAACTTAATATTATTTTAAATTCCTCAATATGTTATGAATAACGTGTTCTCACACAAAAATCCTTTAGAACAAGTTCTAAAATTTAATAACAACTCATCAGAATCCACAATTAATATGGGGAATATTCATTCACCGTGATTTTGAACTTTATCTCTTCTTATAATATTTGATACACACTGACCATTTATTTATTGAAAATAAAATTCAAGAGCACTGGGTTCAAAAATTATTCTTCCATTTTACCCAGGTTATAAAGATATTTATTATTTAAAAGTATTTTATAAATGGTATTATGAGAGAGAAAATTTATAGTTTTTTTTAAAGATATTTTATAAAATAATTTTATTTTTTTATTTATTCTCTAATGAAACTAAACATTTTTGATCCTTAGGTGAGTATTATTGCATAATACATGTAATATTCATCTAAAATGTTGAAATATTAATACAACTTATGCCTGACTCACCACATCTTGAACTTATTTCTTCAAAAGGAACACTTTACATAGATTTTTGAGAAGAGAAATTATAACCTTGAACAAATTCAAGAATTGATATATACTTATTTTACTTCTTCAACTGATAAAATATGTAATTAAAAATGGATATAAAATGATATTGAGTGGGGTGGGTTGGGTGAAATAATTTTCCCACATTTTAATGATTTTTTTCCTTTATATTATCCCCACATAAACATGAACCTTTCTCTCAATTAAAGATACATGATCTATTGATGGATTCTCAAAATATGCCCATGTATGCAATTTAAAATAAGTAAGAATAGTAGAACCAAATTATTTATAAGGTTCAACCTTTAAATCCTACTCCTTTTTGGGTTTGTGTTGTGTTTTGAGAATTAGTTTCCCCATTATGAATTAGATGTGTATAAAATACATGTTTTCTCATAAAAATATTGATGTGTATTATCTGGAAATACCCAATATAAATTATCTAGAAATACCAAATTCCTATATGAAAAATAAGTAGCCTTCTAATGGTTTCATTATAATTTAATCCCTCTAGTTAAATATATATACCTATATTCCTCTAAACACCTCTTGGTTCAATGTTTTAATACCTCTCTATAGTTTTTCATGAGTTCTCCATGAAAAGGTAATTGATCAAAATGTCTCTTAGTGGAGTGTGTATCGACCTTATTTTACATCATGGATATAATTCATATCTCTTAATTGAGGGTCTTTTATGTTAGAAATTGGACATGATAACTAAAAAATAACCCCACCTTTTTAATGTGGACACCAGGTCATGGCCTTCAAAGAACCACCAGTTTCCACACTAACATGAGTTATTCCACCTTGTGGACCACTAACTTTTCTGAATGGGTAATAAAAATAAATAATTTTCTTATAGGTGAAAATAAATTCTTCCAGTGTTTTTTTAACACTCAAAGAAATTATGAAACAAATGGAGGTCTCTAATTATTAAGTGAATCTAGGATAAAATCAGATAAGTATGGATTTTTAAATAGGTAATATTTTAAAAGGAAGGTTGTACCTTATTATAATGGGTATTAACAATTATCCTTCCAACCATTCAAAATTTAGGGGTGTTACATTCACCACCCCTTTAGATAACAACATCCTCATTGTAGACCCCAAATTTCAACCCATGTACCACACCTACACTTCTGTTTGGGTAATAATTTGATTCCACTATTATAATTAGGCATCCCTAATAGCATAGGAAACCTAACATTTTAACCCTGGGCATACCTCCATCCTTAAAGTAGTTATCAGGATACAAACTATCTTCATAGACCAAAACTTGTTGTTTTAGTTTCCTTCTTCCTCACTCACACAGACCCTATAAATCTTTCCCGGAGGTAACCCATCCTAATACCACTTTAGTAAAATCTTATGTAGCTATGGAGTTATAATATAGTAGGATCCAAAAAATAAAGGTTATTTATGGTTACATGGGTAGTAAAATTTGTCATTTTACCCCTTTAATATTTTAGGGTTTTATATATTTTCATTGTTGACTTCATTTTTGAATGATATTTTAATATCACATGTAATATAATGTGGTTCCAATTTCTCACCTTCATTTTCTCCTTCAACATACAATCTATCCTTAATAGACTAAGGTATATTATTCAATACAAGGTTTATATCATTAATTGGATCTATAGTATCATTTCCTCTCTCTCTCTCTTTATATATATATATATTATCATCTTCATCTCTAAAAAATGATAATTTTTGGGTATTTCAGGAATATTATTCTAAAATTTAATAATATAAATTACTCATCATTCAAAAATATTCGGAAGTTTCTTTTGAAACTAGATACATTTTAAAGTTGTAAATATATCTTCAAGCTATTGACATATTTAATACATTGATAGAAACCATATTATACGGATAATAAAAATCCATTCGAACACCAATAATATTTCCTTCTGAGTAGAGTAAAAAAACGTAGTCTTTATTATGATTTAATATAAACACTGAAATGTGTATTACCTTCTCTGCTGAAATTATATCTCAAGACTTATTATAATCTGCTTGTTTTTATTAATTAAATTATTAGTCATAATCCTTATGATTAATTTTTAATCACTTAACCAAAACCATGATCTATTTAAAAACAATTATGCACATTTAATATGATGTGGAAGCTTCTCAGACAACATGAAACACTCATCCCAACATACATTCATACTTTCATGACTCATTCTCTGTGATTTTTTCCTATTATCATGATCATATACATAATGATGGATTTTTTAATAATAAATAACATTTTTATCATCATTATAAATGATTTATCATATCAGATAATTATTTTTAGAAACATATATTATAACCCCATATATTCCACCATAATTTTCTATGTTTCCATTTCTTACACACAATCTATGTTAGACTCCACTTCATTTAACTTTAATACCATATGATTCTCAATTTGTAATCCAGATCAAAGTCATATGTTAAATATGAATTCTTATGATGAGTTCATATTATTGTTGAATTTCATATGATGTGTAAAGACCCGTAAATTTCAAGGAATTTTTTATTATTATATTCTTTGGGATTTTATGAGTACGCAGTTTCTTACGACACCTAATTCCGAGGCCCAGAGTGCCCGAAATCAATTTCTGAAGTTTAGCTCGGGTACGTTCAGTGAACGAACGAGTGAGTTTCTCTATCTTTTGAACCGGTGCTCGGAATTGAAATCCGAGGGCACTGATGGAACCACATCACTGATAAATTCTTAAGAGAACCTTTCCTAAAGGTGCGTTTTCTTGGGAGGAGTTGCTAAAAATTGAGGATTAAATGTGAAGTAAATAAAATTGTGGTACAATTTTATTTTTTATATCTAAGTGGTTATATCCAAGTGTGGGAGTTGGGGTGGGACCCACTAGTTCCTAACTACCCATGAGAGGATTAAGGGTGAGGTGGGGCCCACATGAGCCCAACTCTTCATATTCCCTAACTCCCTAACTCCCCCCTTAATATGAGTAACTCTTCTCCCTCTCCCTCATTAATCTTTCCAACATAACACCCAATTAATTAGACAACTCAAGTTTAATTAATTAAGTGTTTTTGTTTTTGAATTTTGGAATTTTAAATGCATTCCATGCTTTAATACAATAAGAGGAGTCTTATTTTATTTGGGGTGGGCTTGTTGTGTTGAGACTTTGGGAGAAGCGCTCTAGTTTCATCTTGAAGAACTTCATATTCAATGAAGAACGACAACTCTCCGACGAAGAACGTTGATTTGGCGGCCTCAGTTTCTTTACCCTCTTCTTCCTCCGCGATAAGGGAGGAGACACCGACAACGATGGAATCGACGCCATCGTCCGTGGTGATTGACAACCGCGGACTTCCTTTGATGTAGGGGTGTGTTTATGAATGAGCAACATTGTTTTTCCTTCCATGTTATTGGTTCTCTCTAAACCATTTTATATCAAACTAATGTGGTAGGAACCGGACCAAACTAACATGGTCCAATTCCTCTGCCGTTCTTGTTGTATGGTGTTATCCTACCATTCTTGAGCGGCGAATCAAGGCAAGTTTTGGAAGCCGATATGAGGCCAGAAAACATCGGAAACAACCTCGAAACATCGGGACGACCTAGGAGCGGGAGTTTTTAGAAAACAGATCATCTGAATGAAGAACAGACACCTCGAGAGGCGTTCTGGCTAGAGGCAGCATTTCTGGAAAATTCCAGAATACACGGCGTGTACTTCACAAGCACAAACCCTGTAGCACAAGCGTTCAGCGGTAGAAGTAACAGACATCAAAAGAAGTGACACACGACATGTGACACCGGTCACACGGTGTGTACTGTCCACACAGTTTGACAGAGGAGACTTCGTTGGACATGGAATTTATTTAAGTAAAATACACGGACATGGATAGAAATACACGGCCACGAGGCACGACATGTATTATCTTCATAGAAAGCCAGAAGCGGCTTCACGAGGCTCAGCATGTAATCTGAGAGATACACAGACATGTGAAGAACCACACGGCCATGAGGCATGACGTGTACTACCGCCAACATGGCAGAAGCAGCTTCTTGAGGCTCGAAATGTAACCTGGGTGATACACGGACACAGGAAGAACCACACGACCAAGAGGAACGGTGTGTAATCTGGAAATACATGGACACAGGGTGAAGTACACAGGAATGTACTCCACCACATGGCCAGGCATTACCAGCGCACATGGGACTGACCTTAGAGGTTTAGACACGGCATGTAACCGTACTATACACCATGTATTTACTTATCTACATGACCAGCCCTGTGACACGAGTCGTATCACATGGGAAGTACCCGATGTCTGATGACACGACGTGTATCGCTTACCTACACACCGTGTACTTTTGGAAATTGGCTTGGTTATCTTGTTCTCCTTGACTTGGGCATGTTTTTCTTGGTTTTCCCTTATGACGTGGGTTGGAACTACAGGATACATCAACTCTAGTTTTCGTGACAGTTGATGTGTCATTCTTTGACTCGAGGAGCGGACCCTCCGGAAATCGAGTGTGCTGTGTGCGGGAACCTTAGAGCTGGCTGCGACTACGATGACGATGGCGACTGTACTTGGATCCTACATGGGTTTGGCAGCGAGGAAGACTGTACTTGGATCCTACGTGGGTTCGACAGTGAGGACGACTTTACTTGGATCCTTCGTGGGTTCGGCAACGATGACGACTGTACTTGGATCCTACGTGGGTTCGGCAGTGATGGTTACAATACTTGGATCCTACGTGGGTTCGACAACGACAAATTCTTTACTTGGATCCTACGTGGGTTCGGCAGAGGAGATGATTCAGAGGTTACATCTAATCATCTCCACCTCTCTTCGTGAGTAGTGTACCTGTGTGAGCTGAGTCTTGACTTTCAATCATTATCTTCGATATGATTGACTTGATTTCCTCTATGGATTGAGTTGTGCTTTCCTATGTGGATTGAGTTGTACTTTACTATGTGGACTGGGTTGTACTTGGGCTTGTGAGTTGGAGCCGAATTATAATTGATGACTTAGGTATATGTATGGTCATATACCTAAGTAGAGTTGGTTGATACTTCGTGTTTGTATCCTTAATTTGTGGTTTATCCTTTGTGGATTCTGGGAGACCTTTGGGGGGTCTCGGGGTCCCTACTGAGTATCGTATACTCACCCCTTCATGGGATATGCCTGCACTACATTGTGTTGGTTGCATACAACGGACAACACTGATCGTGGTTGAGGCTTGAGGAGCGGGACGGTATACGGAGGTGGACTATCAGGTAGGACGTACATGGTGTGGATGGACAGATTCGAGGAGGAGAGGGGACCATCTGTACTCACCCTTCAGGTGGGAGTTCTGGAGGACGTCTTGGTGGTTGCTTCTTTACTTTCCAGATGTTGTACTTACTTTTCTCAGTTGTACTGTACTTTCAGTTGGGTTTGTATACTATCCCATTTACTTTCCAGCACTTACTTTTGTACTCTATTTAATCAGTGTTTACTTCATCTTGTGTAATCTATGGTGTTTGTTTTCTTATATAAAGGAAATTCCTTCCCTTTTATCGGTATTTATGCCTTTGGTGCTAGTCGCCAGCCCCTGGCCTATGGAAGGAGGGCTTGAGGTAGTCACGACACGAACCCCAAGGACGGGTCGTGACAAATTGGTATCAGAGGAGTTCGGTTCTACCACAGAACTCATGACTCTGATAATTTCTTCTATGTGAAGTAATAATGTTAAGGGTAATGAGTGTGGTTATCAGTCCAGGGAGTCCAGTGTTTGTGCGGCGGCCGATGTATCCAGACACCAGGACCCTGACTTCTGATTTCTGAATCAATACATGAAAACATTGATTGCATGTGTGTTTCAAAGTTTTTCTTAGTGATTACATTGTTTCAGCTCACCAGGTATACTGTATTAACCGTGGAGCACCTATTTCTTTCAGGATGAACCGACGACGGTAGCTAGCTAGGGTTTCGAGCTTTGTGAGAGATGACAGCCCACTGAGCGACGAGGCCTCGGTGCAGGTCCCCATTACAGTGGAGGCACCGGCGGTACCTCTACCCGCCGTGCCACCAATGCCACCAACCCCAGCAGCTGAGAGTGCACGTTGCCTGAGTTCACTGCATGAGTTTCAGCATTAGAGACCACCCATGTTCTACTGGGAGATGTGTTAGGTCCACTAGGCTGAGTACCCTGAGAGGGGGGTGAATCAGGGTATGACTAATTCAAAATTAAAGCGCGTTCTGATCTTGTTTCTCTGTTAATAAAAAAACTCTTCTCTCACATTCCTGATGCACAATATAAACAGAAGGTAAAGCATGCACAGGACACATCAATTTTTACTTGGTTCACCGCTAAGGGCTATGTCCAAGGAGCATACACCGACAAGTTGTCGGTCGTACAAAATTCCACTATTCTTCACTAGATGTGGATTACAAAGTTCGGGCACAATCACTATGTCCCAGGCTCACTGCCTTTACAAGGTTTAGGTTCAGATCACTGCTTTCCCAAGGGTCACTCCCTATTTCTCTCTCTCTGGATCACTGCCAGTGGAGGGGATCACCTTCTTCCTCATCCTTCGCTCACTGCTCTGGAAAGGATCCACTCACAGTTTATAGACCTGTTGGTCTCTTTATTTGCATGAAAGAATGCATCTTCCTCTGTATGTAGATGCTCTGTTGAAGTTCAACTTTCACACATAGATGAATCTCTCTTTTCACCGAAGGTATCGAGAAAACTTCTAGCTTCCACGCAGCCCGAAAATAACTGCCGGAACTAAACCTTACTTGGCCCGCAAGTCTACCTCGGTGCGCAAGTATCGGCGCGCAAGTCACAACGGGCGCGAAAGTCCACCTCAGACACTTGCGGGACACAAGCTTCCCCAACTCCAAACTTGCACGACTCTCTTCCTTTTACACCCAAACCAATATTGGCGCGCAACTTCCAACCGGTGTGCAACTTCTCACACTAGCAAGCAACTCCTCACACTGGCGCGCAACTCCACCTACGCGATCACACACCACTTGCGCGAACACCACACCTGCGCGACAGGAGCTCTAATTTCTCAAAGTGTTGAACTCCAGTGAAGAATGAGGAGGGGTGGTCCAGTATTTATAGGCAATTTGACCACCCTGCACGACGGCGCAAAAGTATCCCTTCAGCGCGCAAGTCTCGGCACACAGCTCTCTGCCGCTCCAAGTCATTTGCGTGACCCAGTTCCAAACTTGCGCGGACCTCTTGACTTGGACATATTTTGATCTTCTGATCTTGAAAAACCACAGGCGTGCAAGTTCTCAAGCTTCCAAGTCATCAGCACGCAAGTCTCTTTCACGGCGAGCAAGTCACTTGCGCGACACCACCAATACTTGTGCGACACTTATCCCTTTGCCATATTTTGATGATCTGATCTTGAAAAACATATGGCGTACAAGATTCCAAGCCTCCATGTAGACGACACCCAAGTCCCTTTTCCGAAAACCACTTTTCTTCATTTGACGATTTTCAGGCCCAAAAATTTGGCAAATACTAGAAAACAGCGCCACCTTGTATCTTTTCTTTTGTACCTCCTCCAGATCATCCATTCCTCTTGTCGACGTTCTTGAATCAAACATGGATCGTTGACCTCAGCTCTTGAACTTGACATTCCATCATGAAATCCTCTTTGTCAACAATTTTTTATGTCATTGTTTTGATTTGTTAATAATCACCACTCAGATGTCCACTTTTTCAACAAACACAATCACCTCAAAAATGCTTCAATGATACCTTGAGGGGTTTTTTCCCAACAATATCCCCCTTTGGGTTTATTGAAAACTCTTCCATAAAATGATACGTCGTCGAATCTTCATCCACCATTCGCCTCATTGAGATTCTGATAGCAATCAAGGATTTACTCAACACATACTCTAAGCCCACATGAGCAATGCTCGACGTGAGAAACAAGAGTAAATGAAAAGTTCAAAAATGAATCACTTAAACTCTAACACCCTCTATTGACACCAAACTAATACCAATTGCCAAATTGATACCAATTGTGGATACTTCACTGATACGAATTTTTGGAAATATTCATACCACATTCCAACACTACTCTTCTGATTTTATCATGATCCACATCTATCATGATATCTATTCTTTGATCAATCACTTCTAGCATCGTCAGATTTAAAAATCTCCCCCTTTATGATTTCTACCCCTATCTGGCTGCTCCACTGGTCAGCTTCTCCCCGTATCAATCATGATTTATCAAATTTCCACACTGTCTCCCCCTTGAACAATCACTATTTTCTCCCCCTTTGTCAACGAACCCAAAGGTCACTCCTTTGTAGTCGGTTACATAGTAGAGAACACATGTAAGTACATTATGGAAAAACACATCTTACCTCGGGGAGGGGGGGGGGGGTTCACATCCACATGCTTTTAAGTGTGGGGAATCGACTGAACTCCCAGAGCCAGTTGATGCCTTTTGAATGATTCCTTGGGTAAGGCCTTTGTCAGAATATCTGCAACCTGTAACTCTGTAGGCACATAATCCAACTTCACAATCCCTTGCTCCAATTTCTCCTTGATAAAATGATATTTGATCTCAATGTGCTTTGTCCTTGAGTGATGAACTTGATTTTTACTAATATTGATATCACTTGAGTTATCACACGGGATTCCGATCGGAGACTTCACTTCAACTCCCATATCGTCAAGCTGCTGCTTCATCCATAATAACTGTGTGCATGCTTGAATGGCCGCAATATACCCAGCTTCTGCGGTGCTTAATGAAATACAATCCTGCTTCTTGCTTAACCAAGCAATACATAGTCCGCCAAGATAGAATTCACCTCCATATGTTGATTTCCTGTCATCCACTGAACCGGCCCAGTCTGCATCAGTATATCCCAATAACTCTGTCTAATATTTGTCGTTATATGTTAAGACGAAGTCCACTGTGCCCTTGATATAACAAATTATTATTTTTACTGAAAGCATGTGGCTTTACTTGGGATTGCTCTGATATATCGCTGCTTGGCATGTGGTGAAAATAATATCAGGCCTTGTTGCAGTCAAGTACAATAAACTTCCAATAATTTTCCTGTATTCTATGATATTAACTGCCTTGTCATCATCATCTTTTGATAATTTCATCCGGGTAGCAACCAGAGTCTTTATCTCCTTGGAATTATCCATTCCAAACCTTCTTAGAACCTCCTTGGAATATTTTTATTGGGAAATGAAAGTGCCATTACTTCCTTGTGTCACCTGTAAACCAAGGAAAATGTTAGCTCTCTAATCATTGACATTTCAAACTCATTTTTCATGAATTCAGAAAACTGTCTTCACTGAGCGTCATCTGATCCGCCAAATATTATGTCATCAACATAAACCAACACCATCATCCTTTGATTACTATCGTTTCTGAAATAAAGATTGTAATAAACTCCCCCACGCTAGAAACCAAGATTATTTAAGTATTGATCAAGTCTTGAGTACCATGCTCTTGGTGCTTGTTTCAGCTCATACAATGCATTCTTTAGCATGCAAACTTTGTTCTCATCCTCATGAATGAGAAAACCATCTGGCTGTTCAATATACACCTTCTCTTCCAGAACACCATTCAAGAATGCAGATTTGACATCCATCTAGAACACTTTAAACTTTCTTTGCACTACTATGGAAAAAAATAATCTAATTGTCTCCAGCCTTACAACCGATGAAAATTTCTAATCAGCATCTATACCCTCAATCTGGGAGTATCCCTTGCACACTAGCCGTGCTTTGTTCTGAATCACTGTGAAATCTTCATTCATCTTGTTGAGATAGACCCATTTATCCCTGATGAAATTCTTGTCTGCTAACCTCGAAACAATCTCCCATGTATGGTTCTTCTCAATCTGATCAAGCTCTTCATTCATAGCCTGAACCCAGTTTTTATCTTCAGCAGCATCAGAAAAACCTTTCGGCTCTACCTGAGATAAAAACGATGTTTGCTGTAATGACTTCATTATTCTAGTCTTAACTGGAGGTGTCTGATCACCAATGATATTCTTCCTATCAATTTCAGCTGGACTCTTTGGCTTCCTTGCAGACACAGACTTGACACTTTCTTGTTCATCATCAGTATCTTCTTCTGAGTCAGCCTCTGCCACTTCTGCTCCCTCTCTGTTTCTTACCTCATAATCACTTTCATCCAGGAACTATTCACTGGGTCGTTGAGTTTTCTGTTCATTTTCAACTATAGTGACATCATTTCTCTCAACAATTTTTCTCAGCCTTTTGTTGAAACGTTTATATGCTTTGCTTTTCCTTGAGTATCCAAGGAATATCCCCTCATCTCCTCGTGCCTCAAACTTCCGGTGATTTTCTTTGTTGAGAATAAAAAACTTACTTCCAAAGATTTGAAAGTATTTCAACGTTGGCTTCTTTCCGTACCATAGTTCATACAGAGTCTTCCCTTGATTTGGACACAACAAAGACCTGTTCGAAACATAAACTGATGTCAAAACTGCTTCCTTCCAAAATTTCTCAGGTAGGTCTTTATCAATAAGCATCGTTCTGACCATGTTTTTGATGATCTGATTTATCCTTTCAACCACTCCATTATGTTGGGGAGTTCTTACTGATAAAACTTGAAGCCTTATCCTATGTTTCTCAAGATAGATTTCAACTTTACTGTTTGTGAATTCCGTACCGTTATCAGTACGAAACTTCAGAATTTTCTGCCCAAGCATCTATTCTTATTCCCTTCTATACTACTTTATGCAACTGAACACCTCTGTCTTATGGGTAATGATGAATACCCCGGCCATTATTCTATTTTCATCAATGAAAAGGACATAGTACCCATTCCCATTTATAGCTCGTGGTGAAATAGTTCCACATACATCAGCATGTACCAATTCGAGAACTCTAGATGATTTATATTCCTTTGGACTCTATGTTTTTCTGATGATCTTACCTTATTGAAAAGCATCGCATGTATGAGCATGATCACGTGATATTTTGGGAAGGTCTCTAGCAGCATCGCACTTTACCAGATCTTCCATAGATGGTTGGCATAGATGACCATGTCGCTTATGCCACAGCTGGTTTTCTTCCTCTCTGGATAATAGACATATATCTTCTTCCCCAATTACAAGGTAAAGATTTCCCTTTTTCCGTTTTCCTTGCAGAACAACTACCCCATCTTTTCCCGTGATAGTACAAGTCTTTTTGGTAGACCGTATAGAATGTCCTGAGTCACACAATTGACTGACACTGAGCAAATTGTGTCTGAGACCTTCTACAACCAAGACATCAGCACGTCTGATTTCTTTGCCCCCAAACCTAGCCTTTCCTGATCCAATTGTCTTCAGGCCTTCATAATTTCCAAACTTTAAAACTCCTTCTTTGTCATATTTTATTCCTGTAACCAGATCCTTGTTTCCTGTCATGTGAGACGTACAACCACTATCAAGAATCCACACACCATAATGATCTGATGCTTTAAGGGAAATTTCAGCAACTACTGCCTTCTCTTCTCTTTTCTTCTCGGTCCATATTTTTGTCTTCATACTCGGTATAGATTGAGACTCATGGACATTATCAGAGTACGATGGACCAGCTTCATCTTGTAGAGCTGCAAATCTGTTCTGAACTTTTAACTCACTTGTTAGTTTATTTATCTACTGCTTGTGAACATTTTGATTCTGATTTGGAACATTTCTCTGAATGATCAAAGTGCAGTACCTAGCCATGTGACCAAATCCTCCGCACCAAAACAGTGTCCTTCAAAATATGTTCTGGAAAACCATTCTCTGTTTGGCTGCCACCTCTGTTCCTGTTCCCTTCTATATCTCTTGGATATGGAACACACATACTGTGAATGTCCCATATTCCAACAACAATAACACCTGATATAGGGTGCATTCCTTTGTGTTACTTCAGCACTACGATTTTCCCTTTGGGATCTCTGAATATTCTGATTCTGTTTTGTGCCCAAATCAACCTTCAATTTCGGGACGGGTGCTTACGGTCTGACATTAACTGCCACAGATTTTTGTTTCTTATCAAGACCTGAATCAACCCTAGCATTTGAGATTTCTTGATGCTTCACTCCTACTGAACTACAAGCCTCCTCTTTCATCTTCTCTTTCTTCTGAATTGCCTGCTTTTCTGATATCACATTGGGGGTCAAGAGTTTTTCTTGATCCTTCATTTTTCTTCGTAGGCTGACCACTTTTTCTTCAAGATCTTTGATACGTCTGACCTGCTCCTTTCCTCTGTTAGTAAAACAATCAATTTCCTTCTTTTGTTCCTCAATTTTAAGCTTATGCTCAACAATATTTTCTGAGCTCTCTAGTGTTGAGGATTTTAGTCTTTAAATTTCTTCTAACAGCTCTGACTTTTCTTCATCCTGTTGTTGCATATAGAGTTTGTCATCACGAACTACTTTATTGGATTTCTTCGTTTTGGCTCTCTAAACGTCTATCTCCTCAAGAGATGCTTCCAATTCGGCTTCCATATCAACTCTCCCTTCAATTTCTTCTTCTTCTTCAGCGTCAGCTTCTTCCTTTTCCTGAGAACTACCAACAATCGCCACCAAGCCATTTATCCCACGATCTCTGCAATTTTCTATCTCCTCAACCTCTTAATCCTCAGACTCATATGAACTTTCAAATTATTGAGAAAGAAGATTCTTCTTCTTGAAGAAATTTCTCTTGAATTGTTTCTTCCCTTTCACAAACGTTGACGTCTTCTTCTTGGGAATTTCAACTTCATCATCATCATTATTGTTATATTGAAACTTCGTGGGGCATCGTGACCCAAGATGACCAACCTTTCTACATCTAAAGCATGCTAGTGGAAGTTTCCCTTTAAACTTTCATCTTCCTCTTTGCAGATTTGAAGAAAGGAATGACATCACCTCATCTGTCTCTTCTTCTTCTTCTTGAGAATCTTCAATGGTGAGATTATTCATGGCCTTGAATGCCACTTCTTTGGATTTCTCCTTTTCCACATCCCCGTTGTCTTCATTCCTCATCTCATATGCAACCAAGGTACTGTGAAAGTTGTCCAGTGTCATCTCTTTGGGATCTTTATATTCTAGTATAGAAACATTCAGATTGAACCGAGGTGGAAGCTTCCTCAAGATGCGCTTTATGATCTTTATGTCTTCAATGACTTCACCAAGACCTCACATATCTTCCACAACAATATTTACCCTGTCAAAAATGCATCAACAGACTCATTCGGGTTCATCTTCAGATCTTCATACTTATTACACAACACTTGCAGCTTTGCCTCTCTAACCTTTGTATCTACTTCATATATATTCAATAGATTTTCCCACATGGCACGTGCCGTTTTTCATGACATCACCATTGTATAGATAGGATTGGATAGATATCCCCCTAAGGCATTAATTGCTTTGTCATCTGCATCTAACTCTCTACGTTCAGATTCTGATAATGTGCCACTATTAATATAAGTTGTAATACCATGCATTGCTGCTGTGAATACATCCATTCACAAAGATCAGAAGTAGTGTTGCATTTGATTCTTCTATAGCTGAAAGTTGTTCCCATCGAAGATCAGAATCCCTTTATGATTGGTGACCTCCATTGAGAGAAGAACTAATATCAACCTTTCCCTCTGATACCAATTTTTAGGTCCACTTGGCAGAGTACCCTAAGAGGGGGGTGAATCAGGGTATGGATAATTAAAAATTAAAGCGCGTTCTGATCTTGTTTCGCTGTTAAGAAAAACACTCTTCTCTCACTTTCCTGTTGCACAATATAAACAGAAGGTAAAGCATGCACAAGAAACATCAATTTTTACTTGGTTCACCGCTAAGGGATAAGTCCGAGGAGCATACGCCGACAAGTTGCCGGTTGTACCAAATTCCACTATTCTTTACTAGATGTGGATTAAAAAGTTCAGGCACAGTCACTCTGTCCTAGGATCACCGCCTTTACGAGGTTTAGGGTCAGCTCACTGCTTTCCCAAGGGTCGCACCCTGTTTCTCTCTCTCTAGCTCACTGTCGGTGGAGAGGTTCACCTTCTTCCTCTTCCTTCGCTCACTACTCTGGAAAGGATCCACTCACAGTTTATAGAACTGTAGGTATCTTCATTTGCATGAAAGAATGCATCTTCCTCTGTATGTAGATGCTCTGTTGAAGTTCAACTTTCACAAATAGATGAATCTCTCTTTGAACCGAAGGTATCGAGCAAAATTCCAGCTTCAACGCAGCCCGAAAATCACTGTCGGAACTAAACCTTACTTGGCGCGCATGTCTACCTCGGCGCGCAAGTATCGGCACACAAGTCACAACAGGCGCGCAAGTCCACCTCATACACTTTCACGACACAAGATTCCCCAACTCCAAACTTGAGCGACTCTCTTCCTTTTATGCCCAAACCAATATTGGCGTGAAACTTCCAACTAGCGCGCAACTTCTCACACTAGCGAGAAACTCCTCACACTGGCGTGCAACTCCACCTGCGCGATCACACACCACTTGTGCGACCACCACACCTACGCGGCGGGAGCTCTGATTTCTCAAAGTGTTGAACTCCAGTGAAGAATGAGGATGGGTGGTCCAGTATTTATAGGCAATTTGACCGCCCTGCGCGATGGCGCAGAAGTCTACCTTCGACGCGCAAGTGTCGGCGCACAGCTCTCTGCCCCTCCAAGTCATTTGCGTGACCCACTTCCAAACTTGTGCGAACCTCTTAACTTTTCTATATTTAGATCTTTTGATCTTGAAAAACCACAGGCACGCAAGTTCTCAAGCTTCCAAGGCATCGACGCGCAAGTCTCTTTCACGGCGCGCAAGTCACTTGTGCGACACCACCAATACTTGCGCGACACTTATCCCTTTGCCATATTTTTATGATCTGATCTTGAAAAACTTATGGCGCGCAAGATACCAAGCCTCCATGTACACGGCGCACAAGTCCCTTTTCCCAAAACCACTTTTCTTCATTTGACGATTTTCAGGCCCAAAAATTTGGCAAACACTGGAAAACGGCGCCACCTTGTATCTGTTCTTTTGTACTGCCTCCAGATCATCCATTATTCTTGTCGACATTCTTGAATCAAACATGGATCATTGACCTCAGCTCTTGAACTTGACATTCCATCATGAAATCCTCTTTGTCAAAAAATTCGTATGTCATTGTTTTTCTTTGTCAATAATCACCACTCAGATGTCCACTTTGTCAACAAACACAATCACCACAAAAATGCTTCAATGATACCTTGAGGGATTTTTGCCCAACAATATTCCCCTTTGGGTTTGTTGAAAACTATTCCATAAAAAGATACATCGTCGAATCTTCAGACATCATTCACCTTATTGCGATTCTGATAGCAATCAAGGATTTACTCAACACATACTCTAAGCCCACATGAGCAATGCTCGGTGTGAGAAACAAGAGTAATGAAAAGTTCATCAATGTATCACTTCAACTCTAACACCCTCTGTTGACACCAAACTGATACCAATTGCCAAATTGATACCAATTGTTGATACTTCACTGATACCAATTTTTGGAAATATTCATACCACATTCCAACACTACCCTTCTACTTTTATCATGATCTGCATCTGTCGTGATATCTATTCTTTGATCAATCACTTCTAGCATTGTCAGATTTAAAAATCTCCCCCTTTCTCATTTCCCCCCCTATTTGGATGCTCCACTGGTTAGCTTCTCCCCGTATCAATCATGATTTATCAAATTTACACACTGTCTACCCCTTGAACAATCACTATTTTATCCCCCTTTGTCAACGAACCCAAAGATAACCCCTTTGTAGTCAGTAACATAGTAGAGAACACATATCAGTACATTAGGGAAAAACACTTCATACCTCGGGGAGGGGGGGGGGGGGGGGTTCACATACACACACTTTTAAGTGCGGGGAATCGACTGAACTCCCAGAGCCAGTCGATGCCTTTAGAATGCTTCCTTGGGTAAGGCCTTTGTCAGAATATCTGCAACCTGTAACTCTGTAGGCACATACTCCAACTTCACAAGCCCTTGCTCCACTTTATCCTTGATAAAATTATATTTGATCTCAATGTGCTTTGTCCTTGAGTAATGAACTATATTTTTGCTAAGATTGATAGAACTTGAGTTATCACACTGGATTCCGATCGGAGACTTCTTTTCAACACCCATATCGTCAAGCTGCTGCTTCATCCATAATAACTGTGTGCATGCTTGAGTGGCCGCAATATACACAGCTTCTACGGTGATTAATGAAATTAAATCCTGATTCTTTCTTAACCAAGCAATACATAGTCCGCCAAGATAGAATGCACCTTGAGATGTCTATTTCCTTTCATCCGCTGAATCGGCCCAGTCCGCATTAGTATATCCCAATAACTCTGTCTGAGATTTGTCGTTATATTTCAAGCCTAAGTCCACTATGCCCTTGATATACCGAAGTATTCTTTTTACTGCAAGCATGTGGATTTCCTTGGGATTTCTCTGATATCTCGCTGCTTGGCATGTGGCGAAAACAATATCAGGCCTTGTTGCAGTCAAGTACAACAAACTTCCAATAATTTTCCTGTATTCTGTGATATTAACTGCCTTGCCATCATCATATTTTGATAATTTCATCCGGGTAGCAACTGGAGTCTTCATCTCCTTGGAATTATCCATTCCAAACTTTCTTAGAACCTCCTTGGGATATTTGGATTGAGAAATGAAAGTTCCATTACTTCCTTGTGTCACCTGTAAACCAAGGAAAAATGTTATCTCTCCAATCATTGACATTTCAAACTCATTTTTCATGAATTCAGAAAACTGTCTACACTGAGCTTCATCTGATCCGCCAAATATTATGTAGTTAACATAAACCAGCACCATAATCCTTTGATTACTGTCGTTTCTGAAATAAAGAATGTAATCAACACCCCCACGCTGGTAACCAAGCTTCTTCAAGTATTGATCAAGTCTTGAGTACCATGCTCTTGGTGCTTGTTTCACCCCATACAATGCCTTCTTTAGCCTGCAAACTTTATTCTCATCCTCATGAATGAGAAAACCATATGGATGTTCAATATAAACCTCCTCTTCCATAACACCATTCAAGAATGCAGATTTGACATCCATCTGGAACACTTTGAACTTTCTTTGCACTGCTATGACAAAAAATAATCTGATTGTCTCCAGCCTTGCAACCGGAGAAAATGTCTCATCAACATCTACGCCCTCAATCTAGGAGTATCCCTTGAACACTAATCGTGCTTTGTTCCGAATCACTATGCCATATTCATTCATCTTGTTGCGATAGACCCATTTATTCCCGATGACATTCTTGTCTGCTAACCTCGAAACAATCTCCCATGTCTAGTTCTTCTCAATCTGATCAAGCTCTTCATTCATATCCTAAACCCAGTTTCCATCTTTAGTTGCATCGGAAAAACATTTCGGCTCTACCTGAGATAAAAATGATGTTTACTGTAATGAAATCATTCTTTGAGTCTAAACTGTAGCTGTCTGATCACCAATGATATTCTGCCTATCAATTTCATCTCGACCCTTTGGCTTCCTTGCAGACACATACTTGACACTTTCTTGTTCATAATCAGTATCTTCTTCTGAGTCAGCCTCTTCCACTTCTGCTCCCCCTGTGTTGCTTACCTCATCATCACTTTCATCCAGGAACTGTTCACTAGGTCATTGAGTATTTTGTTCATTTTCCACTATAGGGACATCATTGCTCTCAACAATTTTTCCCAGCCTTTTGTTGAAACATTTATATGCTTTTCTTTTCCCTGAGTAACCAAGGAATATCCCTTCATCTCCTCATTCCTCAAACTTCCTGTGATTTTATTTTTTGAGAATAAAACACTTCCAAAGATTCGAAATTATTTCAACGTTGGCTTCTTTCCATACCACAGTTCATACGGAGTCTTCCCTTACTTTGGACACAACAAAGTCCTGTTCGAAACATAAACCGATGTCAAAACTGCTTCCTTCCAAAATTTCTCTGGTAGGTCTTTATCAATAAGAATCGTTTTGGCCATGGTGTTGATGATCCGATTTATCCTTTCAACCACTCCATTATGTTGGGGAGTTCTTACTTATGAAACTTGATACATTATGCCATGTTTCTCGAGATATTTTAGAACTTGACTGTGAATTCCGTACCGTTATCAGTACGAAACTTCTGAATTTTCTGCCCAAGCATCTTTTCTTATTCCCTCCTATACTGCTTTATGCAACTGAACACCTCTGTCTTATGGGTAATGATGAATACCTAGGCCATTATGCTATAGTCATCAATGAAAAGGATATATTACCTTTTCCCATTTATATCTCGTGGTGAAATAGTTCCACAAACATCAGTATGTACCAATTCAAGCACTCTAGATGATTTCTGTTCCGTTTTCCTCTATGTTTTTCTGATGATCTTCCCTTTTTGAAAAGCATCGCATGTATGAGCACGATCACGTGATAGTTTGGGAAGGTCTCTAGCAGCATCACACTTTACCAGATCTTCTATAGATGGTTGGAAAAGATGAGCAAGTCGCTTATGCCATAGCTGGTTTTCTTCCTCTCTCGATAAAAGACACATATCTTCTTCCCCACTTACAAGGTAAAGATTTTCCTTTGTCCTTTTTCCTTGCAGAACAACTGCCCCATATTTTCCCATGACAGTATAGGTCTTCTTGGTAAACCGTATAGAATGTCCTGAGTCACACAATTGACTAAAACTGAGCAAATTGTGACTGAGACATTCTACAACCAAGACATCAGCACGTCTGATTTCTTTTCCCCCAAACCTAGTCTTTCATGATCCAATTATCTTCAGGCCTTCATCATTTCCAACCTTGAAAACTCCTTCTTTGTCATAGTTTATGCCTCTAACCAGATCCTTGTTGCCTGTCATGTGAGACGTACAACCACTATCAAGAATCCACACACTAGAACGATCTGATGCTTTAAGGGAAATTTCACCAACTACTGCCTTCTATTCTCTTTTCTTCTTGGTCCATATTTTTGTCTCCATACTCAGTATAGATTGAGACTCATGAACATTCTCAGAGTACGATGGACCAACTTCATCTTGTAGAGCTGCAAATATGTTCTGAAATTTTAACTCACTTTTCAGTTTATTGATCTGCTACTTGTGAACATTTTGATTCTGCTTTGGCAATTTTATCTAAATGATCGAAGTGCAGTACCTAGCCATGTGCCCAAATCCTCCACACCAAAAACAGTGTCCTTCAAAATATTTTTTGGAAAACCGTTCTCTATTTGGCTGCCACCTATGTTCCTGTTCCCTTATATATCTCTTAGATATGGAACACACATACTCTGAATGTCCCATCTTACCACAACAATAACACCTGATATAGGGCGCATTAATTTGTGTTACTTCAGCACTACGATTTTCCCTTTGGGATCTCTGAATATTCTGATTCTGTTTTGTGCCCAAATCAACCTTCAATTTCGAAATGGGTGCTTGCGGTCTGACATTAACTGCCATAGATTTTTGTTTCTTATCAAGCCCTGAATCAACCCTAGCATTTGAGCTTTCTTGATGCTTCACTCTTTCTGAACAATGAGCCTCATATTTCATCTTCTCTGTCTTCTGAATTGCCTGCTTTTCTGATATCACATTGGGGGTCAAGAGTTTTTCTTGATCCTTTATTTTTCATCGCAGACTAACCACTTCTTCTTCAATCTCTTTGATACGTCTGACCTGCTCCTTTCCTGTGTTAGTCAAACAATCAATTTCCTTCTTTTGTTCCTCAATTTTAAGCTTATGCTCAATAATATTTTTTGAGATCTCTGGTGTTGAGGATTTTAGTCTTTCAATTTATTCTAACAGATCTGAATTTTCTTCATCCTATTGTTGCATATAGAGTTTGGAATCACGAACCACTTTATTGGATTTCTTCGTTTTGGCTATCCAAACGTCTATCTCCTCAAGAGCTGCTTCCAATTCGGCTTCCATATCAACTCTCCCTTCAATTTCTTATTCTTCTTCAGCGTCAGCTTCTTCCTTTTTCTGAGAACTACCAACAATCGCCACCAAGGAATTTACCCCACGATCTCTGCAATTTTAAATCTCCTCAACCTCTTCATCCTCAGACTCATCTGAACTTTCAAATTCTTGTGAAAGAAGATTATTCTACTTGAAGAAATTTCTCTTGAATTTTTTCTTCCCTTTCACAAACGCTGATGTCTTCTTCTTGGGAATTTAAACTTCATCATCATAATTATCTTTATATTGAAACTTCTTGGGGCATCTTGCCGCAAGATGACCAACCTTTCCACATCAAAAGCATGCTAGTGGAATATTCCCTTTAAATTTTCCTCTTCCTCTTTCTAGATTTGAAGAATGGAATGACATCACCTCATCTGTATCTTTTTCTTCTTGAGAATCTTCAATGTTGATCTTCTTCATGGCCTTGAATGCCACTTCTTTGGATTTCCCCTTTTCCACAACCTCGTTGTCATCATTACTCATCTAATATGAAACCAAGGTACTGTGCAAGTAGTCCAGTGTCAGGTCTTTGGGATCTTTATCTTCTAGTACAAAAACTTTCGGATTGAACCGAGGTGGAAGCTTCCTCAAGATGCACTTTAAGATCCTTATGACTTCAATGAATTAACCAAGTCCTCGCATATATTCCACAAAAATATTTACCCTATCAAAAAAGGCATCAACAGACTCATTCGGGTTCATCTTCATATATTCATACTTATTCCACAACACTTGCAGCTTTGTCTCTCTGACCTTTGTATCTTCGTCATATATATTCAATAGATTTTCCCACATGGCACGTGACGTTTTGCATGAAATAACCTTTGTATAGATAGGATTGGATAGAGCTCCCCCTAAGGCATTAATTGCTTTGTCATATGCATCCAACTCTCTACATTCAACTTCTGATAATGTGCCACTATTAATATCAGATGTTAGGCCATGCATTGCTGATGTGAATACATCCATTCCCAAAGATCGGAAGTAGTGTTGCATCCGATTCTTCCATAGATGAAAGTTTTTCCCGTCGAAGATCAGAATCCCTTTATGATTGGTGACCTCTTTTGAGAGAAGAACTAATATCAACCTTTCCCTCTGATACCAATTGTTAGGTTCACTAGGCTGAGTACCCTAAGAGGGGGGGTGAATCAGGGTATGACTAATTCAAAATTAAAGCGCATTCTGATCTTGTTTTGCTGTTAAGAAAAACAATATTCTCTCACTTTCCTGTTGCACAACATAAATAGAAGGTAAAGCATGCACATGACACATCAATTTTTACTTGGTTCACCACTAAGGGCTACGTCCAAGGAGCATACGCCGACCAGTTGTCGGTCATACCAAATTCCAATATTCTTCACTAGATGTGGATTACAAAGTTCGGGCAGAGTCACTCTGTCCCAGGCTCATTGCCTTTACATGGTTTAGGGTCAGCTCACTACTTTACCAAGGGTCACTCCCTGTTTCGCTCTCTCTGGCTCACTGTCGGTGGAGAGGATCACCTTCTTCCTCTTCCTTCGCTCACTGCTCTGGAAAGGATCCACTCACAATTTATAGACCTGTAGGTCTCTTCATTTTCATGAAAGAATGCATCTTCCTCTGTATGTAGATGCGCTGTTGAAGTTCAACTTTCACACGTAGATGAATCTCTCTTTGCACTGAAGGTATCGAGAAAACTTTCAGCTTCCACGCAGCCCGAAAATCACTGCTGGAACTAAACCTTACTTGGCACGCAAGTCTACCTCGACGCACAAGTATCAGCGCACAAGTCACAACGGGTGCGCAAGTCCACCTCATACACTTGCGCAACACAAGATTCCCCAACTCCAAACTTGCGCGACTCTTTTCCTTTTATGCCCAAACCAATATTAGCGCACAACTGCCAACCGGCACACAAATTCTCACACTAGCTAGCAACTCCTCACACTGGCACACAACTCCACCTATGTGATCACACACCACTTCTGCGACCACCACACATGTGCGATGATAGCTCTGATTTCTCAAAGTGTTTAACTCTGGTGAAGAATGAGGAGGGGTGGTCCAGTATTTATAGGCAATTTGACCACCCTGCACGACAGCGCACAAGTCTCCCTTCGGCGCACTAGTCTCAGCACGCAACTCTCTACCCCTCCAAGTCATTTTCACGACCCACTTCCAAACTTGCGCGAACCTCTTGAATTTTCCATATTTTGATCTTCTGATCTTGAAAAACCACAGGCGTGCAAGTTATCAAGCTTCCAAGGCATCAGCGCACATGTCTCTTTCACAGCGCGCAAGTCACTTGCGCGACACCACCAATACTTGCGCGACACTTATCTATTTTCCATATTTTGATGATCTGATCTTAAAAAACATATGGAGCGCAAGATTCTAAGCCTCCATGTACACAGCGCGCAAGTCAATTTTCCAAAAACCACTTTTCTTCATTTGATGATTTTCGGGCCCAAAAATTTGGAAAACACTGGAAAATGGCGCCACCTTGTATCTGTTATTTTGTACCGCCTCCAGATCATCCATTCCTCTTGTTGACGTTCTTGAATCAAACATGGATCATTGACCTCAGCTCTTGAACTCGATATTCCATCATAAAATCCTCTTTTGCAACAAATTCATATGTTATTGTTTTTCTTTATCAACAATCACCACTCAGATGTCCACTTTGTCAACAAAAACAATCATCTCAAAAATGCTTCAATGATACCTTGAAGGATTTTTTTCCTAACAAGACGTACCCTCAGGAATCCGAGGATTGGCTGGAGACTGTTGTTCGAGTATTTAGATTAGTAGGGACACCAACTGACCTCATGGTGAGCCTTGCGGCGAGTCTCCTACATGTGGCAGCAGGTAGATGGTGAAGCCTGATGCTTCAGGTGCACGACGAGGCATCTCTCCTTTGGTCGGAATCCGAGAGCCTTTTCTGATCCGAGTTCGTTCCAACCACCCTTCGTGAGGTGTACATCCATGAGTTAGTACAGCTGCGATAGGGCAGCATGACAATAGCCCAGTACTCAACAAGGTTTACCGATCTCTCGCGCTACTCCACGGACATGGTACATGACCCATTCTTCTAGGCCCGGAGCTTCGAGCAGGGACTGAATCATGAGATCAGGGAATCTATGATCTACCTCAGCATTCCGACGCAGGCAGGAGTACTGGAGTGAGCCCTTCTTGTGGAGAGATTTCTTGATGAGCCTTCACCAGCAGCGAGACCTACCACAGGGCGGCAAATAGCGGAGTCTTCTGCAACAGGTAGTAGACAGATGTCACAGAGGTCCAAGCGGACCAGACCATTAGGTGGACAACCTCAGGATACTGGTTCGGAGGTTTGGGACACCCGTAGCAGATCCATTCATTCTAGAGGTAGACAATTCTATGCATGTGGCAGGCAGGGCCACATGGCTCGTGACTGCCCGACCCACCATGCAGAGGAGCAGCAGACGGTTGAGGGACCACTCAGGCAGAGGTAGAGGTTCAACCGTGGCGGTCTGCAGGGAGCAGGTGGACCAGGCAGAGGAGCTGGCCGATCAGTGGGTGGTGGGTGACGCTTTGAGGCTCTACCACCACCACCACCACCAGGAGGTCCACCCTGACCACAAGAAGCTGGCGGACAGAGGCATGCTTAGCTTCAAGCAGCAGAGGCCTACGACCACGGCGCACCTGAGATTATTCTAGGTACTATCTGTGTCTACTTCACCATTGCTGTAGTTCTTATATACATAGGAGCGAGTCACTATTTTATTTCCGCTTCCCTTGTTCGAAGCTCGAAGATTCCGATGGAGCCGTTGTCTCCATCCTTACAGCTGGAGACTCCTACGGGAGAAGACTCGACGATTACACACTGGTTCTGGAAGTGTGAGCTTACTCTAGGAGGCAAGATCTTTGGTTGGGATATTCTTGTAGTGGGGTCGAGGCCTTACGACATCATCTTGGGCATGGATTAGTTATCTACTGTCCATGCTTAGATCGACTGTATTAGGCGCAAGGTGCGGTGTATCCGCACCGATGGGAGCAGGTTCACCATCACCGGTGAGAAGGGAGCCTTTTCAGTGCAGGATGGACTCACAAAGAGGAGAGGACAGCTGATCACCCATCAGTTGAATAGTCTCATCCTAGGAGCAGTTGATGTGCGGAGATCGAGTTTTCCTGTTGTGGTGGATCAGTATGCGGGCGTTTTTCCTGACGATGTTCCAGGACTACCTCCTCGCACAGAGATATACTTTTATATTGTTCTGTACCCCGGGACAACCCGATATCTACTCCAGCATATCGGATGGCTCCAGCTGAGCTTCGAGAGCTACAGGTACAACTGGAGGACTTGTAGGGAAAGGGATTCATTTGACCCAGTGTTTCACCCTGGGCTTACCCGATTTTGTTTTCCAAGAAGGCGGATGGGAGCTTGTGACTATGTGTCGACTACCATTTCCTGAATCAGGTATCTGTGAAGAACAAGTATCCACTTACAAGGATTGACAACCTCTTCGATCAGATCAAGGGAGCACGATGGTTCTCGAAGATAGACCTCAGGTTAGGCTATCATCAGCTCAGAGTTCGAGACGAGGATGTGCAGAAGATGGCCTTCAGGTGTCGGTATGGCCACTATGAGTTCTTGGTTATGCCTTTCGGTGTAACCAATGCTCCACCAGTGTTCATGAGTCTCATTAACAGAATCTTCCAGCCTTATGTCGATCGATTTGTCGTATTTTTCATCGATGACATATTGATTTACTCGAATACTGAGGAGGAGAACACCTACCACTTGCAGGTTGTACTAGATACACTCCGAGAGCACCAGCTTTATGGTAATCTCTCGAAGTGTCAGTTCTGGAATTGAGAGGTCCACTTCTTGGGGCACGTTATCTTTAAGGTGGGAGTTGCGGTGGATCTTGCGAAGATCGAAGCAGTGCTAGCTTGAGATCCACCCAAGAACGTGACGGAGGTGCGTAGTTTCCTAGGTCTGGATGGGTATTATTGGAGATTTGTGCTAGACTTCTCCAGAGTTGCAGCACCACTTTCAGCTTTGACGAAGAAGGGGAAACCCTTCGTGAGGTCAGATAGATGTCAGCAGAGCTTCCAAGAGTTGAGATAGAGATTGACCAATGCACCCATATTGAGGCTACCAGAGGAGGGAGTAAGTTACATAGTTTACTGTGATGCATCAGGGACCGGAATCAGGTGTGTCATGATGCAGGAGCGGGTAGTGATCACCTATGGATCACGACAGTTGAGGCAGAACGATAATAACTACACTACACATGACCTAGAGTTAGTAGCAGTGGTATTCTCCTTGAATATGTGGCAGAACTATCTGATGGGTGAGTGCTTTACAGTATACTCTGACCACCAGAGTCTCAGGTACATCTTCTCGTAGAAGGACCTGAACCTGAGATAGCGGGGATGGCTCAAGTTCCTCCAGGATTATGACTTTGAGATAGTCTATACTCCTGGGAAGGGGAACGTAGTAGCTGATGCTCTCTGCAGGAGGTCAGACATTCAGCTACTTGGAGAGGTGACAGATCAGCTAGCCGCGTTCCAGATATCCTTCGTGGATAGAGATGGAGCAGCCTTTCTACAAGCGCTCATAGTAACTCCTCCACTACTTCAGCAGGTCAGAGAGGAATAGCGTGGGGACATTGAATGTGAGACGCGACATGCACAGATATCCTCAAGACAAGCACCTTATGGATTCCTTGTAGGAGGAGAGCACATCATCCTTTTCAGAGGACGAACCATGGTACCAGTTGCGTTACAGGAGGAGGTTCTAAGAGAGTTTCACACTTCCCCATTAGCGGTACATCCAGGAGTAGCGAAGATGTACCAGGATCTCAGACGAAAACACTGGTGGCCAGGTATGAAGAAGGCTGTGGCAGAGTTCTTTTCACGATGTCTCACCTGCCAGTAGGTGAAGGTGGAGCACCAGGTACCAGCAGGCTTAGTACAGCCCTTGGAGGTCCTGGAGTGGAAGTGGGATGGAATATCTATGGATTTCATGACGGGACTTCCACGTACTTACAGAGGACATGACTCCATCTGGGTGATCTTCAACCAACTCACCAAGTCGGCCTAATTTCTACCTATCATAGAGTAGGGCTCAGTGGAGAGCTTGGGAAACCTCTACATTCAAAATATCGTACGGCTTAATGGTCTACCATCGACTATCGTCACCGATCGAGATGCTAGCTTTACTTCCCAACTTTGGAAGGGGTTGCAGGAGGCATTTTGGATGTAGCTACGCCTGAGCACCGCCTTTCACCCTCATACGGATGGTCAGAAAGAGAGGACCATTCAGACTCTCGAGGAAATGCTCCGTGCATGTGTCCTCAACTTTGGTCGCAGTTGGGAGGATCACCTACATTTGGTGGAGTTTGTGTACAACAACAGCTACCACTCCACCATCGGGATGGCACCATACGAGGCATTGTACAACCGACCTTGATGATCGCCTCTATGCTAGAAAGACCCTGGGGAGTCAACACTTATAGGACCAGAGATGGTCCAGGCCACAATAGAGAAGGTAAAGATCATCCAGGAGCGGATGAGGACTGGTCAGAGCCGACAGAAGTCCTATGCTAACAGGAGGCAGAGACCACTAGAGTTTAAGGATGGCGACCACGTTTTCTTAAGGGTCTCACCTCGACGTGGATTAAGGAGATTTGGACAGGGTGGCAAGTTATATCCACGCTTCATCGGACCATTCTAGGTTTCTAGCTGGATAGGAGAGGTGGCTTATCTCATTACTCTTCCACCTCAGTTGCACCAGGTGCACGACATTTTCCACGTATCTCAGCTGCGGAGACACATGCATGACCCGACGCATATCATTGACCACAGGGAGCTGGACATCGATGACGGGGTGTCTTTTGTGGTGGTCCCAGTGGAGATTGAGGATCGACAAGAGCAGGTCCTACGTGGACAGTCAATTCCTCTAGTTCGCATCAGGTGGCAGCACGGGAACCTCCAGGAGAGCACATGGGAGTGGGAGGCTCAGATGTGTTCTCAATACCCTCATTTGTTCCCCTAGTTTGTGATATATCTTTATGGGGATGTAAATCCCGAGGTTGGAGTAATTTAAAGACCCGTAAATGTCAAGGAATTTTTTTTCTTATTTGTTTTGGGATTTTACGAGTACGCAGTTTCCGACGGCACCTAATTTCGAGGCCCGGAGTGCCCAGAATCAATTTCTGAAGTTTATCTTAGGTACATTCAGTGAACGAATGAGAGAGTTTTTCTATCTTTTGAACCGGTGCTCGAAATTGAAATCTGAGGGCACCGATGGAACCGTAGTGCCGGTAATTTCTTAAGAGAACCTTTTCTGAAGGTGCGGTTTCTTGGGAGGAGTTGCTAAAAATTAAGGATTAAATGTGAAGTAAATAAAATTGTGGTGCAATTTTATTTTCTATATCTAAGTGGTTATATCCTAAGTGTGGGAGTTAGGGTCAAACCCACTAGTTTCTAACTACCCATGAGAGGATTAAAGGTGAAGTGGATCCCACACGATCCCAACTCTTCATATTCCCTAACTGCCTAACTCCCCCCTTAATGTGAGTAACTATTCTCTCTCCCCCCTTTAATCTTTCCAACATAACACCCAATTAATTAGACAACTCAAGTTTAATTAATTAAGTGTTTTTGTTTTTGAATTTTGGAATTTGAAATGCATTCCATGCTTTAATAAAATAAGAGGAGTCTTATTTTATTTGTGGTTGGCTTGTTGTGTTGAAACTTTGGGAGAAGAGCTCTAGCTTCATCTTGAAGAACTTCATCTTCAAAGAAGAACACCAACTCTCCGACGAAGAACGTTGATTTGGCAGCCCCGGTTTCTTTACCCACTTCTTCCTCCGCGACAAGAGAGGAGACACTGACGACGACGGAATCGACGCCATCATCCGTGGTGCTTGACAACCGCGAACTTCCTTCGAGGTAGGGGTGTGTTTATGAATAAGCAATGTTGTTTTTCCTTCCAAGTTATTGGTTCTCTCTAAACCATTTTCTATCAAACTAATGTAGAAGGAACCGGACCAGACTAACAAATTCCGATTCCTCCGCCATTCTTGTTTTATGGTGTTCTCCTAACATTCTTGAGAGGTGAATCAAGGATAGTTTTTGAAGCCGATCAGAGGCTCAAAAACATCGGAAACGGCCTCAGAACATTGGAACGACCTAGGAGCGAGAGTTTTGTAGAAAAAGGATCATCGGAACGAAGAACAGACGCCTCAGGAGGCATACTGTCTAGAGGCGGCGTTTCTGGAAAATTCCAGAATACACGGCATGTACTTCCAAAGCACACACCGTGTAGTACAAGCGTTTAGCAGCAGAAGTAACGGACATCAGAAGAAGTGACACAGGACGTGTGACACCGGTCACACGGCGTGTACTATCTACATAGTTTGACAGAGGAGACTTTGATGGAAATGGCGTGTATTTAACGAAAATAGATGGTCACAGACAGAAATACACAGCCACGAGGCACAACATGTATTATATTTATAGAAAGAAAGATGCAGCTTTGCGAGGCTCGGTGCATAATCCGGGAGATACACAGACACAAGCAAAACCACACGGCCATGAGGCACGACGTGTACTACCACCACCATGGCAGAAGCGGCTTTGCGAGGCTCGACGTGTAATCTGGGTGATACACGGACATGGGCAGAACCACACAGCCAAGAGGCACGGTGTGTAATCCGTAAATACATGGACACAGGGTGGAGTACACGGGCATGTACTCCACCACACGGCCATGCATGACCAGTGCACATGGGACTGACCCTAGAGGTTTGGACACGGTGTGTAACTGTACTACACACCATGTATTTACTTATCTACACGACCGGCCCTGTGACATGGGCCGTATCACACGGGAAGTACCCGGTGTCTGATGACACGACGTGTATCGCTTACACGCCGTGTACTTTTGGAAAATGGATTGGTCGTCTTGTTATCTGTGACTTGGGCACGTTTTTCTTGGTTTTTACCCTATGACGTGGCGCGGAACTATGAGATACACCAACTCTAGTATTCGTGACAGTTGATGTATCGTTCTTTGACTCAAGGAGAGGACCCTCCGGATATCGAGCGTATTGTGTGCGGGAACCCTAGAGCTGGCTGCGACTGCGATGATGATGGCGACTGTACTTGGATCCTACGTGGGTTCGACAGTGAGGACTACTGTACCTGGATCCTACATAGGTTTGGCAGTGAGGATGACTATACTTGAATCCTCCATGGGTTCGGCAGTGATGACGACTGTACATGGATCCTACGTGGGTTCAGCAGCGATGGTTACTGTACTTGGATCCTATGTGGGTTCGGCAGCGACGACTTCTATACTTGGATCCTACATGGGTTCAACAGAGGAGATGATTCATAGGTTACATCTAATCATCTCCACCTCTATTCATGAGTAGTGTACCTATGTGAGTTGAGTCTTGACATTCAATCATTATCTTCGATATGATTGACTTGATTTCTTGTGTGGATTGGGTTGTTCTTTCCTGTGTGGATTGGGTTGTAATTTCTTGTGTGGAATAGGTTGTACTAGGGCTCATGAGTTGGAGCCGTATTGGAATTGATGACTTAGGTATATGTATGGTCATATACCTAAGTAGAGTTAGTTGATACTTCATGTTTGTATCCTTCCTTTGTGGTTTATCCTTTGTGGATTATGGGAGACCTTCAGGGGGTCTTGGGGTCTCTACTGAGTATCGTATACTCACCCCTGCATGGTCTATGCCTGCACTACGTTATGTTGGTTGCACACGACGGAAAGTTCTGATCGTGGTTGAGGCCTGAGGAGAAGGACGGTATACAGAGGTGGACTATCATGTGGGATGTACACGGTGTGGACAGACCGATTTGAGGAGCAGAGGGGACCATCTGTACTCACCCTTCAGGTGGGAGTTCTGGAGGACGTCTTGGTGGTTGCTGCTTTACTTTCCAGCTGTTGTACTTACTTTTCTCAGTTGTACTGTACTTTCAGTTGGGTTTGTATACTGTCCCATTCTCTTTCTAGAACTTACTTTTGTACTCAGTTTACTTAGTGTTTACTTCATCTTGTGTACTCTATAGTTTTTGTTTTATTATATAAAGTCAATGCCTTCCCTTTTATCAGGATTTACGCCTTTGGTGCTAGTCACCAACCCCTGGCCTATGGAAGGCGGGCTTGGGGTAGTCACAGCAGGGACCCCGAGGACGGGTCGTGACATGATGAACCCTTAAGATGTTTTCAAGGTTATACGATCACGTCATTAGATAATAGAAACTATTTCATTAGTAAAAAACTAGATTTACATAGTTCCACCCTTTAACATTGCTAAAAAAAGTGCGGATAAAGGGATCTTTTAACTGCACTATAAAAGCACTGTTAAAAGTAACCCTTTATCAGTGCTTTTTTTAGCGCTGATAAAGGCACCCCCTTTATCAATGGTTTTTATTATCTTAGTTAAAAGGTCCCCCTTTATCAGAGTTTTTTTAGTAGCACTGATATGGGGGGCTTTGTCAACACTTTTTCCTAGCACTGATAAAGTGTATATTTAAAAAAAATCATAAAAAATAATATATTGATATATAAGTTTATTTATATTTATATAAATATAATATATATTTTTTAAATATGTTTTAGATAAGTATAATAAACATTTTCACTTAATATGTAAGACATGTAGTGAAAATGGCTTATAAAATATCTTAAAAATTTATTCATTAATAATTTTATAATTATCATTAACTAATAATCATTTAATAAGAATTTGATGACAAACAAAATCAAAAAAATCAATAAAAGATCTAAAATAAGTTGAAAACGTAACTCAAACCTCAAGCAACCAAAATTTTAGATCTAGGTGTCTGTTTGAGATCTACAACATATCAAATCGAAGCCTTCAATGAGCTCTATGCGTTGTAACCCAAGGGAACCTTCTATTACATTTTTCAAGGTAAAAGGCCCAAAAGGCCTCCAAAACTGAGTTTTTAGTCTAGATACCCAAATGTTTTAACATTCGATGAATTTCAGCCTCATTTCATGGGGTATCTTTGACCTTTTTTATTAGGGACTGAATTTATTCTAAGGGGTGAAATTTATATTGATATTATGGCTTTGAAATTTTGTGATTTTTGACAATGTAATGTTACTTATAATCAATTATATAACAATATATACATATTTTTTATATATTCACCCATACAAATTTAATTTTATAAAAAATTAATTAAAAATATTTACATATAAAGTATATTTCTCAATATATAAGTACTATCTAAATAAAAAAAATACCCATTTTATTTAAAATAAAAATATATATTAATATTTATATACCCGTATGATGTGTGTGTGTGTGTATTTATGTGCGTCTATATTGACAAACTGATGTATATTATCTATATATTCTAAAAATATGTATATACATATTAATATATAATATTTTTAAATATATATAAATATGTATAATTATACCTAAAATTACACATATAATATATATATGTGTGTCTATTATATATATGTATTTATTTATTTATAAACACACAGAAGAAAAAATATTTTATAAATTCATTTAGAACCGATCTTATAAATATATATTAATATAAACAAAAATATATTAATATATAAATATAACTATATATATATATATTAATATATGGATATATATATATATATATATATTAATATATGGATATATATATATATATATATTAATATAACTAAATAAATATATATATATATTAATATAACTATATATATATATATTAATATAACTAAATATATATATTAATATAAATATAAATATGTTAATATAAATATATATTAATATACTAATAAATATAACTATATATATATAAATAGATATATTAATAAATGAAAATAAAAGCAATATGGTGGAGTGGTAAAGGCTTAGTCGTGCAGACAACAGCTCTCGAGTTCGAATCCAGGGGGAGGCAGGTCGCATTCGTGGGTGGGAATTATGGCTAGAACTATGGTGATGAATCTTGTTGGTTCGTCAATTTTTCTCTCAGTGTTTCATACTCATCCACGATGGGTTCCATTGTTTTCATATTTAATCAGAGTTGGTTCAAGCAGTGTTGTGGTCTTGGATTCAATGATGAAGGTTTGAAGTTGGGGTTTTCTGGTCCTGGAAAGGTAGTTTCCCGATGCCGAGGTTCTATCTACCAAAAAGTTTCCCTAGTTTCCTGCTCCAATGATCCTCTACAGGCCGGTCTGGTGCGGTGGTTATCGTGGAGGCATTGGGATGTGTAGTTTGTGTGGTCACCTATGGTCTAGGATTCACAACCAGAGGTGGATTCTCTCCTTCCTCTATGATTTGGATGATGGTTTTATTGGTGTTTTCTGTAGTATGATGACTTTTCGAGCCATATGCTGGATCCAGTTCATGCGATGGAGGTGTCTATTTTGTTTTTCTCTGTTCACGGTTGAAATTTCAGAGGTATTCTCTCATTGGATTTGTTGGAGACGTTGACAACGATGGAGTGTCAGTTTCTTGGTGAAGGCGTGATGCAGTCTGTAAGTGGCTATGTCTTGGCGGGCCATAATATCTTTCATTTGAATTTCAAATTTTGATATGTGGATTTGTGGAAGCTCGTGGACGGTAGTTGAAATTTTGAATTTTGTACCTTCATTCCATGTCGTTTTTGAATTTTGTAGTCATGGAACTGTGATTTGATTCAATATGTGTTGTGTTTTGTAATGGTTCCCTTTCATCTTCAATGTGGGTTTTATTAAAAATACAAAAAAGAGATTTGGAGGTTAAAGAGAGTTTAGGTGCTGTTAAAGGCTTGGGTGGGGGGTTGGGTCGCTGGGGCGTGCTGGATGTGGTGGGGTGGGTTGGGGCCGCTGTTAAAGGTGGATTTAAGCGCTGCTAAATCCCCTACCCAAATTGAAGCTTTTTTTAATGTTTTTTAACTTTTATCAGCACTAAAAAAAGCACTGATAAAAGTTGTATTTTATTAGCGCGAAAAAAGCACAGATAGAAGATCCATTTATCAGCACTTTTTTAGCATTAATAAAAAACCCCTTTTATCAATGCTGATAAAAGGAGTCTTTATGAGCACTTTGTTAGTACTATTATAGCGGATCCTCCCTTTATCTTCACCTCAATTAACAGTGCTTTTTTAGCACTATTAATGCCCTTTTCTAGTGCTGATAAAGGCCATATTTACAGTAGTGCTTACATTATTTCTTCAAACTCATATGTGGAATACTTACAATCGTACTCATATCTTATGATATCATCATAGTCATAAGCTCTTTACTTTTCCATTTTACAAAATCATTACAAAATCATATGATTCTAAAAGTCATATGATATATCCAAAGTTTGATGACGAAGTCTAATGATAAAGGATTATGTTGAAATAATAATGTTTTTGGTGAAAAATGGTCCTGTAGAAATCATACTATCTGTATGAAAAGTCATAAATTTAGATGTATTTAAATTCTTCTAGTTCCAACTCAAACATTAAATACCTATTCAAATGGATATAGAAAAATTCCAATTCCACCCCAGACTTCTCAACCCTTTATCCAAGAGTATATGAACACTATCTTAAACAAAAAATATGATATAAACTCCTAGGATGTTTCTCCACCTTCAATTTTTTCTCCAGAATTTCCTTGAACCTATTGTAAATATTTAATTATAGCTATATCAAGCTCTCTAGAATAATTCAAAAAATATTTATTCCTTTTATAATTTGTCTTTATCAAATACTCATAAAAAAATCCACAAATCTTCCATAAACACATCATATCTTCATTCTCCCCAATGAATCCATCTATTAACTATACTCATAATAGTTTATTCAATCTTTTAACTATATATAATAACCTTTTCAATACCTATACACACATTTTTTGAAAAAATAATCATTACAACATCATTTGAAGTAATTTATTCCATAAGAACCAGATATATTAATCTTTTGATGCAGGTGCTGCTTCGTGAATCTATCCAACCATTATTTTCAAGGATAAAACTCAAATATCCGTATTTGTTTATTATTGTAGCAAATTACTCATGCCTTAAATACTTATTTAACATATATTCGTAGCTTCTTATCATCATAATAACCTTCTTGATTGACATCTAATGAAATCCCCTCATGGGATTTTTAATCTCTGTGAATCTTTGTTCTTTTAGTATAGATATATATGGATAATCTATGTTTATCATATAATATATACATCATTTTTTGTATTGTTGGGATACATATCATTTAATATATCTTATAATTCTAATTTTATCTTGGATTAACTCTAGAATATTACTAACCTAATTTTATATCTTCATATCCTCCTTATACACCTTTTTGATCTTCAAATGGATGGATAATTGGGAAGTTTCTTGGGGAAGATAAGACTTGTTGCCTTACCTTATGATTCTCAGGTCCATATTTTTAAAATCCATGAGTATTTTTTTCTTTCAATTAGATATCTTTTATAAGGTTTCATTACCATTCAAAATCATATATTCACCAAACTTGTTTAACTTCCATTGGTGGTAATGTATTAAATAGTCATAAACATTGATCAAGTCCAAAAATCCCCTCTATCATACATTAAAATATATATATATATATATATATATACATTTATAAACATTATTGATTTTTAAATTTCAAAATTTTATTAATATAAATAATGAACCAACATTTTTAATTATAATATTATCCCTATTATCACCAATTCATGTTTTTGGTAATTTTTCTCAAGGACCATTAATTTACATGAAAAATAAGCTACACCCATGTCATGTTATATAAGGGAACATCCCAATATATTCATTGATGAATCCATAAATCTTAAAAATACATTTTATTCTACAAGGTAGTGTGAGTAAAGGTACAATGACCATATTTCACTTATGCTTTGTGAAAAATCCAAACTATTCCTTTTTCTAGGTGTACTTGAATCTCTTTAGAGTTATCTTTCTTACCATAAAAAATTTCTCCCAATGAATCATAAATATACATCAAATCTAGGAAAACTAATGATCTCAATTATAGTGGTTCTCCTAAGTCATAATTCATTTACATATATATTTGAAGGATCTATAAATAAACCTTATCTTTTTATTCAATGAGTAGTGAATGATTATTATTCATATCCAACATTCACTATTGGTAAATTTGGTATTCAATTTCACATTTCTCAATGTCTTATGGAAAATTATAGAATGATCATCTTTCTCTTCCATTTAGTTGAATTATATGAGAATATTAATTACAAATTCTATTGAAAATTGATCAAGGTTGTCTATAAACCCTATATTCATTAGATCCTTGAATATAGTTGGAAATTTGTATGTATGAATGGAATTAGTTTGAATTTATAGTTATCATATACTAAAGGTCTATGTGGCGGCATCATTACTTTTCACCCATAATTGTTGATATAATGATTAAAGGTTAATCTTTGAGAATTATTTATCCCCTCACAATTCATTGAATGAGCCATTAATATGGTGTAGTGGATACTTATTCTTGTTCTTGAATTTTCTAAGTTCACGATAATCAATACAATGGAACATTGATACATCTTTATTCTAAAAAATAGGGATTTTACACCACATGGTGATGTACATTGGACTATAAAACTCCCATCTATGTTCTCTTGGGGATTCATCTTAAATTTCTCCTATTTAATTGTAGTCATTCTATATGGTGTCATTTATATTGTAATAACACCAGGTATGAGTTCTATAGAAAACTAAACCTCCTAATCTAGGTGAATATTGAGAAAATATATAGAAAAAATATCATTTTACTCATTAAAAATGGGAATATCCTCAATATTGTGTTTCTTCTAAACTAGTTGAGAAAAATACCCCTTGTGATTGGGTATTAAGGCACAAATAAGTGATGTAATTCCTATAGTGATTTCATAGCCATCCTTGCACCAATTTATGATCATATGTTTATTTTGAATACTAAAATGACATCCATATCCTAGATATTAATATAGTATCAGTATAAAGAGAGGCAGTCCATACCCATATGACATTAAATTCAATAGAATATATATTAAAAATATTTCCAAAAAATATATTCTAAAAAAATTATTTCATATTGGACTTATAGACTTTGGATTCAAGAATCATAACACTAGATTCTTTCACCAAGAATTAAATATATATACATTGCGGTGGAGGTTTTATTGGCTTAAAAATGTTCAATATACAGTGGAGTGCATTTAATTTGAATCAAATAAGGAAATTTTTAGTTAATAAGTGAATTTTGAGTGTACCTATCACCACATTATTTTTTGTTCCCACTTCAGTTGTTATGACTATATAGGATTTCCCTTTGTCCCTTGTCCATAGTGGTTTTTATATTTTATTAACGTAATTAAACCTTGGATTGGTGTACTGGATTGTATAATTTATATACTCCTTTAAACTAAAATTTCGTATTTTGGGAGGTGTATTAGGTTTATATTTAGTTAAATTCATTTCATTAGGCATCCTCTTCACATAGATAAATAAAACATCCTCTCGATGGCCTTATTTTCCACAATTATTTCATTTCTCATTTCCTTTTAGGAAACCCCCACCCATCTTCCTATATTTTTAGCCTCCGATATGATGAATATACTTCTCTCTATGGGTTTTATCATTCAGGTTTCCACAAGACTCCATTTCTATATTTTGAACACCAAAAACATGGGAATAATGGGAGTATCTAATTTTCATTTCCACATTGAGAGAAAGTTGAAAATTTTCATTATAGGCACTAATTTATTATAAATTCAATTCATTTCAGAGACATAGATTTAATCCCTAATGATATGAGTAGTTTTTATTTCTGGTTTATTGAAAAAACAAAAAGAATACCTTGATAGTATGGTAAATTTGACATCATATGTACAAATGGATTCATTTTCCTTTTGTTTCAACTCGTTGAATTCTCTAAAAATTTCATTTTGAATATTTTTAATAAATTATTTGTTGAAAAAATTCCTAAAAAATACTCCAATTCCATATAGTTGATTTCTTCCTTCCACAAGTTGTTCGTGATCAAGGTCCACCATTGTTATACCTCACCTTAACAAGGAATAATATTGTTAAAAATATTTTCTTACTCTAAGCACTAGTGAATTAAAATATATCATGTCTATTGTGTTAATAAATTCCTCAGAAGTTAATGGATTTGAAGGCCAAATAATGGAGGGTTTAAGATGACACACAAAATACATAATTGAGTGTTCTTATTTCAATGTATTTTTTGGAGTTTAAAATGTTTCCTAATTTTAAAAATATAAAAAGATATTTTATGGGCATGGATATGATATTTTTTACCCCAAATCCCTTCATATTTAGTTTCTCATTTGGAAAAACATTCAATGTTCCATTATAAACATTTTTTACATAATTAATCATGGTTTCATCCATTGAATAAAACCAAAAAGGATATTATGAGTATTAAACTATAATAAATAGAGTAAAAAATAATATTACATGGGAAATAAATCCTAATATAGCCTAAATTTTGACTCCTTAATTTCAACCAATTACAAGTTAGCTTCACCATATATAACTTTGGGATCAATATGGATTATTTTAAGTTCCATACCCTTATTCTTCATAACTTAATACCAAAAAAGATCTAAACCCTTCTAAAATTTCAACTGAGACAAGCTGGCCATAATATACATATAAATTAAATCATTTTACATGAAATTCATTACAAACATACCAAATTAGAACCTATAACATAAATGTTTAGTGTTTTGGATGTGTTTTACATGATATTATCATTTTGAACATAATTATTTAAAAATTACCAAAACATTCTCCAAACATGGTATCCTCATTGACATGTCATATTTCTTACTCTCATTCATAAACTGGTGAATGGAAACATAATAAAGGTGTGATCTCAAATACTCTATAAGGGGTTGACATAATAAATACTTGTCGAGGTTCATAAGTTAAAAAAACATAAACATGAGGGTTTGATAACCTAATTAAGGTGATTGTATACAATATTATAAAACCATACATGATAAAACAAAGATAATAATACATGATTCATGACATAATAATTTCCAGAAATAACAATTAAGTAATGGGATTATTCGGGATTTACAGAAACTCATATTTATAAATTTTTATTATCTAGTGTACTATATAATACCAGTTTAACTTTAGTTTGGCTACCTAATAAATTGCATTAGTAATCCTATTAGACCCAAACTAGCTTTGGTACAAAAATTTCAAGTAATTTATTTTTGTAGGAAAATAGCTTGGATTTATCTAGAATTACATATCGTACATGGACTGTGGATTTTCTAGGTATATAAACAAATAACTATCAAAATTTACCACATAAAATACATGTGATGGAGGTACTATAACATTTTGAGACAATTCCAATCTCAAATGAAAAGGTTTTGGTAAATTTGGTAATTCTAATTCATATTTATTTGTAAAGTTTTATATGTTGAAGCTCTAAAAACTATTTTAAAAAGTGTGTCTAAAATACATTATGATGGAATGGATATGAAATTTTAGAATTATAATTTTTTAGTTTTTAATGTGATTATTTATTATTCTATGATAATCAAACATAAAATACTTTTATTTTTAGTTTACCGAAAAAAAAACTGTTCAATATGTTAAAAGTTTGAATATTGTACTGGGTGATAACATTTGTGGACATCATATATTAGACCATGTTATTTTCAGAATGCTACATAAGATATCTGAACATGAGAATGTTCTAAGTCTACCTACATGAAATAAATAATAACATCATGTTTCAAACACTTCCGTGAAAGTAAGAAATCATAATGTTTCATTCAAAACTATCATTCAGATATGTACTAATATACCCTTATAATTAGAACATCTTGTTCTATATGGTCATACTCAAATTTCTAGTCTTAGTGGAAATAAATATATGTTTTTATTGTTGATAATTATAGTATATTTACATGGGTTTACTTTCATATAGATAAAATTTATACCTTATCATGATTTATTTATTTTATAATTTAGTTCAAAATGAAAAATAATGCGTGGTTATTTTATTTTTATTGATAAAGGAGGTGGATTTCATAATTGATAATTTGATTTTTTTTGAAAATAATGGTTGTTTTAATAATTTCTATTGTCCTAGAACACCACATAAAAATGGTATTGTATAATAAAAAAAATAAAAAAACATATTGAAATGGATAGAACTATGTTTAGTGAATATAATTTTCCCACATATTTTTTCGATGAAGACATTATCTTAACTTGTTTTGTTTCAAAAAGATTTCATGTAAGAAAATAATCAAATAATACATCCTATGAATTAGATAAATGTAAAAAACCTAAACATTGTTATTTTTGCATTTTCTATTATACATTTTTTATTTTAAATTACAAAGTAAATTTTGATTTATTTAATATTAAAGTGATGAATGTGTCTTATTTGGTTATTAAAATACTAATAAATATTATTGATTTTTTAGTAAAATAACTATGGTTATTGAAGTATAATTTCATGATATGTTTGATGAAAATAATGATAAATTTATTTTTGATTCTAGTGATTTTATAGATGAGTTTAAATATTTAAATTATGGTGAAGAAAACCATAAATAAAAGAATGAATCAATTGAGGAGGGATTAGTATTTCTCAACCTAATGAAAGATCCTAGAATATTCATAGAAATCATTATCTTGAAAATTTTATTTGTAATATTTATTTTGGTAATAAAAATAAATTTTTTAAAAAAATTCTAATTCATCCTTTATTTCTGAAATTATTCCTAATTATATAGATGATTATATAAATTATTATAACTAGATTGTAAATATAGAAGATGAAATTAATCAAATCTCTAGATATAATGTTTGGACTTTAGTTTTACCCCATAATGATAAGAATTCTATACAAACTAAATATATTTTTTGAAATAAAATTGATGAATCTAGAAAAGTTCCTTAAAAACAATTCTAGACTAGTTACTCATGGTTATTATCAATAAGAAGTTATAAATTTTGATCAATATACTATGAGTATTTCTAGAATTGAATCTATTATAATTTTATTATCTTTTTTTACTTTTTAATGATTTAAATTATTTTAATTGAATATGAAAAGTGAGTTTTTAAATGGTTTTATTTCTGGGGAGGTTTATATTCCTTAACCCAATGTTTTGAAAATTAAAAATTTTCTATAAATGATTTTATGTTATCAGAAGTTATATGTGGTATTATGAAAGAACATAATTCTTAGTATGATAGACTTGAAACATTTTTATTGAAGAATTATTTTTATAAAAAAATTATATCATACTTTTTTATCAAAATAACTTCCAATGATATTTCAATTATAAAAATTTATATTGATTGTATTGTTTGTAGATCCTAAAATAATTATATTTGTAAATAGTTTTCAAATATTATTGAAATTTAATTTTAAATTTGTATTGTGGAAGAATTAAAAAGATTTTTAGGAATAAATTTTCTTAAAAAAATAAAGGAATATTTTTTAATCAATCAAAATATGCTAATGATTTAGTAAAAATATTTGGTATTGATTTTTTTAAAACATATAATACTTGTATGAGTATTTCATGTAACTTATATTATGATATATTTACATAAAATATTTAATATAAATTATTTGGATGAAGTATTGGAATATTTTTGTATTTAAATTCTTCTAAACTGGATATTATATTTCATGGTTTTTTGTGGGATAGATTTCAGGACGACCTTAAAGAGAGTCAAGTTAAAACTACAAAAATAATAATTATATATGTTAAATGAATTACTGACTTTGTTTTTTTTCTAAAACTATTTTTTTGATTTAATATTATATTCTTACAATGATTTTATAGGCTTTAGAATTGACAGAAAATGTGCATCAGGTATGTGTAAATTTCTTGGAATTTTTTTATTTCTTAGTCTTCTAAAAAAACAATCTATTTCTCTTTCTAATTAAGAATCAATGTATAAATATTCTTATAATATTTTTAGTCAATGATTTTGGATTATGAAAAAAAATTATTTTGGAAATTATTTTAATAAATTTCATATTTATTGTGATAATACTTCTCCAATTTTTATTTCCAAAAATCACTTATAGTACTCTAGAAAAGATAATATCAATTATATATTTCATTTTACTATAGATCATGTGAATAGGGTGATAGTCATTTAGAATTTTTTTTCCTCCTAAAAATAATCTTGAAAATATATTTACTATGCCTTTAGACTCTTCTTAGTTTGAAAAAAATTAAATTTTATCTTGGGACGTTGGAAGGTTTATTATTTTATCTTTTCATATGTACAGAAGAAGTTTTTTTAAATTTTTGTATTTTTAAAATTTGGAGATATTGGTTTCAAATTTATATGTTTTGTAATAAAAAATGGAGATATTTTTTTTCATAATGATACTTGTTTTTTTATTACATGTTTGTTTATGTTTTTGAATAATTAAAAACCCTCTTATCAATTTATATGAAACTCCAGTTTTAAAAATAGTTTTATATTTATTATAACATGAATTTTATTGATTGGATTTATGTAATTAAAATTTAATATGAAAGATAGTATGTTTATCTAAATTTTATTCAAATAGAGTAAAGCCCAATTCTATCTCTATCATGTTCGCATTTTGATCCAAAGATACAAAATTTGCAGTTTTCAAGAACAATTTTTAGTTTAAAAAGAATAATTATTTTCTTTAATTATTTAATTATAACATAATATCTATAGATATTATTATTATGAAAAATTTTCCATTGTAATAACAAAAATAGTTTCAAATTTCAATAGAATAAATGGTGGTCTGATTTTGTATTATTTATGTGGTGAAAAAATTCTTGAAGATCATGGAAAGGTACAGTAATTCTAGAATTTAATAATTTCAAAATAATTTTTATTTCAAGGATATCTAATCTAATTAACATCAGAATTTCACATCATAGGTTGGGTTATAAATATAATAATATTTACAAAAATTTATTCAACTACATTAAAGTGTAAAAATAATATTTAGGGGCCTTAAAATAGACTGAATATCTAAAACAACATCTTCATTTTTTATTCAGTTTTTAGAAAATGTTTGTAATTATATTTTGATCAAATCCCATAAAAAACATTTCATATTAATTCATTTTTTATTCATTGGAAATATCTATAGATAATATACAACTATATCTTCTTGTATTTTCTCTAATCAATTCATTTAGAGAGCCTAAGAAATTACATAATTTTGATTTTCATGTTTTCCTTGTTTGGAAGCCCCTTTAAATAAAACATAATGAAAGAATGTTTCCAAATTACCATAATAAGTATTTCACATTACTGAATAACACTTTTAACTTACCGCATAAATAATATGAAGTGATCAAAAGACACAATAAACCTACCTCGTGTCCTTGTTGAACTTCCTCACATCTTGTAAAAATTCTGAAACATTTTATTGAACATCATAATATTTATTCCAAAAAATCTTAGATTTATTGTAGATTCACCATCCATGATGTTTCTGTATTTATTATGGTCTCTAGTTTTGATAACTATTTCAAAAAACTAATTTTTTAAACTAACTCAAATTAAAGAGATGCAACTTGATGGATGTATTCCTCTAATATATGTAGGTGGAACCATCTCTCCTTGACCTTTAATTTAAAACATCCTTATATCATATTACTTAGTTTTATCTACCTAAAAATATTCTAAAATGATGTAGCACATTTCCATTCCTTAGTTAGAAAATTATTGTAAATTATGATGGTTATAGTGAACATGCTTCAGTATTCAGTAGGAGACATGTATGTTATAGGAAGATCATGTAATACCTTAGTTAAAGCTATCATGGAAAATGAAGGTATATATCATTATAGAATATTATAACCCAATTGACCACACATGAGAAGTTTGGTGATTGTATGTTAGTACAATATACCACTTGTGTTATTTTAAGTAATGGCACATTATTTTCATGATCAACATATGGATTGTGTGCCAAATTGAACCAACCACGCTACATGGTAAACATTATGACTGAATGAACATTAGGTGCATGATATTAGTTTTCTCCATTGATTAATTTTCCTAACATCAAAATTTTATGCATACTCTTTTTTGGTTTTTTATATTTTCATTAACTATAGGCTTATTTGAAGTGTTTCTATTATTTAATTAATTTCTAAAATTCATATATATTTTATATAATCCGTGTGAAGTGTTCTTAAAATATTTTAATCAATTTTAAAATTATATTAAAATTAGTCATTATTCATATTTAATGTATAAAACATGTATTTCTTATATTAAAAATTATTATATTTTGAATTGATTTTTTGGTCTTAATATTTTTTAAATTAATATTCAGTGATTTAAAAATTATTCAAATTGACTTTGTTGTATTTGATATATGATAATTCAATCTTATAATTTTTACATTACATATTAAAATAAAATGTATTTAAAATTTGATTTTAAAAATTATTTAGATATTTATGGAATTTCTTTGACTTATTATTATCATTTAATGGTTTACTGAAACTATTTTGAATTACTTGTTAATTTATAAATTTAATACATTGTTTGATACCATTATTCCTGATGATAATATTCTCTCTCTTAGACAATTATGCTATTTTAATTTGGATTGTTTTAACTAGATCAAGATTGGTTTGTTAGTATTTACAGATTCTATTTAGAATCCTTAGGATTCATTTATAGAGTACATAACAATATGAAGAGATAAAAATTATGAGAATACTATCCTTTTATGAACTATATTTCTACTCTGTTATAAAATCCATTACACGTACGATCAAATTTTCAGCTACTATATGATCTCTTGAGTGGAACAAAAACATCAATGTCTACTGCTTCCTTAATGAGAGATCATAATTTCCCCAGAACAAGTTCTTGTTCATTCATTCATTTTATATTTTATATCATCTAGTTTATTGAGTCGGTAACATTACTTCCCATCTCTCACACACACACTATATTTTTTGTTTATGTTTTCAAATATGATACAATTATTAATCTTCTTTTTCCTTAGGCTGTGACACTCGTATTCTAAACCCATGACTCTTTGGGTTGTTAATCTCATCGTCTAATATCAAGTGTTGTATTAAATATGTGACTCCCAATTCAAAATTCAGTATCTCATGGAAATAACTCCACTAGAAAAGGAAATTGTGATATTTTTATAATACTGCCTCAAAAATAAATTTCTTTCACACATTTCTCTCACTGGGTATAGAGGTTTTAAGACTGGACTAGGTCCACATCGGACTAAACCAGTATAAAATTCCTTGTGTTCCCTCTTTTATTTCTAATGTTAATTAAATCTAATAATATAATTCATTAATTAATTGAAATAATAAATTTATTTTATTTTATTTTTTATTCTATTCTATTCATCCCAGTCTATGAATTCTTCCATTACCCTTTCCAAACAAATAGGTTTTTGGATGAAACATGATTTTTCAACTGAATAGGGAAATAATGATTATTTTTATTAAAAAATTATTTTGAACAATTGAGTAAATAAAGAGAATAAAATGAGGAGAAAAATTTTATTATCAAGAAATAACTAGAGGATAATAAAGTTCAAGAGTTCCATGAGTGATTGATCCTAATATTTCATCATTTGAGACATAATCATAAATAATCCTGATAAATAGTGAGATTGTTTCATAAAACTCTTTCCACTTTTGTAATGTTGAATCATAATCCCCATAAAATAATAACAATAAATGAATAATATAATAAGATAAAAATAATTATATTCTTGATATTAATTTTCAAAGGAGTAGTATATACACTTCATAGAAGAAGGTAAGTGCATAACCTAACATTTGTCTCAAGGAATGTGAATTAAGTAAAAAAATCTTGCTACTTAAGTAAATTTTTAATCATAAACACCCTGAAAGAGGGATCCTAAATTGTATATATATATCCCATTAATTTCTATTGGAATCAAAATAAAATTAATTCATTTTCATTACTTACACAACCTAAAATAAATACGTGGTGAATATGGCATGTGTCTTATATAGGTAAAAAGTGAGATAAAAATCCTTTACCGCTTTAGTGATATTTCAAATCCGAATCCACAATAAATTAAAACATCAAATTAATCCTTATATATAATTAAATGAATCATATTAATGATATAACATGTTAATTGAGTAATATATACAACAGATAAAATAAATAATTGGTGAATTTTCATATGTCTCTCAGAAATAAAAGAGAGACTAGAATTCTTCTACCATAAGTTTCGACGTACTTCGTACACGTTACTAAATTGATTATAATAAAAAAAGTATATTACATATATTATATAACCATAATTATATATATTATATCATTTTTTATTTACCTATTTCCATTTATTAACAAATTATTACAAATTATTTTTTAAAATCATGTTTTCGGTAATAACTATTGTGTTCTTCATATATGTTTTGATTTATTATTTTTGGTCCTATTATATTGATCATTATTCCATAATATATAAAAAAATAGTCATGAAATAATTATAATATTTTTAAATAATTTAAAATTTTAATACCAATCATAAAATATGGTTTTTGTAAATGAAATATGTTGTGATCATTAAGAGGTTAGGTAGTTCATACACCTGAACAACAATTCCATTTTTCAAAAATCATTAAGGAATTATGGTAAGTAATATTTTAAATTTAAATTATGAAAATAATATAATAAATAAAATATTATTTCTTTAAATATACTTATACATATTATCAATGTGGTGTGGTGATGAAAACATAGAGTCATATCACTTCGTGAAGGCAGTAGACCACACTTACATGAACGATGTTATTATCTTACAGTGAGTAAAAATTTGAGAAATAAAATAAAATATTATATTTTAAGTATGATAAATCTATAATTAATATCATAATTATTAAATTTATATCACTTATATTCAATAAATTTATCTATATTATCTTCCATGTAAAACTTTAGTGAAAACCGAATCACATCACTTTATGAGACGATAGTCCACCGTACACACGAGCGATGTAATCTTATCCCCTATGGAATGAAACATAAAAAAAATTATATAATATAATTAAAATATTTGTATTATTATGTTATAAACATCTTATATATAATTTATATTCCTCATCATACTCTACCATGAGATATGGTAATTGAAAAATGAATGACATCGGTTCACAAGAGGATAATCTTCTATACACTAAAATTATTATTTTGTAACTTATTTGATATATGTTGATATGGTTGTAATTAATTCCCTTCAAATAAAAAATATCATTATATAATGTTTTTATTTCATTATATCGTTATGGTTCAACAATATTTGAAGGAGGTGGAGGAAGGAATATAATAAAACCCCTCATTGAAGAATATTATTCTTCTTCTGGAAACCTTTTTAGGTTGGAACCAAAATCCCTCTAAGGATACATTTATACCAAGATAATTACTCAATAAAGAGATTAGGTAAGTTTTTAAGTTATTTGGTTTGGTAATGTGTTGGAAATATGGTATGAAGGTGTGAATAATAGATGAGAGTGGGTGGCAATTTATAAGTGAGGTGAGTTGCACACTTAAATATTTTTAAATGAAAAAGATGTACCCACATTTTTATCATATCAATAGGCTCATAAATGAATTATTAACACAAATCAGACATTATATGGTCTAAATATTTCCATCTAATATATTTTATACATGTTTTTAGTTCATTTCAACACATATCGTTTTTTAACCTCCTGTAAACACATTTTTACCTTATCCGTTATAAATAATTTTTACTGTTTCACTTTTAATTTTGGTAAAAAATAAAGTAGACATTATAGGATAATATAAATTATTAATATTATAATTATGAAATCCATTTTTACAAATTCCATTTACATAAGTGGATAAATTTAATTAAAATATAATCTTATAGAGGTGATGAAAATGTAGGTTTTTTTCAAATAAATATTAATCAAAAGTTTCAGAAGGTTTTATATAAAATATCAATATAAAAATTATTACAATAAACTAATTTGGGTTAATATATATATAATGAAAATAATTTTAATTTAAAACTTTTGAAAGATATAATTTAACATTATAAATATTATTAATGAAAATAAATCATTCAAATAAAATTCAATATTTTTTACTATTCGTCAAAAAAATATCTTGAAAAATTTATCAAAAAAGTAATATGAAAATAATTTATAATTTTTTATTCCCAAAGTGAACTTTATTTATTAAAATAATTTTTTAATTATTTTCAAAAAAATAAAATAAATACAAAAAAGTTACAATAATAAATATTAGAAAATATAATTTTTATGTGTAAAATTTGATTTATTCTTATGTCATATTAAGATAATACATAATATTAATGTCATATGATTTATTACATACATAATATATACATATTTTTAAATCATTCATAGGAATTGTTTTTATTCAATTTATTTTGGTAAAATGTTCTTTTGCATGAAAATAGTTATTTAGAAAAATATTTACTTTGAATAGTTTCAATTTTCATTTCAAATTAATTGGTCACAAAATAATTCATTTTATATAAATTTTTAAATAATAGATTTTAATAATTTATTTAACAGTATTTGTACCTTCCATTCCAATGAATTGGATATAACTATCCTTTTAAATAATATTCCTTTTTTAGTTTAAACTCAGTGTTACGTGTGGCAAAATCTGAACATAGTTTTTTGTGTAATAAAAGATAAACTCATTGTTGCATTTAACTCATGACAAACAGAGTGTTGTGTTTTACAAAAAGTATCTAAAAGATTGAATTTATTTAAAAAAATTCATAAAATCTCAGATTGTTACAATATGGCTATATCATGGAAATGGAGTTCTAAATAGTTTATAAATGTATGTGAAATGTTTTGATAAAATGTGTTTTACCTAGAAATATTTGTGAAATTGGATTTCATTGATGGGTTTTTAACTAAAATGTTTTTAAATATTGATTTCAAATTCCTAAAATATGTAATTATCTTATATGACTCTAATGTGGTAAAATATAATGTGATCAATGATGAGGAAGATAGTTTTCTTCAAGGATGAACTCTTTCCCCCTAGAACTATTTTTCAGGGCTCTGTGTGCACTATGTTTCCTTAGTTTTGGAAAGGATTCATTCCTAAGAGTGAACTCTTACCCCATTTACATGTTATAATAGTGTAATTTTTACACGAGGTAGACTACTGATCATGTAAATTATACAAGGATCCTCATTAACATGGAATTATTATTACTCATGGATTTATTTTTAATATTGATTATATTTGAAATGTATAATTAGATGATTATAGAAATTCAATGAAAAACAGGTTGATGGGATACTTTACTATGTTGGGAAAAGATTTCTTTTATCCATATATCACATATAACAGTTTAAAATTGTATATCTATCCACATCTTTATTTACCAAATCATTTTTGGTTTATTTTCAAAACATTCTTTATGAAACAGTTTTGTGGGATCCTACTAGACACTTTTTCTAACACCCAGCATACACCTTTTCATGCATGTAGATCATGATTTATCTGATGCATGTATGGTAAATTCATGACTGGGTGTCTGTTTAATTAGTAGTGAATTGGAGTTTGAAGGTGACTTCATGTCACATGGATTTGGGTCATAGTATTATTCGAGTACATCGATTTTTCTTGTATCATATAACTTGTTATTCATGATTATTGTATTTTTTTACTAATTTATTTGTTTTGGAATACCAACAGTATTCAATATCATTATATAAAATTGTTATAGGGTTTTTGTGGAAATATAATTTTAAAAGTATTTTTCTTGATTCTAGGACACTTATCACTGACCCATGGGGATTGGTAATAGCCATAGAGCCATGTTAAGACCGGTTTGGGTTATAGATTAATAGGTATTTAGTTTATTTTATAGAATTATAAATGAATAATGAAATGTATCAAACCATTATACGATTATTAAAACTACTCAAATACATCATTATTACATATTATTGAATGTATATAAAATTATTTATTATTTCATGGAAAAAAATTATAACATCATTCAATTAGGTGGTAAAAATGACCAAAAAACATCATATTATAACAAATGAATGAGTGATTAATTTTTTATATAATGATAATTGGTGTCATTCCAACTAAATATTTATATTTATTGGAACAAATTGAGTATTTACCAACATTGCATTGAGTATAGTTAGAGTATGGGGTCGAACCATGGGGAAACAAGGGGTGTTTATTGATTTGAGTTCACTATTAAATAATTGAAAATTAAAATTAATTTAAATCCATTGATTTATGGTTATGTGAATTTTTTGATGTACTATTGGTCAAAATTATAAATATCATTGAATAATTTTTCCATTTAATAATAATACAAAATAAAACATCTTTAATGATTGATAATGGAAATTTTTCAGGGATATGATGTTTAATGAAGGGAATTGGAAATATATCTAATTTTTCTGTAATGTAATCCATAATTAATATCATTTCTAGGATTCAATTATGTTGAAAAATATTTGGTCTGTTAGGATTCATTTATGATCATAAAAATCAATCTTCAGGTCCAATAATTAATTCATGAAAACTTTTTTTAAAGAAAACAAATTGCTGACGATAAATAGACTAAATAATCATTGTATTATTCACTGTAATTACCTTTGATATACCTTGAAACATGTTTCTTGATATGGTATGGTTTCACCATTTTTTACAAGATAATAAACTCAAGGGTATTTTAAAATGATAAAATAGACAGATAAATACAAATAAATAAATTACTAGAAAGATTCATAAACATCATCCACAACATCAACACACAGGGGGAATTAGATACACATAAAACATAAGATGAAAAATAATCTCTTGTTTTTTCTATTTTTGATTAAAATTGGGTGAAAATAAAGGTATAATCCCTCCTCAGGATATATCTCCAATTATTTATAAGAATGAATTTACAGCTCACCATCAACCAAGATTATTTCATCCTGGATGATTTGTGCACTCTAGATATTTCCATATATCATTAATTGGATAACCGCTAAAGTATAGGGGTGGTCAATATTCATAATGCTTGATCGAATGGTGGTTTTATGGGGTATTTTTAAGGAATGTGGTTTTCCTTTAACTAGTTTATAGTTATGAAACATGTCTAGTTCAATCATGCAAAAACCATGTTGGTGGTTCTGTCTCTTCATTTTTGAGTCATAAAATCTATTATCATGTCTTGAAAATTAAGTTGATTTTTCACAGACCACCCACATGGTTATGTCCCCTATGACTTCTTCATGCATGTTTATAGGGATGGTCTATATGGATTTAATAAATTTATACAGCTTGATATTATTCACTTTCTCCCCAAATTGAATCCAACATCATTTTTGTGTTTGTCAGAGTGTTTGGATTCTTCTATAGAAACCATGAATCAAGGAAATTGGGTGAGAATGCCTCTGATTTTAATATGAAATGATCATTCCTTTCAAAATAATATCAACTCATCATCATATTTCCAAATATTTCATATAAAAAAATGTTAGGGCAATAAATACATGAAAAATAATCTTAACAACCATTTCACATGTCATTTTGATATGAAAACGACTCTTATAAAAAATTGTATCAAACTCCTCCAAATTTTATTAATTTATGTCCAAAAAAATACATATCCAATCATCTCAAAGGTAACATCAATGAAATTAGTATAAATTTCATAGATTATATCAACCAAATGATTATAGATTTTGAATGAATGATTATTGAAAATACAAAATCAATTCATCAAGAATCATCAATCCCCATTGTTAACTTACACTGTAGTCTCAGTGCAAATTTTCCAAATTTTGAGACCTAAATCATTTCGTATTTAAATTGGAATTTATTTATTTATTTAAAATATTTTTCCATAATCCACTTCCATTTCATCACAGAATTGGGTAGGTTAGGATAACATTTCATTAACACCAAATTTTAGTCTATCAATTTTATATGTTACACAACATCATTAATTTACAATATTAATGAAAAATAGTTGGTCATTTTCATTTTCATTATTGCTTTTATATATATAAAAGTTTCATAGAATTTATATACTAGGTATAAATTCCATCACCCATATTTTTCAACTGAATAAGCTAAATAAATTATTTTAGAATGATAATAGTTCATAAACTTGAGATAGTGTATTATCCATGTCTATGTTATCACCAATTTCAAATCATCACTTCCCCTTATTCATAAATTGACTTCCACTTCAAATGATTAGTTAAATTAAAATACTCAATCAAGAAATTAATTTTTAATTTTTTTTTAATAATGATTATTTAAATAATTATCATTGAGTGTTTTAATTCTCAATCACATAAAAACTAGTTTATAAATCTAATCATATGTGAAATTTCATAATGATTCCCTAAAATCCATTTCCATTTAGTCAATATGAATATGTTAAATCTATACCATCCCTTAAATTGATTCTAAGATAACATTTCATTCTTGTAAATTCTTAGGAAATTACTAAATGGAGATCCATAATATTGTCCCTTCCTTCATAATTATGATCAATAATGATCCCTCATGATTTTTTATGGTTAAAAAGGGTGATAAAGTAATCGCATTCTATGAGGACACTAATAAAAGTACAATAATAGTGGATGAAAATCCCCTGGTGTGATTAAGAATGTCTAGAGAGAGTGTAGTGTGTGTGAGCCCATTAATTGGAAGAGTGTTTTGTGAGAGATATAAGTGTTCCACTTTCTATATGATGTAGTGAAAATAGGAAATCTGAAGTAATAAAAAAAAAGTGTAAGAGTAGGGTACAAATAGTAGTATCACAAAATCACACCAAGAATTAACACACAATCAAATAGCCATTAAAACCATTAACATCAAATATATGTATAAATAAGGATATATTATCAAAAATTATGCACAAAAAGAAAGTAAAAGGGAATGAAAATTTCAATTTCATCCCATGGGAAGGCCTTTATGAAAGGGGATCAAAAATTCTGAATGGTAAGCCTCATTGCAAGTTAGATCAAAATCTATTGTCTCGTTGACCATACTGTTAGGCATAGAAGGAGTGGCCCTACAACTCTCTGTAACACATAATGCAAGATACTCATCTACAATATAGGAATCCCATTATGCACCCAGAAAATATGGATCACCAAAATTAATGTAGTAGGAAGGGGGATTTTCAAACAGAGGATAATAGTGTTATTCCATAGGGATGCTCTATAAAATTATTACCACAATCTAATATTGATCACACTAAACATTCCAGTAAAACATTGAGAAAATTCATGATTCTACTTCCAATGTTAATATATTTCTTTACATGGTGTTCCCTCGTCATTATGGAGGGAAGACTAAATAGGGTATTGGGGTGGAGGCTTGGATGTGGTTGGGATGGATAGATGGGGGTGTCATGTTGGGATGGACAGTGGTGCACCTCCTTAGGTCGAGGTATGTGATTTTGAGAATTTTTTGGATCTGTGATGTATAGAGGCTGATACTAGGATGCCTCCTAGGACCCACTAAAGTGATAGTATTACCCATCATAATCAAGAATTCTCATATGATGCAGTATAGCGATGTAGAAGGTGGGAGGTAGACCTAGTACAATTAAGGGATCCTTACCAAAATGGATTCAAATACACTTAGATAATTGAAAAATATCATAGCCTTCGTTAATTTCTACATTTGGTTTAGTAAACATGTTCTATAAATATTTGGTGAAAATGTATTCCCATTTGATGGCCACACCATAAATCATGGAATAATGTAAGAAGAGGTCCCTTAGAGTCATATTCCCATCACCATCTAAGTTGGTAGTCAAGTAAGTGGAAATGAACAGATAAGGATGTGATGGGTTAAGTTTATCAAGTTTGGTACTTTACCATTTTGAGGAATATACGATGGACCTGAATGTGAAATGATAGCTCAAATTCATGGGTAGGATTGGGGTACCAAGATAGGGTACGCTAATTATAATCAATGTTGTTCACATAATCATTTTTATAAATTCTAATCAAAGTGGAAAATCTCTCTAGTTGAGAACTATAACATTGCTGGAGAAGGAAAAATGTCATATCACCATTTTCCAAAATCAAATCCTCATCATTATTAGTACTATAATAATGCTGAATGTTCATTTTTTCAAATTCTAGTATAAGATATCAGTTATTTGGTTTTTTCATGGAAAGGGCTGCTGTAAGGTTACCATTTAAAATTAATCATTACATCTCATTAATGATTCCATGTGGATTAAGGTATTGGGCTTCAAAAACATGTGGGTGGGTTTCATCGAAATTGGAAAGGACTCAATTTATCAAATTATATATATAATAAAGAATTTTAGATGAGATCTATATAAGTTTTAGGTACATGATCCAAAGATATTCATAGAAGAGGAGGATATGGAAGGGTTGGGAGGGTATCTTATAAGTAGTGCAATAATATATAGCACACCTATTATAATTTAACAGACATATAATTGAATTTTAATTATGAAATTATTACTTAAATCCTATAAAAGCCTTAAACCCATGGAATTGTATGAATAAAAATTTGGGTTTAAAAAATCTGTTTTCAATGATTGTGTGATGATGTTAATTAAAAACTTTTCATGGAGATTAAAATAAAATAAGAATAAAAATTGAAAAAAATGAAAAAAAACAAAAGGGGTGGAGAAAAAGAATGATTTTCCAAACCTAAATGAATAAATATAAGAAATTATAGGGTAAGATAATTAGAATGATGAAGGAGGTGGATGAGGATGAGGTGGAGGAGGATGAGGATTGGGGAGGAAAACCAAAATGTGGATGGGAAATATAACTTAGGGATTCAAAATCGAGGAAGTGAATAATTAACGGGAGAGGGTTGAAAAGAGGAGAAGTAATATAAGAGATAGGTTCATGGGATAGGAAGGGGTGGGGGATAATTTTTTGATTAAAAGGGGTACTTATTGTTTTTAGTTCTGAGGGGTCTTTTTAAAAGTCACAAGGTTACCATGAATGGTTTAGTAAACCATACATATGGTACTAGAACTCAAGCCCCATTTTTTACAATGGAGAAACATGGTATATTTTTCAACATGGAACCCATGAATTTATTTTATAAATGAGTGTCCAACCAATGCGGTTTAATCACACTGTTTGTTTAACTATGAGTAAAATGTGTGTTTGGTTCTACTTTTGATATTTTTTGTTCCTATGAATTTTGATATTAATTATTTCCCAAAAAATAAAATCTTAAGGTCCCCAATAATTTTAAAAAGTAATTTTTGATTCCACAGAACATTTAATAACCAATATAATTGAAATTCAACCATAGATCCATTATTTTATAATTATCCAATAACTTTAAAACCCAAAAATTAAAAAACAAAAAATATTCTCTCCAAGAAAAACTCACAAATAATAAATCATTTTTATAAATTGTTTTTTATGAAATGTCATGTTACCTCCCATTCAATAATAATGTATTGATCATCACATTCCCAAGACTCATATTTAGTTTAAGAGAATTGTAGATAATTTTTCTTAGATATATTTAATGTTATAAAAAAGTTTGAGCCATACCCATTTATAATGAATGTTTTTATTTCATTTCATGCAAACTACATCGCTCCATAGTTGATGAATTTAGGTACTTTAAAGGTTATAGGCCACTAGGACATCAATTTCCCTATAAAGGACGTAGTATAGTGTTAAATTGGAACACATAACTATTGGGTTGAAATGACTTATTAGACATCATATAATCCTGGAAATCCTTTTTCACTTCATTTTATATCCTAGAATTATTATATTCCTCTCATATCATTTCATCATTTTCAAATTTATTCAATTTTATTTTCTATTAATTATTATTTAGATCATAGATTAACGGTTTAACTACCCAATATTCATTATGTTCTAACTGGACCAGAAATTTTAATGTCTTCTCATAAACTAACCAGAAACGTGACACACGAAGTATATTTTTTTTACCCAGTTTTGTATAGCTACAACACATCATCTAGTTTCTTTGGAGAATCCTTAATTTAGGATACCAAAATATTTTATAGAATTTCATTTATCTCATTATTGTATACCTAAAATTTACCATTAGATTGAAGATGATAATCGGTATTGTTATTGTACCACACCATACATTTCTAATGCATGTTCTTGTTGAAAGTGGGTTCCCTAGAAACAACTTGTATTGTAATTTCATTACCACTACATGTATGAAGTTTGTTATAATACATGTGTTTTTATTTCCATAATAGTGTAGACACTTTTTCATCCACTTTTTTTATGAAAATTTCTTTAGATTTAATGTTGTTTCAAGGGTGTATATAAGATCCTAGGCTATAATGAGAACCACGAGATACCATGATAGTAATCTTAAAGTTATTTTATATGCTCTAGTTACATATTTCTGAAAGGACACAGATGACGTGTGACAATCAAGTGATGGGGGCTCATAAGTATTGAGACTTCATCTCATGAAGTTCACACATTATGATATCTAGTAGTTGAGATCATGTGGACATACCTACATAATTGGAACACCACATGTTTCAGGTGTCATTGGCCATTCTAATCTACAGTCATGTGTAATGGTCTCCAGAATTGAGATCATTATCAATAACTGTCATTTAATAACGTACATTTGATGTAATGCGAAATCCATGGCGATAAATTCATGGTGAGGTAGTTTGTATCAGGCATGTCATTAATGGCTTGGCATTGATTGAATGATCGAGAATGTATTTGTCACTTCCGAGTTAAAGAAGAGATATCTCAAGCCTGGTTGATTAGGATGGTTGCACCTTCATTAAATCCTTGGTCGTGGTGGTGTAAGGTAATACCGTCTGGACAAATCGACAAACAAAATAACATAAGAAAATGGATGATGACACTAGTGTGCATTCAGATTTATTTAGATTTCGACGATGAAGAGATTATATTACACAGACTGTGTTCATTTGAAGGTAGTTGTGGCTCTGACATTACATTGTCTTTATAGGGGCCTCGATGGGCTGCTAGACCCCTCTCTTGGTCGGTGGATATTATTCACTACTATTGAGATATGGTCCTAGAGGGTCACATATAATAGCACTTTGAGAATCTGCCCTATTCTGTGAATAGGAATATAGAACTTGGTGGGCCCCGCCAAAGGGCCCGGGTACTATCCAAGTTCAATGGATCACCAATTAATAAATAAATTCTTTAATTATTTATTTTTGGAATAATATATTTAATTTATTTATTAATGTATTTAAAGTGATTGGTAAATACAAAAATAAAATATTATTCGAATGGATTTAAAACATCTAGGGTTCATTTAATATTATCAGAAGAAGTGAGTCGAGTTATAAGACTCAAGTTTATCACACAATATAAATTAATATATATTTGAGTTAGTGATAAAATTATAAATATTATTTATTGAATAATTTTATTTGACATAAATAAATATTTATAGTACTTATAGAGAAGATATTTATTACACAGGTGTCAGGAACACATACTGAGTATTTTAGATATCCCTTACATAAGTAAGAGAGAGGCTCTCCCCTTGATTATATTCATGTATCATTTGGAGAACCTCTCTATCATCCTGGTTTTTAGAGAGAGATGATCTCAAGAAAGGGAGAAATTCAATAACTTCCTTCGTGGATCAAAGTTCCTTTCCTTGCGGTGATCACTGTTGCGTCGAGGAGAATGTTGGTGTGTCGCGGCAGCACCCAGATTCCAATGAATGACGCATGTGCGGATTCGAAAAGGGTGTGTGGATGATCTAGAGGACTTTTACGTTAGATACTTTGAGCAATGGTCACCGGCAACCAGCGATGCACTTGCACACGTCAGATCTGAAAAAGGCACTTGTTCATATTAATGTTGTGCTCTGTCAAATCCACGTGTGGTCCTCAGACCATACAAGGATAGCTCACCAGAGTCATTGTCCTAACGTTGCTATGGTGATGTGAATTTTTTTAATTTCCTGGCCCACCGGCTTTCGTTTCCCATCCCAGTACCTAATAGTGGTATCAGAGCAAGCATGTTATTTTTCAGAGTCATCAAAAAAATTAAATTTCATAAATTTTAAGTACCAGAGATTAAATCAGTTCCAACACAACCGACCACACATCGATCCGTTTTTTAATGGTCATGTTATGGTTATTTTAAAAATTCAATTCGATCGATTCGTTGATTTAATTATTATTCGGATTAAATTGTTTGAGAAGAATGTGTTTTAACTTCATTAATGTGTTCTTCAAAAATTACCGAAATCTGGCCTCGCTTTGGCCAGAATCTAGAAGCCGAAAATAATGCGATATGTTTAATTTTAAGAGATAAATAAAATAAAATAAAATAAAATAAAATAAAATATAGATTATTTTCCATCAAATAAAATATGTTTTTTAAATACATGGTGGAAATTCAAGTTATGATTTTTCTAAAAAATATGGGAGACCAAGACCCATTTTGGGGTCAAGTCATCATTTTATTAAAAAAATAATAAAAAAAGGGAAAGGGGAAGTGTCATTTTTTTGTCTGAGGACAAAATTTTAAAAATTAATATTAATAAAATAGAAGACGCAAATGGTTTTTCTCCTTCTACATGGGGTGCACTGGGGTGACACCCTAAGAAGCCTCCTAGGCCATCAGACCACCGCCTCGCGTCGCTTCCAGTCGGCCTCCCCTCAGCCTGGTCGCATCGCCCAGAACCACACCACCCTCTTCCTTTTTCCTGACTGCATCGTCCGATACTCGAACCCCACCCGCCCCACTATCTCACACATGCTGAGCCCCACACGGACTGCCGCCCTTCCTGGATCATTGCCACACTCACCCTGTACCAGACATGGACACGCCAGACGAGGTCACCGCCAGTCCAGGCTACATCAGACATGGCCACCTCCAGTTCAGGTCATGCAGGACCTGGCTACCGTCGGTCCAGGCTGTGCAGGACTGGGCCACGGCCACTACGGCTGGAAGGAGTAGCTGTCTATCAACCATGCGGGTGGCTGGAGCATTTTCCTGCCTCCTCCCGCTCCCTTCACTGCTGGTCGGGAGATGTTGCCCCACGGGTGTCGCTGGACCGGGCCAATACGTTGCGGTCACTCCGCCGTCACACCGCGGTCTTTCCACGGTTATGTCATGATTTTTCCTAGCTCCAGGATGACACGTTGCAGTGGTTTACAGTCCTACGAGACTCCTCCCCAACTTGAGGTAACCCCTTTTTAAATTAATTTTTAATTAATTTAGTTTTCTAATTTAAATTAATTAGAATTAGTTTGGAGATTCAAATATAATTTAATATGAAACATTAATTTAATTTAGAATTAAAATAAAATGTCTAGTTTAATTTAATTTCATAGTTAAATTAAATTGATGGATTAATTTAATTTTTAAGTTGATATTAAATTCAATTGTTGGAATTGATAAAAATAAATTTATTTAATTTATTTAATTAATTTAATTAATAAGGTCCCATGTACTATTTAAATTTCATTACAGTTTAATTTTAATCGCGCTTAATATTTACCGACTAGTCTTGAGCAAGCAGCCAAAATGTGCATGTCTGGTGTTTATTTATTTATTTAGATATTTTTTCAATGTGTCTGATGATTGTAATAATTAATAAAATAAAAGACAGTATATGAATAAACATTTTAATTCAAATCTGTATAAGGGCCTGTGTGTCCAGTTCACGAGCTATTTTTTGTACCCCTAGGCCCCCTAACCTGTGTGAGAGTACATTTCTAATTAAATGATGATGATCCGTGACATAGACCCTGCCATGTCGAGGTAGTAAACTAGACGACAGCAGAGAACATTTCACTAGGGATGACTACGACTTGTGTCATGTACCAACTCAATTATGTATGCCCCTAGGTCAAGATTTATCCATTATGGATTAATCTTTATAGAATGCTCAAGACCAGTTGGATTGCATGATTTACTTTATGCATAGTTTATTATTTTATTTGAGTTCATGATTATTGCTTTATCACATAGAATAATAAACAAGATAAAAAATTCTTGAAGGATTGATGAATATATTTCTATTGTTTGTTCTATTATGAGAGCGACAATATTGTTTGAACATATGGATAAAAAATAATTAATCATAAATAAATATTAAAAATCCCTCAAAAATATATTAAGTCCAAATAATTCCTTCCATTTATCATGTCTAAACAAAACCGGTTGTTTGGGGTGCTCATCAGCAATAGTTGAGAGCGCCTCTTACTACAAGGGCATTTTCATGAAAGAACTGGGTAGAATTAACTAAAATGAGTACTCAAGGATTATCCTTAGCTAAATTTCTATCACTTTAGAGGAAAGATATTGAGGGAAACATTTTCATATTCCAAAAGTTGGGACTTTACTCAATAATACAAGGAACCACAAGCCAAGTGGTTGGCCAGCCTAGTTCCTACCTTGAAACCCTCTAAGTAGTGGCATAGCCGTAGCTTGTAGACTACGAGGGATGTTTTGAGGATCCATTCCACACGAATACTCAAGAGACAGAGTATTATGAATCTAATAGTGAGGCATATTAAGGTTCTCTAAAAAAGTGGGAGACATTAAAATGATATAATAATATATAAATCATAAATTTCAAAAATGTAAGATAGACAATGTATTGACTACTAAATGTTTATCTGATGTAGATTCAAAATAACAATCACCAACACCACAAGTACTTTATCACTAAGATCGATTTAGGATAATGAAAATATCATGACCGACAATAACTTCCTGGAGTGGTACAAGCGCTTGTGCATAGTACTACGCCATGAAATGAAGCTATATGTGCTTGAATCCCCAATTCCTATTCAGCCTCCTCAGGGAGAAAGCAAGGAGGAAAAAGATAAATGGAGGAAGCATGTAAACAATGCACTTAATGAACAATGCATCATGTTCTCATCCATGTCTATTCAATTGCAAAATAATTTAGGAGGATGAGGAATCCTACAAGATGCATTCACATCTCTAAGAATTATATCAGGAGAGGGCCATGAAAACAAGATATGATCTTTCAATTTCTCTTTATAAGTGCTTGATGGAAGAAATGTACCAAGATAGTCCTCACATACTCAAGATGAATGGGTATATTGGGAGGCTTGAAGCCCTTGGGATCAAACTAAATCGAGAACTAGCAGTGGATCTCATTTTTGCCTCTTTACCGTCAAGATTATTGACTTTTATTGTCAATTATAATATGAATGATATGAAAAAGTAGCTCATAGACCTTTTGGATTTAGTTCACCAAGATGATAAGGATTTGAAAAAAACCAATTCAACTATCCTTATGGTGAACAAGAAAAACATGGGAAATGCAAAGTGGTCTATGGCCAAGTCAAGTCCAAATACACCAATGCATCTTCCTGCAATGAAGCCAATGATTCAAAGGAAATGTAATGTGCATGATGTTTTTTCTTTGGGTGTGGCATGAAATTCCCCTGGAAGAAGAATTGTAAAGCTGGGAAGAAGAAGAAAACAGATTCTTCTACTTCATGTATTTTTGTTATTGAATGTAATATATCATTATCTACAAGTTGGGTATTAGATATGTCATGTGTCTCACACATTTTTATCCATATACCGGAACCATGTAGGTTCAAGAAGATGGAAAAAGGTCAATTGGATCTCCGAGCTATAAATGATGAAAGTCTGGCAGCCTTGGCAGTGGGAGACTATCACTTAACCTTTCCAACTGGGTTGGTTTTAGTTTTAAACAATTTCTATTATGTACCTTATGTTTCTAGAAACATTATCTCTGTGTCGAGTCTAGACAAACGTGTTTTTATTTGAAGTTTGGAAATCAATGTTTTCTCTTTTATAGGGATAACATATGTTATGGTATTTCACATCTTAACAATGGTTTATATTTTCTGGAACTAGAGAACCCAACAATGGCAATAAATGACAAAAACAACCAACATGACTCAAATATCACCCGCTTATGGAAATTCAGACTTGGTCATGTAAATGAGAAGAGATTATGAAGATTACATCAAGAAGGGTATCTAGACTCGGTATAGTTAGAAACCTTATATGTATTTCAATCTTGTTTACCAAGAAAGATGACCAAAGCACCATTCTCAGGAAAGGGAGAAAGAGCTAATGTAGTACTGGAATTAATACATACTGATGTATGTGGTCCATTTCTAGTAGAAGAAAAGGGTGGTTTTTTTATACTTCTTACTTTTACTGATGACTATAGTATGTATGGCTATATCTACTTAATGTGGTATAAGTCAAATTCCTTTCAGATTTTTAAGTAATACCAAAATGAAGTAGAAAACGAACATGGTAAGAAGATAAAAGAACTCTGCTCAGACCAAGGTAGAGAATATGTTAACCAAGTGTTCATTGATCACTTGAAGGAGTGTGGGATAGTATCCCAACTCACTCCTCCTTATACACAACAATAGAACAGTGTTAGTGAAATGAGGAATAAGACATTTCTAGACATTGTCAGATCAATGATGAGTCATGAAACTCATCCATTATCCTTTTGGAGATACGCCTTGCAGACTGTAGCATATACACTTAACAAAGTACCAAAAAAATCTATAGATAGAATTACATATCAATTATGGTATGGAAAGAAACCCGGTCTGACACACATACCTGTATGAGAGAGTGAGGAATTTGTGAAGACTTTACTAGGTGACAAATTAGTATCCAGAAGCACTAAGTGCATCATTATAGGTTATCCAAAGGAAACTACAGGATATTACCTATATAACCCTTTATATATAAATATCATTTGGGAATGATATGCCAAATTTCTAGAAAGAGATCACAATTCTATTCGAAATAGTGGGAGAAAGATTTAATATGATGAAGTTAATGCTCTAGATGCACAAGAGTTGGTAGAGGAGCAATCTCCACAAGTACAAGTGGAAGAATAAGTTGTTCCCATGACACAAACACTACGTAGGTCTACGCGTGAGGTTAGATAACTAGATCATTATAGTTTTCTTGTCACCGAGTCAGGTGACACATTATTCCTTGAGTATGATGAACCTATAACCTACAAGAAAGCATTAGAATGAGAAGAAGCTACTAAATGGCAAGAAGCCATGAATTCCAAGAAGGAGTCCATATACCAAAATCATGTTTGGATTTTAGTAGACACTCCAGCTGATGTAAATCCCATTGGATGAAAATGGGTATTCAAGAAGAAGCTGGAAATGAATGGTGAGGTTAATGCCTTTAAAGAAATATTGGTTACAAAGGGTTTCAGGAAACGTCAAGGCATTGGCTATGATCAAACCTTATCACCAGTATCAATGCTTAAATCCGTTAGAATATTGCTTGCAATAACAGCCTTTCTTGATTAGGAAATATGGTAAATGGATGTAAAAACTGATTTTCTAAATGGGAAGTTGGTTGAAGACATCTATATGACTCAACCCGAAGGGTTTGTCAAGTCAAAGAATTCCAATAAAGTGTGCAAGATGCAAATATCCATTTATGGATTTAACCAAGAATCCAGATCATGGAATGTTTTTATTTATGAGGCCATAAGAGATTTTGGATTTATCAAAAATGAAAGCGAGCCTTGGGTCTATAAAAAGGTTGAAGGGAATGCCATCGTTTTCATAGTATTATACGTTGATAACATATTAATTATAGGAAATGAGGAACAAGTCTTATAGTCAGTTATGACTTGGTTAAATGAATGCTTCTCCATGAAAGACTTAGGTGAAGTAGCCTACATTCTAAAGATCAAGATCTATAGAGATAGATCTCAAAGGCTACTTGGGCTAAGTCAAAGTACATTTATCGACAAGGTATTTAAAAGGCACAATATGGAACAATACAAGAGAGGATTTTCGCCTATGTCACAGGGTATAAATCTCTCCATGAAAATGTTTCCACAAACATAGGAGGAAATTGAAAAAATGAGTGGAGTCCCTTATGCCTCGGTATTGGGTTCAATCAAGTATTCCATCCTATGTACATGATTTGATGTCTCCTTTCCTTTATTCATGGTGGCTAGATATCAAGAAAATCCAGGAGAGATGCATTGGATAGCTGTTAAAACTATTCTAAAGTACTTGAGGCATACTAAGGATATGTTCCTGGTGTATGGAGGGTATAAGGAACTAGTTGTGAGGGGATACATTGATGCTAGTTTCCAGATAGATCATAGTGATATGAAATTGTAGTCAGGCAACATATTTTTTATAAATGGTGGTGTAGTGAGCTCGAGAATCTCGAAGCAAGCTATGGTTGCCGATTCTACAGCAGAGTCTGAATATATTACAGCTTCTGATTCAGCAAAGGAATCAATATGGATACGCAGCATTATCTCAAACATTGGTGTTTGTGCCTCACAGTGCAGAACATGTTCTAGTATATTGCAATAATACTTCTGTAGTGGTTCTTTCCATGTAGCACAGGTCTCACTCGAGGACAAAGCATATTCTTAGGAAGTTTCATCTATTGAGGGATTTTACTAAAAGAGTTGAAGTGACAGTTGGAAGATTATCCATAGAGGAAATCATGGTTGACCCGCTGACTAAATCCATTTCTCAGTAGAAGCACGATACTCATGTGAGAGCTATCATATTGAAACATGTTAGCAGTTGGGTCTAGTGCAAGTGGGAGTGTTGAAAGAGGGTTCCCTAGACACAACTTGTATTATACTTTCATTACCACTACATGTATGAAGTTTGTTATAATACATGTGTTTTTATTTCCATAATAGTGTAGATACTTCTGCATCCACTTTGTTTATGGAAATTTCTATAGATTTCATGTTTTATCAAGGGGGTATAGCAGATCCCTAAATATAATGAGAACCCCAAGATACCATGATAGTAATCTTAATGTTATGTCCGATGGTACACTTACATTATTCCAAAAGGACACAGATGATGTGTGACTGTCAGGTGTTGGGGGATCATAAGCATTGAGACTTCATCTCATGAAGTACGCAATTGATGATCTCTAGTAGTTGAGATCCTGAGGATAGAACCACCATAATAGGAACACCGCATGTTTTTGGTGTCATTGGTCGTTCCTATCTACAGACATGTGTAATGGTCTCCAGACTAGAGATCATTATCAATGAATGTCATTTAATTACGTACATTTGATGAAATGTGAAAACCTTGGCGATAAAGTCATGGTCAGGTAGTTAGTATCGGGTACATCATTAATGGATTGGCATTGATTGAATGACCTAGAAAAGATTTGTCACTTTTAAGTTTAGGAAGAGCTATCTCGGGCCAGGTCGATTAGGATGGTTGCACCTTCATTAAATCCATTGACATGGTAGTGAAAGGTAAGACCATTCGGGAAAATCAACATATAAAATAAAGAAAGATAAAGTATGATGATACTCATGTGCATTCTGCATTATTGAGATGTCAATGATATAGAGATTATATTACACAGACCGTGTTCGTAGGAAGGTATTCGTTGGCCTGACTATACCTTGTCTCTATAGGGGCCTCTATGGGTTTCTAGACCCCACTCTTGGTTAGTGGATATTATTCAATGCTATTGAGATAAGGACCTAGAGGGCCACATGCAATAGCGAATTGAGAATCTGCCCTATTTTTTGAATAGTAATATAGAACTTGGTGTCCCCCACCAAAGGGCCCGAGTACTATCCAAGTTATATGGATCACCAACTAATAAATAAATTCATTAATTATTCAATCTTGGAATTATATCTTAAAATTATTTATAACATGTATTTACAAGTGATCGGTAAATACAAAAATAAAATATTATTCAAATGGGTTTAAAACATCCAGGGTTCGTTTAATATTTTCAAGAGAAGTGAGTCGAGTTATAAGACTCCAGTTTATCAGACAATATAAATTAATATATATTGTAGTTAGTGAAAAAATTATTAATATTATTTATGGCATTATTTTATTTGACATAAATAAATATTTATAGTACTTATACAGTGGATATTTTAGATATCCCTTATATTCGTAAGAGAGAGGATCTCCCCTTAATTCTATTAATGTGTCATTTTGAGAGCCTATCTCTCCTCCTGTATTTTTATAGAGAGATCCTCTCAACCAAGGAAGAACTTCACGAACAGTCTTCGTGGATCAAAGTTCCTTGCATTGAGGTGATCACTGCTATGTCGAGGAGATCGTTGGTGTGCCACGTTAGCACCCAGAGTCCAATGAACGACGCATGTACAGATTCCAAAGGTGTTTGTGAAAGATCTAGAGGACTTCGACGTCCGAGCCTTCAAGCAACGGTCACCGGAAACCAGTGAAACACTTTCTAACATTAGATCCGACAAGGTACTTGTTCATTTTTATTTTTTTTTCTTTGTCAAATCCAATCGTGGTCATTGGACCTTACCAGGATAGCTCACTAGAGTCGATGTTGTAACTTCGCTCCTGTGATGCAAAAATTAATTAATTTTTCAGCCCACCAGCTTCCACTTCCCATCCCTATACGTAACAGTTATTTTTCATTGAGTTATCCAAATTATTTTCCTGTTCATTGATAAGTAATCATAGATCTCTAAACTAGCTTGACATTTTTTTGTTCAGAGAGTTGATGAGGGATTTTTCTTAGTTTTCAGACGTGGAAGAGGATTCCACCCACATTGAGTCATAATCAAAACATGATAAAATTTTAGTGTTGTTATAATAAGGGAGGAAAGTTCCAAAAAAATGATCCCACAAATATCAAAAACTTCCACATATTCATATGAGTTTTTTGAATTTTATATCTACTCCAATAAATACATTTATGTTTGAACACACCATTTCACACCCTAAAACATTGAGCATACAAAGTCGTGCATCAACACATCACATATCACATTTAGCAATTTAATCAAACTTAATAAATTCACATTTGAAAGGCCTTCAATATAAATACCTCACAGTGTAATTTAAATACCTATGAATGTGAAGAAATCATTTTATTAATTCATTTATTAAATTTTAGGACTTAAAGGGGGACCCTACCTCTTGGTGGAACAAATTCAATATTCAGTGGCTTGACATATGACGCAACAAATCCACAACTGGTCCACAGCCACACGAACATGACTTTATATATATATATATAGGTGTGTTCCCTTTACATTGATCAAAAAGCACTGAAAAATAACATATAATCAGAAAAATGCAATGACAAGACTCAACGTACCTCAAATAAAGTACCGAGGACTTGTATAATTTGTCAGACTCTAAATTAGATGGTGAAAAACAAATAATGGAAATATATATCCTTATCCAAAGTAATGATGAAAAGTAAAATCGAGTCCATATGCCTCTCCCTTGTTGGTGGATTTCGAATTATGGACCAATTGGTCCTGAGTCAACATTCACATACCCTAAAAATTGAGGAATGCAACAATCACAATAACCTCGAAACATATGGTTTCAGTCAGGAAAACAAGGGAAGAGATCAGTGTCAAATGGGCTCTGTGAATCATGAGTAATACGCAAATGTACTCACCATGATGAGGCATTCAAGATTCGTGAAGAGTCAGGGGGGAATTATAGCGAGCAAAGTGGAGTCCGGGAGAGGGAGTTTTAGATTTAATGGGAAAAGACTTTTAATGATGAGAATAATAATAATGGTATGATTATTATTATTTTTATAATAATAATAATTACTAATTATTTCAATTAATTTTTGGGATTTATTAATGTTTAAAGTTATAGGTTAAAAAATAAATTAAAAGGAGGACCCTTCTCCCTTAACCCCACGTGGAATCCCCCCCCTGAGGAGTGATGTAAAGGAGGTCAAGGCTTCTTCCATAGCGCAACCCTCCACCTCTAAACCACATGAAACACCCCTCCAAGGATGATCCTCCTATTAGCGTACCACCTGCAGGGTGACATACTACTGATTGAACCCCCTACTGCAGCACACGACACCCGGGCATCACCCCTATAGCAGCCCCCCCCCACTTTGGTGTGCCACTCCCTCTCTCATACTCCACTTTCTTCATGAAGATTCCTCCCAGTCTCTTCAAAAATCATATCTTCCTCATTAAGTTGAGTCTGTCTGCATATAACTCGTTATTCTCATCGACCATTTGACTCCTCTCTCTCTCCCCTTGTTTGCTCGACCAAAACCCTGAAGTTTCATGTTTAATCCAATTGTTGAATTCCTCTATTTATATGGTATGTGATTGTTGACTCGATACCCATTGGTCCATAATACAGCATCCTCTTCCAACGGTGAGGTAGATGGACTCCATTTTCATTGTCACCATTTCTTCGGGTAAGGATATACATTTCTTCTATTTGTTTTGAACCATCTAATTTAGAGTCTGACAAATTATATGAGTCCCTGTTACTTTATTTGAGGTGTGTTGAGTCTTCTCATTTCATTTTTGGGATTATAAGTTATGTTTCAATTGTTTTTTATCAATGTAGAGGGTGATCACATGTGCGTATATATATATATATACATAATTCCATGTGAATTCAGTTGCCGACTAGTCATGGATTGGTTGTCGTTGTATGTCAAGCCACTAAATATTGAATTGGTTCCACCCTGAGGTAGGTTCCCCTTTCAATTCATCAACATTAATCAATTCATTAATAAAATTATTTCTACACTTTTTTTGGTATTTAATTTATGCAGTGATGTTTTTATAATGAATGTGTTTCAAATGTTGAATTTAGTAAGTTTGATTAAATTGCTAAATTTTATATCTGATGTGCTGATGGAAAAATTTGGATGTTATTAAATGATGTTTCCCGTGTGAGATAAATGAGGACATGACCATGTGTTGATTTTAAGCATGTATTTCTAAACAGGTTAAAGTGATACAATTTAATAATTAAACTATGTTTTGTTAATGGATATAAATAATTAATCAATGTTTTAATTATAATATATCATTTTAGCTGAATGAGATAATTTATTCTGGGATTAATTGTGAGATTTGTATTTGGCTAATTGAGATAATTCATGATGTATTAATTACTACATGTTATGGAAATGAATGATTATTCCATTATTGAATTGATTAAAGGGTACGATTAAATTAATTAATTGTTTAATTAATAAATTGGCATGCATTAATTTAATTGACGAATTACTAATGCTCAAAGTTATGAATGATGATGTTAATTTAATATTTTTAATGGTGGATTTTACTATGAAATATTCAATTCATAATGAGATAATTAATTCTATAAAATTAATTATGGGATGTGATTTGTTTTGTATATTATTTAATTGATAGATTAATTAATAGTAATATGTACATAGTTAATTGTAGGCTTAACTAATAGATTTGGTATTTTTAAGTAATTTATTGGATTACTAAAGTTATATGGATAATTTATTAGTGAATTAATTATCATGTTTTTGGTTAATGAATTGGGATAATTAAATGTTGAATTAATTATCTAGTTGACTTTCATGTGGCTAATAATAATTAATTGTTAATTAATTATTAACTATTGATATTTTGAATGGTTAATTAATTGTTGAGTAATTTAATGGGATATTTATGTTGTTAATTAGTTGTGGAATTTATTAATAGATTTGATTAATTTATTAATGAGTTAACTATTGGATGGTTTTGGGGTGTCAGACATGGCAGTCTACACTAATGATAAAAGTATATGCATGATTGATAAATAGTTTTAAGATAGGGAATTATCTCTAAATACTCATTGGGTGGTAGAAATGGCGTTCTACACCAAGCTTGAAAGGGAATATTCTTTTATGGGACAAATACTGATTCTCCAAATACCCATCGGTTGTGAGATAAAGATTGATGCTCCAAATACTGACGAGGGTGCTAGACATGATGTTCTACACCCATTAATTAACATCAGACTATGAGACCAATTGGTCATACATGAAAGTAATTAAATGATAAATGAAATCCATTCTGACATAATGATTAGTGAGTAAAATTTGATCAAGGGTTCAGACTTGTGAATGAATTGGATGAATCACTATTTAGTGGATGGACCTAGAAGCGAATCGCTATTTTTAGTGGACGAGATCAGACATAGTATATAAAATATTAATTTTAACATCTTATGACGTGTTATCCAATACAAAGAACAATCTAGGATGTGTTCCTTACTTTGATTAATTTTATGGTCTTTAGAGACATCTGTTGTGAGTGACTTATACGGGGGATGTCAGGCTTAGACCGAATCTCAAGAATTATATAATTTAAAGAGGTTTAAATAATTGATAAATGAAAATGAATGTGTGATGGCTATTTTTTATGCATGAAAAATGTATGATACAGGTTCAGAAACCAGTTGAGGGCTGAAGTAGGTACTTTGGTATTTAGTTACATTGTACTTATTACTTAATCTATGCATGATTTCACACTATTTAAATTATTTTTTTAAAGTCTTCATTTGTGGTAGACACCAGTGGTCTCGACCTACTGTGATTTATATCTCACACCCTTCTTGGGCTGGAAATTGTACTAGGGTACCTGAGTATATTTTATTTGTTTCTAAGATTATGGTGTTTTCTTATACTTGGGAGATAGGAGCAGAGGACCGAGCAGAAGCTCAGGTTGCTCAAGGAGATCTCCCTTGGGGCTTTGAGTCATTTTCAATTTATTTCAATTACTGATATGTATAGAATGATATATTTTTATCACATTCAATTATGTATCCTTAACATGTCATACATTCATGACTGAAAATACTGGCATTCTCCACTTTTTTCAAGTTTTATAAAAATCTACCTTAAGCTTCTTTATCATTCATTTGTCTACTTCTGCTATTTATTTTTATTGTTTATTAATGAACTCTAATATGAGGGTATAGTCTTTACACTTACTATACATTGATATTTGCTTCTAGTCGGAAACCACTGGAATATGGGGATACGTGCTTGAGGGCATGTGGTGACAGGTCTGGCCACTGGTTCAGGGGTGAGCCGGGTCGGGATGTTACATAAGTATCTACTGGGACATCTTTATAATCCATTTCTATGTTTCTAAAAATGTTTCCATAAAATGATTTACAATTATCCTATGATTGTTTGAAGTCATTTTTACCCACGTTGGAATTTTTACAAAATGTTTTGAATGGAATATTTCTGTTGTTTTCCAAAAGATATACTTTATAGATGTTTCAAAAAATTAGGGAAAGAATGTTTTTCTTAATTTGTATGGTGTGAGTGGATATTTTTTACCATTATGTCACCTTAACATTTTTAATATTCCCTTACAAGAATACAAGGTTATTTTCCAATTAAATGTTTTATTTTAAAATAGCATGAATATTAATAATTTTAAGTAAAAAATGGATATTTTCCTCAAATAGCTTTAGTGAATTTATTAAATTATTTTCATCTATGTCAATATCCATTAATAGATTTTATTCTTGTTTGGCGTTGATTTATTATGATATAATCTTCCATATTGTACTGAAGGTTTTGTGATATTTTTAACTATAGATGTGCTATTTTTATACCATTCATGGTTTATGGTTAATGTATTAACATTTTGTATGCTTGTTTTAATATGAATGTTTATTTAATGTTTCAACCTTTTCATATGAGGAATGCATTGGACTTAGTATGTGACGAGTGGGGCCTGCTATAGCCCCTCGATGCATCAACATGTCTCGTGAGACAAACTAGTGTCTTGGCACAAGGCCTTAAAAGAATATTTGTGTATAGTATTAGAAAAAGACTTTGGTGTAGTGGTTATGATGTCCGTCATTACGTATTCCTTCATTTTGAGATTAGTTATTGATTCTACATGTGACTATTTGACGAGTAGAATATCCATGTGAATGTTTTAATGGAATTATTTGATTTATTCTTAGAATATTATGTCGAATATAATATTTTTAAAAGCTTATATTTCTGTTTTTTACCTTTACATAAAAGTTTGTGCTTATTTGTGATGGCTTACACTATATTGTTTGTCTTTACTAAGAATCTGAGCTCATCCTTTAATTATGTTTTATTTTTCCAAGATGCCAAGAAGTGTTTTATAGTTGATATGAAGGGTTAATCTAGGGGAAAAATGGAATTCTAAAAGGATTATATATATTGTATTTTATGTTATAAATTGTAATTTGAAGTATATATATATAATCTATTTCCAAGACTTCTAAACTGATTGTTCCTTCGAGACATGATTCCTTGTTATCATGCCAATGTATTAAAATAATGCACTGGCTCAGGGTAAGTATAGTCAGGGCATTAAAAGAAGTATATCAAAGTTATTCAAGGTAAGGTGTTTATTTTTTATTATCTAAATCAAATAAATCTTTTGTAAAATACAGTGATTCAGTTTCAAGGACTAGAGTTTTCCTCAGGAAATGATAATGTTCCTCTAATAATCAATAATGAAGTTAAAGGTGTTTTCAAGGAATGTGATGTTAAGTATTATAATATGTGAATATTCCATTATTTCTAAAATTCCCCATATTATGTTTTCTATTTCTTCAATGTATATAGAAAATTTATTACACTGTCCCCAAGAGTGGATTTTAATTTTTATTAGTGAAGTATTTGTGATGAGAAGTACAAATCAAAGGAATATATGTACTAGTTATTTGGAAGAAGGACCATAAAAATGGTAATGTCTAAGGACCTCACTCTTGAAAGAAGGGGTTTTTATGAAGGTTATTTAAAATATGATTTTTCCAATATGTCAAGAACTAGATAATGTTTTATACCCTAATATGTACATTCTGTTTTTGTTTTTGAATATGATAATGTTTGGTTACATTAGATTTATAGTGAGGTATTTAAGCCACTGCTGTCAAATAGAATCCATAATGGGATATTATCCCTATGGATGAATAGTCTCACTTTTTTGCATAGAATAGGAGGAATCCTAAATATTCTTTTGGGATATATATTTTATCTTTCTAACATTCTCAATGGTGACACTATTAATAATCTAGAATATGTGTTGAGAAATTCCACTAATAACCTCTTTCCAGTTGGGGCTAAACAACAACAAATGTTAATGGCAGATGCCCAGGGAGATCCGAGGATGATTCTGTCTATCAGTTCTATGAGGCAGAGGCCTGATGGAGAGGCTTAATCTAGACCAGAGGAAGGTTGTCTTGTCCTGATATAAAGGGTTACAATCTACATTTCTAGTACTATGGATAAAGTTGAAAATGTGGTTGAGTTAGAGGCTCAAGTAAATGAGGTTTTTGAAGAAGAGGTTCATTGTCAAAAAGTTCACTAGTATAATGTACCAAATCCTTCTAACCTATCTCTCATTTCACCTAATTTGGAAGGTAAAGATGTATCTATATTGAGAAACAAATTGGAAATCCCTAGAGATCCAAGTTTGGCTATGGTGGCATGTGGAAAATATTTAAGGGATATCACTCAAAAGTCGAATAACTCTTATGATTAATCTTTTAATATAAAGTGAAATTCTTTAAAAAGAGATAACTTATCTTTGAAAGAGGATTTATAAAATGAGATGAAGAAATTGAAAGAGCTAATAAGTTCTACCCTTCTAATATCTGAGTTCGAATCCCTTGAAAATCACCTAAAAATTGTTCAAGAAAAATTATTTTCAGTGCAATATCTTGAAGGCTTTATAGGGAAAATGTCTAGAGAGTTCAGATCTATAAGTGATGAAAATTATAAAAATTATAATTTTAATGAGTTGAAACTTATGTGGGGAAGAGAATTTCAGTTTACCAAGGATAGTCACCAAGAATCATCCTATTTACTTCAACCAACCCCTCCTGAATTGATCAATATATTTGAAGCAATAACTACTGTGATGGCTGAGTTCAACAACATGCTGGACAAACTACAATTATATAGTACACCTCTAAATATGATTTTGGACAATAAGAAATATCTAATCAGTCGTATGAATTCTAATGAATAATTGTTGGGACTAGATATTCATCTTGTCAGGGATAGGTTTCAGCCTTTTTCTATCATAATAATCATTGAATGGGTTCTTGAAGGTGATTATGGTGGAATTCTTAAGGGTAGGTCATTATTAAGTCTTATAAAACAATAGATGGATGTCTTTAACAACCACATTCATAGTATGATGGTGAATCATCTTGAAATTATTATTGTTATTAAGACCATTCCTCATCTAACTTCTGAAACTACAACCCATGGAGATTCAGACTAAGGAAGCCTATCTGACATATGCCCCTCTTTTTTAATACCTCTTTGTGCTGATTTTTGTGTTGTACTCATTATGCTTTCAAACATTTGATATGTAGTTTAATTTAATTCTTTATTTACTTTTGTTTTTATATTATGTACATTTTATATTGTATTCTAATTTACTTACTGTGTTATTTATGTTCAAATTTATAATACCAAATATCATATCTTATTTTTCTAAATAGTAGAATATACATTTTATTTATAGTTTAGTGTGACATGAACAATGATTTATATTATTTTCTCTTTTCATCTTTATTTTTGATATAACAAGAAGGGGAAATTATTTGAGAAACATATTTTGGGGGAGATTATTTTTTTGGATATGCGAGAAACTTTTTTTTTTCAATTTCAGTTTTCAATCAAAATAGTTCTATGAAATTAAAATATTTTATTAATATTTATAATTACTGTATTTTCTTTTAATTATTTTATGGGATTTTTTGTGATCATAAAAAGGGGGGATTCTTTAGAAGGTATTTTTTAAAAAATACTCTATATTTTATATTGATTCTTATGCTCATAAATTCCTTTATTGGTTTCTAACGAAGTTGTATTAAGTATGTTTCAAGAATATATATCATATTTATATTTATATTTTTAATGGAATGAATGCAATGGGATGTGTTATTAAATCATAATTCAAACCCTCTGCTATGTAATTGATCATATGGTTCATCATCCCTATGCTATGCAGAATAGTTTGTGTGTGGATCAGGAACCCTACATTTTGGAATCAATGAACTGATGGAATATCAACCCTACAGTGAATTCTAGAAATATAGTTCATAACTTATGTTCGTGAATTTGAATGTATAGTTAATCAATGATACATTTGGAACATTATGATAAAAAATGTGAATGTATGGATCATAATACCTATGTTATGTAGAGATGAATGTATGGTTATGGAACCATATGCTGGTAGGAACCCTATGCTATGCAACTCAACCCTACGTTGTGTACTCAGTAGTAGAGTTTTAAATTTGCAATTTTATCTGAGTTTCATGAAATGTTTCCGATATAATATCATAATGATCCAAACCTCATTATGATCGATTAAAATAACTTTTTTTATTAGAGGAAATCACTTTTATTCTTTACTGAAGTTATGAATCCTCTGGTCAATTCAATTTTGGAATTTTCATGATCATTCAGGATAATTTATTTGAACTAGAATATTGAAGAATACCCTTTTCTTTATATATTTTACCAGTGTATCATTTCATGATACGAGATATTCAAGTTACATATTATTATATATAAATTTATTTCTAGTGTATATTGTTTATAGTGTTGTTGAGAATAATGATCAACTTTGATGAAGAGAATACACTTTGGAGACTTAAAGGTTGTACCTCGTATTGTTTTAAGATTACTATAGCAATTTATTGATGTTATTATTTAAGATCTCTTGCAAAAGGGATCGCTTCAAAACTAATCTTTCTTGAATAGTTTCCTTTTTAAGGAATAAGATTCATCTATTGTCTGTTTATACTGCTTCAACTATGAATAACAACTCGAAACAACAAATCAAATTATTTTGATTTGTTGGATTATCAACTACTCGTACTCTATTATGGTGTAGAATCATCTACTTGATATAAAATGCAGATAATCCGTTCTTAATTAAATAACTAGAAGTCTCTATGTTTAAGAATTTTTTTAATGTTTTCAACTACTAACACCTAGTTGTGGATTTTTTGTCTTGTAAAAAGATAACAATTCTATTGAAATTCACCAAGCTCACAAAGAGTGTGACTGGCGGAGTGGAATAGGATATCATTGTGCCCCGAACACTATAAAAAGTTGTTTAATTTGTTTATGTTTTTCCACTGTTTATATTTCATACCAAATAAAACACTACATATCTATATAAATCATGGAGGGTGTCAAAATCAATAATTGTAAAGGATTTTTGAAAATACACAATTCACCCCACCCCTCTTGTGTTACTTTGTATTATTTCTACATAACACATTTCTATATAAGGTTCATCTTCCACATAATTATTTCGTCTTATTCTTCTTTTTTGTTTCTATAATTCACTTTGATGACATTAAAAGAAAAAAGTTTCGTAATTCATTTCTTATGACTCGTTAGGATCTTTAACCCCTATTTGAATGATTCTAAACCCTTGTATTTCAAGATATATATGAATAATAATTTAAATAGTAATTTATTCTTTAGTTTTCCTAATGTTTTTAACCATAATTCTTAGGTACTTTCTTAAAATACTCGAATAGTTCTACCTTTGACTTTTGGTATCCTCTTGAATTTGGATAGTCCATAAACTCTTAAACCATATTCTAAATGTATTATTTAAGTTATCTATAGTTTTTCTTCTGGTTTAGAGGTGTGAGAAATCCATCTCTCAATCCTCTATTATTGAGATCAGTGTTTTCCAAGGGATAAATTTCATAATATATATTTCTTATTCAATTTGAAAATTAATCTTTCATATTATTTTGGAGGAAAATAACAGAAGGAAATTAAATGATAATTAACTTGATTTATCAAAGAATAATAAATATTTTTCATTCTTATCTTATATTATTAAATAGATATTATTTAACATCACATGAGGGGTTATAATTATTATTTATGGAAGAAATTTTTAATTCATTATAAATAATAAATTTATAATTTAGAAATTATTTAGAAGAGATATCATTTTTATTGCATGTGGATATTTTTATTTCTTATGGAAATAAAATATTTTGAATTAGTTCTTAGAGTACATGGAAATATATTTTATCCAACTAATATGAAGTCTTTATTTGAGTGATGGTTCCTTAACCAACCTTGATGTTGACATTAGCAACCTTGATGTAGGAAGTTCCTTACCAGTCGGGGCTCTCATATACACTTGTTTCTATGGTATAATTCATGTGTTGTAATAGTTTGTTGTTATAATTAGATGGTGATTTATCGGCTATATGTTATTTACCCTGATACCCATATATTATCCTTGTTTCCATGATAATTTATAGAGTATCTTACTACAATTCATTATTCTAATCACATGTATTTTATGATGTTACTATATTTCTGATTTTTCAATGTTATGCTAGTATTATCATGCTCTACCAAGTTTTGTCTCATCTTGACTATAATGTTAGGTTCTTAGTATTTCTAATAGGTGGAACTTCATGGTATGTTAAAAAATTTTGGGTGAGAGTGAATATTGTGAGATGATGATGATCCCATACATGGGGTAGAAGCAGGACATCCTTGTAGCATGGATGGAACTTGACCCTTTTAGGCTACAATATCACATGAATGAACTAGATTCCTTGAGGATATCATGTTATATGAGTGTATTTTTTCCATGAAGATACCAAGAGACATGTATCCATCATTTTTCATAGTTATTAGTTATTTGTAACACCTTGATCGTCCTTCTAAAATATATCCGAAGAAGGTATTGTAGAAGTTTGTAGTTGATTGGTTAGCATATTAGTTCTCGATATATGATTGTTTATATTTTCTTATCCATTTATTATTATAATGGAGTACACCTATTATAACTATTCATATTTCTTAATGATTTATTGGTGGTGTAATATTGGGTATTATTATGCACACACTATACAAGAATCTAGATGTGCATGCAAACATCATTTATAAGGATCCAATAATGGAAAAGGGGCCCATGGATGCTGGATTAACAGAGGAGCATGGTGCTGGGAGTAGTACCTGTATGAACACTGGAGGATACTGTTGTTTTGTTAATTTATTTTATTACACTCTATATACTTTTGTTTGTATTTCCACATAGGGATCATGTTTATTTATTTGTTATATGACATGTATTCTATTTGATATTATTTTCTTCAGTATTATTACTCAAGAAAATTATATTTTTATTTTTTATTATTTGTGTAAGGACATTATACTTAGGGTGAAATCACTTCTATAATGACTTTCAAAACCTTACTTCTAGTTACCAGTCTCTTTTTTATGGGGGCATTCATGGGGTCATCTAACTCTATAGGCCAGTCTCAGTGGTATAGGTTGGGGCATTACAAATTGGTATCAAAGAATTGTTTTCTTATTTTCTTTTTGACCAACCTATATCATTGAAAAATGAGGTACTTATATGTGAGTATGATAGTGGTGTTTCCTTGTTACTAGACCACTCATGTGTAGTGGGCCTCTGAGATCCCGCTGAACATATTTTTGTCACCATTTTACGAGTATTTGGGTGCGTTCATGGATTATGAGTAGGCATGTTAGATAATATTACATATATATACATGTTGTTTTGAGTAATATTAGTTATTTATTTTAATTCCATGAATTTTGATATCTCTTCAAGACAGATTCTGTGTATTTATATATATATATATATTTATCTTCTTTTTGTGATATATCTATGTTGATATAAATTATTGGAACATGAAAGTTATACTATGTTTGTATATATTTGTGTGAATGTGAATAACGTGAATGGATGGAGACCTCAGTTAGTTTAGGAGTGATATATCTTGGGTTACATATTGAATCTTAGGTGAACCTTCTGTGATACCTTAGACTAATTAGGATTTATCCTAACAACTTTGGTTTTCCTAAATGTTTCCTTTATGTAATAGAAAAATACACCTCATAGGGAAATGATGGGATAACCAGTCGACAAGGTTTTGGGTACTGTTACTAGGGATGATGTTCATGTTCCACCTCTTATTGTGTAGGAGGGTTCTATTGAATATGATCTCACACCTACTTTGGGAGTATGTGAAGTAGGCCAACTCTTTCTAGTAGTCCTTCCTTTTCTTCCTTCCCATGGAAGAGGGACATTGAGGTTGATGGTTGAATCATAATAGACTTATAACACTAATATCCTCTATCCATTTATGTAAATTGAATAACATATGTTGTAGATGATTGGATTTATATCATTAAGGGTGGATTCTACCTTTTTGAGACTCCTAAGGACTTGAAGGAAAATATTATAGTGTTCTTACTATAGGTTACCATAAGGCAGTGGTGGAGAATGATGCAACATGCTAGGGGAGATGAGGATCTCAACTTGTAGACATTAAAAAACTTTCTATTTAGTGATTTATTCCCTAACACACTATGGTTGAACCAAGAGAATGATTTAATGGATCTAAAGGAGGGGACCATGATGGTATCTTCACCCTCCACTAATTTCACTATGTTATTTCACATCACTCCTCTCATATATAGAAGTGAGAAACATAAGCCTAAGGTGGTCAAAATTTGAAATTTCCTCAAAATTAGATTATAGTTTTGGAATTTCAACCTTTTTATAAACCTATAGGCTCTTCAAAAGTACTCGACTATCAATAATGTTCTGGAGGGGAAGTGAGTAGTTTCTTTTCATATACCCTTGAGTATTTATGTTGGTGTATCTCTTACTATTTGGGTGTATATATACTTTGGTAGTAAGAAGAGGAAGACCAGGGGCATTAAACAATGTGGTGGAATGTTGGTGGAGTGGATTATGGATAATTCATAGAACATGGGTGGAGTCCCATAGTAATTTAACTATGGGGAGAGAAGACATGATCACAAGTTCTATAAATCACATGAGATCATGTAATGATAATCTAGAAAGATGATGCATCTGCAAAAAAATTTCACTAGGTAATTTCGGCCAAGGTTATGCAGGGGAGGAGGGTAGATGTGATCAATGACCTAGGGATTTCTCTTGTGTCCTCAGTAGTAGGCTCATATGATGATTAATTAGAGTATTCATTTATCTTAGTGATAAATTTTTGGATACGAGTAATTTTATATTGATGTAGTGGATCAGACTCTAAAAAATTATTGTGAGTGGCCATCTATTGTTCAAGGTACCATTTTAATCGGCTAACATTTATCTACTTAATTTTATTCAATGGGTGGTTCCTATTCCTTCATATCTTTATAAGTTGTTCGTAGACCTATCATCCCAGTAATGTCATCAATTGATTCACTTTTCCTTAACACACAGTTGGACATGAAATTTCACCACCTTCAGTGATGCCTATAGTGTCCTATAGTTGTTTCAATTTATGGATATCTGTTTGACTTCATTATTTTTGAGATGAAAAGATTTAATTAAATTTTCAACAGGTAATGGATAACATTTTATGATCTGACATTAATTTATTTCATATAGGGGTATCATTCACATCCCCCACCTGAGATAAGCATATGATGATCGATGAATGGAAACTGGGAGTAGGTAGAGTCATTCCAGCCCTGAGTAATCATGAGAAGATGATTATATAGATAATGTGAATAGATATATTTTTATTTTAAATGGTATCCCCTTATCTATTATCTTTTTATGGATCTATATCTGGAAATATTTCCTTATGAATTCCTAATACTTCTTCAAATAGAGGAGTTGAATTTGATATAGGGCTTATACCAGGTGTGTATCCCATTTCGATACACCATTTTTATATAGTACCATCTGAGTAAAAAAAATCAATGTATAACTCAAGGAATTGGTGGAGAATATATTTTTTATGATGAGTACTTCACCATGTGGTGCACCTGTTTTGTTCTCTAGTAAGGAAGATTAAAGTCATCAACTCTTCATAGATTACCATTATCTCAACTAGGCGATCATAAATAAAAGATATCCCTTTCCAAGTATTGATGATCACTTTGATCCGTTGTGGGGTTCCCAATGGTTCTCTAATATTGACCATTTCTCAAGCTATCAAAAGTTAAAGGTTAGAGTGGAGGACATCATAAACATGGTGTTTTGGATCAGCTATGGGCTATACGAGTTCATGGAGATGACATTCATACAGAAAAATATTTTGGAAATGTTCATAGACCTCGTGAATAATATATTACACATATATCCTGAATTTCCCATCAAGGTGTTCATTTATGGAATCTTTTTTTACACTCCATCACCAAAGAATCATTTTAGACATCATGAGATATCCATGAGTTTTCATTGATCACATCATCTTTATTCTTAGTTTTTGAAGTATAACTTTTAGATTCAGGAGGTAAAATTTTTAGGGAATGTGTTTTATAAGATAGGTATATCAATAGATCAAAATAAATTGGAGGTAGTGATGTCCTAGATGCATCCTCAAAATGTGATTTAGATCAGTAGCTACTTTTGTTTAGTTGGGTACAACCAACATTTTATCATTAATTTCACACAATTATCATCACTTATAATTGTATTGAAGAAGAATAGAGTCAATTTATATTGGTCAGGCCTGTGTGAAGAGTACTTCTTTTATTGGATTAGGTGGTTTACTATTGGACTAGTGTTGATAATTTTCAATCCATGGATTTTATGTACTATATACTATGATGCATCTAGTGTTTTTTGGATAGGTACTTATGAAAATTAAAGAGGTATTAGCTTACTAGTTACATCAGCTATGAATCTATGAGTGAAACTATCTTACACACTTCATAGAGAGGACAGTTGTAGTCCATTATTTTAAGTATTAGTGTCCCTATCTCTTCATTGAGAGATTTGTTTCTATGAAACCAAAATAGCCTTCAAAATATATTCACATAGTATGAACTCTATTTTAGGTAGAGGTTATGGGTAGATCACCTAGTGAAGTTTCAATTTGAGGTATCATATTCACCTATTAAGAATAATGTCATTTCACATAAATTTATCCAAATGATGCGGGTTGCTAATGATCTTGGTGAATGGACTTCGGATGAACAATGGCACCTGGTGAGCTTGTTGGATAACTGGTGGATAGATTATTCTAAGGATCAAGTGTTAATAATGTATTATCTAATTATGGTCACATTTTTATTTTTAGACCAGGTAAAATTTGGACAAGGGGGTATCCAAGAATGTGTTTTGATAATGGAATAGCTACCAGGAGGTGACCCAATACCAAGGAAGTCATTGAAAAATGACTATATGATCCTTCTGCATGATAGAGTTGTGGTACTCAATTCTATCATGTATGAGATGATGAGGTACTTCCATACCTCTTGGTGGGTATTACATACTTGTGTTTCAAATATGAACCATTACGTTAGGAGGTGGTTCTAGTCTCCAGGGTTGAAGAGGGACATTACTATATCTGATTCCAGATGCCTTGCCTATCAGAGGATAAATTCTGAGCACCAACATCTTGGTGGTTTCCTCCAGCCACTTCTTATTCTTATGTGGATGTGGGATAATTTCATGTGATAATTTTTAATGGGGTTTCCCAAGACCCAAATAACATATGATGCTATCAATTAGATTTTTTATTATCTAAATAGATTTATTATCTGATTTTGATATATGAGAATCACTCAATAGAAGAAATATGAAATTTTAGGTTCTAGATATATAATGATTACAAGGAGTTAAAATGTTAATAATATCTGATATAGATTCATGTTTTATACATAGGTTTTAATAGGTATTATAGAATACATATGCAATCATCTAATATTAATCACAATGTTCCATATTAAGATAAACATAATTCCAGAGTGGAAGTCCAATATACTGAAGAATATACATGAAGATTATATTCTATATTTTGGGGGAATATGTGATGATCACTTATACTTGTTTGAGTTCACATAAAAAAAGATACTAGGATTTTATTCATATGTCTCCTTATGAGGATCTCTATGAGAGGATATGACATTCACCACTTTAGTGTCATGAGGCCAGTGAGGTGATGATTGTGGGGTTTAGTTTTGTTCAAGAGTCCTACGATATAGTGAAAATGATTTAGAATATGATTATTATAGAACATTGTACCAAAATATATGATAGTGACCATAGGTGTAGACCGTTGAATTTTAATATAGGCGAAAGAGTTTTTTTAGGAGTGGCTCATCGGTTAGGACATTGAATTTAGAAGAATAACGGGATGTTATCCCTACATTTTGTGGGACCATTCAAGATCATCAAGTGAGTTGGGACAATGGCTTAGCATCTGGATCCTCATTCACACTGTTGTGGTATGCATGACATGTTTCATTTGTCACAAATTTAGATGTATATTCCTGATTCTATGAATTTCCCCGATTGTGAGGATGTTATTTTAAAGCCTAAAATATTGTACATAAATAACTTGGTACAGATCATAGACTAGTGCTAAAATGTATTAAAAAGAAAGATTGTACAATTTTTTTGGATCTTACGGTAGAAAAGTTGGATCTAGGAAGAAACATGGGGGAAATATTCTAATGTTCGGTCTCAGTGGCCTTACTTTTTTTAGTAATATGGATAGAGACACATCTTATAGAATAAAAATTTTTAAAGGGAGAATTGTATCATTTTTAATTTTCAATTTTTTTAAAACCCTCTTCTTGATATAATCTACACTCTAGATTTTGAAATGTTTTTTTTAAATTTTTTCCCATACATATGGAATAGGGCCTATATAAATATAAATGTATTCTACCAATGTATATAGTGATTTTAGTGAGATTTATATGCGTAACTCCAATTTTCAATGATTTTTGTATGGTTAACATTGTAATTATAAGGGTTTCATAAAGGTAACTGAGTCACTATGTGTGGTTACATTGGAGCTTTTATCTACTATTCGAGGGTATTCCTAGATTTATGTTAGGGAAACACATTTTTTGAAAAATATCTGTTAGGTTAAAACCTTGTCAACATAATTGTAACTCTATTCATTTTTATGATTGAGTAAGGGTAACCTGCCACTAGGTGAGGGTATGCCTGATGTTGTGACCTGCATATGGTTAAAATTTAGTTGCACTTATCCAGTTACCTTTTTTACATAAGGTTAGGTGTTTTTAATTTTTTTAATTTTATTATTCTTAAACACTTCTACATTTCAATTTCATGACAGTAAATACAAAAAATTATGGTAATTGATTTCTTAAAAATCATTAAGGTCTATAACACATGTTTGAAATATTTTAAACACTCTTATTTCATAATCCAGGTGAAGAATGGATTAAATGGTAATTTAATATTGGAGTTTCCAAATTATGTGAACTAGAACACATGGTAATTATAGTGGCATATACATTTCATGCATAGATATTAAATCTTAATAGATAATTATTCATAATATAACATTAAGATCCACAAAAAAATCATTTATGTCTAGTATCTTTAGAAACATAGAATCATAAACAACTTGTTTATAAAATATATAAATCACCTAAAACTTATTTCTTCATTACTATCACCCTTTTTAGAAATATCATACTTAATAGCTATATTCATATTTAGGGTAAAGGAAACATAAGAGAGGGAGATCTCTACTTCTTTATAAGGGAAAACAATGGAGATATAAATGATCATATAAGTATAACATGATAAAAAAATTTATGAGAACATGATGATAATATTTAAAAAGCCATACCCTATATATCATATATAATAATCATGATCCATGTAATTAATTATGGCAGCCCATATATCATAAATCATAAATTAACTGATGAAAATGATCCATTAGAGCATAACATTAGCATAAGACGTGGAATTTTGGAATACACATAATAATATAAAATTATTTATTCAATGGTCAAGGATATTTTCCATGAATATTATAGATGAATGGGTTCACTACTCAAACCATCATAGTAGTCAAGGTTCACTCCCAAGACTATCATATTGTAAAAATTCCATTTATGAACAGGGTTCACTCCCCATTCCAGTCATGTTTATATCATGAGATATCAATCTTTAGAAAATGAATTGGAGGGAGATATAGGTCACATCCATCACATAATAAAAATAATATGTATGTGTTTCACATGATCATAAATAATTCATCATATCAAAAACCATGAAAATAAATGTGTTTTATAAACATCTCATCATATAAAACCCCCATGGAAAATAAATAGGATTTATTAATATTTAATCATTTCATTATAGCATAACCTATGGAAAATAAATAGGTTTTGGAAACATTATTTCATCACATTCATAAACAATATTAGAAAATAATTAGTTTGGTATCCTTGTATCATATCCCCATTAATTCAAAAGTGAAATCATGTTTTTTTCTTTTATAAATAGATATACCATTAAAATATCATTAAAACTTTCTGGAATAAAGTACACTTTCCAATTTGAAGTAACTTATAAAAAATAATGGTGAAAATATATATGGAAATATTTTTACAAAGAATAAATATATAAAAATTTAAATGAAGATTCAAAGAAAAAATAATCATGATGGTATAAATTTTTTTTTCATGTTGTATAAGTGAAAAAATGCATTCCTTCCATAATTTTTTTCAAAAAAGTCACAAAGTACCTCATTTGGGAAATGAAAAAAATATTACATTGAATTTTTTTTATAAAAAGTGAAACAATGATGAAGATTATATTAAACAATTAGACAATAATATTAACAATCTTCTTAAATATATTTTAAGAAAACCTGGATATGGAAGAAAAAATTTCTTTTTCTGAACAGAGATATGAAATCAATTTTACTTAAATCATATTTTCAATATATTGAGTGAGTAAGATAATAAAAATGAAATAAAAAAAATGTATTTTTATGAAAGAAATAGATTATAAGAAAATAAATTTGGTTCTTCAGATATAGATATTAATATTGAATTATTATCAACTTAATCATAATCAATCTGGATAAATAATGTGATTGAAACATAAAACTCTGTAAAACGAGTTCACTATAGTTTAAAAAAACAATATCCTCCTATATAAAACATTTGTATTTATTAAAATTATATATAATAGTCATTATAGTACTTATAATATAATTTATTATCCCTTTATAGAAGTTTTTCACTCCCTTGTATCATTAATTCCTTATTAAAATTGTTATTTTTTAGTGTTAATTATTTCGTTTATCATGAGTATTTCAGTTTCATAGTTTTGGTCATCATAATTATAACTTTCCTCCATAATATATAAAATATTAATCCTAGTATAAATATATATATTATATTCATATTTAATTTCATCCATAAAATGTCGATAAAAATGAATTACGCTGTTCATTGAGATTGTATGTCGAACGTATGCGTGAACTTTTATTTTTATTTTTTGACGTATGAAATAAAATAATGTTTTATATTAATTGACCTATATATGATCATTATAATTCAATATATATCATTTATATTTATAAAATTATTCCACATTACTTTCTAAGTAAAATATAAATGAAAAAAACACATAGCATTGTAGCGGTGGTAGTCCACTCATACGCATGAATGACATTGTTGTTTCCCAAGGGATGGGATGGTAATCATGTAGATATAATATTTTAATTAAAAAGGTATAATTATTTCCTTAATATAAAATATAATTATTAAAAACATCATAATATCAATCCATATTACATGGTGATGAGAAACGAATTGTATCATTATGTGGAGATAGTAAGGATTATGTACGCATGGGTGATGCCTTCAATTCTCATATGATTAAAAAGAAGGTATATAATGGAATTTCAATAATAATAATAACATTTAATAATATTTATGATATTAAATGTATTAAGTTATGATAAATACCAATTATTTATAAGAGTTAATGAAGAGTAGAAAGGATTGTGATCGAGTAAGACAATTACCTCTTCATGGGAATGAATCCTTTAGATATATTCTAAAGAGGTCTTGGGGTTGTATTTTTTGAATAAAAACCCTATATAATATGGATAGGGATTATGGAAATGGAAAATTATAGTGTATATTTTATCTATAAGTCTCAATGTGTTGCATATAATTGAGGGAGGAGGTGCTGATTTATAAATGAGGTGAGGGGAGATTTTGGAATTTCTCAAAAGATTAAATTAAAATAAATTAATTCTAAAGAATGATGCCTCCAAATGGAAATGTATTAGAATAAAATTAAATATATGGTTTTAATCCTATAAAAATATAAAATATAGGCAATTTTTGGGTTAATTGTAATCATTATCATTTTGATTAACCCTTAGTTAACCTATTTTAATTTTAACTATGGTAACTATGTTTTTAATATTATTGGGTTATACTTTTTACATATAATATGAAATTTGGACCATAAATAAACAATATATGTCACCTTTTTACCATATAATATTTAACTTTCCTTATTAAAAGATATTTATGTTTTTAATATATTTTAATAAAATATTATTTTGATAAAGTATCATTATTTTCAATTTTGAAACTATTCTTTTAATTTAAATTTAAATACATAGATAAAAATTTGAATTCGAATATAATTTTTTTAAAATCCCTAATATGTCCTATAGATTTAGAAAATTCATGGTCCTAATTAACATAATATAATTATATAACTTTAAAAAAAATCATTTATTATATTGTTTTTATTAAATGGATAAATACTACATAAAAGTTTCATAAGAAATTAATCTCATTATATAATTACTAAAAATTAAAAATAAAAGTATACCATTAAAATAATTTTATTAGGCTGTAAATTAACATTTTTTTCCTTATTAACTTACTTTTTTCCCTATGGTAACACATAAGACATATTAAAAATAAAGAGATCCACATTTTGTAACTTTTCTTGATTTAAATAATATATAAATAATTTTCATGGAAAAGTGTCCATTAATCTAAATAATTTTAAGACTAAGGGGGTAATCATCAAATTAAATTATTCTAGTAATTATTATGTCCTTATCACATAATTTTAATCTAGATTATCATGGTTTAATTTTTACTAATGTGATAAATTTTACAACGGTTACTATTATGATTGAATAAACATAAAAGGTTCCTATTTATAAAATAAAACCTTTTGATTCTGAATTTTTAATTCCTTTTATCCAATTAAATACGTATAAATTCAATATATTACTTTTAATATATGTTCTCTAAATGAGATAAAACCCATTTTTAGAAAATTGTACTTTTTGAAGCATAAAATTGTATTTATTCTGACCCTATGCCTAGAAATTTTTTTATAAGGATTAAAAAATTATCATGTAAATAATATATAAATTTTATTATTATAATTCACCAATAATTATTAAATAAACTTTTAAAAATAAAAATACATTTCATTCAGAAAAATAGTTTTCTCACAAAAAATCAATTTTAATTTCAAATATTTTTTTTAATTCTAATATTTTGATGACAAATTAATTAATTATATAAATCTAAAGACAATATTTGTTTCTAAATTTATTTATTATTGTTCAAACCTAACAATACAATGACTATGATATAATAAACACATAATAATTTAATAATGTTACATGGTTCTTCTAACCTTACTGTTGAGTGTAATGATATTCGGCTGTTACATATATTTTATTAAAATACTGTTGAATGTAGATTGTCTAGAAACTCTTAAACCATGATCTAAAGGTGTTCTTGAAGAAATATAAAGATTTTTACTTCAGTTTCTAAGAATATAAAATCTATTTATCCGTTCTATGATATTTAGATGAAAATTATCTATGTGATAAATTCTAGGTATTTGATTTCTTATTCAATTTGAAAAAAAAATCATTCCTAACTCTTTTGTAGAAAAAATGATATAAAATATTTAAATTATAATAACATGGACCTATAAAATAATAATAATGATTTTTCATGATTATTTTAGATTATTATGAAGATATGATTTATCATCACATTAAGAATTATAATAATTCTTTAAGAAACAAATTTTTAATTAATACTAAGGAATAAATCATTAATTTGGAAATTAACCATGTGAGATAAAGTTTTCATAGAATGTGGATTATTTATTTATTCTAGAAATTAAAGATTTGTAATTAATTCTAGGAGATCTTGCTGAACTGTTTAAACTGAAAAACACACAGACATGATTCAAGTGATTATTCAATGATAAACCATGATGTTAACATCAAAAAAATTGAGGTTGAAACTTACTCAACTCTTAGGGATCTAATATATTATTGTTTTTATGGTATAATCCTTGTGTTGGCATGAATTTTTATTAATGATTAAGGGATATTTCTTTTGGGTGTGTGTGTTGTTGTGATACCCTTGTATAATATTTGTTTCTGTGAGAATCTCTAGAGTATAATGATGTGATTCTTGAGGTAGATCACACGTTTTTTATTATGCTACGATATTTATCATGATGTCTAGTTTTTCATGTCTTATCATGATCTATATTATTGTATTTTATATTCCCTATAGATTTTGGTTATTGGTATCCATGATAGTTGGACCATCATGTTATTTTTATCCTTGGAGGGTGATCACACACAATGTGTGTCGATGATGATGATTGACCCATAAATAGGGTAGTAGAATGGTAACCTTGTGACTCATATGGAACACATTTCTTTGAGTATACCAAGTAATGTGTCAAAACGTGATTCCTTAAAGACATTTAGTAGCATGATCATCTTTATGCCTTGAGGATACTGAGATACATGTCACCAGACTTGTGGACAGTTCATGGTTATTACCAATATCTTGATCATTCTTCTAGCATGAAGCCAAAGTAGGTATGCTCGGGGATCATGGTGTCCAGGTTATATCATTGGTGGGAGGTATATGATTGTGTATAATTTCTTTCAAATTTATTATTATCATGGAATAAACCTGTTATACATTTTCATATCTATCAAATATTCAATTCTGGTGTCCAACAAGGTTTTATAACTCCCACAATTCATGGGAATCATAATGTTCATGCATAATTCATGTATTGGGATCCATAAAAGGGAAAGGGTCCCACGGTAAATGGTTGACCTATGGATCATGAAGATGGTAGCAGCACCGGGATTCATTAAAGAAGATTCCATAATTTCATTTATTTATTTATACTCTATATAGAGTGTTTTGGATTTCCACATTGGGATCCTATTTGTTTTATTTATATATATATGGGTTATATTTGATATAATTTTCTTCCATGTTATTACATTGATATATTTTATTTTTATTTCATTTTCTTTATGAAATGACATGATGCTATGGGTATAGTGTCCGAAAAGATGATGTTTATACCCTCATAGCTAGTTATAATTCTCTACATCTGGGAAGGCACACATGAGGACTTATCACTCAAAAGATTGATCCTGATGGTTCATGTCAGGGTGTAATAAAAACACATCAAAATATTTTTTTTACTTCTTCAAATAATAGAAGATTAAGTAAATTTAAATCCATCATAAACCCTAATAATTGAGCATATCAATATTACATCAACCCTAGCTTTGTACATTGATACCATGGAAAACTCAGTAAGGAATAATAAATAAAATGGAAGAGGAAGATAATGAGCGAATATATTATGGGGAAATGAGGTAGAAGATGATATATTTCTTTAAGAAGCCACTTAGACTTGATTTAGGAACCCAATGGATAACAAGAGGAGAGGGAGGCATCATCTAACACGGGTATTCCAAAAACAATTGAAATAATGGTGAAATATAGGGGTAAATTGAGTGTGGTTATAATATGGATTTAATATTTAAATTTTCTAGTATATTCCATTGTTTAGTAACACATTTGTGAAAACATGTTTACTTATGAATCGTTGAGGTATGTTGTGTAGTTTAGTCACATGGGTAGGGACACCATGAACCAACTATGAATATGCCTCTGGAATGTCACATCCCTTTTTATATGGGTGGGATAGAAAATTACCAGCAACCATTGACTAATAGTGCATCCCATACAGTCTTTTTATTTTTTTTATCTTTAAATTCTGACCTCTTGAAACATTAAAATTATAATAGACAAATTAATTAGAAATAAAAATTCATACCAATGATATTACTGGTGTCATAATTCTCCCCACTATAACAATTTCAACACTCAAAAAGTTCTCAATGTTCTTTTCGAAAAGAAATGGTGAGGAAAATTATTTTTTATCAAATTCTTATGATCCCAAATTTCAGGGATATATTTATCATTTCACCATACACATGAACTAATGAAAGGAAGTATCCCAAAATACCTACTTCTGATAATTGAGAATGAAAATAGGTCATTCTATAATAGTGGTGTCAGGTTATAAATTCAGATCTTCCAATTTAACTACATGGGATGGGTATTGATGATATTTGTTTCATATAGGAAAAACGGCGAACATGATGAATTTATTTCAACTAACACGGTAATTCTAATAAATATGTTACCTTCCTAAAATGTTCCACTATCTTAAATAGTCTAATATCCTATGGTATAAGTTTACCATTCTTTCATAATCTATGATGTCTCAATAAAAAATTAATTATTAGAAAAAACCAGTCACAAATTTCAAATTAAAATGGGTGATGTAAATGATCAACATATATTTTATCAAAACGTAATGACATATCTAATTTTATTAAATAAACTAGACATTACCCAGTGTATTCTGAAAAATTATCATTTGGAGAGGAGAACACTCACATAATTTATCCTATTACATATACGAATGGTTATAACATCCATTAAAATATTAAAAATTATACATTTTAATTGATGGTTGATAATTATTATAACAACAGAACTCAATAAATGATAGATTTCCCTCATATAAACCAATAAAATCAACCATATGAGTGAAAAGTATATCCTCAAGTATCTGAATCACCTACTCAGTCTTACTAACTATTGATGAATGATAATTCATGATCAACTTGAACTAATAATCCATTTATTTTTTAATATAATTTTAGAATTAGTTGATAAAGTATCGGTATTGATATAAAATAATAGCTAATAGAACCACATTTAGCTTCATGGTCCCATGGTTATAAAACTCACAGAGTCCTTCCAATGTTGTAATTTCCATTATAGGAAGTAAGTGTGATGAATTTTTAAATTGGTTGATAATTAAGAAAATTCATTTTTTTCTATATAGATGATTGAAGAAATAAAATAACTAAATCCATCGAAATCTCCTCCAATTTCCTCCAATTAATGTGAAGTGTGCATAACAATCTCACATGAATTTGGTGCTTGACATTGAACATTTAATAGATGTGGAAATTATACACATAATATTTAATAGATCTTTTCAATATTAGATAGTAATATAATATCATAATATCATAAAAAAACTTGGAAGCACCAAGGTGTGCTACCCAAAATTAATAATGGATATATTTTATCACATATTACCTCAAAGAAATAGGAACTACTAACATTTCCCTAAATAAAATGGAACCTTCAGGGGACTCATAATAGTTACTTAAGTTCTCACTAAAATTTATTATTCCATATAAAAAATGAAAATATGGATCACTGGACTTCTCTTTAAAACATAGATCATCTAAATAAGGTTTCACCAACACACTAGCTATGAATACTTAATAATTTATCTTCTATATGTCTGAATGAAACTAAATAAAAAGGACCATAAAATTCTATTATACCTTGAACTATTTAAAAATCAAGTATATAATTTTAGGCATAAATAATTTTCTACCATGTTCCCATTTCCTAGTGTATAATCCATATCCAAATCGAACATTAGTAGATTCTCCACCCAGAATCTCTTCATGAGGTTAATGTACTTTTCAGATAATATGTACATTAGTATTTTATGATCAATATACATTATAAATCTCTCCTAGGAAAAAAATTGGTTCTTTCTTTCTTTTAATGCATCACTTATTCTAATTATAGATTATGAGTGAGGTAATAATTATCTTAAAGGGGCAATTAGCACGATCCAAATTAAACAACATGGTCACGCTATAAGAAAAAACACCTCAATCCCCAAATCTAATGAATAATAATACACAAAATATGCTTCACAAATATTGGGAATAATATAAATAAGTTTATATGTAATCTTTTTTTATCTTATCCAAATAATTATAATATTTTTCTTTCTATGTAATATTTTTCTCTCTTTCTGGTGAAATCTTTCACGGGATATTCATATTTAGAAAAATCGTGAACAAACAACTTTAATATCCTATTAGACCTATTAAAATATTTGTCATGAATAAATTCAAAGGTATTTCCTTGGACATTTTCACTTAAATCATCATATGATCAATAAAAAAATTCCCTTTTAAAAATGACACGACCTATGAATTTTACTTCAAGAATCTAAAACAACATCTTAGAAAACCTGAAAAATTATTGATCCTGCTTAAAAATTAATTTAATGATGTCCATATAATCTTCAAGATCCTTTTCCATTTTGTAATAAACAAATATATCATTCAAAAACACCATGAAAAAGGTGTTATGGTATCGATGGAATATTAGATTCATATATTAAATAAACATGGAAAGAGAATTCATAAGACATAAAGGAATAACAAGATATTCATAATTCTTATACCTACCATTAAAATAGTTATTTGTAATATCATTTTATTTCACTCTAAATTACTGTAATCTTAATCTATGGTCAATATTAGAAAAAAATCTATCTACTATGATATAACCAAAGAGATCGTAAATCCAAGGTGACATGTAATTATTTTTAATAGTCATATAATTGATCTTTTGATAAACCATAATTTCATAGAGAATTAGGGATACCATCCTTACACTCTAGGGCATATGAAACCCTTTCACTCGACATTTTCAGGTTTGATTTTTAATCCACTCACCTTGCATAGATTTATTAAATCAAAATAAATCAATAGGAAAGAATTTTATATTTCCAAACACTATCGTATAATTCTAAAAATATGAACACCCTTCCATGTAATCCAATTTAAAGATAGATATCTACCATATGATCAACTAGATATTAAAAATGGTAGGTCATGTTCTACCTTATCTCATATCCCACTCATGTTGTAAAAAACGTGTGTTTTAATCTAGAGAAAGTAATAGAACCTGATGATGAAAATAGTTTTTATATTTTTTAGAGATAATAATTTAATCCTTGAAAAAATAAGTTTAATGATATCTACATTGAGAACAAAAAAAACCAAAATATCTCAACATTAATAAGAATCATGTGTTATAATGTGAACTTGAAACCCCACCCCTTTCCCAAATGATTAGATAGGTCAATCACATAAGGCATCGACTCATATTTCAAACCTAATTAATCAAATTCTTAAAAATATACTAATTAGTGAGATTTAAATATATAGAAAAATTGTTTGGACCATGAAAGAAATAATGGAAAATGATCCTCTAACTATTTTTACCCTAGATTCTAATTTCATAAATGCATGCTCTGTAGTATATAATCATCCAAATTAAAAATCTCAATGATATTTACTAGAAATATGATAATCAGTCTTTATATAAATATATCCCTACCATATATTAAAACAATACTCTACTAACATTTAAGTGATAGACTACAAAAATATCATGAGTATATGATAACCCACCTATATATATAAAGTAAAGTGTTTATAAAATCACTAGAGATGACCTAGTCACCCACACTAATGGATGCTCTTTGAATCCTCTTGAAAAATTTTCATATAATGACTTCATCTTATATATTGGATGCATGGAATATATTTTTTCCATGATGGATAAGAATAATCTATATTAGTGGGGTGTTGAATACTCCCACTACTTCCCCTCTAAAATTCATCACATTTTTTTCTCTCTAGATTAAGAACTCTATAATTACCCTAAAAAACTGTAGCACCATACAATCCAGTATGGTCCGCCATATTAGTACTATCCATGGCTATATTTTTGACACCCTCATTGTGTGTTGGATAGATAAATTGAATAATTTATGATATAATACCATGTTTAATCACCATATCAAACCATAGAGTCTTGATTTATTCATTAGTGATAAGCTCTTTGATGAATTATGATAACTTAGAAAACTAATTATAATACTCAAAATAATTTTTTTTTTATTTTTCAAAATATTCAAATAATCCCTACCCTTGTCCATCATCAGGGTATCTGGGTAAAACTGCTGTTTAAACATCTCTTTGAACATAGAATATGTAATATTTTTATGTAGATTAGCCTTGTATACTAATTCCTTCAACATACTACTCATTCATCTCAACATGTATGTGGTAAATATCATATTATATGTATTTATTTTAAAAAAAATTAAAAATTCACTAAATTTTCTCCATCCATTCTTAGGTTTCCTAATATCCTTGGTCTCTATGGATGGAAGGTGGATTTCATTTTATTAACACTTAAGAATGATCTACAACTCAATTTTGATATTTTGTCATTCATGATCCAATGATTGAATAGTTTCAACGAATTAGTAAAAAATAGTTTGGGTCCAAATGACGGTTATCTTGCAAGAAATTATATACAAATATATATGGTTTACTTGAGTCTTTCTTGGAGGCATCAACTATTAAAAAACAAAAAACAAGAAATTCCATCAACACATAACTCAATATCAAATAACCTCAATAGACCATAAGAGCCCAAAATATTACTCAATAATAGGGGAAAACAATCAAATAATTTTAAATATAATAAATTTTTAAATAAATTAAAAAAAATTTAATTTTTATAAATATTTATATTTTGGAGAAAAAAATGAGCTGACAATGTGGATTCTAGTGAGGAGTATTTGTAACAGGCTGTAGGATTTTACCAACTGTTCACCAAATACTTATACCCTTTATTTTCCCCCCATTTCCACCTAAAACTTCTTTTTTTCAAAATTAAATAACATGATATTTATGAAACTCACATAAATATAAAACCATGTTTAAATATCGAAAAATAATAAAAAAATAAATCCCAAATTCAATGAATAATTTCTATACACCCATGCTAACATGAGGTTTGGTGGGATAAAGAGTTATCCAAACCCATCGTCATGCATTACTATTGAGTTATAATTTTTAATTTTCATATATAACAATACTTCTAAAATAATAATATGTATCAGTTAATATTTTCAAATGAAGAGGCTTGGGTCAACCCACCACATCACCTACATTAGTTCACCATAAGGCCTGAAGTGCATTCCTGAAAACCACTGGTAGTAGACAATTTCAATGGGTATAAAACCTCACTCAAGGGAAATATTTAACCATATAATATAGTGAATCAAAAAGTAGACTCCATCATGAAATCTAACATGAAGTATCCTTATGTTAGAAAAATATTTCATAAAGATAAGAAATTTCAAAATAATGTTCCAAATAATACTGGCATAAGTAAATAGAATCTAAAATAAATCACTAACCATAACTTTATAAACTAGTGTAATGTGAGATACATGAATTGTATAATATAATAGAAACCAAAATTAAAGCATCCCCAAACTATCCAATACATATACATCACCAACATGATCAAAATATCCTAAAACACTAAATACAATCTCTTTATAACCCATGGTCACAACCTAATCCACCATTCATAAAAACATAAAGAATGATTCAAGATACGCCACCAAAAGATCAAATTCAAAGATATTTATCATCTGGGAGGAATACATATTCTTTCTAATATGTATGTTGAATTTCTTCCTCCTACAGAAATTTGCAAAAACCCCATAGAATCTTCAACCTAGTAGAGGGACATGATCACCATTATCGAGCATAAATTAAATAAGGAGATGAACCGGAACTTGGTTGGTTCTTTTAAGGATTTGATTAACATTTTACAATACCACAATGAGACTCAACTAACAACTATATTCACTCATCACCATCCCCCCCCCAACAAGTTTAAAATTGTGTGGGATATTACTAGGAAATTCACTAAACCGGGGAGTATGCCTCATGGGCTAGCGAGTGAGACAATAGATATACCCACTAATTCGGTTATAGGGGTATCTATTCATGTTTATGAATGGATATTTTTTCTTATCTAGTGATGTAATTTTGGGAGTTAGAGTAAGATAAATGTTGATGAGAGCCCGATTGGATGATGGTCATACTTTTAATCAAGCTATGCTGACTCTTTATTTCCTTTATCAACTCCCCTATCATATCCAATAAGGAAACATCCTTACCAAATTCTAGGCCATTTACAATTATTATTCAGTTGGATAGGAGAAAATTTATAATGTAAAAAATATTATAATACTCTTGATGTCCCTCATTCTTTATTTCATACTAGGCTGTTAAATGTTTCTAGGGTCAGGGCAATGCCATTATGTCCAACAAGGGGATTGATATGTTGATTCGACAAGATGATTTAAACTTTATTCCCTATCCTTATCCCACCAAGATACTTATTCGTAATAGAAATCATTAATTTTATGAGATTTCATATATGATATCTCATCAATATGTGGTTCTTATAGCTCATGTGAATGAGTGGATTATCTATGAGTGATATAACCCTTACGAATTCACTCACCAGTTTCACTATATTCATATAGATTTCCATCATCCCTCTGCTATTGTGTAGGGAGAAAGAAATCATGGGACCATTCACCAATTTTGGATCATAACGGAACACAAAAACATATATTATAAGATTATTCTTTTACTTGATGATACAATTATCTTCCTATCATATGACTATTCCTATGCATGTGTTGAAGATTACCTGAGTGGAGTATTGAACTAACAAGTCCATCAGGTGTAAAATAATTATACATCACCAAACCCTATATATGTGGTATTAATGGAGTTTAGTTATGACTTGGGTAAGCCTCCACAGAAGTTCTCCCTTAATGGTAAGGAACATCCCATTAGTCAGACAATGTTTGTTATGGGGTTTTGACCTTTGATACTAGTGGTAGATGATTCATCAATTGACAGGAGATCACATGATACTTATTATCTTACATCTTAATTGGCTCAACTGATCCTTCATTCAATATATTAGTGGTCTGAACACCCTCCATCATTCATTCCCCTTTTCAACATACCCACTCCAATGGTGGAAGAGAACCATGAACCACTAAGGCTAGTTGGGTACCAAACCCATACCCTGATCACCGGGACTCCATTTGAGGAGTTTCATGTATAAGAAGAATTCCTTCACCATCTATTTTGTTATTTAAGGGGATGGTGTCTTTGATTGTCTGTTGTTATATGAAATCATGCTATATATTGTCCTGGAATAGTAGTAAATTTCCAATAGTCCTAAGGAAATGCACAACTTCGATGAAAAATTTTATCTGACCTTGTAAATAAAGAAATATTTAAAGGTTCTTTATTATATCTATAAATAAATTCTTATCTATGAAATCATATAAATTTATTAACAAAAAAAATAGCAGAATATGTTTTAAGGGTATCTAGTGAAAGATCCCATATTCTGAAATCATCATCTTTATTAGAGACTACACAAAAGTTAGATGAAGAGAGATAATCTTTAATCAAGACTCCTTTTCCTCATGTAGAAATAAAAGATGCTCAATTGATACTTCTCGTCGAACCTTGGATGATATGGAAAGAACATCTAACCAACTTTTATTCTGATCTGGATATAGACATATATGATTTTGTATATTTTTTTAAACTTTAGGAGAGACTCTGAAATTTCAAGACTCTTCCTTCTTGTTCACATTACCAACGAATAAATCTTTTAAATATTACAACTCATTGTCTATAATACTTTCACTCATCATATGTATAAAATTTCATTAAAATGATTTCATATGGATCATCAATGATACCCATACATTTTATAATACTAAGTGAACCAAAATTCTGAGATTTGATTGCACAAATAATAATATATTTCTAATGAGATTTTCTTATGAATTCTTAATGACATGAGATTCTCCATTGATGTTTCTTATCTGTATGTCCAATGATCACCTGGTTAAAAAGGATTATATGTGTGAAATTCATGTTTTATAGGGAGATAGATATAATTTTTATCTATGTTAGTGGACATAGAAAGCATTTATTTATTTTTACTTGGGATAAATAATGACCACCACAACATTTGTATCTTCCTCTTTTTATTTATTGTCCATTTTTTCCTATGTTTTATATGGGGGATATCATAGTAGGATTGGACATGGATTTTTCTCTGGTAACCATTTTATGATCATTTTACGTGACACATTTTTAAAATTTTTCATTTTATAAGTGTCCAATATTTCATGTATCACACAATGTGCATGTCTAATGAGGATATATTCAAATTTTCCTCAGGGATACCTTAACAGGTTTTCAACCTAGTGAGCATTATATCTATTTTTAATTTTTTTTATGATCTTATAAACTAGAATATTAGTGTTCTATATTTTATGGTCTTTTATATTGAACATTATACTTCTTATAGTTCATCAATATTAATGTAACATTACATATACAGTTTAACGTCATGTGGTAATGTCGTTTTACAAACTATTTAATGTCATGTTCTAAGGAAATCATCTATTAAGTATGGATTCATTAGGTAAGGACCTCAAATGGTATATATTTATAGTACTTATATGAGTACTTGAGATGTTCTGCATTTTAGTGTCTTTCTGCAATGATATAAGACAATGTGCAGTTTATATTCTTGCTTCTAGGACTTTGGGTGCCATGTAGTTTAAGGTCTTGCTTCTATGACTTAATATCATCATAGGGATATTGGACCCACTTTGATATTAAGAATATGGTTTCTGTAATTGATAAATAAAAATTTTCAAATGATGAATATATATAATAGGGTATACATCCTATGAATGATGAAAAACACCCTATGGTGTTGAGTTTCGACATGGTGATGTTGGCGATCATGAGTGGGATGGGGAAAAAATAATAGGGATGAACCAAAACACATTAAGGTGATGAGTTCCACTATAGTGTTTTTTGGGATTATGAGTATTTTATATACATTACTTCAGGGAAAATATACCTTTAACTGATGGTTCGAAGGGCCTTATTCATGGACCCATTGCACTTACATGCATGGTCGAGCAGAGGTGATCCCCACTATTTTCTAAGGTCCATGGATGATTTTGTGAATACATTATTGGAGGATGGTAAAATATTATTCTATTTGAGTCCACTAGGATAGTTGGAATATGTATTGTTTAGATCATGTGTATGGGATCATGAATCGATGAATTTGGAAGGGGGAATACATGTTAGTGATGAACCAAAGTACCCTAAGCTTTTGAGTTCCTCTATGGCGTCTTCATGGCTCATGAGGATTAGAGTTTCTTTTCTACAAGGAGGATATTATTCTAGTTTTCAGGTTAGAGGCCCCTATGCATGGTCACATAGGTATAAAATTCATGTTCAACTAAATGGTATCCCTGCTGTTTTTAAGAGATATATAATCTTTTTGTCAAGTCAAACGTCTTGATAATGAAGTGAGGTATAGGGAAAAGATACATATTGGAATGTTTATATCATCCTTTGGAATATTATTTTCTTATTGGGAGGCTTCAGCCCTATTCCATGATTTTTAGAGTCATGTGATGTGGTCATCAAAAGGATCGAGAACAAAATATCACATTCCTTTTTTGAGAATCAGTGCAATACATGGTAACATAATGTAAAGGATGTTGAATCTTCATGAACATTTTGGTAATGAGGATTATAAATCATATTCTATGAATACCTATGTGAAATTTAGGCTAAAAATGTTGGGTACATTTCAACCAATGGTAATGGAAGAATCTCAAATTCCACAGAGTTAAGATTGTAAGACCATGATTTAAGGGGGTACTTTCTAGGATTAAATATCTTCTAGTCATAAGCTCTTTAGAATGGTGCAATTCTCCAATGAATCCTAGTGGGATAATTTCAGATTAGATAGTCCGTGTGACCAATTTACTATAGGGAAGAACAAATAAAAAGGGAGTTTAAGATCCATGGGGGTCCTAGAGAAGGATACCGACTCAAGGAACTGGTTGTGTCAACTCAGAAATCAAATACATGAATCTGGTTTATGGAAAATATAATCTTAAATAAAGATTAGAGAACACTAAAATTTTTTTATCCACCAAGACAACATGTTATCATGGTGGGGATATGTGATGAATCATTACTCAAATTTCTCTTGGACTAGGGTGTCTGGCGATTAGGGGTCTTCATTTACACTAGAAAAAATGTGGGCCCTATGAACTTAAAACATTTTTTATTTACTCTCTAACTTATACACAAACACTTGATAGGAATATTTTAGTGAGCATAAACTTGAATTTTTATCAGGCCTCCCATTTTAGACTTTTATCTTAATAATAATTATGTATCTTTCACTAGCAGTTTTAGGGTCTTGTGATTTGGACCATCAATGGTTAAATTTTAAGGTCATTTTGATTTGACCAAAGTTCATGTAGATTAAGGTCATGATGAATCTGGACCTCATATGAGGGGAATTTTACACAATATATTAAATAGTATATCCAAGAATAAAAGTACACCAATGTCCATTTGAGCAGGATATGGAAATGTCATAAATAAAAACTCAAGGTTCTTAGGTCATGAGTAATGAATGGGACAATCATGTTGAAAATAATCGAGAACCAATCTGTGGTCATGAGCTCAAATACAATGATGTTAAGGATAAAATGATCAGAATCCCTTTTTTCAAGGCCAAGGACCATTTGGTAGATGGTTGGGAGCTCATATACAGGAACCATGGGTAGACATGCATAGTCATACAAAGGGTCCCATAAAGTTTGGTGACGTCTTCCAAGGAACATGGAATGTTCATAATGATCAAATAAAATCAATACATGAAGTGTGTTATATGGATTGAGGTAATTAAAAGATGATATAATCACCCCATACTTTGTTTGACTAGGTTTAAGCACGTTTTGTCATTTGATAAAGAATGATGTTGGGCAATTCTATTGACACTTTATGGTCATGTATTGGAGACTTATCTATCAATATGTTCCATGCCATATGATAATTATGTTTTCATTGTAGTTTAATGTCTTATGGTAACGATGTAAGAACCTACATGAAATTGTGAAACATATCTCTGAGGACATTTTTCACTAGTCAATGGAATTTAGTTGTGAGAAACACCTTTTATCATGGGTAGACTCATATTGGAACCCTTATTTCAAAGATTTATTGAGTGTGAAATAAATCCATACATAGATCTAACTCATGCATAGTAAAAGTGATATTGTATGAATCAAACCTATTTAAACAGATGTATATGATACTTTTATGGCAGGGCTTACTTAGGTTTCCCTATGCATATTATAAGGGAAAGAATCATTCCATAATCAGATCCATTACGGAGATCAATCGACATATATCTGACTCATATACAGGTGATATGATTGGGAGTGATGGAAACCCATGGTTGGGCCCATTATGAGGGATTAGGGACTCACAACATATACATGATGGTAGTAATCAGTCCATAAATAGTTCTCATATTGTTACCAACATAGGTCTATCCCATATCCAAATGGGTACATTTTTATCATTGATGTTGTGGTTGGACCTATGATTGGTGATCTAAGGGTCACTACATATCACATGATAGCAGGAATCAAGCCTTTTATAATTCATGAATGGAAAACTCCCTGCACATGTCTGTCCCATACATAGTGGGGGGAATTTTCACTAATTATATTGTGGTTGGTCCTTTGATTTTAGATATAAGAATCACTATGAATCCAGTGATAGAAAGAATCAATCCACATAGAGTTCTTGGAAAGAAAACAGTCTATTTGCGTCTAACCCATATGCCTATGGGGGGATTTCTTATATTGATATTATGGATTAAACTAGGATTGGTGATCTGGGTGTCACTATATATCATGTGATAGTATAAATCAGGACACACATAGTTCTTAAATGAAAAACTCTCTATGAAAGTATGACCCATATGTAGAGAGGATAATTATTCCATTGAAATTGTATCTAAACCCAGTATTAGAGATACGAGTGTCACTATGAATCTTATGATAGCGTAAATCATTCCACACATAGTTCATGAATGCCAAAAAAAATTTATGAAGGTATAAACCACACACATAGTGGGGTATTTTTTCCAATTATGTTTTTTATGGACCAAGGATTGTTGATTCAGGTGTTACTATGTAACTTTTGATAGAAATAATCAAACCCGACATAGTGCTTGAATGGAAATCTCTCTATGAAAGTCTAATCCATATGTAATAGGGTCATTTCATCTATTGATATTATATATGGACTGAGGATTTGATACCTAGGTGTCACTACATTTCATATGATAACAATAACCAAGACACACATATTTCTGGTATGAAAGTTCAATGCATGAGTACGACCTATGAATAGGGTGGGAAAACATTTTATTTATTTCTTTAATTACCTGGATTAGATATCTGAGTGTAATTATGTATCCTATGGAAATAGGAATCAATCAAGACAAAGTTCTTTAATTGGAAACTCTCTACGCATGTCTAAATAATGTGTGGATGGGTGATTTATTTTCATTGATGTTGAGGATGAACCTAGGATTGGAGATCTGGATGTCACTATGCTTAAGACAATAATAGGAATCAAAACATATATAGTTTCTGAATAGAAAAATATCTATGATGGTTTTACCCATATTGGGAGGATGCATTTTTTAGTTGATTTTGCAGCTCGACCTGGGTTTGGGGATCCACAAGACACTATGTAACCTGTGATAACATGAATCATTCCATGCATTATTGTTGAATAAAAAACTATCTACATATTTTGACCCATACATAGAGGGGAATATTTTCTATTAATATTATGGATAAACTCATGATTCCATATCTAAGTTTTGTTACTTATATGGTGATATCATAAATCAATCCACATGTAGTTCTTGTTTGAATGTTCACTATGTAAGTACGGCTTGTGTGAGAAAGGGGGAATATTTTTAACTTATGTCCAGACATAGGATTTGATATTCAGGTGTCACTGCATATCCTATGGTAATAGTAATAAAGCCTACAATATTTCTTGAATAGAAAACTCTTCAAAAAGGTCTGACCCATACATATAACAGTGCATTCTTTCTGTTGATTTTTCTGATGGACCCTGGAATGGAGTCCGGGCATCACTACATATCTTACAATAATAGCAATAAATTCATATTTAGTAATTTAATGTAAAAATCTCAACACAAGTATGACCCATATATAGGGGGAATTTATTCCATTTATTTTGTGGTTGGACTCAGGATTGGAGATCCCAACATCACTATGTGTCCTCCAATAAAAGGAATCTTACCACATGTAGTTCTTGAATTTAAAACTCTTCATGAGGGTCTAAATCATACACATAAGGGGAATTTCATATATTGATGTTAAAACTAGGTCCCATATTAGAGATATGGGAATCACTATATATCTTATAGTATGAGGAATCAATTCACATGTGGTTTTTGAATAGAAAACACTCCAAACAGGTCTTACACATATGTAGAGGAGGGTGTTTTTTCCATTGATGTTGTGGCTAGACCTATCAGTAGAGATACCAGCATCACTATATATCCTAAAGTAATATGAATTAAGATATAGTATCTCTTGGATTGAATAATCTTCACTCAAGTCTGACCCCATGTATATGGGGTGTTTTTTCCATTGATGATGCGGTTGGACCCATGGTTGGATATCCAAGCAACATTACATATCATTTTCTAATATTTATCAATACACATGTAGTTATTGTATGGAGGGGTGGTGGGAGACCAAAACCATGGATAGTGGTCTTAAATGATAAGGGACATAGTAATTCGTAGTTTTACAACATTCAATATATGTAAACCATTTAGTTTAACATCATGCGGTAAAGGCTTCTGGAATGCCTTTTAAGGCCTGGTATCCCACATAGTACAAACCCATACAGGAACTGGTATGTCTTCATCATGCATTGAGTCACTTAAAGAAATTAATAATATTGTACTATTTATGCTTAGTGTGATAAAAAAGTTACAGAAATGGTTTCTTTTACCACACCAATGCAATTCAAAAAAAGGATTTGGGATTTTTTATCATTCGGTGGTTAGCCCAAGATATTTAATGTAGTTGTCTCAATGTATATCACTATAATGAGATTCATGATTTATGTAGTTCTAGGATAATTTTAACATTGTGTGAGAGGGTCATCAACCATGAATTTTAGTGTCATGTAGTAAGGACGAAGGTTACTTTATGTTAAAATGAAGGCATGAATCCCAATAAAACTTATCCAAAATTTTTGGAAATCATCTCATGACAGAGTTATCATGTTGGAGAGATGATTCTTCATGAGAAAGAATCCCATGGAATCCTATTCTTGGTATATAGGGTAAGACTAAATTTTAATTTCATGTGTAGAGGAATTTTTCGTATTGTTTAATGTCTTGGGATTGGGATGATATGGGTTATGCCTTTTAGGGTCATGTGACAAGGAACTCCTTATGCAGTTTAGAATAGTGAGCTAAGGATGAATGGTGTCTTGTATTTTTTTTTTCATATTACTAAGAACCTAGATTCCTAACGTCATATATGAAAATTACTTCTTGAGAAAACTTGAATTGGTGGGGATAACGTATTCCCATTTCATTGTGGCCAATGATTATACTGCATTGGAATAGACTTGATGTATGGTGTATAAACCCTCCCATTTGGATTCCAACATTTGAGGTTTCTTTCCTAGTATCATTGGGGTTTTGAGATCTCATACTAATTATCGTAGAAGTAATGTGTAGGGGAGATCCTTTTTATTGAAGTCTCATGTGATCTGATTCTAATGAAGTTAGCGGGTTTTCAGTGTACAAACCCTTTTTTATCACGTCATTTGAACTCATACTGTCAATTTAGTGATTGATCATAATTTGATATTTTTTCACATATAGCTATCTAGAGTGAGGTAAAATGACCTTTTATTGGAAACATATCCATGCTTACATACACCAATAATAGTGGAGTTACTTTTTTGGGTATCCATGTGGTGGTATGGTAGGCCCATAATGTAAAATCCTATTAATTTTTTATGTTTTTTGACCCATTGATATGATTACCCAATGATTAGCTATCTTCAAGGACCATATCTGGAGTTTTTTCAGACTTTTTTTAAAGTTTTCTAGGCATGTTCACTATTTGTGAATGGTTTGAGCACAGTTTGACAATGTGTGCAGCATAAACAATATGGGGTGACATGGTTGGTGCATAATTTGACAAAATGGGTAGCTAAACCATGAAACACTTCCTGGGTATCCATTCTAGGTGCAAGGCTTGTGCATGGTTAGTGTAAACTGTGTGAATTAACCTAAGAAATCATGCTGACAGTAATTAATGTTATTAAAATATTAATTAAAATCCCCACCCCCCAATAAACCATAAAATCCACCCACTCAAACCTAAATTGATATTCCATCTTTTGGGAGCCCCCTAGAGCCATTTTTTCTCCCCAAACAACATCCCTTGGACTATCTAAGCACTAAATGAGGCAGATATCTTCTCTTTTGATGAGTTATTCCCTACATTTCTTGGATCTCCATTCTTATCTTGATTCCTCATTTCTAAAGAATATGATGGCCTTTTATATTATTTTATTTTGATTGATTGATGTGGAATTATAGATCTACAGTCTCCTCTATCTTCTTTCATTACCTATCTTCTTAGATCTGTTGATCGCCATCGAAGGATACACATATCAGATTCTTCTGGTTGGATCCCTTAATTTCCAAGTTGGGGTTTCTATGATCTTCATTTATTTTGGGATTTATTTTTTACATATAAATTCAAATATACACATTTCCTAATTTCTAATAAATTTTCAATGAAATTCATCTATTAAATTCTTTATAAATTATTCTTTGACATTGTTTTATTTGAATTGATTGTAGAATTACTTGAATGGATATAATATTGATCTTTATCACATTTTTTTTAATTTTTTAAAAGACATGTTTGTTTAGATATATTTAAAATGATTTTTTATATTATATTTCAATTAAATGATGGGATTTGTCTTGGTTTTTGACTTAGAAAATAAACTTTCTTGATTTGAATTAAATGAATTGAAATATTTGACATATTAAAAATAGTTTTAAATGACCAAGAAACCCCTTTGAATTTTTTCCTTATTTTGAAATTAGTGTTATTAGGTAATTTTAAATAAATGATTTATTCACAAGGATAGAGGGTGTAGACCCATGTTTTGGAAATGCATTCAATCCTTTAAAATTGAAATACTTCCTTTAAATGATTTTGGGAAGCTTTAAAATAATGGATTATTTGAAAGGCCCATTTAGTATTTTTAATGATGAATTAAGAAATGAAGTGGGTATTATAACCCTTTTGGAATATTGGATTGTTTAAAATTATTTTTAATGAATTGATGATTATTTTAATGGCACATTTAGCCCTATAATGATGAATTGTGAAAGGAAGTGGATATGGTTACCGTTTTGAATGTTGAAATTTTTTAAAAGGATTCGAATTGAATTGATGATTCTTGAAGACCCAGTTGGAACTTTATGATGATATTATCTTGTAAAAACCTCTTTATATAACTTTATTTTCGTAAATCCCATTGTTGGGTGTTGGAAAAGGGATTAATTGCTTTGAGGTAATTAGAGGTGAGAGTGAGATGTGTTATTACAACCAGTTCCCATATTTAATAAGGATACCCGTGTGATCCTTGTAACTCGATTAACTCACTCACCTCTTATAAATAGTAATGGGAACCTATATAGTTAGATCTTATAACCTAGATATATTCTTCATTAGTGGACTTACACCCCTCTAGTGTATCCATAGAGAACGTGAAAAGTTCTGGCTATGGAATTGCGGCCAAGCAAGTGAGTGTGCTTGGAATTGGTTTTCTAAGCATGCATGATACTATATGTAAGCCAAGAAATTGGTCATGTTGTATTTTATTATCTATTAGGATGTGTACTCACTAGAATACTAAGACTGTACCCATTACATTCTTATACTTCATCTCGATACCTAACAATGTTGGTTATCACCATTTGGAACTAGTGTTAACTTTATTGTTTCTTTTATTTATATTATGTACCTTGACTCTATTGTATTGACTCTTATCAATCTTTCAATATCAGGTTTATATTATTATCATTTATTTATTATTGGACTTTACCTTGATAAATGGTTTTCAAATATTTTCAAGAAATTGTTTAGTTTTTAAATTGTAAAATGGAATGTTTCACAGGTTTAGTTTAATGAATGATGCTTTATCATTTAAAACTCTATTTTAAACTAATCCCATTACTCTTCTATAGTACTCATCTTTTTAAATATTTGAATTATCTTGTGAACTATCTTTATATAATTTTTGGTAAAATTCTACTAGGCTCTTTATCTCACACCCTACTTGTACCTTTTTTGTATTTTCAACCATTTACTTTTCTTATATAAGTTATTTGGGTTCTCTCCTTCCTTTGTGGGTTAATGCTTGGGTGACCACGGGTGGGTAACTTGGGATATGATGGGTGGTTGTGGACCACCAGGGGATAGGTTTTAGTGGTTATGTATTGCTTTCGGTTTTCTTAGTGTCTCCATGATGTTGATATGTATGTATTAATTGATATATATATATATAATGAAGTTTTCACATTGTAATATGTTATTATAATACATTGTGGGATCAATCAGTCCCCACATATATTTGTTAATGCCCAGGTTCTTGTCCCTATCTCATAGAGATCGGGAACGCTCTTTGAGTTACTTGAAATTCAAATCGGGCATCGGTTTAGATGGCATCCCGAGTTGGTTCATTATAAATGGTATTATAGGATGTCTTTCCATAAATGTAAATACATGAATTTTAAATCCTTATGTTATTTTGGGTGATTCATGATATATATTATATTAGGAATGTGTTGGGACTCAATAGGTATTCTTTGAGTGGGTTCTTGATCACCACCCCTTCCTAGTGATACTTGAGTTAGAAGGGGTGTTAGGAATTGAGTATTTATTTTTGAATTATTTGTTTTATGATGATAAATTATAGTTATATTCCCAGTGAGAATACCTTTTATTTTCGAAATCTTTTATGTGTTTTTGAACTAGATTGGAAGGATGACCAAAGTCGCATTATGTTTTCATGGTCTGCTAAACTGTAAAGAATTAGTGTGATGGATCTAAAAATCCAGCCATGAATAGTTGCGAGGTTATAGTGTTTTATACTATCCCATATGACCAAGCCTTATATAGTTATAACATGGTTATAAACTTTAAAACATATCCATTTGATTACATATGACTTCACTTATATGAGGTTGGTTATGTGGCTTTATATATTTGGATTGTTTCATGATCTGGTTGGTTGTTTGAAATTTAATCCCTTGTTAACAATTTTAAATCCCATGTGAAGACTGAAATGTTTCTTATAATATGTTTTATTATGTTCATTGATAAAAAATTTCAATGACCCCCAAAAAAATTTATGTTGTGATAAATTTTTGGTTTGAAATAATAATTATCAAATACAATTATGTGATGAGGTAAAACAATGTTTTAAGAAGAAATTTTGGATTGTAATGGATTTAAATGGAAATGGTTTTATTAATTGGAATGGGTGGTTGATTAATTTGAAGCCATGGATTAATTTACATGTTCTGGTAAAGGGTTTTTGAAACTGAAATTTATTTATAACAATATTTATCATTTTGAAAGTAAATAGTAATGTTTTATAAATGGTGAAATCTTTTTAATTTTATGTGTTTTGACTTTGTTTCAAAGATCTTTTACTCTTTTTGAGTGCCCATTAATTCTTGAGTTTATTTGATTTCATTTTGTGTTGTTTAGAAATGTTTCCCAAAAATACCTTCAAGAAAGAATGAATGATGTTCCTACTGTCCAGTCCTCAGGGTAGATCATTACATTTTCTAGAATTTTAATACCTTTTCAACGACTCTACCTGGAATCTATATTAAGTGGTAGAGAAAGATAAATTATAGACTTTGAACCCCCTCTATGACTTCTTAATTTTTCACCCACATTATTATAATGGTGAATGAGTTTATCTTGAGTTAGTGAAGGGGCCTGATGAAATTGATTTGATTTTTGATACTCTCAAAACACATGAATCTCTAAAGGTATAGTCTAGCCACTCCTTATTTGAGGGACCTATCCAGGAGTGGTGGGAACTTGTGATTACCTATAGTATGTATTAAATAGTTTATTGTAAATTCATTAATTCAGTATTCATTCAATAGAAGTATCATGAGAATGTGAATAAGGATATCGTTTCTGAGTTCGGGAGTTATAGTCAATATGATATATCAGTTGTGAAGTATGCCAATAAGTTCCCATGTTTTATATGTTTTATATGTGGTATTATTGGTGCTGAATTACATAAGAATTTATCTTTTAGAAAGGTTCTTCACCCATGCCTTGTAATCACCATGCCTTTGGAATGGTTGATCTCTTATCCAAAGTTTCTTGAAAGGGAATTTCCAACTGAAGTGTGTTTATAGAAACAACAAGAATGGCTAAATTCCACATTCCCAAATTTGGATGTCCATTCTCCTAGGGAGAATAATAATAATACCATGTGTTTCTAGTGTGGAGAACCTGGTCATCCTACTAAGTTATGTTCAAAAGCTTCAATAGTTTGTAAATTTTGTGGCCACATAGGTCACAATATGATGTTTTGTAAGTTGGGTATTCAAAAATGAAAATTTTGGTGAGGAATATCAGCTCCAAACTATGGGGTAGAATATTTTTCATGTCCATAGAGATCTAGATGTATTCCTTGGAGTGAATCTTTTCATGAAGTATAGGAGATTGTAGATTCCATTTGTTTGTCTCCGAATGTGGTAAATATTGATCCACCTTGTTGTTTCCAATGTTGGAGTGGAAATTTTTTGAGTTGTTCTTTCTTGTGTCTTCTTTTGGAAACCTTTTTTTGGGATCTTTTTGATGATATCTTGTGTAAAATGGTTTGGTCCATTTGTGGATAGATGATGTAATTATGGTTTTTTTCTTTATATCTTGTTTATTATTCCTTGGTGTGCCTCTTGATTTTACATAATGGTTATAGATCAATTTTGAAATATTGGATAATCTCCCATGTGAGAGTGTGGTGCCCTATCATGCACTGGACTTGTGGTGTAAGCTCTTTCCATTTTCACTAGGATGGACCATGGAAGTGTAATGGGGTAACTAGGACGATGTCAGTTTTTGATAGACCATGCACACGGTGGTGCATACATTTTCTTTGATGAGCTCATCGAGGTATGAGGCCTGGTTTTGAAAAATCAATTGTTACTATGGAGTACATACCAAGGGATGAAATAATTTTCTATTCATTACATTTCTTGTGGATGTTTGATCATAGATGTTTCCCTTCAGTGAATAGTTAAATTATCTCTTCTTTATGTCTAAGGGGCATGATTTTCATAGCTTAAACCGTTATGGTGAATCATTATATGGTGGAGATACATATGCTAGGACTCAAGTCTTTATATTGTTTGGATATGTGTTATGATCATGGTTTTTTATCTTGTTTTTGTGTGTGTTATTGTCCTTTGGGTGAGTCTCACTTCTAGAGCATGGATCGGTCACCTCACATGATAAGTGAGGGAGTTCTTATTGTGTCATTGTGTTCTATCTTTCAGACTGGATGATTTATGGGGATATAAAGTCCTATGGTGGGGAGATTGTAATATCACATTAATTTTGTATGTGTTTTGACCCATTTATTTGATTACCCAATGATTGGGTATCTTCGAAGTTCATTTCTAGAGTTTTTTAGATTTTTTTGAAGGAATCTGGGCATGTGCACAGTTTGTGCACAACTTGATCACGGTTTGACAATGTGTGCAGCCTTGATAGTAGGGGGTCACATGGTTGGAACAAGGTTTGAAAAAGTTTGTTTCCAAAACATGAAACACTTCTAGTGTCTCTATTCTGGGCACATGGTTTTCCCATGGTCAGTAAAAACTGTGTGACTTAACCCATGAAACCATGAGAATGGCAATTAATGTTACAAAAATATTAATTAAAATCACGAAGCCCCCCAAATTATTCCAAAAATCCTCAAAATCAAACCTAAATATATTCTCCAGATTTTGGTATCCCCTTAGAGCCAATTATGATAACAAAACCTTATCCCTTAGTGAAGTGAAGCAATAAATAAAATATAGATATTATCTTTTGGTGACTTCTTCACTTCTTTTCATGGATATACCTTTGTGTCTTGATTCTTTAATCCTAAAGGATATGATGGCCTTTCATTTTCATGGATAATTATTTATTGTTGTGGAATTTGAGATCTAGGATCCCCTCTCTCTTATTTCATGATCTATCCTCTTAGATCTGATGATCGCCAATGAAGGTAGCAGAACATGGATTGTTGTGATTGGATTCCTTAATTTCAAATTAGGAATTTCTATTAATTTCAACCATTTTGTGGATAAGTGTTTATAAATAAATTCATAGATACATGTTTCTTAATTTCTAATACATGTTCTATGAAATATATCCAATAAATTATTTATAAATTCTTCATTGATCCTATTATCTTTGAATTGATTATGGAATTAATTGTATGGCTATAATCTTGATCTTTCTCACCGTTTTTTGAATTTTTTAAATTCCATGTTTATTTGAATTTTTTTGAAACAAATTTTAAAGTCCATTTTAGTGAAAATAACGTATTTTTCCTAGGTTTTATTCTATAGGATAAAATTCCTTGATTCAAATTAAATGAATGAACTGTTTGATGCTTTCAATGTAGTTTTAAATGATTGAGTTTTTTAAATGAAGAAGAACCCCCTTTGAATGTTTTGATCCTTAGTTAAAAATTTACGTTCTCAAGTTATTTGAAATAAATTATTTACTTACATGGAAAGAGGATGTAGAGCCATGTTTTGGAAATGAAGTCAATCCTTTTAAAATTGAAATACCGACTTTAAATTATTTTGGGATGCTTTAAAATAAAAAAAATATTTTCAAATCTCATTTGGAATTTTTAATAATGAATTGTGAAAGGAATCAAGTATTATTATCGTTTTTTAATATTGGATTTTTTAAAAAGGGTTTTTAATGAATTGAAGATTTTTTGTTGTCTTGTTTGTAATTTTAATAATGATTTGTGAATTGAAGCGGGTATGGTTACCCCTTTTGAATGTTGTAATTATTTAAAAGGAATTGAATTGAATAGATGATTCTTAAATTCAATGTTGGAACTTTATGCTGATTATATCTTGTAATAACCCCTTTATTTAAATTTATTTTTGTACTTCCCAATGTATGGAGTTAGAAAATTGACTATTTACGTTGAGTTAATTATGCGTGAGAGTGAGATGTGTTATTAGGTCTAGTTTCCATGTCTGATAAGGATCCCCGTGTGATTATAATAACTCGATTACCACACTCATCTCATTTTACTAGTCTTGTTAAGTTTGATAGTATGATTGGGTGAACTATATATATGCTTCACTAGGGGACTCACACCCTTCTAGAGGATCCATAAAGAATGTGAAGGGTTCAGGCTATGAACCTTTGGCTAGGAATGTGGGTTTCTATGGAACTGGTTTTCTTTAGACCCACGAGACAATATGTAAGCCCAGGAATTTTTCATGGTGTATTTTATTAGCTATTCTGAGGTGGACTCACTATTGTACCTAGGTTGTACCCATGATATCCATATACATGATCTCGATACCTGAAACATTGGTTGTCACCATTTGGCACTGTATTTTCTTTGATTGCTTCATTTATTTCTATTATGAACCTTCAATCTATTTTATTGACTTTTGTGAGTCTTTCTATATCAGTTTTATATTCTTATCATTTATGGATTATAAGAATTTATATTGTGAAATGGTTTTCAAATCTTTTTAATGAAATTTTTAGTTTTTTAATTTTAAAATGTTTTGTTTTATAGGTTTATATTAATAAATTATTTTTTTAAAATGTTTAAAAATATATTTTAATCTAACCCTATTACTCTCCTATTGTACTATAATTTTAGAATATTTGAATTATCGTATGAAGAAAATGCATAGAATCTTTTGTGGAATCATATAGATCTCTTTAGCTTACACCCTTCTTGTACCTTTTTAGTGTTTTCATCCATTTTTTATCGTATAGAAGATGTTAATTCCCTCACCTTCCTTTGTGGGTTCATTCTTGGGTGACCAACGTTGGGTGTATTGGGACATATTTATGGGTGTGGACCACCGGGGGAAGGGTTTTAGTGGTTATGTTCGTATTTTAGTTTTATTTGAGTCTCCTTGTAGTTTATATGTATATATTGATTGATATATATAATTATGTTTCTGCATTGTAGTCTATTATTGTATTAAAATTAAGGATAAATTGTTTCCAATAGTTATTTTTTAATGCCCCGGTGCTTGTCGCTGACCCGTGGAGATCAGAAAATATCTTAGGGTTAGTGGTGAATCGGCTCAGGTATTGGTTTAAATGGTATGTTGGGTTGGTTTTTTACTCATAAATCATGAAGTATCTTATCTGTTTAATACTTCTTATCATTTTAAACAATATTCTATAGTATATTTGATAGAGACTTACTAAAGGTATATATTTTTTCATTTTTCGTTACATGATAGTGGGATGAATGGTTGGATTATTTGGTTTACTCATTATACAATTTCTCCCATTTAGTAAAATAGAAGAAAATTTCATTTTTAGTCAATATTTTGTGTGGGAATACAAATATGTTTATGAAATTGGACTTTATGATGTTAATGATATTCATTTTCCCCAATTAATTATGGGTTATTTCATTATCCAATTTGGAAAATGAGTCTGTAGCAGTAACGATGTACTTAAACTACTTGGTTGTGGTTGGGGGATATATCCCCACAACATCCACCCCCCCACACCCATATCGTAACCATTATTGAATATTTAATAGTATGTTTCAACTCTAGGGGTTGATAAATGAATTTTTTTGACTCTGGAATGCATTACATTTCTTGATTAATTATAAATAAACACGAATCATTATTTTCTAGTAGTAATCAAGAATCTTGTTTAGTTGGGGTAGTTTGGTCCCTGACTAATGAGGACCATATGATCCTTAATGTGCCTCTTCCATGATGGTTATAATATCTTCTTATGTTATTCATCATAGGAGGATTTCATCAAATCCCTATTTATAGAGGTCTTTTTCACATTTTCCCCATCCAAATGTGTAAGGTTCACTGCTCAACATCGAGTTTGTTTCCTTTTGGATTGATCAAATGTGAGGGTCACATTATAGAGGTAATCGACTATGGGAACCATCATAAAGGGGGTATCAATTTGTCACTATATGTGGTACTTTTGACCTTGTTGATTTCCACGGTGGTACAAACATTGACTGGTGATACCATCCTTCGGTGTCTGATATGGAAATCCACTTCATCATGGATGTGGTTGGCTAGAAATATAGGTACATTAGCTAGTGTTTTGGAACAATCATTTTATTATCATGGTAAATGATGCAATTTTAGTTCAAAAGGGAATTATCTAATAAACCCTATAGTGTAACCAATGATAAGAGTCAACTATTTTTTATGATGGAATATTCTATAATGATTTTTTATCAAAATATCTGAATCTCCATTGATGATGAGGTAGGTTTTCTAATGTTTCATGTATAGTTCTAAGCCAAAAATGAGGGGTTGGTTTTCTGCCTTATTATTAGTGCATCATATTGATAGTAAGAATGAGTAAGGAAATATTTTTTTGTTCGAGTGAAGAAATACAATACCTAGAATAGCTCTGATGATATTTGGGTTTTCTAAAATATTTATAATAAGACCTTAGGAGGAACCATAAAAAATCATGTCTCTTGTTTAGGGAGATTCATGGGAATAAAAAAAGTTTTTTTAGAAGTTTTGTGTCCAATGATGTGCTTTATGGGGTGGGTTGTGATGCAAGGAAATAATCTAGGTCATTCCCTTTAACAACGTTTTATGAAATGAAATGGAAGTCATATTTCTACAAAATAACCATGCATCTATCCAAATAGCCATTCAATACAGGACATACAATGATGTACTTGAGTGGGTAAATTCATTGGAACAAGTGGACATCATGATGCCGCAAGTAATGTCTCAGCTTTTTCACTACAAAGATGATTGTGAGGTAGTTCGTCTTGGTATCAAAATATATGTTCACAGTAAATAATATAATTTTACTAAGGTATTAGAGACTATTTTCATACTCTACATAAAAATTCTATATGAGGATTGAATAGAGAGATCATTCTATGGAATCTAAATATATGATAAGGGTCTTACCTTTTACTGGAATCATTAATATTGATGGGTTTAACTAGTACCACTTGAGACTCTCAAATGCTTCTTTGAATTCCTTATCACCTCATTATGTGACTCCCTACTTCATTAATGTGGTTAAGGGCATAGATTTTCTAAATAGGGTAGTTATGAAATTCCAAATGTATGAAAGTTTTCATTGAACCCCCCAGTTCTTTGATACATTTAGATGGTGACATTTCTAGGATTTAACTAGTATTTTTTGGGTTGAATTCTATGTTGTGGTGTGGTATGATAAAACCATGGGGTTTCCCTACTATAACCCTGAATGAAAACTTTAATATATTCATCATCAAAGTATATTTCCACAACTTGCTAAATATTTTTCAAAGTATTGTGAAGTTTTCACATATCTATCAAGAATTAACTACCGGGTCATCGATGTATCATTCTTATATTTTTCCCAAAAAGGACTGAAATATATTATTTACGATATCTTGGTATGTATAACCCTTATTATTTTACCAAAAAATAATGACCTTCTAGTAAAATATCCTTTGAGGTGGTCTGAAGGAGATGGTGTCCTCATCTTTAGGGGGCATCTTTATCAGATTATACCCTTAATACCCATCCATAATGGAAAGGGATTAGAATCCAATAGTTTCATTGATCAAAATTTATATGATCATCAATGGGAAATAATCCATAGAGAATTATTGATTACGGTCTATGAAATCGATGTGGACCAAGATATTCGCATTGTTTTTCTTAACAGGGATGGTGTCGGTGAGCCAATTTGGGTACAACACCACCTGAAAAAAGTTGCCTTTGATTAATTTTTCTTCTTTCAATTCTATATTAGTATCATGAGATGGAAGAATCCTTTTAGTTTCCTTCTTCAAACCTCTATGTCCATTGAAAAATATTATGTGGTGTGTATCCACATCGATGTTTAATTCAGGAATTTTATATAATTATAAGATAACCCATATCGATTTTTTTAAGAAATGTAATATACATTTCTTTCACCTATATAGGAACGAAAACACTAATCAATATAGGTCGTGAGTCTTCTTTTATTCCTAGATTCACCCACCTGATCTCAGTAATGGTGGTGGAAACAACTTTCTCAAATTTGGTAAGGAATTCCTATGTTCATCATATTCTGCTTCCATCTCTGAGTCTGTTGAGTCATTTTCAAACATGGTGTCTAATCTAGGGGCATCTATATCAGTGTCATGGTAATAGAGTCCATGGAGAGATACAATGTCATCATGAAATACCAGATTCACTATATAAGTATTCTAGAGAATATCATTTACATTAATGTTGCCACTAGGGGAAGCAAGAGTTGGGATATCTATTATTAATTTTGCTTCCTCAATCATGTTTATGGGTAACATATAATCATTGTTAAGAATTATCCATGGATTTTCAGGTGTAGTCGCCAAACCATTGGGGAAGAAACATACATATATTCATCCACCATTTGTAATTTGGCTTCATTTTTGTAGAAACATGGCTCAAAATATATGGCTCTAAAATAATCAAAGGGTTCACTTTCACATTGTAGTTCGTCAACCTTCCCATCAGTGGGGTATTTCATGAATTGTTGAAACATTAAAGGTACCACCAAGTTTCTGTGAATACAAATTCATCCAATTATTATATTATATGTAGTGTATTGTTGGATAGTACTCATCATTATATATTAGATCCATAGATGAATCGTTGAGCTTGATATTATAAAGAGGATTTTACTGGATCTTATCATACCCATGAATGGATATCATTGTCAGAGATAAGTCCCCATCACTATATCAGAAATTTTGTAGGGTCCAAATCAAGATAAGAATGATCCTAGAAAATTTTTCAATCAGATCCCTTTTGGGGTCGACATTGTTGAGTTTTCCTAAAAAAATTGGGGTCTGATATTTCCTTATATAACTTCTTCTAGATCATGTTCTGTGAATGAGTTTGTGACCTTGCATTCTGATGGCATGGTATCCTCTCAATAATCCTCATCTATAACGACTTCTATCTCAGAATATTGTAAGATTTTGGAGGCCTTAATGAGTTCCTCTATGATTTCTTCTAAAATATAGAGAGTATCTGGGATTGATAGTTTTGATGGTACAACAACCAACTATTTCAAAATATCATAATTTCATGCTAGATGTATGAACTTACTAAGGTGGTATTTCTCAATATTATTTGTCATAGAAGTTGGTGTGTTTGTGGTGGAAGGTTTAGGTGATTTACCATTGGTTGATGGAGAAATTACTACCAGAAGTCCATGCAAGATGATTAGAGTTGGATGAATGATGAAGGGCTCTGACGCCTCTTTATGTTTCTATTAGTCTTACTAGAGTGTTCACCCATGGTTATCAACTATATATGTGTCCTATAAAGGGATGTGATATAAATATTGGGTTTCAATATGCCTTCACCATCCCCTGTATCCTCGTCTTATATATCCTCAACCTCCATCTCCCTGGTTAGTTGTGGGGAATTCACACCCAGAGGCATATTCATCATCATAGAAGGGATATATTAATTGAACTAAATAAATAATTCCAAAAATTATCTCTTTATCTGATGATCATTCCATTTGGTTGGGTGGTTCCCATTAATTTTATGTTGAAGAAAAAAATCCTTCAAGAGTTAGAGCTAGTGTGGGAGCTAGATATGACTCTTTCTCTTATGTATTTTCATATATTTGGCAATTTTTTATTCCTATAAGAGGTGTATTCATTCTCACCTCTCTAAGTGAAAGAAGTTTTCTTGGTTTTTTAATTTGTTCTATTAGGGTGGCCTGGTCTCATTAAACTATCATTTAGGTCATATAGTAATTGTGTTTCTACCCATTCCTAAATAGAACCTCTTTTTAGTCACCCTCTTCTTCATGTTGGGAAACTATTACAAAAGTCACTTGTGCCATGGAATTATCCAACATCACCTATCCAAATTTAACCATGCTTTGGATATCATCATTGGAGATGAATAAATCTGCGATTGTGTGATTCATTATTCTATGGAATGTAATGTAGGTTGGATGATCATTGAGGTTTATTTTTTGGATTCATTGGATCTGATAGCTTTAGTAGGTTATTTTCCACTGGTATAAAGAAATAACCAGGGACTTACTCATTTTAGAAGGTGTGATATTTTTTCATATATTCCCCAAATCATGGGTGACCTTGGTCACTTATTGCTTATAGACAAGGGATATGTTGTTGTTGATGTCAATCGATGTGATGCATTAGACGATCTGAGGCATAACTATGTGCTTGAGTGGGAATTGCTACTTGTTTGAGGGTAACATTTGGAGTCTCTTCCATACCAATAAATTTTCTTTTTATCGAGGGAATGCTATGAGATTTATCTCGGTTTGGATAATTGGAATATTCTATGCATTGTTTCATTTCTAAAAACTTGTGGAATCTTCTGGGATATTTCATTAGGATCAAAGGTGTTTGCTGGTCATTTCAAATTTTTTCATCGCAAATTTCCATCAATTTCTCTTTGTAGAGAATGATGTTGAGTAAATAGGTTAATCCATTTCATCTGTAAATAATGTCTGGAACCCTGTTTTTTTCATGATGTTTTTAATTTTTGTGATCAATAATTATTATATTCCTTGATATGGAGATGAACTACTAAATTAATTGGGGATAAAGGACATAGAATCCCTTAATGTATCTAGATGAAGGATGTTGTAGCAAAAAATGGTTGGAAAAATCAAAATCTGTACATAACATATTTTTTGGGTTTCCACCTTCTAGCCTTGAGGTCCCATCATCAATCTACATCGGGACACAAAGTGAATGTGAAGTTGTTTTGGACCTTATACACTGTCAATGTTTGAGATGGTAGGATTTAGAAATCTGGTTTGTGGAAACATTTCGTCTAAACATTCAGTATATAGATTCTTATTGAGTTTCATGGGTGTTTTCCTCCCTTATATGGATTCCATTCGAGCAACTAAGGATTCAATGGTGTTGAGTAGTTCAATAGGGACCACTATCTAGATTGTCACCATCCTAAATTTTGCGAGGAAGTCTTGATGTGGTGACTTTGTTTTCATATCTTGTTGATTCGTGATACATGATAGGACTGAATGATCACCTTGACAGGGGTGAAGTTGTTGTTATGAAAGAGGAATTGTGTGATCATCCTCATATTCCTCATTTATATAGACAAGTTTCCAATATTTAAAGTAAAGATAATGCTCAAATTATTCTCTTGTATGTGGATTAAAACTCTTTTGATATGTGGTGGGAGGAATATTCATCTTTATCTAAATATAATACCTAGTGAGGTTGTCTCCCCTGAGTATTTTCTAATTGTATTGTTTGAAATTTTGAATCTCATTCTTATATTGTTCCATATCATCCTCCGTGAATGGTATTTTAGCCTCAATGGGTGGTGGGTGGGATGTATACCCACCTTTAACTTTATCTGTTATGTTTTTCAACTATAGAAATATCATCCCCAATCTTTTAAGCCTATTTTTCATGATTTTAAGCATAATTAACTATTAAATATACACCAAGGATTGCAAATTCTAGTGTCATTGGAAGATTAGGTACATAAAACTGAAAACATGGAACTAAAATAAAAAAATAATTTAAACTTATTAAAGAGATCCTAAATTAATTTGAATGCTCTCATCAACATAGGATATCCTGGGGGAATACATGATTAAAGGGATTAGATAAAGGTCCCACTAAGGGAATATACATAAAAATAAATCATAACATATGGTTTAGATGGCATAACATGATGACATAAAAAGGTGTAAAACATGAATAAACATATGGATTCATAATATATAAAAAATGGGTTCAAATATTCATGGAATCATAGTAATGTGGGAGAAAAAAAACCATTAAATAATCATGAGTCAAGGCGCACTCCACATGGAGGAGCACTAGTCAAGGATTACCACCAATGTCAATTCACATGGAGCACAAGTCATGGATAACCACCAAGACCATTCTACATGACATCCCATGAGACTAAAAATTACCCAATGAATTAGAGCGCTATCTGGGTGCAACCATAATAAACTGTTTATGAATATGTGTGTCTCATGATGATTCATTCAAAATGAATCAAACATAAACCTAAGGGATACCCATGGAAGGAACTAGGTATCATAATCATGTCAAAAGGCATATCGCAAGGGAATATCATAATGGTGTCCATGAAACAATGAATTTAAATAAAATATGGACACTAATAAGGTAAAATAGTCGTAGATCATGAAAAGTGATGTTAAAATTAAGTGAAAAAATGTAAAAAGTGTGTTTAAGAAACTTTAGAAATAAAATATTTTAGTGTGGTCTAAGGAAAAGGTTTAAAGATTATTTAAAACAGAAATGGAATAATTGTTTTTATAAATCAAAAAATGAAATAATGTAGTTTTTCATGTTAAAGTGATTTATTTAAAAAAATAACGGTGGCTTAGAACATATTATGGAGTGCAGTTGAGAATGGGTAAGAAATTCGGATGTTCTCTTTAATCAATTTTCTTTATGTGTGGAATTTGATAAGGGAGCCTTATAAAACATGTATTTCTCCAAAAAAATAAGGATGAAATGATCTAGATACAATATTCTGGAACATATTAAAATAATTTTAAATAATTTTATAAAAATAAATAAGATTTATATTGAGTTAAAGAAAGAGAAATTGTAACCCGAATGAAAAAAGGATGTTCGGAAAGAATATCCCTTAGCTTATGTCCGAAATGGTTATGAACATGGTTTTAGTTCCCTAGATAATAAAACTAAATCCATTAATCAATAAATTAATTAATAACCTCTTATGAATATATTTTATTTATTATAATTTTATTTATTTCATTTCTGTAATTTCTTGAGGTGTTATAAGATACAATTTCTTTGTTCGGGACTATTCGTTTCCTTGGTTTTCATGCATAGTTCACTTGAATAAATGTATGAAAGATCATGTAAAATTAGAATAGATATATAGAATTGAATTTATATGTTATTAAGGAATATATAGATGATTAAATGGTCATATAATTCATTTGGAAATTGGGGTCGAGGATGAATCATTAGATAAAATGTTTGTGAAAATCTTTTGGATTATTTTGTGCGGTTTTCACTCACAACAAACTAGTTTTGTTTTATTAATTAATATCATGTATATATAGTTGTTTCATAAAATTTAGTAGGATTTAATACATATAATATAAATTTATAACCATAAAAATGGTTTTATGATTAGCCTTTCATATAAAAATAAAAATTGAAAACTTTTCATCCTTGAATGCAATAAATTAACACATTAGAGACGATGTTTTAATTTTTAGAACGAAAATGTGAGGGGAAAGAAATGATGATGGATTTTTCAATTAAAATAAAACAATTACACTATATTTGAGATAATGGACTTATGATTTCACTTGGATAAATGTAGGTGAGGATAGAATCATAAAATAAAATAATTTGGAATTAAATTAAAGAAAATGAAAGAGGTTTTTACCTCTTGAATTCTTCTCCTTAAGAACCTCCTTTAGGGTATTATGTTTGGTATTTTATTAAGGAAAAAGGATCTTGGACGTGGGAAAAATGCTTTGTATAAGGAATATTCATAATTTGGACAACTCTCAAATCTTTTAAGGTGTAAGTAGAAGAGGGGGTGAGGGGTGGTATTTATAGTAGAGGCGATGGGTGTTTTCTCATTATTTTACTCATTAGTTTATTATTTTTCCTCAAGACTATGAATAGTGGGTACTCTAATGGATAAATATATTAAATAATTCATTTTAGTTCAATCCAAAAGAGATTACATCATCATTGACTCAAGAAATAGTGTATTTTACATATAATGTATATATACCATAAATTTTTGTATTTTACTATTCACCAAAAATTCCAGTATTTCAAAAAAAATCCCAAAAATTAACCCTAACCATTTTTTGATGTGTAGAATAAAAAAATTCTCTCAATTTATGAAAATAATTTTCTAAATATGAGATTTTTAATTTTAAAATAAAATAGTATTTAATTGAAAAATACTGATTCTAAAATTATAACTGAATTTATGAAAGTTTAAAAAATTAATCAAGGTCCCATAAAAATATATTATAATAATAAGATATAAAAATATTAATTTATAAATATATTTTATAAAAATATATTTTATTTTAAATAATTTTATTAATTACGAAATTGTAAATAAATATTTATGCTTTACAAAAATACCAATAATTTCATTATTATTTTTAAAACAATTATTTACTTATACCAATATATAAATATATAATATTTTAATATATATGATACCAAAATATTATTTATACTTTATTTGGTTGGGTTACTATTCTATTATATGGGTTACTATTCTTAAGGGTCGCATATCTATTTTGTAGCTCATTTTATTATTTCATTGGTTTAGTCCCTAATTTCTATAAATTTTTCTTATTTCTGTAATTAATTATTTATAAATTTTTTATTGTGTTCTATATGTGATTTTTTGTGATTTATACTATATAACAAAATTATAAGAATGGAAATTTCATTTATAAAATTTCAGGCTATTACATTCTTCCCCCATAATGAAATTTCACCCTTGAAATTTATTTTTACAAACTATTGGGAAAATAGGTTAGGGTACTTATACATAATCACTTCCTCTGGTTCCAAAGTTTCCTCTTCGTAATTATGGTACCTCTCTAGTACTTTGATTGGGTGAGTGTTATTATTCTGTAGAATATTATCACTACGGTGCAAGATCCTCACTGGTTTCTCCTCATAAGAGAGATCATTATCCAACTATACCACCTCTGAATTTAGTACATGTGAGGGATACGAAATGTACTTCTTTGAGAGGGATATGTGGAAAAAATCATTTAGTTGAGACAGGTTAGGTGGAAGTTCAATTCGATAGGCCACAACTCCAAAACAAACAAGGGTCTTGAAGGGGTCGATATACCTAGGACTCATCTATCATTTCTTCCTAAATCTCATGATCAACATTCATGTATATATGAAGAGTAATATCATGTTTCTGACCTAAATATCTACGTACCGTCGACGATTTTATGCATAGCTATTCTATGAACTTTGGGATACCTTGATATGCTTCTGAATACTTTTCACCTTTCCCACTATTTCTTTGACCATCTTAGATCCTAGAAACTAATGTTTACTGAATTCTTATGAGAACATTGGTGTTATACATCTTTTCCCGTAGAAGGCTTTATATGGAACAATTTGGATTCTTGAGTGGATATTGTTGTTGTAAGAGAACTCATCCATAGGTAGATGTTGGTCCCATCTTCCACTGAATTCCATATAACATATTATGAAAAAGATTTCTAGTTTCGTAATAGTCTATTTAGACTGGCCATTAGTTTTAGGATGATATTTCGTACTAAAGTTCATCTAAGTGTTTACAGCATGTTGAAGACTTTTCTAGAACATGGAGGGGAATCATGGAACAAGATCCGATACAATTGATGGAGGTACTATATATAATCTTACCACTACTTTGATTTATATACTTTCCAATTTATCTAGTGATAATTCATCTCATACTACAATAAATCGAGTTTTCATTGGAAGATGATACACAACAACCCACTTTGAATTGTTTCCTCTGGATTTATTTCGAATTATGGTGAAAAATTCCATAGTGAATTTTCCGTTTCCATGTTGGTATGGGTAGTGGTTTCATCAACCCATTTTAATTTTTCCTTTCAGGCTTCACTTATTGACACACCAGTCACATCAATGTATATTCAGTTATATCATTCTTCATATTGTCCCACCAATAGTGCTATCAGTGATCAGGATACATTTTTTTCGCCCTGGGTAAATAGAGAATGTAGAACTATGTGAATCACATATAATCTCTTTCCTTATCTCTATATTGAATTGTACACACAGTCATGACCCAAGTCTCACAACTCCTTCCTTATCCATTTTGAACTTTGAGGATTTCCCATTTCCCATGGCATCCACATTATTCGGAATTTTCAAATAATTTCTTTGAGCATCCTTTATTTTATCCAAGAGGGTTGGTTGACGAATAATTTGAGAAATAATTGATGATGTTACTTATTTAATTATTCCCATGTCCTTCATTTTCATATATATGAATATTGGATACTTCTCAATTCTCATCGTCTATAATTCTGCAAGACCATTTCTTCTTAGAGTATCTTCTACCTTACTTTCCTTACCAGGACGATAGTGGATTGAGCAATCATATTCTGTTATGAGCTCTAACCATATTCATTGGACTATATTAGGCCCCTTCTATGTGAATATATATTTTAGCCTCATATGATCAGTATATATTTCACACTTCTCTAAATAGAGATAATGCCACCATATTTTCAATGCAAAGATCATGGCCGCCAACTCCAGATCATCAGTGGGATAGTTTTTCTTCTGAATTTGCAAATTCATTGACAAATAGGCTACAAATTTATCATTGTACATCAGTACATAGATCAATACCATTTTTATCATCATTTTACAATAGAAATACTTCCCTACTAGTCGGTAGTGTGAGCATTGATGTAGTGATTTGCCTCTTTTTCAACTCTTTGAAGAAGTATTCACATTCACTGGTACATATAAACATCAATCCTCTACGATTAATCTTGGTTAGTGGGTTTTGAAAATAATGGTAATTTACTAAAAAAATCATTGGTAGTACCCATATATACCATGCAAACTATAGCTCTGTGTTGTTGATGTCAGTTTGTTTCACTCTTCAATTGCCTTTGTCTTATAAGTGTCCACATATATTCATCTTTATGTGATTACCCGCCACCAGAATGATTATTATTCCATCAAAAACTCACATTTAATATAATTTCCATATATTTTCTCCCTTCACAATGTTTTTATCACATTATTAAAATGCTCTTTAGGCTCCTCGATTTTGCAGTATATCACAGTGTCATTGATAAAGACTATCAAAAGAATTTCAAGGTAATCCATAAAGACACTTTTCATTAAATCCATTATAATTTTAAGATAATTAGTGATTTTTAAGGGAATCACTATGAACTCATAGTGTTTATACCTCGTTCGAAATGAATTCTTGGGAATATCTTCCTTCTTCACCTTTAATTGGTGATAACTCGACTGAAGCTCCACCTTAGAGAAATAACTGGCCCCACATAGTTAATCGAACAATTCATTTATTTATGGTAGGGGATACTTATTCATTATTGTGATTCTGTTGTGATCACAATAATAAATACAGAGGCATGTTGATCTATACTTATTCTTGATTATGAGGACTATCACACCCCGTGGTGAAGCACTCGAGCATATAAAACCCCTGTCTAGATTCCACTGTAACTATTTCTTTAGTTAACTAGATCAACTGTGTACATTCTATAAGGAGTCATTGATATAGGTAGAGATACAACAATATGTTCAATTGAGATCTTAGTCTCTCGATCATAAGGAATACCATGTAACTCTTTAGGGAATACATTAATGTAGTCTCTCACAATGGGAATGTCTTCAAACATAATTATCTCATTTGTCTCAATAATTTGATCTAGATATACTTTCTCATAAGGAAATAATATCCACAATTTAATTGATGATTTTTATAGAGATTCAACCTCCTCCTTACACTTGTACAAAAATGGAGGATACCTTGGGATGTAAAGAGTGATCCAACTTTCCCAATATTCAATGTTGGATTTGTATAAAGATAGCCAACTTATGCCCAATATAGCATCAAACTCCACCAAAGGAAGTAAAAAAATATTTTTTTGGGAGGGTCAAATAACAAACATTATTTATGAAGGAGTTGTATAATTTGGATTCAATAATTTCCACATTTTATATTCTCACAAATAAACCAACATCACATTTTGAGGTGGTTCTTGAATAGTTCTACAAAAAATACAAGATATGAATTAATGCATAGAACAAAAAACAAATAGAGCATTACGAATTCTTAAATGAATAACCAGTGTACCTGTCACTACATTGTTGTCAAGATCCACATTACCAGTAATGATAGCACATTCCCATCCTTGCTACCTTGGAGGTTGTTGTTGTTGATTACCACTGACATCCCTTCACTTACACTGTGTTTGGTTTTATTTTAGTAAAAGAAATGAAATGATTTCATAGTTCATAAAATAAAAGAAATGGAAAGAAATGATTTTGATTTCTCTTCATTTTGTTTGGATGTGAAATTTAGTAAAAGAAAATAAATGATTGTAATTTCTCTCCATCTTGTTTGGTGATGTTTTTTAAAAGAAAAGAAAACAAATATTTTGATAACATGACAAAAATAACCCTCATTAAAAAAATATGATTTTCCAAAATTCAATTGATCCAAATAAGAAAAATTATAATCTTAAACTTTATATTTTGTTTTTAATCATATATATATATATACATATTTATTATAAATAAATATATTTATTTTTAAATATATATATATATATCTTTATATGATTACATATAAATATATATTTATAAATATATTTATTTATATATAATTATATAAATATGCTTTCATAAATATATATTTATAATATATATATATTAAAATATTAAATATATATATTACTATATTAAATATATATTTTAAAAAATATTTATATATAAATATTTAATTATAAATATGTATTTTTTTAAATTATTTATATAATTATAAATATATATTTATAATTATATTTATATAATTATATATAAAAATAAATTTATAAACATAGATATAACAAAATTAAATTTAAAATCGTTATATGATTATTGATCTGGGCGGATTCAGGTAATATTTTTAAAAAATATAGTTTTCCAATACTCAATTGTTTCCAATAAAAAAAATATTTTAATTGTAAACTGTATCTTCTATTTTTATATCATGTTAATTATTTATAAATTCAATTTTCAAAAATATATTAGCAAGGATTTTTTATTTTATTTTTCTGTCATGTCAATTATGTATATAAATTATATATAAAAATTTAACAACTCAAAATAATCAAAATTATCCATAATAAAAATTATTTATTACTATTTATTATTATTACTTACAAATTGCATTGAAATTATAAAAATAATTATTTATAAATCACGTTTAACAAAATATCATGCACATGAAAATACTATTATTATTAATAATCATAAATATGATAATTTGTTTAAATATCAATTTAAAAAAAGTGAATAAAATAAAATTTGTATATGAAGATAATATAGAATTTAAAAAAAAATAATATACCGGTTTCATTTCTTTCCAAATCACCCCGATTTTGGGGTGATTTCAAACCTATAGAGTGGGAGAAACGTTTCTCCCCATTTCTTCCCCCATTTCTGCCTGAATGATTTCTCTCGCTCTGATTGAAGTCTGCCAAACAAGGGAAACAGATCCTTTTTTTTCTTTTCTCTCCAAATTGTCTTCGCCAAACGACCCATTAGGTAAATCTTTCACATAATTCATATATTCCATTCTGTTGAAACACAACACTATATTATTAGTGTTTTTTTTGAACCTTCCCTTATTCTTATACATTAGTGGGATTCTTCATATCCCTTCGGTAGTTACTAGACAAATACTGCAATCTTCCACATTTGAATCATTTTCTAGTTCCCTTTAGATAGTTCCTAGGATGCCTCTTCCCACAATTTTTACATATAAGATTATGGATTTTATTTCCATCATGGGATTTATCTATTGATACACCCATATCAATCTCAATATTCCTCTTTTTATATATGGTCCCATGAGATGACTGAGAGTCTCTAATCTCTATTTGACCATGAAGACACAACATAAAATATCTTCCTAGTTTTTAAAGTACCGAATCACCAATTCTTTTCATAGACTAGGATTTAGTGTTCTAGATAAGATATCCACATTTTTTTCAGTGTTTATGAGAAATTAAGGCTGTAACATTAAAGTATTATGAAGTTTATTTCATATGAATAGATAGACTCACCCTCATTTTTCTTCAAACTGAGGATCTCCCTTTCCATATTAAGATGCAGAATTTGCGGAAAATATTTTTTGAAAAATAATTTCTTGAAATATTCCCATTATATTGAATTAATTTCCTCCCGGGACTTCATTTTCATGGTTAGTTTCCACCACTGATCAGTATCCCCATCAAAATGATAGACCTCCGGTACAATTTTCTCTTATTTTTAGAACTAGAGGATAGAGAATATCTTTTCAATTGAGTTAATTTACTATTCCATGTGGAGGAGAAAAAAATATCTACTAAACATTGTAGGCCTTTGTCACATAAAGGATTCAAAAAAAAACTTTCTATTTTTTTGGATAATGTGTGAGTTCCACAAAATTCATGTTATTATTCATAACATGAGCCAGTTAAGTAAGTACTTTCCTAATGTTTTGAGACCCTATTCCCATAATATTTGGCATATCATTAGGGAAATCATCACATTTACTATCCCATCGATTTTTGCATTGGGTTATCATATTTCCACCAATTAACTAAAAAAATAATGGTCAGTTAGGATGATTGAATACTTAGTTAATAAGCATAACAAAAAAACTCTAAACATAGAATAATAATCATGTATAAGAAAACTATATCCTAACTTGTGATTCCCATAGTTTTAGTTTATGTTATCCATGGTTATAGAATTATCCCAAAGGTTCTTAATAAAGTGTTATAGTACTAGTAACCAAATAATCTAGACCTTAATTCGATACCAACAATAGAAGCCCCAAACTTTTACACAAATTATTTCACAATTTTAAGACTAATTATTGATTAAAAACAAACCAAATATTATAAATTCTAGTGTATTTAGAGGATTAGGTACATAAAACTAGAAACATGGAACCAAATTAAAACAGTGTTAATATCCATAAAGATATCATAAATTCATTTGAGCCCATACATCTAAATAGGATAACCTAGGGGAATTCATAAATAGAGGGATAATCTAAAAATACCAGTAAGGGAATAAAAATAAGAATAAAACCTAGAACATGGGGTAGAAGGAATAACATGATGACATAAAAAGGCACAGAACATGAATAAAAATATGGAATAATAACATATTAAACCTGGGATTATATAGTAATGGAATCATAGTAAAGTTTCTGTAACATAAAACATGAAATAAAAAAGATTCATGGATTATTGCACATGGAGGAGCCTGAGTCAAAGCTAACCACCAAGACTGTTTCTCTTTGACCATGTTTCAAGGATCACCACCAAGACCGTTGCACATGACGTCTCATGAGAGTAAACATTACATAATGCATTGGAGTGATATCTGGGTGCACCTGTCATAACATGTTCATGAATATGTGTTCCACATAAAGATTCATACATAATGAATCAAACATAAACATAAGGGTTACCCATGGATGGAACTGGGTATCAAAATCATGTTAAAAGAAATATCACAAGGGAATATAATAATGGTGTCCATGATAGAGTGGATTTAAATAATACATGGACATCGATAAGGTAAAATATGCATAGATCATGATAAGTGATTTTAAACGAATGTTAAACATGTGAAAATAGTGTTTTAGAAGCATTATAAATAAAATATTTTAGTTCAGTTTATGGGAAAAGTTTCAATATTATTTTAAACAAAAAAGGCATAATTTTTTGTATAAAACTAGATATAAACCAAGATAGAATTTCATGTTAAAATTATTTTTTTTATAAAAATAATGGTGTCTTAAAATATATTATGTAGTGCTCTGGATAATGGGTAAGAAGTCAGGAGGTTCCCATTAATCGGTATTCCTATCAGGAGGAATTTGAGAAGGGAACCATATAAAACATGTATTTCTCCAAAAAAAGAAGGATTAACTGGTCTGGATAAAGGATTTTGTATCTTATAAGTGAAATTTAAAATTATTATATAAAAGTAAATATGATTTACATTGGGGTAAATATAGATAATGTGTAACCTAAAAGAACAAATGGATGTTTGGAAACAATCTCTTACCTTATGTTTGAAATGGTTCCAAACTTGATCCAAATGTCCTAAAAAATAAAATAAAATATATTAATTTATTAATTTATAAAATCATATACATTTTTTTAAATTATTATAGTTTTATTACATTTAATTTTGGACTTTTTGATGAATATAGGATGAAATTGCTTCATTCTAGAGTGTTCCTTTTCATGGTTTTCATGCTTGGATTGCTTGAATAAATGAATGAGAGATCATGTTAAATCTTAATAGATATATATAATTGAAGTTATATGTTATTAATTAACATAAATAATATAAAATAATTATATAATTCAATTTTTTAATTGGTTTGGACATGAATTATTAGTTAAAAAGTTAGTGATTATCATTGGGATTATTTTGGGCGGTTTTCACTCACAATGAAGTAGTTTGGGTTTATTAATTAATATCATTTATATATAATTTTTCGTGATAATTATATAGAATTTAATAAATAAATTATAATCTTTTTAACCATAAAAATGTTTTCATGACCATTATTTTAGTCTTTAATGGAAATTGAAATCTCATAATCCTTGAATGCAATAAATTAACACATCATGGATGATGTTTTTATTTTTAGTACGAAATGGTGAGGGAAATGAAATGAAAATGGATTATTCAATTAAAATAATAAAATTATATTATATGTCACATACTATATTTATCATTCTTCTTGGATGATGTTAGGTGAATATAGAATAATAAAAAAAATTAAATTAGAATGAAATTAAAAGGAAAAGGAAAGAGGTCTTTACCTCTGGAATTATTCTCCATGAGAACCAACTTGAGGGTCTTGGGTTTGGTCTTTTAGTGATACAAAAGGATCTTTTACATAGGTATGATACTTGGTAAAAATATTGGGTAGAATTTGGACAAGTATCAAAATATGGACCATGTGAGGAGAAGAGGAGGTGAGGGGCTAGTATTAATGATGAATGAGATGGGTGTTTTCTCATAATTTTAATCATTAATTTATTATTTTTTCTCAAGACTGTGAATATTGTGGATTATTGTAACTAAATAAAGTAACTAATACATGTGATTTACAAAACATTGGTTCTTACATTAGTGATGATTCAAGGAATACTGTATTTATCTTATAATGTATATATACCGTAAATTATTGTATATTATTATTCCCAAAAAATTAAAGTATTGCAAAAAAAATCCAAAAAATTAATCCTAACAATTTTTTTTAATTTTAGTGTTCAAAAATAAACTCAATTTGATGAAAATAATTTTATATATATGATAAATTTAATTTCTAAATTTAAAGCATAATTTACTCTAAAAATACCGATTTTAAAATTATAACAGATTTTAAGAAACATTAAAAATTAACAAAGGTATCATAATATTAACTTATAATAATAATATAGAAAAATATTAATTTATCAAATTTATTTTTTGAAAAAAAATCATTTTAAAACATTTTATTAATTATTAAATTGTTAATAAATATTTATGCTTTACAAAAATACCAACACTTAATTTTTAATTTTTAAAACATTTATTTACTTATATCCGGATATAAATATATTATATTTTCATTTATATGATACCCAAATTCTATTTATACATTCATCGGTGGGGTTACTATTCTATTTGTTGGGTTATTATACTTAAGGATCACATAAATATTCCATAGGTCATGTTACTATTTCATTGGTCTAGGTTCCTTAATTTCTATAAATACTTATTATTTCATTAATTATTTGTTTATAAAGTTTTTATTGTTTTCTATATGTGATTTTATGTGATTTATACTATATAAAATAATTATTAGAAGATGATTTTCATTGAAAAAATTTCGTGTCGTTATTATAGATGTGGAAATTTATTATTCATAGGGGTTTGGTTCTTTCTCCTTATATGATTACACAAACATGCAACCTCAGTTGGTGCATCTAGATCACCTTCCTCTTGAGGTATGTTTTCTGCATCATATCCCTCTTAATTTTCATCTCATTCTACATCATTTTATGTGTTTATAGTGATGAAATTTACTAATATGTATTGAGAAATGTTAGTTATCCAATTTCACACAGTGTAATAAAATGATTCTACATCGCATAATCCTTTTTGAGGGTTTCATCTAGTTTATTTCTCTAAACCTTGTGTATATTTACCATTTTGGCATATGAACCTTATGATATTTGACTACCCTTACTCTAAATTTCTCCTTTCTCGGTCTATGAAAATAGAGCTCGAAAAAGTTTCTAGTCATGATGACTTAATGGGAACCAAATAGAAAATGCATGTCTTGTAGAGAAAGTAAAATAATGCATATCAACCATCATTATTTACCACCAATCCTAGAGAATAAATATTCTTTTTAGGGTGATTATGGTCATAAAAATTTCCTTGTCTCTATAGGATGGGGACAATTTAGGGATGCAATTCTTACTTTTTATCATATTATTGAGGATTTCATGATTCCAGTAGATGATATGATGACTAATAAGATTGAAATTGAGATATAAATGAAGCCAACACTATGGGTTGGGTTTTATATAGAACCTCCAACGACTTATCCCGGACCCTATTGGGGTCTGAGGAATCCGGTGATGGTGATTAAGATAAAAATTTCCCTATCATTGTGGGATGTGGTTGTTTTGTAGATTCTTTATGTTTTCAAATCATCTAAGAGCTTGATAACGTAAGGGGTATTGGTGGTGGTAAAAATTCCCCCATTCTTATGGGATGGGTTCACTCTTGTAAAATGTCTATAGTGGATGCAATTATAATTAGTTTGACTTGGAAAATTTTATATTGTGTTTGAGAAATGTGAAATGGCTTCATATGATGGGAGTCATTTTATATGGGAAGTTGTCGATTGGTCCAAAAATTCAAATTCAGTGTTTGAAATTATTTCCTTTTTTAGGGGCTCATCTTAGGTGATTTTTGGAAGTTATCTCCATCTATCTGTGATGTATTTACATCATTAAATTAGAGGATTTTTTTTGTATTGGCCAGTTGGAACATGCATTACCTTGTCCCTTAATTTCTCTTGCAGCATTGAAAAAACAAGGTTCCATACCTAGTGATTTATACTATTATGAGGATGTAGTGAAGTACAAAACTCCATACCTTACCCATCCTCATACATTCATACCTATCAAGGCATCATCGATTAGTTTTCAAACAGTTTTAGTACAATAGAGCCAAGTGTTCGGTATAATTTCATTGTTTTTACCATTTATGGGTCTCGGTCCATAGATACGGTAGTCATGTGTATTTTACAACAATGTATGGGTATGGTCTGAAGGTAGACAAAATATCCTAGATAGAGGAGGTTCATATCCTTATATCTTTGTTGAATTGACTACGTGTTTTGTTGAAGGTAGGGAATACAATCCTTCCCTAGATTATCTGGGATCTCATAGTCAGAAGTGGAGAAGTGTCAGAATATTCTTGGGTGGTTGTTTCTATAAAACTATCACCATATATCCATTTCATCCTCTTCTTCATTAGATTAACATGATTCTAACTTGTATGACCATAGATATTTATTCCCTCAGTTTTCTAATGACCATGGTGAAGTGATTATAATGGTTTTTGGGTCACAATATATGGTTAATACTTGTGTTTCTAGCTCTCCCCATATGAAGGTGATTACATTTTTGAGAACCTCTCTATATGATGGTGTCTAGTAAAGGGTATGATTTTTTTGTTTGAGAGAGATATCACAGTGGGGAGGTTGACCAATGTGTATTTCTAGAGTATAGTCCTTGGGATCCATCTTTATACTACCATGAGGATGACTATCTAGGTAATGATCACTGTCTAGGTTGGTTGAAGAGTCAACAGACCCTTGATGTGTTTCAGATATGTGTTAACCTGCCTCAATGACACTATAATTGAGTTAGTTAAGGGTATGAGCCTCATTCTATATCATTTCTAGAAAAGGACAACATGACTTTTGGGGTTGATAAAGGATATGATCCTCCTTCATGATATTAGTCTTTATTTGTTCCTAATAATTTGTTGTTATTAGGATATGAGCCTGCTGATAATAATTCGATGGAGTCTGTCAGGGATATTATGTATCGATGGTTGGAATATGAGCCATACAATTAGTGGTTATTGGAATATTTAATTAAATCAAGGCTGAAGAAGGGGTATGAGAATGATTCAAATAAGCATTCCTTATAATAATACACTGACAATCCTCTAGAATGATAGAAGGGATATGAACCTCCTCTTGTATATCCTCAAAAGGATTCTAGTGAAATCATTCATTTGAGAAATCTTAGATATGTTCCTAGAATACTCCGTCTAATGGAATATGCCATGTAGCTTCTTTTTTAGGGATATGTGCCTAATCTTATTTAATTTCCATGTTTTCTGAAAAACCATAGTTGGATTGGGGATATGAAATCGGTCATGTTCCTTGGGTGTATACCGCTATTCCTTTTCGATATGAATATGAGTTCATTCTATAACAACCACACTCTTTATTACACATTAATACATGTTTTATTACATTATATTACACTTATCCCATAAGATAGAAAATTATAGTGTCTTTAAGAATTATGTACATTAAATAAAAATTAAAACATAAAATAAATTATCTTTATTGAAATCATACTTAACACGCTTGCATGTAAAACTTCATTGGATAACCATGGGGCATACATAAGAAAGGGGTGAGCCTTAATGACCAGTATGGGAATAAACATGGAATTACATGAAGAAGATATTACAGGTTATAAAATAGACATATCAATGGGGAATAAATGGAACATGAATAATATGGAATGATGTAGCATGATAATCATTACTTGGGAAATATTAAAACAACATAAAACATCGAATCATAAACATAGTTCATGGATAAATAAAAAGTAATCATGAAGGAAAATTCCCATCAGTTAATCAGGTTCAGTCTATGTCTCAACATGACGTATCATGATTATAAACATTACCCAACGAATTGGAATGCTATATAATTTGGGGTTCACCCGTCACTTTCATTTCATTCTCATTCTTAAGTGTGCCACATAGATCATACAAACAAGGATACATTTATCATAATATTTTATTCCTAAACAAAATTATATTGAATAAATAATTTAAATTACAAATTCAAAAATTTATAAGTGTATAATGGTTAATACCCTTGATAGTAAATGGGTATGGTATTCACTATACATTTTTTTTGGCATGGAAAATCATTGTGAGATTTCTGCAGCATAACGACATCAAATAAAAATTAATACAATGGGTTGATGAGAAAAAAGTGGTATCTCATAATTTTTAAATAAATTTTATAGTTAGAAGGTATGTAACAACATATCCTATTATATGGAAATGGTGATAAAATATATAAGGTAAAGAGAATGCATGGATAAAGAGGATAAATGAAAGATTTCTTACTAAATATCAGCATGGTAACAGGTGTACATAAATGTTCTTTGGAGGGATTAATAATAATGAAAGGGGATATCATCATTTATACATAAAATGGAAAGTAAGGTGGATATTAATGAACATATCACAACATATTAAAGTTGAAATTAAAATACATAACATAAAAGGAATGCTTGATAAAAGGGGATATTGGAAGATCCCATAATTTAGTGAGTTACTCCAAAGGATTGATAGGGGATTCTAGAGAGCCTAGGGGCACCTTAATAGGACTATAAAGAGTGTATGGTAGATTATGGACGTTCTTCAAGGGTTTTATGAGAAGAGTAATAGGATCTTGGGTGAGTTTATATAGGAAAAGTGGGGGATTTCAATATTATTTTGGTTTTAGACTCTACATAATAAAATAACCAAAACCACAAACTTACATTTTTTTTACCATGGTTTCTTCCAAATTGGATTGGCTTCTATTATTTTATAGGTCCAGGGGATGAATTTGATAAAAGATTTCTCTTTCTTTTGTGGAGGTGAGTCACACTCTTAATGAAATGATTCCAAAACCTTAAAATATATTAAAGGTTTTAGAGGATTCATAATTTCTTCATTAAAAAAATTATATAAACATAAAATACCTTTATTATAAAAATAAAACATATATTTGATCAAGGATACCTTTAATAGTATTTATTACATCAATTTTGGGTCATTATGATGTCATAATGCATAGAGTATGTTTATAAGTTATTTTAATTTTACCCGAAAATTCAATTGTCTCTAGAAATTATAAAAATTTCATTATTGGACAATTTATATGTTATGATTCAAAAAAATATTCATTTTATAGAAATAATTTTTTAAATATTTGAATTTTAACTTTTAAAATCCAGTCTACATTTATTAAGATATTTTGGGGTTTCTGACAAAAAGAGTTTTCCAAACCTTATAAAAATTACATTTGACATCATAAAGGTTATATGATAGTTCATATTTAATAAAAAATATTAATAAATTATATTTTATTAAAATATTTTTTATTTAAAAAATTCATTAATTTATCAACATAAATTCCTTAATTGAATTTGAAATTTACCCAGAAATTCTATTTGTGTTTTACAAAATAAATTATAATGTAACAATAATTGGAAGAAAATATACTCATGTTTCTATGACAAATAATGTATATACTAATATTTTTATGGTCCTGATACATATCCCTGTAATACTCGAAAAAAATTCCTAAGCGTAAGGTGTGCGTTGATGGGAACTTCTTGGGGCAGTTTGGCAAACAAGGTTTGGGTCGTGATCTTGATGAGTTAGAACTTATACCATAAATGGTTTCAATCATGATTAAGATGCCGGATATCATCTTGGGATTCACCAAGGAAAAATACCATAGATGCCATCACCCTCAGAAGCTCTGATAAATGGGCTTCGTAAGGTATTCTCTAAGTATTTGTGGGTATCAATTCATCTTTATGTGTCAATTGTATTTGCTAAAACATTGTATTTATACAAATCATGTGATAAATGTTCAATGGGTATATTTAAAATGCTAATGATTGTTACTAGTCAATTAAATCAGATAGGATATAGTAAAACCAATGAATTGCATGTGTTTTCTGGAATAATAAATTAAAAAAAATCAAGGGGAACTTTATTTACAATAGTATGGGTCATTTCAATCTTCCCTAATTAATATATTTATCCCCCAAAATTTTCTTTTCCCATACTAAAACAGATGACTGTAACTTTGTTTTCTAATTTCCCCTAGTTCCCACATTGCTTATTCAAACATTTGTTTTCTCCATGAAACTTTGAATACGTTCATTGTATTATTTCATTGAACTTTTTCTCTATAATATAAGATCTTCAATAACTTAGCTTCATAAGAAAAAATTATTTTCCAATGGTACCACCGATGGATTGAGTACATGTGGGGGGTATGGTATATACTTATTTAAGAGAGATAAATGTAATATGTCATGTTCTTTAGATAGGTTAGGTAGGAGTGAAAGTTGGTAGGTTACCACTCTAATGCGATCAAGGTTCTCAAAGGGGCTGGTGTATCTTGGACTAAGATTTCCTTTCTTCCCAAATCTCATCACTTTCTTCCATGGCGATATGTAGAGGAATACCATGTCTCCAACAAAAACAATAGGTATTTTCAATGATTGTTATCTTAGCTCTTATATCGACTCTGATCATCTTTGATGTGTTGATGAAGGGTCTTTATCTTCTCCACCATTTTCTCAACCATTTCTGGACCTAGAAGTATTTGTTCCCCATATTCATCCCGACATGAAGGTGCTATGAACCTTTACCCATAAATGGATTTATAGCGGGATTTGGATGCTTGAGTGGAAAATGTTGTGGTGAGAGAACTAAACCAGAGGAATATGTTGACCACATCCTCTATTAATGTCCATAGAACATGCTCTCAACATATCTTTCAATGTCTGAATAGTGCACCCATATTGGACATTTTTTTAGGGTGATAAACTATACTAAAGGTTAGATCAGTTTTTATAGAATGTTGGGGACTTTTTTAAAAGATATAGTTCAATCTTGGATATCGATAGGATGAAATCTGTAATTGTACTCCATGCATCCTTACCATTTATTTGATTTATATCTTTTCTAGTTGATCGAGTGAGAATTCATCTCAAATTGCAATAAACTGAGCTCTCATTGTAAGATGATCTATAGTGACCCATATAGCATTGTTTCCCCTGGATGACTTTGGATGTCCTGTGACAAAGTACATGGTGATGTATTCCTATTTCCATATAGGTATGGGTAATGGTTGCATCACCCCCTTAGAAATATAACTTTCATCGCTCACTTGCTGACATACATGGAACTTTGATGTATATTTATCGACCTCCTTATTCATATTTTCTAACCAATTATGTTCTCAGAGATCTCGATACATCTTGGAGATTCATGGGTGGATGGATAAGATTGAGCTATGTGTGGCATCCAACAAATCCTTATTTAACTCAGTATTTGATAGTACACAAAGTATGGATCCAAATATCACAACTCCTTCTTCATTAACATTGTACTCAAATTATTTACCTTTCTTTATTGTTTCCACTTTCATTTGAATTCCTACAACATATTTTTGAGCATCCTTTAACCTCTCTAGAAGGAACAGTTAAGAAATCACTTGTGAAAGGATTGATGATGTTCCTTCCTTTATGATTCTCATATCCATCCTTTCCGAATATAAAAAGGTTATATCCCTCTCAATTCTCATCCAAGATAACAATTTTGGGTCCTTTCTAAATATAATTTCCACTACTTTATTCGCTTTCTTGGGATGGTAGTGAATTGAGAAATCGTATTCCTTGATCATTTATAACCATATTTCTTGGAGCATATTTATCTCTTTCGTGTGAATTTGTTCTATAAGATTTTTTGATATGTATATATTTTACAGTTTTCCCCAAAGAGATAATTCCACCATATTTTTAATGAAAATATTGAATCGTTTTCTATGACTTTGTTAGTCTACATTCACAAACAACCCAACCCCTTCTTCTAAGCATCACTAAATACCACAAAAATATATAAACATGTGGGTAGTGTGAGAATAGGTTCAATAATAATAATCCTTTTCATCTCATGGATTATCTCTTCAAATTCATCATTCCAATAAAACATTTCACCCCTATGAGTTATCATGGTTATAGGGTTTGAAAATAATGGTAAATTAATCAAAAATTATTGATAATAACTAGATAATATAACTAAACTATAGATATATGTCATAGATGTTGGCTGCAGTCATCCTTAAACTTATTTTATCATTAATGGATCAAACTATTTCTCATTTTTTGTGATAATATTCCCCAAGAATTATAATTCTTCAAGAAAAACCTACATTTGTTTTGCTTTTCATAAAAATTATCATTTCACAATATTTTTAGGACCGTGCTCATATGCTCCTCATGCTCCTTTATTTTGGAGTTTATTATATTATCATCTTTAAAGAATCCCAAAAATTTTCAATTTAATCACTAATGAATCTATTCATTGTCTCCATAAAGATTTATGGAGAATTAGTGAGCCCAAAAGGCATCACTATGAACTCATGGTTCTCATACCTAATACTAAATGAAGTCTTGGTGATATCTCCCTTTGTCACCCTAACTTGGTAATATCACGAACAAAAATACAACTTGGAGAAGTATTGTGCTCCTTATAGATTATCGAACAAGTTATCAATTTTTGGCAGAGGATACATGTTCTTTAACACGATATTTTTATGTTAACGATAATCAATGGAAATTCTCGTTGACCCATCCTTCTTCTCGAAGAATAGGATTGGTGAAACCCATGGTGAAGCACAAGGGCATATGAAATATTTATCTATATTCTTATATAGTTGTATATTCATCTCTTCATGTTTCACAAAATCCATTCAATATAGATTATTGGATAATTGTAACACCTCGGGAATAATCTCTACTGAAAATTCAAGCTCCCAAATAGGAGGAAGAACAAGCAATTCCTCAAGAAAGTCATCAACATATTCCCTCACAATAATTATTTCATTGCAAAAGGTTCTTTCCTTAGAATATTTCATTTGAGCTAGATAATCTTGTATGTAGGGAAATAATATAAACTCTTGAGATACTGGTCCTAAAGAAGATTCATTCTCCTCCTTGAACATGTATATAATCAAAGGACGATTCCAATGTGGAGAGTTATATCCTTCCCATGGAAATATATTTTAGTTCAATATATGTAAATCAAATTCATAGTTAGAATTCCATCAAATTCCACCAAAGGGAGTATTACACCATTAATTGGGAATTTCAGCCCACAAAATTTGATAGGGGGAGTTCTATACTTGAGATTCAATAAATTCCCCATTTTCCATTTTCACTGATATCTCTACTTTCATGCATTGTAGTGGTGTTTGAATAGTTCCAATAAACATTCATGATATGAAGGAATGTGTAGAACCAAAATAAAAAATTACATTATCTAATCATGAATGAATAACTATAGTACTTTTCAAAACTTCAATATTGGGATCCACCTTAGTTGTTGTGATGGAAAAATCTCACCCTTGCGGCCTTAGAGGTTGTTGGTTGTCTCTGAAATCCCTTGTCTTAGAGAATTCATTTTCATAGTACCCCAGTTCCTTGTAGTTTCAGAAATGAAAAATGTATTGAGGGTGGGATGGATCATTCATTTACTCCATTTCATTAGTGTTTTTCTAATGTCAGTATTCATTAGAAAGGTTCTCTTTTCTTCTGCACCTAAAGCATTTTCTTATTCCCCTTAGGAAATTTCTAGGGAGATTCCTTTCACAACATTGAAAAGTGGGATGAAGAAATTTCTTGGCACCATTAGATTTCTCCATTATACTAACAAAATTAAAATCCACATTCCACTTTTTATCCCTGTGATACTGTTGAGATTTTCCAATTTTTATTTCAACTTTGAGGGCACATCAGAAAATATCCTCGCAGCTATCAATGTAATGGATTGACAGGGCTTTTACTAGACTAGGTTTTATCCGACCAAAGAAGTATTCATCCTTGCATTTAGGGTCAGTGACCAATCTCAAGGAATATCATGTAGGACATGTGATTTTTTCCTCATATACTCTCATTGACTTGTCATATTTGTTCATGAGAAAAGAAATTTGTTTCCATTTTAAGATAGAGAGTGCGTGGAAAATATTAATTGAAATACATTTTCCTGAATTCCTTCCACTCCATACCTTTGATATCTTTCTCAATATTTCTATACATGATAAATCTTCACTACCGATAAGTTTCTCCCTCTATATTAAAATCATCCATTAGAACCATATCATATTCATAACCTTGAATTATGGAGAAGATCTTATCAATATAGCTGATCCATTGTTTTTAAATTTAGAGATCTGATGATCCATTGAGAGTAGTAGGCCTTTGTCCCACGAAACATTTGATTGTGACTTGTTCTCCCTGGGGGGGGGGGGGGGGTTGGACACTCCTTCTGATATAGGATTTTATTCAAAACATGAGTCATCTAATTGTGTATAATCATAAAGTTCATGATTCTTGCTCCCATCGGGTTGGGCATCACATTGGTTCAGTCTTCACATTTCCCATCGTATTAATTGTTTACCCGATTACTATTATTTCTAGATGCTTTCTAGAATAAAAGGAAAATTAGAGATGATTATGTTTATACTATTAAAAATATAAAGGGAAATTCAATGATGTTTAATGGATAACTTATAAATTAAGTTTATTTATTAACTTATGAATTTATCACATTCAATCTTGGTTGTCCATGATCTATTTCCTAACATATATTATTGTGGGGATTTTTTTATTCCCTTAAAAATGGTTTGTAATGAGATTTTGAATTTAACAAAGTATATACGCCAATATTGTCTAACCAGGTTCATAGTAAGGCTTGTTTTCAGGTACCAGGTTTCCCCAAGTCAGGCTCAGGACACCTTATTGGAGTTGTTACCCCAAGGTACATCTGTTCCAGAACAAAATCCACTTTTTGTATCCATACAGAGATGTATTTTATTGATAAACCACTTGATATACACATAAAAAAATATAGGTATGTTTTCTTGTACTTAGTCTCATATCTATGTCTTTCTCTATAGTTTTTTAATCATAATCCCAAAAATAACTAAAATTTTCTTTTGATACCAACAATGAGAAATATAATTTTTATTAAACATTAAGACATGATTTAATACATAATATTAAACTTATTACAACCTTTAGGATTGATAATTCTAGTGTCTTTGTGAATTAGGTAAATTACATAACAAACTAAAACATAAAATACATCATCTTTATTGAAAACTTTTTTAACATGCTCGCACTTAAAACAACATCGGATAACTTGGGGACATACATAAGAAATGGGTTAGATGTAAAGCCCAGTACAAGAATAAACAAGGAATAAAATGAATAATATAATAAAAGTTATACAATAGGAATATCAATGGTGAATAAAAGGAAGAAGAATAATAAGGCGTTAGATAACATGATAATCATAACATGGGAAATGTTAAAATAACTTAAAACATTACATCATAATTATAGGTCAGGGATAACTAACAAGACATCATGATATCCAATGTCTCATAATGTAATTAGTTTCACACCTTTTCACAACATGATGTATCATGATAGTAAGTATTACCCAATGCATTAGAGCATTATATAATTATGGGCACACCCATCGCTTTCCTTTCATTTTCATGCTTATGTGTTTCACATAGTTAATACAACATGGATACATTTATCATCATATTTTATTCAAAAATCAAATAGTGTTGAATAAAAACATGTAATTACCATGTCAAAAATATATAAGTGTATAAATATGAATAACTTTGATTGGAAATGGGTATCGTATTCACTACACAATTTTTTTGGTATGGAAAATCATGGTGAAATTTTGACAGCAGAACAACATCAAATATAAATTAATAAAAATGATTGAAGAGAGAGAAGGGGGTATTTAATCTTTTGAAAATAAATTTTTAAGTATGGTGATAATTAATAAAATATCTCACCATAGGGAAATGTAGATAAATGACATAAGGTAAAGAATATACATGAATAAATAGGATAAAAGAAAGGATACCTTACTAAATTTCATCATGATAACAAGCGTACATAAACATTCGTGGGAGAGATTACTGAGAGTGAAAAGGGATATGATCATTTATAAATCAAATGGACAGTAAAGGGTATTTTAAAGAATATATTTCATTATATGAAAATTGAAATTAAAATACATAACATAAAAGATTGGTTGATAAAAAAAGAGAGTGAAAGGTCCCTTACTTGAGTGTGTGACTCCAAAGGCTCAGGAAATGATTACTAAGAGCTTTGAGGCACATTGGGAGGAATCTAGAGAGTGGAGGGAGTATTATGGACATGATCTAAGGACTTTGAGTGAAGATAAATGTGATATTTAGTGCGTTTATATAGAAAAAGAGGGGGATTTATTTATTATTTAGGTATCGAATTCTAATAATAAAATAATCAAATACAAAAATATTCCCATGGTTTTTTTCCATGGTATCTATCATATGGTAGTGTTCTTAATTTTTTTCCAAGGCCAAGGGCTGAAAATAATAAAATAATGTCTTTTCTTTTTTCCAGGTAATTCACATTCTTAAAGAAATGATTTTTAAACCATAAAATTTATTAATGGTTTTGGAGCATTCATAATACCTATATAAAAAATATAAAATAGACTTAAAATATAATTATTTTTAAGATAAAACATATAATTGGTTGAGGATAAATTTTATAGTTTTTATTGAATCACTTTTGGGTCATTATTATGTCACAATACACAATGTCTATTTATATGGTATTTAATGTTTATAAAAAAATCGACCACTAAAAAACTTATGAAATTTTTTCCATTGGATAATTTCGATGTTCTAATTCCAAAAATAATATTCATTTTATCCAAATAATTTTATTAATGTATGAATTTTCCCTTTTAAAATAATATCAACATTTATTAAGAAATGATTTTTTTTGAAAATAACGATTTTCCAGCCATTATAAAAATTACATTTGACTTCATAAAAGATATTTGGTCATTTATATTTAATAATAATTATTTAATAATAATATTTTCTTAAAATATTGTTTATTTCGAGAATCTATTAATCCATCAAAATTAATTCCTTAATTGAATTTCAATATTGCCTTAAAATTATATACGTGTTTTATAAAAGTAAATTATAATGTAACAATAATATGATGAAAATATATTCATTATTATATAAAAATTAATGTACATACCTATATTTCAAGAGTCTTGATAAATTTCCCTTCAATACATCACTAAAAACCCTAAGGGCAAGGTGCATGATGGTGGTACATTCATGGGGTAGTTTAGCAAACATGATTTGGGTCGTGATCTCGATGAGCTTGAACTTCTCCCAAAAAAGGTTTCTCTCATTCTTAAGTTGTTGGATCTATGATTTTGTTTAGTTAAGGAAAAATATTATAGATGATATATCCCTATTAATCTTGGATAAATGGGCTTCATTGGGTACAATCATACCGGTTGAGTCCATCACTTGAATTGTTTGTGTCAATTGGATTTGAGAAAATCCTATAGTTATACTAATCATGTAATAACTATTCAACAGCTATATTATCAATGGTAATGAATCTTAATGGTCGATTAAATCTGTTAGGATATAATAAAACCAAATAAGTGCATGTTTTTTCTAAAATAATACACATAATTAAATTTAATGGGGAATTTTATTCACATTAGTTCGAGTCATTTCACATCCCGCGGCATGTGAAAAACCCACTTGGTCTGTCCCAGATTGAACAAGGATATAAGACAAGTTCTATGTATTTAGAGTATGTCTCTAGACTTTTTCGACTTTAATTTGAACCTATACTAAGGCATGTTCCAAATAGAGTTGATAAGCCCATGTTGGAATTGGGATATGATCCAAATGTTGTGCCTATTCTTTTACTAGAATATGTCGATAATCCTCCTGGACAAGAGCAAAAATGTGTGTTTGATAAAGAGTAGCCACATGTCCATAGTGATCAGGGTGATGTTCTGCTCTAACTATATTGAAAGGAATATGTGTTCATACTTTAATCTATACCATTTTTGGAATATGAAGGTGGAGCTCTTATGATCTTTCTAGGATGTTGTTACACTTTACCAAAGTGTTTGGAAAAATTTAGGAATGCATATTTTCAGTCTCAAAAAAATAATAGATGATATATTAAATTGAAGTGGGAATATAAGTACACTCATTTCCTCCTTGTTCTATCAGAATATGTTGATGGGATTAATGTAAGGGGGAAGGGATAAGTTCCTCCCCTGCATTATTTTGAAATATTCACGTAAAATTTATCCAAATGAGCAGGGATATGAGTATGCCCACTGGTTACCACTGAAATATGATGACTTGATACATCATTAGAAGTGAAAATTTGAGTCTACACCTATTTATATATAGATTTCTACACCCGGTGAGACCTTCTTGGTACTTGTTCATGAGTTTCTAGGATGGAAATTTGATGGGTGGTTCCCTCATCAGGCGACTGAGGGGAACTTGTGGAATGGCGCTAGTGACAGTAGTTGATAGAATCCCTCCTCAACAAATCCTGAAATAGGATAGAGTCATATTCAACAACTATATCCATATTAATAATATTCAAAAGGTGATAATTGATGGGATCTGGGGGGGCATTTTCCATGGGCATTTTTGATGGGCTCATCGCCTGTTTCCCATCCCAAATAGTCCATTGAAAATGACTATTTGCGATGTGATTTGTTTCTCGTTTAAAAATAGTCATTTGTAAATAACTATGTACAGCCGGAATATACTCCTATCATAATTACCTTATATTAGTATTTTTATTTGTGATAGGATTTACTTCTCATCGCAAATAAGTTGTCAGTATAAAACTCTTTCCAATGGGACCCGTCAAAACACCTTCTATCTTATTCAAAACGATATTTAATTACCACTAAAAATAAACAATTAGCATAAGGATATTTGTGGTGAGACCCATCAAAAATATTTTTTTTACCACCGACGAGTTTATTTGTGGATGCTAATATTTGCGATGGGATTTGTCACAAACAGTCTCATCACAAATTATTTAACCTATATATATCCCCACTTGAATTTTTTTCACTTTCTCCTCCTCTTACTCTACTCTCTTTTCCTATTCCCCTCTTCTTCTTCTTAAATTTTTAAAAGTTTTAAATTTTATAGGGAAGAAATTTTTTGTCTCTACATCTAACAAAAAGTTCATTTTTATGGTATTTGTTTAATGTTTTAAATTTTTAGTTAATTTGTTTTATTTTATATTAGTAATAATTAGAATTAATTATTTGTAATTAGTTTTTATTACAATTAATTAATTTCATTTTTCTATAATTATTTTTATGTAGTACAAATTATTTTAATTAAAAGAATTTAGTTTTAATTATTAATATTTAGTTTTAATTAGAAATAATCAGTTTACAGTAGATGTTATTTATTTTATTGTTCAGTATGTAGTTTTAGTTATCATTCATTAATGATAATTATTAGATATCAGAGATAGTAGGTATAAAAACCCCGTAATTAGTAAAAATTAGTAGTAATAAGAATCAATAAGTAAAAATTATTGGAAATGAGCCAAAATTAATAGAAGGTAGTAACAATTTATAGATCTTAGTAATAAATAAATATTTTTTAAAGTGGCATGTATTAATCAATAATAATTAGTAATTAATAATTTGTATAAATTAATACATTTGTAATAATTAACATAAATATTAATAATTATTAAACAATTAGAATAAATTTGTTGTAGTGAGTACAAATTAGAGATAATCATTAAAAATTAGCGATAATTATTAGAAATGAGAAGTAATTATTTAGAATGAGTGGTAATTATTAGAAATTAGTTTTAATTACTATAAATCAGCTATAATTACAAAAAATTAGTGATAATTATAAAAAATTAGAGATACTAAAAAATTAACGAGAATTATTAAAAATTAGCGCCATTTAGTAAAAATTAACGATAATTAGTAAACATCAGTGATAATTAAAGGTAATTAAAAAAATATCATTACATAGTAAAAATTTGAGATAATTACTATAAAATATTGGTCACTATCAGAACAAAGTAAAAATTTGTGATAATTTGAAAAAATTGGTGGAAATTAGTAAAAATTAGTGGTAATTTGTAATAACTAGCAAAAATTAGTTATAATTAGCGGTGCTCAATATAAATTAGTCAAACTCGGTAAAAATTATCTTCAAATAGTAAACATTAGTGGAAATTTGTAATAATTTACAGCAAATAGTAGTAATTACTAAAAATTATTGGTAGTTATCAGTAATTACTAAAAATTAGTGGTAATTACACCAAATTAGTGGGAATTAGTAAAAATTAGCGGTAATTAAGAAAAATTAGTGGCACATAGTTATATTTTTCATCGATTAGTAATAATTATTAGTACTTGGTATAAATTAGTGGAATTTAGGAAATATTAGATGTAATTAGTAATAATTATCTATAATTAGTAATAACTAGTGGTAATTAGTAAAAATTGTCGTTAATTAGTAAAAAGTAGTGGAATTTAGTGAAAAGTAATGGAACATAGTAAAAATTAGTGATTATTACATAAAATTAATAGTAATTACATAAAATTATTAGTAATTAAATAAAATTAGTTGTAATTAGTACAAATTAACGATACATAGTAAAAATTAGCAGTACTTAGCAGCACTGATAATAATTAGTGGCACATAGTAATAATTAGCCGCACATTGTAAAAATTTATGGATATTAGAAATAATTAGTTTCAAATAGCAGTAATTATAAAAAATTAGTGATAATTAGAAGTAATTACTAAATAGTAGTAGCAATTGATGAGTAGAAGATGTAATTACAAAATTATAGTGGTAATTACTAAAAATTAGTGATAATTAGTACAAATTAGCATCACTTAGTAAAAAATTGGGGCAATTAGTAAAAATTAGAAACACTTAGAAATAATTAGAGGAAATTAGTAATAAATAGTGAAACTTAGTTAAACGTATCAGAATTCAGTAAAAACTAGAAAAACATAAAAAATAGTGGTTATTACTAAAACATAGTGATAATTACTAAAAAGTATCATTACTTTGTGACACTAAGTAAAAATTAGTGGTACATAGAGGCACATGGTAAAATTTAGTGGTACTTAGTAATAATTAGCATCAATTAGTAATAATCAGCAGCAATTATTAATAATTAGATGCAATTAGAAAAAATTAGTGGCACTTAGTAATAATTGGCCCAGTTAGTAATAATTAGAGATAATTAAATAAAATTAGTAGTACTTAATAATAATTATATACAATTAGTAATAAATATTGAAAATTCAAAATAATTTGATGAAGTTATTAATAATTTTAACCACATAGTTTAACATAGTTGAACTTCATCAAAATTTGTAGAACTTACTAAAAATTGGTGATAATTACATAAAATTAGTGGTATTTGTTAAGAATTTACCATAAATAGAAATAATTTACGACAATTGGAAGTAATTACTAGAAAAGGTTAATCAATAATTTTTTTAATTTTTAAAAATTACATATAATTAGCAGTAATTAATGGTATTAAGTAACAAATTAGAAACAATTGTCGGTAAATAGATAAAATTATTGATATTTACATGTAAATTATATGTTTTTTAATTTTTTACTCCCTTTTGTATTTCCTTTTTATTATATCAAATTATTCATAATTTTTTTTTATTTTCTATTTTTTAGAGAAATATTGAACAATGAAGTTGACAATAGTCTTTAGTACATGATTGTGATTAGATAAATCATCACTAGAATCCAAATGGTTTTTGTATAAATCTTGTATATATTGAGGGTGTTGAAACTTTTTTATCATTCTCATCATCAAAACCATAATTTGATTCAGTAGGGGAGACAACTCCAAATACATATTTTCAATAAAGATTCATGAATATCGATGTTGCCACCCTATCGTTATGGGTCAATTGTTATGTTGACGTTCATGATGTAACAAATGACTCTGAATTAACAAGTCATAATGAAGTTGAATCTTCTATGGGAATTGATGATACAATGGAGGAAACTAAATATATTGACACCATCATATATGAAGGTGAGGATGATGATTTAGAATGAAACAATTAATTATTAGTTATATTAAAAATATATATATATATAATAGCCATATTAAATTATTTTCTAACAATCCTCTTTTCATGTTTCAGATTGCTGATGATAAATATGATGATATCTCTTATAACCTCCATGAGGTTGTACTTCCTAGTGATGCTCCTGATGATATGTAATTAGACCCTCATATTTTACGTTGTACACTAACTTCTAGGGGTTGTGGTCTTGAGATATTGAGGATCCCTGATCCTATTCCCGAGAAACGTCCACATCTAGACTTTTATCCATGCATGATGATTTATGTTCAATTGTATAATTTAGTTAATATTCATTATCTCTTTTTTCATTAATTTATTTATGCATTAATATTTTTATTATATGTTCTATTTTCCCAAAGTTTTTCACATATAGTTTTTGGATAGGGGAGTGTTATTCTCTGGAATTATTTTTTCCGAGCATGGGTGTCAAGGGATCATATTCATATTGGTGTTTAGAAGATCATGTTTGATCATTGGATGGTATATAAATATACAATAGTTATTTTGAAATGTATTTAATTAATAACTTTCTATTGTTAATTATTGGTAGGATTTATAGTATCACATGGATGATAGTGTGAGGACCTCAATCTGGGAGTCCTTCTTTTGTGATTGATGTCATATGTTTTTGCACAGTCTAAGGAAGAGTTCCAGGACTAAATCTAGGTTCATTGTTTTTAATAGTATTGCAAGATTCATCAACATGATTACATATCTTCTCAGTTTGGGGATGTATTGTGCTCATATTGTTCGAAAGATAGTTTTTCTAGGAGATCAACATTAGGTCAGAAAAATATGGGAGACTCGAGGTCACCCATAGACCAGGTAGTAATGCATTTATTATTCATCGGTGAAATTTGGTAAGTACATTTATTTAATAATTTTTATAACTTTAAATGTAAATTATTTATTTTATTTTTCATATAATAATTTGATCAATCAGATATTATAGATTTTCTTGTTTAAAAGAGAATGTACAAGGACCCAATCACTGTAGATATTACTAGCATTCAATAGTGCTATATTGTTGTTAGTTTTATTATTTTTTAAATTAACTAAAATAATATTTTAACTATTTTAATTTCAAAATTATTTTGAAGGAGTCATATAAGGATGCTACTTCACACACTCATGACAACATTTGGGATAAGACTAAGGGTAAGACATCCATTGTAGTGGGTTTTGATGACTTCTCATGGAGGTAGGTTACTCAGTATACCTTCAATAAATGTAAAGTTGTTGGCATTGACTCTCAATTGATGCTTGTGAGTTATTATGGTACTATTTCAATGTCAACATCCAGCTCAAGGGGAGATTTTAGAGAGTCATAATCATCAGTTGTACAGAATGAGGAGAAGTTGCAAGATTATGACAAGGTTATAGAGACCCTAAGTAGAGAGTAGGAAGAGTTTTGTCGGTAGTAGTAAGAGTTTCATCGAGAAAATGAGGATTAGTACAAACAGATGATGGAGTATATGTGGTGTTTATCACAAGGTATGGAGAAAGAGTTCACTCCACCACAACCTCCTCTAGATGAATCTCCCCCTCTACAGTGATATTTGTACATTGTATATACATTTATTTTGTTAAAAATTTGAATGAATATATTTTTTAAATATTTTTACTAATTCTAAAATTTCAATTTTTATATGATGAAATTTCTTATTACTATATATAATTTTTTTATTATTTTGATGTATTATATTTTTTTCATTTTTCGATTATCAATTTTTTTTGATTTTTTTAATTATTTACATTGGGTATCTAATCCTATCACAAATAGTTTTTAAAATTATTTTTGCTGAAAGATATCTCCCATCACTAATAAAAATATATATAAATCTGTTAAAGGTTTTTTCTAACCTACCATTAAAAAAATGTATTTGTGCTGCGAGTTTCAACAATGATCCATTTGTGAAGAGATCACATCACAAATATCTCATAATCTAGTATGATTGTTATTTTATTAGTGGTGGAGAAAGGTGACACTGGTTTCATGTTAGCTACTCCTGATTGAAACTTACTTGTTGGATTCAGCATCTCGAGACCCATACATACAGCCTTGATGGTTGGGATAACACCATGTCGATGGTATTTCAGAACCGCCATGTAACGTACCGGACCCGGGTGCAACACAACGGTGCCCCAAATATGGTTCGCCACGTGACGTCAAGCGCATTTCCCCAAATGTCAGAGGTTTCCGACTAGCAGCGAGGGCCCAGGTCTGATAGTGGGGAAACTATGCCCTCATTTGTCAAAGTGTAGCGCAGCAGAATACAAAATAAACATACAACGACAGAGGAAGTAGTAAACCATACACAACTGAAATAAAAAACAGTAGTGGATATAACCAACAATATATAAATGATGATTCTACATGTTTCAAGTTCTAAGAAAACATCCAAAACATGTTATACATCAATACAGTACAACAAAACACAAATTATAGCAAAACAAAGCAAACAGCTGGCAGCGGCATCGCGAGCCTAGGCTCGGTCCCATGCCCTCATACTCATTATCAAAAATCAAGTACATGTATAGGGACTCTTTCCCCTATCTACTCTTGCAACAACGTAATCTATTTGGGCCGAAAAGCGTGACCCAAACAGGGTGTGAGAAATATATCTTAGTAGGCACCCACCAAAGGCTTGTTCCCAACTGCCTGTAAGCATGCAATGATAGTGTGCATTAGTAAAGTTCAATAATGTAATCCGTACTCAAAATTAACTAATTACAAGTTATATTGACATTTTATTATTCATTTAATCCATTAAATATTAGAAACAACCACAGTACATTTCTAAGTAAAAAGTCCACGTCCTCAGACAAGAAAAACCTTACCCTTAGGTAAGCAGAATCCAACCCACAGGTATAGCCCTTAGGCAGAACAGAAGTTTCCCTCAGGCATAGGAAGTGTCGCCCTCCGGCACAGAATTCAATCCCTCAGGCACGAAAGGTTTCCCTCAGGAAAAATACTACAGCCCTCGAGCTAAATAGTGCAGTTCCCTCAGGCTAATCACAACAATGCCCTCAGGCTAAATACAACAATTCCCTCAGGCTAAACAGGTAACCGAGTCATTCCCAACAGGTAAACATGCAATTTAAATAAAATTCCTCTCAAGGCAAAAGTAATGAATAATTAAACATGGCATACCCTTGGGTATCCTGGCCAAACGGCTAAACGGAGAAATGCACCCCTCGGGATTGTCCTGGATCCAAGAAGCGATCCCAAACAACATTTTTACATCTTTATTTAATTACCTATAAAGTTCTAGGTAGTTAAATTAGCAACGGCCTCAGCCACACGACACCCCAACATGGGTTCGTGGCACGAAAACGCACAAAAATGCATGAAAGTAGGAAAATAAACACAAAGCTACCTACCTTATACGCCAACGAATGTTATACCCGAACGCCAAATCTAGAAACGCCGAAGAACGGCGTATATCTAACGATGAACAAAACCCATTCAATTGTAAATAACATAATTTAGGGAAATAATTGGTAAGAACGGTTCCAGGAGAGGAGAGGGCTTACCCGAGCGGTTCCAATGGGATCGTCCGAGGCGGAAAACGATTCTAGACGAACCCCCGGTGGATCTTCAATGGTCCGGCCTCCTCCTTTGGCTCCAAATCGTCTGAAATGTCTCCTCTGCCAAAAGAGGAGGCAACTGCCTATTTTAAGCCAAAAAAACAAAGTACATGGCGTGTACTTTTTTCATTTAACTGTTCATTTGGCAGCACCACTACACTGTTCATCTGTCGACATGAGCACAAGACATGTACTCCTGAGTACACGGTGTCTACTGTCGCCCATCTAGCGGCAACTCCACCGCTTTACTGTTTAAGCATGCCGACTGACTACACAACGTGTAGTCGGTTCCTAAACCCCTCATCACCGACATGGCTACACGCCCCGTGTACCCATCCCCACACGACCATAAGTACACGGCGTGTAGAAAAAGTACAGGGCGTGTAGTTCCAAAATTTAGGATTTTTCCCCATTTTCCATATTTTATCAAAAACACTTAAGGAATAGGAAAAAGAAGAAGCTCATACCTCAAAACTAAGAACCGATTTCTTACAAACTTCCCCCCTTATAGCAATTCGTCCCCGAATTTCCCTTCCCAGGGTGGCGAATATAAATCTTAGAACAGCTCTGTCCACTGAGCACGTATGTCGGCCTCCATCTCCCAGGTCTTATCCTGCATTCGGCCATGCTGCCATAGCACCCGTATGAGAGGAACTGACCGGCCTCGGAGAACCTTCGTGCTCCTATCAATGATACGGATTGGATGCTCCTAAAAGGATACATCATGCTGAAGCTCAACCTCCTTAGGCTGAAAGGTGTGAGACTGGTCTAAATGATTTCGATGAAACTGAGACACGTGGAATATGTCATACATGGCTTGGTACCGCTGCGGTAACTGCAACTGATAGACAACCAGCCCGAATCTCTCCAGAATATTGAATGGCCACACATACCTCGGTGAAAGCTTACCCTGTCTCCTGATCCGCTTATGTCCCAGACTCGGAGAAACACTTAGGAAAACCTGATCCCTAACCATGAACTCCAAAGGTCGTCTGCGGCGATCAGCATAGGACTTCTGACGAGACTGAGTGGAAGCCATCAGCTTCCGAATCAACTGGACCTGTTCAGGTGTCTCTTGCACGAGCTGTGGACCCAGTAAAGCTGCCTCACCTACCTCTAACCAGCACAAAGGTGATCGGAATGGCCTACCATATAAATTCTCGTAAGGTGACATCTCAATAGTTACCTGAAAACTATTGTTATAAGAAAACCCGACTAAGGGTATATGCTTCTCCCAAGATCCCCCAAAGTCTAGGACGTACGTATGCATGCAGCTTGTCCTCAAGCACCTGTATCGTACGCTCTGACTGGCCATTGGTCTGAGGGTGGTATGATGTGCTTAGAAGCACCTGTGTACCTAGTTCCCTCGGAAAACTCTTCTAGAAACAAGACGTAAAGCAGGGGTCCCTATCATAAACAATATAACGAGGGACCCCATGAAGACGTACGATCTCCCTGATACATAGCCTTCCAATATCGTCAACATTGAAGGTCTCCTTGATCGACAAGAAGTGAGCTACCTTCGTGAGTCTGTCCACAACAACCCACATGGTTCCATTGCCTCGAGGTGACCTCGGCAACCCCGTCACGAAATCCATCGTGACATCGTCCCATTTCCACTCTGGAATGGGTAACTCTTGTGTAGCTCAGCTGGCCTCTGGTTCTCTTCCTTCACCTGCTGACAGGTGGAAAACCTCGTAACAAAACCAGTTGTCTCTCTCTTCATACTCGGCCACCAATAATGACGCCTCAGGTCATGGTAAATCTTGGTAACCCCGGGATGAACTGCCCAAGCTGAAGCATGGAACTCCCGCATCAGCTCCTTGTGTATATCCCCTGGAACCCATACTCGTCCATGGAAATGCAAAATCACATCATCGCCTATTGTCCAACCTGAAGGAGGGTCCTCACTTGCCACCGACTCCCATAGAACTTGGCCTTCAGAATCAGATAGCCGCCTCATCCTCACTCTGTCCAGTAGGGTAGAAGTCACAGCTAAAGATGAAAGATAAGTTTTACCCTGACTATCGTGCACCTCCAAATGCATCTTAGATAACAAGGTTATGAGATTCCACTCACCACTGGCCTCCTACACTGCTTGTATCTCAGTCTTCCTGCTCAGTGCATCAGCTACTGCATTACCTTTACCTTGTGTATATGCATGCTCAAAATCGAAGGACTGTAGGTACTCAACCCACCTTCTCTACCTCAGATTCATGTCATGCTGAGTAAAGATATACCTAAGGCTTTTGTGGTTGGTGAAAACCAAAAAATGATCTCCCAACAGGTAATGTCTCCAACAGCGCAACACATGCACAACTACAACCAACTCGAGATCATGCGTCGGGTAATTCCTCTCACGTGGCCTCAACTTCTGAGACCCGTATGCAAAAACTCGGTCTCCCTGCATCAAAATGTCTCCCAGACCAATCCCTGATGCATCAAAGTAAACTGTATAGATCTTCCCCTGCTCTGGAAGTATCAGGATCAGTGCTGATGTCAACCTTCCCTTCGGGTCCTGAAAAACTATCTCACAAGCTTCTGACCAAACGAACTTCACACCCTTCTTAGTCAAGACCGTCAACGGCACTGCTAAGTGGTAGGAGTCCTGTATAAAATGCTGATAGTAACCAGTCATCCATAAGAAACTTCGTATATCAAATACGTTCTTAGGCTTCTCCCAGGAAACTACTTCTCTCACCTTCTCTAGGTCTATTGCAACTCCTACCTCTGAGATGACATGACCCTGGAAGTGAATCTGGTCCATCCAAAAGTGGAACTTTGAGAGCTTAGAATACAGCTAATGCTCTCTCAGCGTACTCAATACGATCTCAAGATGGGTGGCATGGTCGTGTCGAGTGTGAGAGTACACCAAGATGTCATCCACGAATACAACCACAAAAGAATCATAATACAGATGGAACACATGATTCATCAGAGTCATGAAAACTGATGGTGCGTTCGTGAGTCCGAACGGCATAACCAAGTACTCGTAGAGACCATATCTGCTCCAAAAATCTATAAGCGGTATATCCGATGGTCTCACGTTCAGCTGATGATATTCGGATCTCATGTCTATCTTCGAGAACACTCGTTCTCCACGATGATGATCAAACAGATCATCAATCCTTGGCAAGGGATATCGGTTCTTAACCGTCAACTAGTTCAGCTTCCGATAATCCACGTAAATTGTGAGGGTACCGTCCGCATTTTTCGCAAAAAGGACAGGAGAACCCCAGGGAGAAGTGGTGGGTCGGATAAAACCCTTTTACTATAACTCCTCTAACTGCCTCTTGAGCTCCTGAAACTCAGGCGTGGCCATCCAATAAGGAGGAATGGACACCGGTGGTGCTCCTGGCACATGCTCGATAGAGAAATCCACCTCACGCACCGTAGGTAGACCTGAAAATTCGTCTAGGAAGACATCCATTAAACGATCAACAACTAGAGGGAAATTCGTCTGACAAGTACCCTGATCCTCCAGATATAAGCTCCCCAACTGGGTTGTGACTCCAGCTTGCCCATGATGCTCTAGTCCATCTCGACTCGCCTAAACATACCATTCACCCTTGTATAGAAACTCTCCGCCCTCTGGTGACGTGAAACGCACCCTGCGGCGATAGTAGTCTACAAAGGCTCGAAAGGGAACCAATCAGTATATCCCAAGAATGACGTCATAGCTCATCATCTCTAAGACATAGAGGTCCCAAAGGAAATGACACCCACCAATCTCAACGGGGCACTCCTTGCACTGACGCACACCAGCCGTTCTAGTCCCCAACGGAGTGTCTAGTGTCAAGATATTGGATAAAGTAGAAACATAGAGCCTAAGGCTCTCCACAATAGTTACAAATATGAAACTATGCGTAGAACCCATATCAAAAAGTAGTGAAGATAAAACAGAAGCTAATAGAATAGTACCTCTGACTATAGAAGGTCTGGGATCTAGCTCCTGCTGGGTCTGTTGCACTGCATATGCATGCCCAGTGTCGCGGCCCTGTGACACAGCCTGGCTACCCTGAGCTGTCCCACCCTGCTGCCACTGAGATCCTGATGTCTAGATACCACGGCCACGACCACCATCTCTTCCTGCACACCATGACATGTTCCAGTTCCCTGACTGGTAAGAAGCCACTGGTCCTGCTCCCGCACGTGGAGTCTGCAAAGAACCCCTCTCACTAGCCACTGGTATAAACGCCCTGCAAAAGCGCTGTAGATGACCCATCATGCCGCAAGCTCGGCACTCTACTGGATCGCGTGGACACTGCGGCCTCTTGTTCCCCTCTCTACCACACTGGTAGCACATGGCCGGTCCACCTAAAAAAGCTGCATGGCTGGTACTGCCGCCCTGAGAGAAGTCCATCTGTCTCTTCCTCTTGCCAGCAGAAATAGTACCAGTAACTGGTGCTGAATTGCCCTATCCCACACCACTAGATTACCGCAGGTTCCTCTCTGTAATCAGCGCCTAATTAAAAATTGTGTGTACATTAGGCAACCTGAAAACATTTACCAGCGCTCGGATGTCATACGGAAGACCATCCTCAAAACTACTGGCTCTCAACGTCTCTTCACCCACTAGCACGGGTGAAAAACGCTGAAGCTCCGTTAAACAAGCAGAATAGTCCATCACCGACATAGTTCCCTGCTGCAGATTCATGAACTCTCGAGCTCTATATTCCCTCAGCGTCTCGGGAAAGAAGAAGTCATAGAAGACTTCCTGAAAAGCATCCCACGCCATGCCTCTGTGATGTTCTGAATGGGTGGTAACATCCCACCACCTCTTGGTGTAATCACACAGCATGTATGTCGGGAGCTTGACCCTCTGCACTGGAGGCATCTCAAGATACTCGAAAATAGTCTGCATCGATCCTAGCCAAGACTCTGCAGCCTGTGGTCCGCCATCCCTTGAAAACGTAGGCAGATGTTGCTGCTGAAAGATACACGTCAGCTCGGCCATAGATGTCGCAGCCTGCGGTGCTCCCTGAAAGGTCTGCATGAACCGCATAAAGCCCTCACAGAACTGCGCCTTCGTGCCTGTATCCGGTATAGCAGCTGGAGCCACATCTGGCTCTACCGGAGGATCAACTGGTAGCCCATGGCCCACCATCTCAGGAGTATAATTGCCACCGCTCTCCTGGAGAACAACTCGCGGACGTCCAGGCGGCATGACACTACCAGTTCAAAAGCATGCCTCAGATTACAGATTATTAAGACTGAAATGAAGGAACCACAATGGAATAAGAGGAAGAAGGCATTTCAAAATTTTCAAAACCAGACTACACGGCGTGTACACTGACTACACGGCGTGTACTTGACTTCTCTTCCCCTGCCCGGGTCCTTACACATGGCTAAGCCACATGGCTTCCATTCAAAAAATACTACACGGTGTGTAAAATATTCTACACAGAGTGTATGGTGTTATTTTCCAACTGCATGTGTCGTCTGTGACACGGCCGACTACTCGGCTTGACACTACACGGCGTGTTACACCCGCACACGGCATGTACACCATCCTGTTTTCCCAGCCTCATGGTTAACTCCACACGGTCTGTCCTCGGACAAGACTACACCGCTTGTCCCACATGTACATGACATGTTCAGGGAGAGGTAACACCAGCCCATGTTGTTAGTTACATGGCCGAGTCCCCAGGTCGGACTACACGGCGTGCCTATAATTGACACGACGTGTTCTGTCAAGGAGTTCACCGACTCGTGTTTGTTAATGACATGGCCGGACTCCGGGTCACACTACATGGCGTGTCCATTCGGTACACGTTGTGTTTTACCCAAGCCTTTCCCTACCCCGTGTCACCGCCCACACGGTTTGTGACATGATAAGAGACTACAGTGCGTGTACTCAGGGTACACGACGTGTACACAAAAAGTTCATTGTTCTTCCTGAACAGAAGAGCATACACGGCATGTATAAAAATAGTAAAAGGCGTGTATACTGGGTTTCTAAACAGTATGCCTCAGAAACATCCCCAGAACCCAGAAAATACTGAAAAACAACACCTAAGTGTCAAATTCCGACCTGTGGGGGCCCATACTCCCCACGAATCAAAGTTTGACATCTCATATGTGTTATAACCAACAAACAGTCAATGATCCACTAAATTCCGGTCAATGGGGGCCCATACTCCCCAAAAACCAAAGTTTGGCATCCATTTTATAAACAAGATCAAACAAAAATACCATATCACAAGGCAGGTATTTATCAAGCAGTTATCACAACATCATGCTTTATTAGCACAAAAACTATCACAACAACATGAAAATTCTAATGCACCTACATGGCATGGAAACTCTACATGGAATGTGATATCTATCATGTTACTATATGATGCATGATAAGACATACCCTCATTTCATCGGGTTGCAACTAAATAGAACCCACAGATAAATTATAAATAGCACAATCTCAAGTGCATCACCCAACGGTGAAAACATGTCAACCGTAAATTGCAAAATCAGAAGAATGCAAAATATGAGGTAGACTAGCTTTTCCCTGTACATGGGTTAGCTACGCCCAGACACAACTTATTACCAACTCCCGTTCCATCCTATCCCTGACTACGGCTCCAAATAGTAAGTCAAAGAAAAGAAACTCCTTTGATACCACTTTGAAATGTCCCAGACCTGGGTGCCACGCAACGGTGCCCCAAATCTGGTTCTCCACGTGACCTCAAGCGCATTTCCCCAAACGCCAGAGGCTGCCGACTAGTAGCGAGGGCCCAGGTCTGATAGTGGGAAAACAATTCCCTCATTTGTAAAAGTGTAGTGTAGCGGAATACAAAATAAACATACAATGAAAATGGAAGCAGTAAAACATACACAACTGAAATAAACTACAGCAGTGGATATAACCAACAGAATATAAATGATTATGCTACATGTTTCAAGTTCTATGAAAATAGCCAGAACATGCTATACATCAATACAGTACAACAAAACACAAAGTACAGCAAAACAAAGCAAACAGATGGTAGTGGCATCACGAGCCTAGGATTGGTCCCTTGCCCTCCTACTCCTCAGCAACAATCAAGTACCTGTATAGGGACTCTTTCCCCTATCTACTCCTGCAACAACGTAATCTGTTTGGTCCGAAAAGCGCGATCCAAACAGGATGTGAGAAATATATCTCAGTAGGCACCCACCAAAGGTCGGTGCCCAACTGTGTGTAAGAATGCAACGATAGTTTGAAGTAGTAAAATGAAATAAAGTAAGAAATACTCAAAAGTAACTAATTACTAGTTATATTTCCATTTTATTATTCATTTAATCCATTAAATATTAGAAATCACCACAGTGCATTTCCAAGTAAACAGTCCACGTCCTCAGACAAGAAAAACCTTACCCTCAGGTAAGCAGAATCCAACCCGCAGGTATAGCCCTCAGGCATAACAGAAGTTTCCCTCAGACGTAGGAAGTTTCTCCCTCAAGCACATGAGTCAAGCCCTCGGTCACGAAAGGTTTCCCTCAGGAGAAATACTACAGCCCTCGGGATAAATAGTGTAGTGCCCTCAGGCTAATCACAATAACACCCCCATGCTAAATACAACAATTCCCTCAAGCTAAACAGGAAACCGGGTCATGGCCAATAGGTAAACAAGCAATTTAAATACAATTCATCTCAAGGAAAAAGTAATGCATAATTAAACATGGCATACCCTTGGGTATCCTGGCCAAACGACTAAACAGAGGAATTCACCCCTCGGGATGGTCCTGGATCCAAGCAGCGATCCCAAACAACATTTTTACAACTTTATTTAATTACATTTACTGATTTAGGTTGTTAAATTAGCAACGAACTCATCCACACGACACCCCAACATGGGTTCATGGCACGAAAATGCACAAAAATGCACGATAGTTGGAAAATAAACACAAAGCCACCTACTATATACGCCAACGAACATTATACCCAAACACCGACTCCAGAAACGCCCAAGAACGGCATAGATCTGACGAAGAACAAAACCCATTCAAATGTAAATAACTTACGTTAGAGAAAGAATTGGTATGAACGGTACCAGGAGTGGAGAGGGCTTACCCATGCGGTTCCAACGGGATCTTCCGAGGTGGAAACCGATTCCAGACAAACCCCTGGCGGATCTTCAAAGGTCTGGCCTTCTCCATTGGCTCCAAATCGGCTTAAGTGTCTCCTCTTACAAAATAGGAGGCTACGGCCTGTTTTAAGCCGAAAAAACAAAGTACACGACATGTACTTATGAGTACACGGCGTGTAATTATTTCATTTAACAGTTCATTTGGCGGCACCGCCACACTGTTCATCCGTCGACATGAGTACATGACATGTAATTCGGAGTACACGGCGTGTACTATCGCCCAACTTGCGGTGACTCCACCGCCTTAATGTTTAAGCCTTCTGACTGACTACACGGTGTGTAAGGTACCACTACACGGCGTGTAGTCAGTTCCTAAACCCCTCTTCGCCGACATGGCTACACGCCCCATGTACCCATCCCCACACGACCAGAAGTACACGGCGTGTGGAAAAAGTACATGGCGTGTGGTTCCAAAATTTAGGATTTTCCCCCATTTTCCATATTTTCCCAAAAACACTTAAGTAAAAGGAAAAAGAATAAGCTCGTACCTCAAAATATAGAACCGGGTTCTTACACGCCACATTTTCTTCTAAATGATGATGGTTTTTAGTGGGTGATGTGTTTTTTAAACCTACAATGGTTACATTTTTAGTTGTGGTTCTATAACATTCACTTGATGAATACATGACCTCATGTTAAAATTTCTATGAGAGTAGTTTTTTGCAGTCAAAGAGACAATAAGGAATAAGGTTGCCAATCAATGCATCATCATAATTATGAAACATGATCAATAAGATATCCAAAGGTAACAAAATTGTCTTTTATTATTCCTATTTCATCTATGTTTATCATGTGGACTTGTAAAAGTGATAATGGACTTATTTAATATGAACCCAAATTATAAGGGCATTCACATTGGGCATACCATTTTAATTTTTATTGGAGTTGAAAATATGACTACTCACAATGAAGTTTAGAAATGGGTATTTTTTTATATTTTGAATCCATATGACTAGTCACTCTAGGGTTTATATCTATCTTGGAAGGTGATTGGTGTTTTGAGTATGGGATTGAACTGTTACGATTCGTCTAATGTGTCCTATTTGTAATAGGATTTCAAAACCATGTAGTTCATTTGATTTTGAGCCATGTAGTTTTATGTTATATGGAAAGGATATATACGAGGGCACATAGGAATTGGGTACGGGGAATGATCTATTGGATTGTGTCATACATATCCTGCTTATGGAAGGAATAAGAGCCATCATAGTTCGATTTGTTGTCAACCTTCTGATGGGAAGTGATAGATAATCAATTACCATGAGGGTTATATCTCTAGGGTTTACCAATATGAGAATACCTTCAGGATATACAAAAAAGTGCATTCCATTGTATGGGGATGGTCATATCATGTCCTTGGATGAGGCATACAGACTATGGTTTCTCGGTATGGGTAAATTTATGCTTGGAGTGATATGATATAAATAAATTCCTAAGCCCTCATGAAGTAATGTTGGTGTGAGAATCAATGGAAAAAAATTCATCAGACTCATTACATATGGATTCAAGGATTATGAATTAGGGAATCCCTAGAGGAGTGTTTGAAATGGTTCTCAAGCCTTTGGATGGAATCCTACATGTCCTACTTATAGAAGGAATAAGAGTTCTAATAGTTCAATTAACATCTTAATATGCTAATGAATGAGGAAGAAAGATAACCCCATAGTATAGTTTGGGTCCCATGGGTTAGAGTATCTGACATATAGAGATACTAACACTGAGGTGGATGCCTAGTTGGGGTTCAGGACATAGGAAGGCATCCTATGTATCATGGTTGGATGAGAATCAAGGTTCTCATAGTTTAATATGATACATTTAAAATTGTTTCATCCTTACAAGGTTATCATATCCCATGTTGTCTTCTTGACATTCTTGACATGTCGGAGGTTCTATGCCTAACATGTCCTGAGTGTATGTCTAACATGTCTTGAGTGTCTTCCCAACATGTCAAGATTGTCTGTCTGACAAAGCTAACATGTCCTAGGTTATTTGAATGATCAATGCATACACATAAAAGGGTATCATATGATCAAGGTTTACATATAGAAATGTTGTGGGATGATTTGGATGGAATGTATGGTGGTTTGTCACATGACTTGGATGAAACATTTGAGGATCTTCACATGGTCAACATAGACACATCCAAGGATTTTCCTATAATAAATGTTAACATATCTGGAGTCTAACACATGATTTGGATGACATTTTTGAATGAATGTGGTGTCACTGGATTAAAATAGCCAGGTGTTGTCACAAAATATGGTTGATATGTTTGTAGGACTTTTCATAACATGGATGATATGTCTAGGTGCCTTCACATGACTTACCCAACATGTCCGGATGATTTTGTGTGGCTCATATAGCATGTATGGATTAAATAGAATTACTCAGATGACATGTCTAGGAATTTTTTCATAATCTCGACAACATGTACAGGTACTTTCGCATGATCTAGCTGACATGTATGGGTGTTTTCACATGATCCAAATTGGTCATGAAAAGTTCAATAGGAATTCATGTGAAAACAAGTGTGTCTATATTAACATAAGGATTCTGTATTTTTAGACTTTATTGATTATATTCCTCAACATTTTTCAAGAATTTTCTTTTTACGGTCACACATTACCATGTCCACTTGTAGAAATTCCTTAAAAAAAGCAGTCTAGTGCACCAAAATTAATTTGAATGATCAATAGAATGATCACGTGATGCACATATACCTTTTGTGTAATCCATTAACTTTTTCTCTGGGTTTTACCTAGTGTAATACCACTATGATTGCAATCATTTCTGCTCTGTGAAGTCCACTCTCGCTTCTGTGCTCCGATGGGTGTTTATGGGATTTTTTTTGGGTTAAGGGGAATGAATTATTAGGCCTTGTAACTATTCTTATATTCCACCTTTTAGGGATCATATATCACAGATATGGTCTTGAGTAAGTGGAAGATCGAATCATGTTCTTTACATGATCTTTTTGTGGGTCCACTTTAGAATCATATCTATATAACATGATAAATATAGACCATTAGAACACTCCATCATATCTATATTAATTGGAAATATGACCCATAAAAGGTCCTTTACATGATTAAATCAAAATTTAAATGGTATTTCAAAAGACCTGGATGACATGTCTATGTGTCATCGTGAGACCAAGATGCCTATTAAAGAGGCTTTCAAAAGGTCAAGGGGGAATTGTCAAGGGTTCTTCATGAGATCAATTTATCATGACATATGACATTATTTAGATCAATTTGGCATGTCAGAGGACATTTATGATATCAATATATACTTTCAGAGATACATTTCATGATAAATGAGACGATCACATGAGGTGCATAACCCCTTCGCATGAAGAACAACATAACTTTTCCACGCATGAGGCTTCTACCTTTTCCAACATTTACAATTTATTTTAAAGGTCTTTCGAAATTTTCCCAATGGGTTTCGTTTATGGTGTTTCATTATTAGTACTAGATCTCTTGGCGGCAAGCGATCATTTTCACAGATAGTCATTGTACTTTTCTGTGGTGCATTTCATGATCTGGAAGGGTCTTACGATGACATGAAAGTATTTTTATGGACAGTCACCCCAACTTATTGTGGATCTTGAGAGGCATCACATGATTAAATGGAAATTTCCAAGGGCCTTTTCATGATGAAGGTTTCATGTCAGAGGGATGTCACATGATCTGAGAAATTCCCATAACAACCTTTTCATGATCTTGAGGGCTTGTTTAGAGGACTTATCAAGAATAGTAGGGATTGTCATATAATATTTTCATGACCATTATCAGATTACATGGATTACATGATGCATCATGTAACCTTCTTAGGGTCATATGATCATGAGTCCTCCATGGGGTTACACAATTGGTATCTTATAAAAACCTGATCATTATATAGACATGCTTCTCCTTTATTCTTTTTTCATATAAAATAATACTTATGTATTAGGTATTTCATCGATCCAAAAATTTTCAATTCTCATTTGGTGGGTGTCAATAAGTATTGAAATAACCATTTCAATCACACATTTATAAACCCTTACTCTATAGAGTTATTTTTTAATCCAACTAATCAAAATAATTCTTTTAAAATTACAATACTTTCCATTGATATTTCTCTAAATTCGTGAATATAATTCTAATATTTTGGATTTAGTTTGTTTAATTTATTGTATGATTATAAATTTTTTTTAAAAAAAATAAACTCTTTCTCCTTCTCTTTTCCCTTCTCTTCCATGTAAATATTCAATTGATTCCCTTTAGTAAATTAATATATTAGATAATTGATCTCATTTATCAAATTTTGATAATTTTTAAGGAATAATTTAACATTTAAACATGATGATTAATATAATTTATTTATATTCTTATGATCCATATATAATTTTATATTCTTTCAAAAAAAATCCTTCAGATCCAACTTTTACATGAATTGTTTTTGTGTCTCTTACTAACTTCTATCATATTTTCACTCGTAACTAGAAATCTCTTCCACATTTAATTTTGAAATCATTAATTATTCAACAATTTCTATAGATGTATAAACTTCTTATTTATCTTAACTATAAGAATAATATTTAAACATCAATAAGTAGTTTATTTTCTTGACCTTATAGAAACACTTACACTTCATATTTAAACAAAACCTTTCCTTATTGAATTTTAATCTTTCTTCTTTGAGTAACTCCTTATATTCTTATCCATAATTTCACTATATTATTCATATTTTAAATTTTCAATATTCATAGATAAATCTAGGATAGATCCACATTTAAAGTACTTTGTTATAATCTTGTACAGATACTTTAATATTTCTCTTCTCTCTCTCATTTAAATAAATGTCCTATGTTTGTAAAATTTCACTTCAACTTTGTATTCATTATAAAAACAATCATTTTTTAACCAGATGTTTCCTAGTGTTCTATTATTTCCTAGATTTAAAATATATTTACATATCATGTTTTCTATTATTCTTGAATTTAATTAAATTCCTCATTTAATAATTAGTCAAAATTCATTTTTGATCATCTAATTGAAGTATGTTAGAATCATGATCTTCAATTGTTGATACATTTTCCACAAATATTTATGAAAATATTTGTAGTATATTTTGAATAAATATAAAATATTATATTTTTCACCAAAACATATAATGTTTCTCACCACATAATTTAATATTCAATTAAATTTATCAAAATATTCAACATCATGAATTTGAATCTATTCAAACAACATGATCCAAATCTATAATTATATTCTTTCTCCATATAATTTCCTTTATCAATGTACTCAAACTTCTCCCAAATATATTTTATTGTATAATTAAATTGAATTTAATGATTTAATTAATTGAAAGTGATGATTTAATTCCATTGTGAGATTGACCATCACTCTCAATATTCATTACATAATCTGTTTTCATCCCTAAAAATTCATCATGAGGAATATATCCATTGTTTCATCACATCAGACACATGTAATCCAATGTATAATAGGTATGAAAAAATTATATCTTAAATATCTGACAATTATTCCCATTAAACATTAAAATTCCATTTCATTTCACTGAATTAATGTTATCCATGATAAACCCAAAAAATAAATAGAACGTTAAAAATAGTGTAACCAATTTTCAAAACAATACACCAAATAGATAATGTGACTTTGAAATAAACATAGAAGAATTTTATAAAAGGAATTAAAATGTCCCAAGAAAAATATTAATTCACAATGGGGGATTGAATCCTTTTCATCTTTTTATGTTAAACCTAGGAACACCCTTATTCACTGGTTAAATTGAATTACTAATTTTTTTCACAAATCTAATAAAAGTAACCATAAAAAAACCAATGGAATAGAATATTTAAAATTTTCACCACTGAAAAGTAATGGATAAAACATTTTAATGAGGTAGAAAAACTCATTATCAATTTATCCACTGTTATCAACATATTGGATATAAAACCCATGGTTTATCAATGAACATGTAATACATAATTTTTCATAACAACTTGTGTAATTTGATCCTTCAAAAAGGATGAGATTATAATCTACAACACAAACAAAAAAATATTATTCAAATAAACTATACTTCTATAATGTTTTTTATGTTATTATTTCTAAAAAATTACCTCACTCACAAATAATATTCTTTGATGTGGTGAGTTACAAAATTCGTCATTTTATTATGATATAATATTATTTTATTTATTTTATTGAATTCATCATCTAACACATATTTTATAGAAGAAACAGATCTTTACTAAAATTCTAATATCAAATTCAAATCGAAAAACAAAACATCCTTTCCAACTTATCCAACATTATTACAAGAAAAATAATCAAACCAAGCCTAATTTGGACCCTTAATATGTTTTGGGGAATTAAATATTTGAGTAAGAGATGAATCTAAGTCATATTAGAAACCAAATCGTCAAGATACTAAAATTATAGACTTTTTTCTTAATCATGACATGTCCAAAATCATTATGGTGTCATTGTAATCTTCAAGGAACAATCGTGTTACATTTCTAAGTGATATAACCTTTATCATTTAACTACTAAAAAATTTACATGGAACCTTAAATGAGACATTAATTATCATGAATGAAAAATTACCCCCTTCATTCAAGGTAAACACTAAAATATCATGGCTTCCATACCATGACATTATTTTTTTCATCCACAGTGCATCCTTCACCTCTCACGCTGAAAAATATTTTTATGTACCAATTAATATTCATTAAATTGAAACATTTCATCATGAATATGTCTATATCAAAATCACTACAAAATAAGTTATCAGTTCATCATTCAAAAAATTCTCTCTTACTGAATAATCTATTTTCCTACATTGAACAATGTGAACATAAAAAATAACATCTTACCTATTATGGCATGATCTACCTTTCTAAAGGATTAGTCCAATAATCATCTGAATTTAGAACTAAATCACTATGTAAACCATATCATTATAGTGTGATATGTTCTAACTTCAAAAGATTTTAAACCAATTATGCACCATCATAATGTGATGGTTTACATTACAGTAATATTTTTTTACACCCCCAAAAAGTCCTCTGAAAAAATCACCCTATCAATTCTAAAATTCTTTAATTATCATATAAGAAAAAAATTAGGATTAACCACATATGAATCAACATGATTCACTTTATTATTAATGTGATTACTTCATTGAATTTTTTTTGATGTGTTGAAAATAATATACAACACTTTTTACATCCACATCACATTTCATTATACAAATAATCTCCCCCTTTTCAAACAAATATTCTTAGTGTTCCTTTATCCTAACACATGATATTGTTCTTAAAAAGAATATATAAATTCCTAGACTAAAAAATAAATTATTATGTTAAAATAACATGTTCCCATATTGTTTTAAAATATATTTTATTGGGAAATAGAATGACTCAAGTAATAAATTCTCATGAATACATTTTATGGGTTAAAACAAACATTGAGAGAAAGGTACACTTAGCTATATTTATTTGTAATGAAACTTAGATTCAAGATTATATTAGATTGTTTTAATATATCATGTCTTTATGGGTTTAAAATTCTATAAGGAATTTGGATTTTGAGTTCGGTGGATGGTTCATTTTGAGAACTGGGATTTGAAATGCATTTCTAAGAGTTAGAGTTACTTCAATTTCATGATTTTGGATGATGGATGGAATTTATATTTTTCCTTGTGGGATCATGGAGGCCTTGAGAGGGTCCAAGGGTTAGTTGAAATCAAGGCTACCCCAAACCACCATCTCATTGATGGTGTCAGTTAGTAGCATCAACTACTTCCTGTATCAACCAATCATCTGGTGGGTCTTAAATGGGGGAAATAAATTTTCCCGCTCCAATGTGAAGAGGAGGAAACTGTATCTTCCACCCCATTTAAGATCACATGGTAGGATGTCTCTTTAAACTTTGTTATTTCCTTCAAAACTCAACATGGATGTGGTTTTTTATGGTGATCTATTGTTATTAAAGGTATGTCTCATCCTTCAAAGTCCTCCATCAATCTCCCCTTCCCTGTATTATAATTTTCTAGTTATCTAGTTATGATTTGGATTCTGATTCCATCATATCATTATCTAATCGGTATAATGCATTGAGGAATTCATTTTTCTTATGATGAGGGTGTCTAGAGACTCCATATGTAGGTAGTTCCTTAGTGATTTGAAATAGTATTTCATGGTTATAATTTTGGTAATGTTTTTCCCAAGGTTTAATAAAATTATTTATGAAATTAGTGATGCATATTAGGGATATTGTTTGGAATAAAGTCATGGATATATTACATATCGCCCATGGATTATTGGTCTTGGATCCTGTATAAGGAGGCTTTTCAGTTGGTTACCAGTTTTATTCCTAGATTATGTAAATTATATAGTTATATTAAATATAAAAAAGTGTTTTTGAGATTATTTTCATTAGTTAAGAGCTTTTTTGGTGACATGATTTGTGACTAATTATGGATAGACCTTATTGAACCTTAATGAGAGTTTTGAGGCTGAAAATAAAAGTGGAATTGATTGAAATTGTCGTAGGTGGTCCTACCTATGGTCTATTTTTATTTATGTTATTTGATATGTGTTCAGTGAGGTGTGAGCTCACTAATATAGGTGATGAACTTCTAATTAATTTAGTATATTAATTTAAATTAATGTTTAATTTAAATTAAAATTATAAAATAATTTATTTACTTGAATTAACTGAATAATATCTTAGGCCACATTGGTCCAATGGAATCAGCTGAATTCCTTGGCTACAGATTGTTGAGTCCTTGACTTAAGAATTTACCTAATATGCATAAAACCCTCCAAAAGGATGATAAAATGAAGAATAAAATTATTTTTACTTGATGAACCTTCTTATGGACCTTGACACTATTGGTCAAAGATGTGTGGATCAAGATAAACATGGACCTCATTGATGTTAAGGTACCATTTTGAAACATTAAAGCTAATAGGATTTTAGTACTAACATAGGGAATGTGATCCTACCCCATTAGAAGTGACTAGGCTTAGGTGAAAAGAATTGAGGAAAACTTGGACCATTTTGGACAAGTTGATCAACATAGAGTCGCATGGATAATTGAGATGGGTCATGCGAAATATTCTTTATAATTATCAGTGTGGAATTCCCCAAGTGGATGATGAGGACATATTATCTTAATGATGATATCATGAGGTGTGGTTTCTATATAGAATTGGGTGTTGACCTGATACCATATTGAGATTGAGGGCTGGTGTGAGGTGGATCTACTATACTGTGTCCCTAGGGACCCCAATGGTTTCCCATTGATATAACGACCACAAGAAAGTGAGTGTGGTTATGGGTATAGATAGTTGTATCTTCCACATTAGAACTCAAACCAATTGTAAGCCTGCTGGGGATATAGTAAATATGATTAGAATATGCATTCATATTGAACTTGGTGTAAATCCCCGACCCTAGTTACCCAGAGTGGGTGCATTATTACATAACATTAGAATGATAACAAAGAAATAATATCTCTAAAGACCGATCAGTTTAGTATAATTGGAAACAATATTCATACATATGTTCAACTTTACAACATGTAAAGAACTAAAACATGAATTTATTCAATTAGAAACATCCAAGCCTCCTAGATTATGCCTACAAGTCACACATAACTAAAGTCTTCATATCCTGGGAAAATATAACATAAGAAAGGGGTGATCTAAAATGCTCAGTAAGGGGAAGAAATACAGTGGAAGATTATATAAATATTAAGAACGGTGAATAATTGAAACCACATGCCTTTACCAATAATAAACATGAATACTTTTATGGCAGGAATATGAGCTGAGTAAATAATTACATAATGAAACATAATCATGGGTATTCTACTAGTCAAATGACCACATGAACCATCAATATTATTTTCATAATGAGGGAATGTAAAATCTGGACATTCTGAAACATTTTTTCAAGGCCTCATCCAAGAGGTCTAAAAATGATTAAGGCCTCAGCGAAAACCATATATCAAATTGGGAAAGGCCTCAACCAATTCCACGTCTAGTTGTCTCATGAGACCTACTGATGCATTGAGGAGCTATAGCGGGCTCCACCCATCACTTACTAAATCCAATACATTCCTCATATAAAAAGGTTTAAATATAACATAAACATTCGTATTAAAACTAACATACGAAATGTAAATACTTTAACTCTAAACAATGAATTATATAAAAATAGCACATCAAGAGTCAAAAATCTTACAAAACCATCAATACAATATTGAATATTTGTATCATAATTAATTGAATTCTAAGAAGTATTAAATCCATCAAAGGATGTTCACATAATTGAAATCAAAACTATTTGAGGGGATTATCTCTTTCTTTTTTTGAAATAATTTAAAGTTTCATAATTATAAAAGAAAAAATTTATTTTAGAAATATTCATATAAGCTTGTAAGGGAATCTTTGATGATGTTATAATGGCATATAATAACTACACCCGCCGTATAAGTTTAAAAAAGACATTTTTACCTTAATTTTGTCGAAAAGGTCATAAAGTACCTTGTTTGGAAAATGACTGAAAGATTCCTTTCCAAACATATAAGTTCAAATAAGGGTATAAATGACTTTAACCAATTATCTAGTAAATAGTAAAAAAATTTTGAAATACATTTTTAAGAAACATGGATGTTGATGATAAAGAGGTCCCAGTAGATAATTATGTATGAACAACCTCGGATAATGAAGAGATGGTGAAATTAACCCTTAACTTGTACATTTCCATGGTTGAGAGTAGGGTAACCTCCTATATAATGGTGAAGTAATTGTTACTAAATTATAATAGAATCATATACATTAATATGAAATCATATTAGATCTTTTAACATTGCTTTGTTAATAATATCTTAGTATTATCGTCGCTTCGGGTGTTAACGGATTCGTTTCCCTTTATATTCATTGTTATGTGAGTAAAATTTGTTATTTATGGGATGTATATTAATCATACCCAGAATTATATCAAGTAATTAAACATTATTTTTAACCATAAAATGAAAATTATTCTTGAATGGATACGATGGTGAATGAATCTCATCGCATTCGTGGAGACAATAATCCGTACGCACGCACGAGCGCCAATATCATTATTTTGATATTAAAATAATATATAATTGGATGGTATATCATATATAAAGAATAATTATCCTGTTTTATTTATTATTTACATCATTTAAACATCATTATTATACCCACCCAAATAATAATGTATTGAATAACAATTACACCACGATGTGGAGACGATAAGCCGTACGTACACATGTATGGTGACATGTCATTCAAAGGATGTATAAAATAATGAATATTGTTGTAACATATTTATAATAACATCATAGTATATTGAAGATACTTGAGTTATTATTTTATAATGGAAACAACAAAGAACGAGGAAGTGGAAGATGAATGGAACTTGAAAGAGGTTATGAAGTATTTACCTCTTCTTCAGGTTCTTCCTTTTGATTTGATCAAAAGGGCTCCATATGTTTGGTTTATGACTAAAGTAATGACTTCAGGATAAATGGAAGATATTTTAGGGGGTATTTGGATAGTTTTTGGCCAATCAAAATGGCTTTGAAGGTGTTAATTAGAGAGAAGGGGGAGTGCCATTTTATAAGAGGGGTGAGGGGCACCTTAGGAAAATCTAGAAATATTATTTTCTAATAAAATAATTTTCGGTTTATAATGGCTCAAAAATAGATTATTTATAGTATAAGGTGATGATGGGTCTAAAACTACTCAACCAATAGGTTTTATAAAGGTTTGGGTCACTATATTAACCTTATCTTTTAGATTTAACACTTTGTTAAATAGTTTGACATTTACCATGTCTCTTTATATTTTTATATTATATTGTTAATAAAATTAATATATACTTCCAAAAGAACCCAAAGTGGTTAATTAATGATACACCTATCATTATATAAGTATTATCTCTGAATTTTAGATAATTTAGAACGCAATATCAATTAATAATATAATATTTGTTTTAAAAACCTTTTTATGTCAATTTTATCACTATTTGGTATTTTGTTTTTTCTAAAATCATAACCACATTATTACTTCGAAAACGAATCATATAACAAACCCTAATATTTCATATTAACCTAGAAAATTATTTTAATTCATAAAAAATCTCAAATTAAATTTATTTGGATATTTATAATATCAATTATATTAATATTTCATTAATTAGGTAATTACTGCATCATCATTGTGTCATAAATAAATTTAATTATTTAATGTATAAAAATTATAAAAAAATACCATTATGTAGGAAATATTTTTAGATTTCTAATTAATATTTATAATCTAATTTATCTTATGTATAACCCTATATTAAATATTTTTTTGTAATTAAACTTTGATTTTAGCACTTTTAACTATTCTTTTAATTAAATAATAATAAATGTCTTAATCTAATCCAAGTGGACCTAAAGGATCATATTTTATTCCTAAGGTTTTTTGTGGTCGAATTACACTTATCCAATAAAATTAGGACATGTGTTAGGTAATAATTATATCATTTTTACCCTTAGTTACCCTATTTACTTTTAACCGTGGTAAATAAAAGTAAAAAAGTTACTATTCACCAAAAAAAATTCATCTTTTTAAACCAAATTTTACTTAATGATATCAACTGTGTGTCTCATATTTTTTAAATTCAACTCACAGAAGTGGTAAAATTATGTTTTATGTGAATTTGAAAATTCTCCTAGGAGGTGGGTAAAAGACGGTGAAAAGTTCAATCAAATTTTTATATATATAAAATTATTATAAACTAACACCAATGAATTACATTGAACTTATATAGGTATCATGTATCTATTTATACATAAAATATATTTAAATAAAAGAAATATTTATTTAAATAAAAATTCAGTTTTAAACTATAACTCATAGTTTTTTACTAATTCATCAAAAATTGAAAGTCTTCTGAAAAAACCAAAAATTCACCCTAAGCTAATTTCGATATTCCGAATCCAAAAGTGAAGTCCATTTTGAATGATAAAATTTATAAAATTTCAAAAAGTGGGTATTACTATACATAATCACTAGTTTGATTCGTTGTGGTGTGTTAGAACTCGAAGTTGTGTACAACACACACTACTATATTATTCAAAGAGAAGCGTGCCGTGGAAGCTTGGGCTGTTAAATTCTCCCCTCCTTCAAATAATTTCATCCTCGAAATTTGTAGAGTATTACTGCATAAAAAGTCTCGGGTGATTCTTCATCATAATTTTCTTGAGTTCCCACGTTTTTTCTTCCATCTTATGATTTCTCCATAAAACTTCTAGGAGACGAGTCGTCCGGTTTCTATGCACTTGTTCTCTTATATCAAGAACCTTGACAGTCTCATCGCAATAAGAAAGATCGAGTTTCAGTTCTATTTCTTCATAGGTGAGTACATTCGTTGGGTTGGGCATGTATTTTCTCAACAGTGATATGTTGAATACATCGTGAACTTTTGAAAGACTTGGCGGCACTTCCTAACGGTAAGCTACAACACCAATTCGTTCTAGAATTTCAAAAGGTCTGATGTACCTGGGACACAATTTTCCCTTCATACAGAAACGTATAACACCCTTACATGGAGATACCTTCAAGAAAACATGATCTTCTTCCTAAAATTACATATCCTTCCTTCGGTTATCAGAGCCTCTCTTCTTCCTACTTTGAGCTACTTTGATGTGGGTTTGGATTAACTTCACCTTTTCCATTATTTCCTCCACAAGTTATGGTCCTACTAGTTTTTTTTCGCCAACATCATCCCAATAGGTTGGTGTGCGACATCTCTTTCCGTATAACGCTTCACATGGTGCCATCTGAATACTTGGATGGAAGCTAATGTTATATGAAAATTCTACCATAGGTAAATATTGATCCCACATACCTTGAAAGTCAAGTTAGCATGATATCAACATGTCTTCTAAGGATTGAATAGTCCATTCTGATTGTCCATCTGTTTGGGGGTGGTAGGAAGTGCTCAAACGAAGTTCAGTATCCAGGGTTTTCAGAAGACTTTTCTAAAATCATGATGTAAAATAAGGATCGCGATCAGAAACAATCAATAGTGGTACTTCATGAAGTCTTAGAACTTCATTACTATTCAATATTGCTAAATGTTCAAGTGGTAAATCTTGTCTTATAGCAAGAAAATGTGCTGACTTGGTAAGAAAATCAACAATGACCCATATTTCATCATTCCTTATAGGAGTCTTTGGTAGTCCCATGAAAAATTCCATTGTAATATTATCCCATTTCTACTCAGGTATGGGAAGAGGTTGCATGAATCCTCGAGGTCGTTGCCTTCCAGCTTTCACTTGTTGACAAACCATACATCTTTACACAAAATAAGCAATCTCCCCCTTCATTTTTTCGCACCAAAAATGTTCCTTCAAATATCTATACATCTTAGTTCTACCAGGGTGTACAGAGAAATTGGAACTATGAGCGTCATCCCAAAATTCCCTTTTTAGATCAGTTATATCAAGATCACAAATTCTCTTCCCAAATTTGAAAATTCCATCTTCATACACAAAGTCACTCAATCTTCCATCATTCACAAATTTAATCTTATTTTGAAACTCTTCATCACTGGTGTGATAAATCCTTATCATTTCTAGTAAAGATGGTTTGGCAACCATTTTAAAAAGTATTTATGTTTCACCTTCCATGGTTATTCCCATATCCATATTTACTAGATCCATGAAAATAGGATCCCTTTCAACTCTCTTCTTGTTCAGAACTCCATGATCCTTTCTACTAAAATCCTCTTCCACCTTATTTTCGTTCCCCAGGTAGTAGTGTATAGTGAAATCATAATCCTTGAAAAGTTCAGGCCATCTCTTTTGCCTCATGTTGAGTTCTTTTTATGAGAAAACATACTTCAAACTCTTGTGATCGGTATATATCTCACATTTTTCACCACCGAGTTAGTGTCTCCAAATCTTCAAGGAAAATATTATAGCTTCTAACACAAGATCATGAGTAGTATAGTTTTGCTCATCAATTTTTAGCTGTCATGATGCATAGGAAATAACCATATCATTCTGCATAAGGACACAACCAAGTCCTTTATTTGAAATATCACTATAAATAACAAACCCATCATTCCCCAATGGTAGAGTCAATAAAGGATCATTGACTAATCTTCTCTTCAGTTCTTCAAAACTTTCTTCACGCTCTTTTTTCCAAACAAATATAACCCCTTTATTTTTGAGAATCATTAATGGGTTATCTAATCGGGCAAAATTCTGGATGAAACGTCAATAATAACCAGCTAAACCAATAAAACTGCGTACCTCAGTTATACTAGTTGGTGCTGTCCATTCTTGGATTGCCTTTGTCTTGGAAGGGTTAACTGAGATTCCATCCTTAGAGACAATATATCCATGAAAAGAAATCTCCTAAAGAAAAAATTCACTCTTGCTAAACTTTCCGTATAATTTATTTCTTCTGAGGGTTTTCAGAATGTTGCTCAAGTGATTTTTATGATCTTCATAGATTTTGGAGTATACTAGGATATCATCAATAAATACTACTACAAAATCATTATGATATTCCTTGAAAACTCTATTCATTAGATCCATGAAAATAGAGGGTGCATTAGTAATCCTACAAGGCATTACTGTAATCTCATAATGCTCATACCTGGTTCAAAATGATGTTTTCGGAATGTCTTACTTCTTCACACACAACCGATGATATCCAGATCGGAGTACAATCATTGAAAAATATTGACCTCCATGAATTTGGTCGAATAAATCATTAATGTGAGGTAGTGTATAATTTTTCTTTATTGTTATAGCATTGATCTTCTTATAGTCAATGCACAACCTCATAGATCGATCTTTCTTCTTAACAAAAAGAATAGGGGATCCCCATGGAGAAGCACTAGGGTGAATAAATACCTTATTTCTAAATTCCACTAGTTGTTTCATTAGTTCTACTAATTCCACATTGGTCATTCTATAAGGGGTCTTTGATATGGGCCTTGAACCACGAATTAAATCAATGGAAAACTCAATTTCTCATTCTAGAGGATGTCTAGGTAAATCCTCTAGAAATAAATCAACATACTCTTGAAAAATAGGTACATCATCTATTTGAACATTCATATCCTCACCCACAGTTATTTCATTCTCTTCCTCCCCAATAATTGAATTTAGTTGAGCTACTATGGGTGGATCTAGATAAGAATTAGGTGGTGGTGATTCTTCTCTAAAGATAAGGTGTTCATTATCATCATCATCCAAACTAGTAACCTCCTTCTTCTTATAATAAATTTTTTCATCATGGTCCAAAATCCAATCCATGTCAAGGATTATATAAAATTCAATCAGGGGTATGATGATGAGATCAGCAGATAAAGAACATTTATATGCCCTAATGGGAACTGATTCACCAAACTTTGTAGTAATGATACTTCGCTTAATAGTTTTGACTGAAAAATCCCTTGTTAAATCAAATTATAAATATCTAATTTTCATAGAAAACTAGGAAGATATGAGACAATGCGATGTTCCATAATCAAATAAAGCATTGTCTAAACTTCAAAAAAAACATTAAATTACCTTCCACCACGTCTTTCGGGGCTTCAAATTCAGTAGTAGTGATCGCATAAGCTTGGTCTTGATCCCTTGGCCTTTTCTAAGGTAAGTTTCCCTAATGCTTACGAAATTCTTTTTCATAATGTCCCATCTCCCTGTAATTTTAGCATTGAACATTGGTAGCGTCTTTCTTTCCCTTAGAATCCCCAGCAAGATTGCCTTTCTGTCCACATTTGTTGCATAATCCTTTTCCTATTATACAGGAATGAGGGTGCTCCCTTACACAATTATTATAGGGTGAAAACTCAATTCTTCCATTATTCCTCGATTCCTTATTTCCTTTTCCAGAGTGTTCAGTAGTTCTCTTCTTCTCTTTCTTTGCTTTAAAGTCATAAGACTTAGAGAATTCCTTTTTTGTCTTGATAGCGCACGAGACAATATCTTCGTATGATGAGAAGGATTGTGATACTAATGCTCGACAGAGAAATGGTTTTAACCCATCAAAGAAATGGTCAATCTTACTTCTTATGTTATGTATATAATATGAAGCATGCCTCGCTAACCTTGTAAAGTTAGCTTCACACTTTGCGACATTCTCATCCTCCTTTTCCCCAGACTCTAAAATTGTCATTCCATATTCACTCGATGGTCACGAGGAAATTATTTTACTAAGAAAAATTCTTTAAACTCTCTCCATTAAATATTTTAAAATTCATCATCTTCTTTTTTGTTTTGAATCAATGACTATCATTGATCAACATCTCTACTGAGGCGGTAGACTTCCATGACAATCTTTTCCCTTTCGCTACTCCACAAGGCATGGAATATTTTCTCTAAGAAATTTATCCATTTCTCAACTACTAATGGATTTTTACCCCTATTAACTGTTGTTGGTTGTTGCCTCATGAAGCGGTCTAACATTGATCCTCAGCATTGTGGATCAGGGTGCTGCATACGGGTAAGGTTATTATTCATAACCTGTGTGAGTTTTCCCAGTATAGTGATAATCTGATCCACACCAGTTGTATCACTAGCTCCACTATAATTATCTTGAGCCAGAGGTAAATCCCTACATGGATTTCATGCATTTATATGGTTTCCATTCCTTCCACTAGGCATAATTTCTAAATAATGGCAAACACAAGATTAGTTTTTGAATCACAATACAAAAATCCAAACTTGTAAAACACTTAACATAAATTGAACAGTTTATGGATATAATATATAAAAATATTTTCTTTGAGGAAGTATATACTCTTAAACCCTTCATAATGGTTTCTAAACAAAATTAGAATTATCCTAAGCATATCCCCTAGGATTGTCGTATCCAAGAGTGAAGAAAGGCTCGTTGTCATGCACCAGTTCCTATTCGAGTCTAGCTCAAAGCATTGTTTTTGGGTTTTACCCCTAGGTAGTTCTATGCCAGAGACACCTCTACCTACTCGTATCTATACAGGGATATATTTCTTGGAAAACTCACAAAATCTCTACAATACCAAAATTCTAGGAATTTCGTCTATACTAATCCCCAAAGTCTATCTTAGGGCTGTGTGCTATAATCAGAGTTTATCTTAATCTAGATTTCAAGGTTTATACTAAACTTCCTCTGATACCAACTATAACACCCCGAACCTAGTTACCCAGAGTCGGTGCATTATTACATAACATTGGCATGGTCACAAGGAAATCATGTCTCAAAATACTGATTAGTTTATTATTATTGGAAACAAGATTTATACAAAAGTTCAACTTTACAACTTGAAATTAAATACAACATGAATTTATTCCATTAGAAACATCCAATCCTACAAGATTTTTCTTTCAAGTCACTCATAATTAACTTCTTCATATCCTGGGAAAATGAAACATAAGAAAGGGGTGAGCTCAAACACTCAGTAAGGGTAATAAATGTAGCGGAAGATAACATAAATATTAAGCATGGTGAATAATTGAAACCACATGCCTTTACCAATAATAAACATGAATACTTTTATGGTAGGAATATGATCTGAGAAAATTATTCCATAATAAAAAATAATCATGGGTATTCTACTAGGAAAATGGCCACATGAACCATCAATATTATTTTTATAATGAGAGAATGTATAAATCCAGACATTCTAAAACATTTTGTCAAGGCCTCAACCAAGACATCTAAAAATTATTAAGGCCTCGGCCAAAAAAAATTCAAATTGGGAATGGCTTCGGCCAATTCCACATCTAGTTGTCTCATGAAACCTACCGATGCATCGAGGAGCTATAGCAGGATACACTCATCACTTACTAAGTATAATACATTCCTCATATGAAAAGGTTAAAATATAACATAAACATTCATTTTAAAACTAACATAGAAAATGTCAATACTTTAACCATAAAGAATGAACGGTATAAAAATAGCACATCCCCAGTCAAACATATCAAAAAACCTTTAATACTATATAAAATATTTCTATCCTAATGAATCTACTTCAAAAAAGTATAAAATCCATCAAATGATGTTGACATAGATGAAATGAAAACTATTTGAGAAGATTATCTCTTTCTTTTTTTTGAAATAATTTAAAGATACATAATTATAAAAGAAAACATTTATTTTAAAAATATTCTTATAAGATTGTGAAGGATTCTTTGATGGTTTTATAACGGTGGATAATAACTGCACCCGCTGTATAAGTTTAAAAAATTCATTTTTCCTTAATTGTGTCAAAAAGCCCGTAAAGTACCTTGTTTGGAAAACGACTGAAAATTTATTTTCAAAACATATAAGTTCAAATAAGGGTATAAATGACTTCAACCCATTTTCTAAGAAATAGTAAAAAAAATTTGAAATACCTTTTTAAGAAACATGGATGTGGATTATAAAGAGGTCCCAATAGATAATTACGTATGAACAACCTCGGATAATGAAGAGATTGTGAAATTAACCCTTACCTGTACTTTTCCTTGGTCGAGAGTAGGTTAAATTCTTGTTTAATGGTGAAATAATTGTTATTAAATTATACAAGAATCATATACATTAATATGATATCATATATGATCTTTTAACATTTCTTTGTTAATAATATCTTGTTATTATCATCGTTTCTGGTGTTAACGGATTTGTTTTCCTTTATATTATTTTTTAAGTGAGTCATATTTGTTATGGATGTGATGTATCTTATTCATAACCAAAATTATGTCAAGTCTTTAAACAATATTTTTATCATTAAATGAAAATTAGTCGTGAATGGATACGATGGTGAATGAATCTCATTGCGTTCGTGGAGATGGTAATTCGTACGTACGCATGAGCGACAATATCATTATTTTGATATTAATATAATATATAATTGGATGGTATATCATATATACATAATCATTGAAATGTTATATTTATTATTTACATCATTTACACAACATTATTATACCCACCCAAATAATAATGTATTGAATAACAATTACACCACGACGTGGAGACGGTAAGCCATACATATGCACGCATGGTGACATGTCATTCAAAGGATGGATAAAATAATGAATATTGTTGTAACATATTTATAATAACATCACAGTATATAGAATATACTGCAGTTATTATTTGATAATGTAAAAAACAAATAAAGAAGAAGTGGAAGAACAAAGGAACTTGAAATAGGTGATGAAATATTTACCTCTTCTTTGGGTTCTTTCTTTTGATTTGATGAAAAGGGATCCTTAAGATGGATTTATTACTAAAGGAAGGCCTCTAGGATGAAGGTAGGATAGATGAGAGGGTATTTGGGCATGGTTTGGCTGAGCTAAATGGCTTTGAACGTGTGAATTAGAGAGAAGGGTGAGTGCCCTTTTATAAGAGGGGTGAGGGGCACCTTAAGAAAAGCTAGAAATATTATTTTAGAATAATATAATTTTCTATTTATAATGTCTCCAAAATGGATTATTTAGAGGATAAGGGGGGGGGGGTGGATGGGTCTAAAACCACTCAAACAATAGGTTTTATACAGGTTTTGGTCACTATATTAACCTTACCTTTTATATTTAACTCTTAGTTAAATAGTTTGTCATTTAACTTGTCTCTTTTTATTTTTATATTATATGGCTAATAAATTTACTATATACTTTCAATTGAACACAAAGTGGTTCATTTTTGATACACCTATCATTATATAAGTTTTTTTCCTAACCATAGATTTTTTTGGAATAGAATATCAATTAATAATATAATATTTGTTTTAAAAACACTTTTATGTCAATTTTGACACTATTTGGTATTTTGTGTTTTCTAAAATCAAAAAAGCATTATTACTTACAAAAAAATTTATCTAACCAACCCTAATATGTCATATTAACCTATAAAATTAGTTTAATTCATAAAAAGTCATAAATTACATTCATTTGGATATTTATAATATCAATTATTTTAATATTTCATTAATTAGCTAATTACTGCATAATCATTGTGTCATAAATAAATTCAATTATTTAATGTCTAAAAATTATAAAAAAAATTCCATTATGTAGGAAATAATTTTATTTTTCTAATGAATATTTATAGTCTAATTTATCTTATGTATAAAATTATATTAAAAATGGGTTAGTTATTAAACTTTGATTTTAACACTTTTAACTCTTCTTTGAATTAAATAATAATAAATGTCCTAATCTAATCCAAGTGGACCCAAAGGATCATATTTTATTCCTAAGGTTTTTTTGGTCTAATTACACTAATCCAATAAAATTGGGATATTTTTTAGGGTAATAATAATATCATTTTTACCCTTAATTACCCTATTTACTTTTAAGAGTGGTAGATAAAAGTAAAAAGTTACTATTCGCCAAAAATTATTTTCATCTTATTGAACAAAATTTTACTTATTGATATCAACCATGTCTCTCGAATATTTGAAATTCAGCTCATATAAGCGGTAAAATTACGTTTTATGTGAATTTGAAAATTCCTAGGCGGTGGGTAAAAGACGGTGAAAAGTTCAATAAAATTTTTATATATATAAGATTATTATAATCTAACTCCAATTAATGACATTGAACTTATATAGGTACCATGTATCTATTTTGGCCTAAAAGAAATTTAATTAAAATAAGTAATTATTTAAATAAAAATTAAGTTTTAAACTATAACTCAGTGTTTTTCACTTATTTATCAAAAATTGAAAGTTTTCAGAAAAATACCAAAAATTCACCCTAAGATAATTTTGATATTATGAATCCAAAAATGAAGTCCATTTTGAATGAAAAAAATTATAAAATTTTGAAAAGTGGGTATTACTATTCATTACGCTTAGTTTGATTGGTTTTGGTGTGTTAGAACTCGATGTTGCATACAACGCACACTACTATATTATTCAAAGAGAAGTGTACTGTGAAAGATTGGGGTGTTACACTTGGGATATTCTATTCATTTATTACTAATGTTATCTGATTTAATAGGAAACCTGATAATCATCTAGCCTTGGCACTAATGTGATTTCGTAGGATTTTCAAGAATCACCGATTGAGATGGATGAGACCCTAAAATGTGCAGTATGTTTGGGATCTAGTATCATGGTTTCTTGGGGGTGTATTTATATTCTAACCATCATCCATAATATATTATTGATGTAGTATTGGATTCATAGAGGATGTTCCTAGGATCCAAAATCATAACCTATGTGATGGTTTTTATACAATAATTACTAGGGTGACTTGGATTCCGCTAACATAGTTATGCCATTATGAATGCCAAAGGATCATTAGATTAAAATGGAGATACCATTAGAACATTGAAAATTATTCGGACACCTATTATTCAAATTGAAGTAATAGTTATCATATGAGAATATATCCATGATAATGGAAGTTTCAAGTCATAATGGAGACTTTTGGATCCCCTCAATAAATTACTAGAATACCTATTAGGATTAGGTGGACACACCAGTGACGTTTTGGATAGGGATCCTTTAGATATTGTATGGACAAGAGATTTAATATGGGATATAGAGAGTGTATTCCCCATAAATAATTCACACCATGATATATAATATTATCTAATGTCTCCCACTCCTAGGAATCAGATGTTGGCCTAACATTGACAATGCCCCGGTATATCATAGGGTAAATCCTTAGGGATTTGGGATGAGGTCTAACTGGTGAAGCCATAGGATCCACAAATCATCATTATAGGAGTTTTAGTGGGATATATAGAGTGAGGAACGAGGAAAAATAAGTTGATTCTCATGTTTAGAGACATTTCGGCACTAGTGGAAGTAGTAATGGTCAATAAGGGCCATAAACCTGTGGATTAATGATGGTTTTGGGGCTTTCATAGGTTACACATTTACACCTTTTTGGAGACATTGGTATTGGTGTTCGAATGATCCCCATGATGTTATTAGATACATTCTAGTATTGGTTTTAAGTACATATTGAAATGTCTATTTATTTATATATTGGCATAAAGTTAGATTTATTTTTTAGTTTATCATTTCACTTTTATATATCCCAGCAAGGTCAGTTATATATGTGATTGCATTGGTGGATCCTTAACAATTTTTTTAATCACACCTATAATGGTACACCATTTCAATTGGGCCCTCACGAAACTTTGATGTGTTATAGGTCAAGGTGGGTTCAAGTCCTAAGATTAGGTTTATCAGGGTCAAGTTGGTAAGATGTGATGAGATCAAGATATCAGGTGGAAGTATGTCTCAGAGTTGGTGTGAATCCTCATATATTTTATTATTTTATTTATTTTTTATATATTTATCATCCTAATTGGGTATTTTATGATTCTTCATTTATATTCAAAGCACGATCAATCGAGTTGCATGTTTCATTTCATTTTCTTACAGCATGTATTATTCTTACTAACTACTCTTCTTATATTATTGATATTATGTCTGATACTTGGTTATTTCTAATACTAATGTTCACTATGATATATGGGATATAGCCTCCACATGGTTCCTCCTTAGACAGTGCTGCTAGGTAGTACCCATTATCATCTAAGGCGGCAAAATTGATGTCTTGTTGTGGTCTGTTCCAATTAATTTTAAGAGTGATCTGAGTCTGGGAATTATAATCACAACCAATATATATAAAGGTTATGAAGAATTTGTTTTGGTTTTAGTCTATGTTAATGAAATCATATTGTTTGAAAAAATTAAAAAAGTTTCACAGAGTTCACTAATATGAAAAGGAGTCAATATGAGATGTATCTTATTGGTTAAATCACATTTTTCATGGAACATGGGCTATGAGAAATTAAAATGAAATATTTATCACTCAATTAAATTTTTTAAAAGGTTATTGAAGTGATTTTATATTGATGATAGAAATCCAATTTCAATAAAAAATAGTAATAAGAAAAAATATAATAAATAACTAATGTGATAAATAAAAGGGAGTTATTTATTAGTGGTGAAATGAATACTCTATTATGTCAAAGGATTAATATAATAAGGATTATATTATACTAAAATGATAGTAGATAGGTTAATGATTGTATCAATGTGTGTTGTTTTGATTTAAAAAAATATTTTAAATATGTTTGGGGAAATGATTTATATGGATAAATTAAGTTTATATCATGGATGAACAAAAATAAAAATACTATATTACTTCGCATAGTAGAATTAATGTGTATAAAAACAAATCACACAAGAAAATAATTTATTATGATTATTAAATAACTAGAAAATGTTGATGGATTATTTTTTATATTTATATATATAAATTATGTTAGATAAATGTAGTTCCAAAAAAAAATACAATTTTATAATCTTGGATGAATCAAATTAAGATACGATATTATTTTATAAAATAAAATTTAGTGAAAAGTTTTGTGAATTTAGAGTAGTTCCATAGCAAGTATTAACCATTAAATGTGTTAATTAAGGCACAATCAAGAGAAATATTTTAAATTAATATGGTTTTCTTGGAAAGAAACCCATTATTTTCACCTTAAATAATAAATAAAACCATTATCACCATTGTACTTATTTGAATAATTATTATTGGAATGTCTAAGTTAAATTTTCTGAAGCATAAAAGTTTGGCATCAATAAAAAACGGGGAGATAATATTTTGTGATAAAAGGGAGAAATATCATAGTTCTCAAATGAGGAGTTCTTGTAGTTTGTTATTACAGAACAAAAAGTATATAAATATATAATGGGGGATTTAGATATTATAAATGTTAAATAATTAATAATTGGTTTTAAAAGAAAGTGTCAAGGAAATAGGGATTATTTTTTAAATATAAATGCACATATTATTGTCAAACAGTTTAACAACACATGTTTTAAATGCATATAAAGTATTTTTTATGTAAATACCTCGACCCCAGTATCCTTGATCTCGTGCCTTACATTATTAAATTAGAATAATAAACATGGAAGTAGAATATCGAATGACCAAATATTTTAGTTTATTTGGAAAACTATATAAAAACATAATTTTCACATTATACATTTTAAATTAAATATAACATAAATACACATTTGGAAGAACCCCTATTCTTTTTGATTATCCCTACGTATTAATAATGATAAAAATCTTGTAATCCTTGGGAAAAAATAAAACATAAGAATGGGGTGAGCTCAAATTCTAAAAAAGGGTAAGACATAAAACAGATTCTATTATAAATAAACATAATCATCAATTCATGGTGAATAACTAAAACACATTCATTTAAAATAAGAACTTGATATTGGAATTATAGTAATAAAATGTGATCAAATAACACTATATAAATAATCACATGAGAATCATACTTAAATAATGGTATTCTACTAGTTGAAAAATCCCATATATTTTCAATAATAAATATCATAATGAGGGAATGGATAGTGTGGGATGTCCTAAACATACATTCAAGGCTCTGTTCCATGAATCTATTACATCTAAGGATTCATTCCATGAAACTAATAAATGGTTAAAGCCATGGATATAACTAGGTCTAGTTTGTCTAACAAGACTTACTGATGAATCAATGGGATATAGTGGGCCCCTCTGGACACTTTCTAAGTCCTATTAATTCCTCATATGAATGCGGTGAAACATATTCAACATATACATTCATATTGAAACTATCATATGAAATGTAAATAACTTTCCCCAAACAATAAACATAATCTTAAACCATCCAGAATAATATGATAAATGGTATAAAAATAGCACATCCACAGTCAAAATGATCATAACAAATTCAATAAAATTTGTTTGATGGTATCATAATAGATCAACCAAAATTTTAATTAATAGTGTTTAAAAATATTCAAACACTCTAATAAAATCATTGAACATTTCTTCATAGATATACTACTTTTACTTTAAAATCATTTATTTAAAAAACCATGCTATTTAAAAAGAAAATATTTTATTTGAAAATGAAATTATAAAATTATAAAGTATTATTCAAGTCATTAAGGATTCAAGAATGTAGTAAAATAATATTATTTCATATAATTTAGAAAAACATTTCATTTAAACATCATTTTTTAAAGATTAATTTTTTAATAGAAAATGTGAGTTTTAACCAAATTAATTGATTATTTGTATCAGTTGTAAATCCATAATAAACAAGTGGTAGATAACATAATATAATAAAAATTAATTTAAAACATAATCATAGCATGAAATAATCATACCATGAAATAATCATAGCATGAAATAATCATTAGATCATAAGGTTAACCCAAAGAATAGAAATTAGGTTAATAATTCCCTTACCACTTTGTAATCAGTCGAATCATATGGCCCATAAAATTAATAATTATAAAATTAAACATTTAATACCATAAAGATTAATGGATTCATGATATGATATATCAAATGGAATTTCATATACATAACACATAAATAATAACTGGTGAATATGGAATATCTTCAATAAATAAATGTGAGATGAGAAAACCCATACCTTATATATGAAAGCATTCTACACTTGTACTTAATGTTATAGATAAAAAATTAGATCCGTTAATTAATTAATTCAAAACATAATCAACTGATATTTTATTTAATAAAATTTTATTATGTTCATTTATGTTCATTTCTATGGGTTTAAACATTTAATTTTGTTTTTCCGAGAGCATTCATTTCATTGTTTTATGGGCTATTCCCTTGAGTATTAATATGTGAGTTATTTTCAAATGGTAATAAATTCTCAAAAAGTGAAATTATATATTATTAATCATAATTTTAAATGGTATCATATATCATTTGGTTATATGGTATTATGACGATTCATTATATAAAATTTGGTAAAATGTCATAATTTTATTTTGCGATTTTTACGACAATCCCGAACTAGTATCATTTTATTTAATATTATGTTAATATAATGGTTTCAGAACATTAAATTAGTTATAATGCAAATATTATAATATTTTTTATCCATTGAAATGGTTTTATGACCATCCTCGAAATAGGCAATGAAAAAAAAACTCATCATCCACGAAGGTGGTGAATCGACACCTTACAGATGGGGTTTACATTTTTTGAATAAAAGGAGAATAGAAGAGACATGATGATGGATATAACATTAACCAAATAAAATTCCAATATATGAATGATACTTTAGCTATAATGAGGTTTTGTATAGTGTAGGTAAGGTTATGAAAATAAATTAAATTAAAGAGTAAGTGGGTGGGTTTTACCTTTTAAGTGTCATCTCCATAAGAACCACCTCACAACACTTATAATTGGAGTTTTTGTGAGACAAAAAACAATAAAATATTGAAATGGATGAGGATGATATAATTTTTTAGAGTATATTTGAGCAAGAAGGATCAAGGTGATGAAATTAAGTGAAGTAAAGTGTCACTTTTGTAATTTAAGTGAGGGGTAATTTAAGAATCACTTAAAATATTGAAATATAATATGGGAATTATGAGGGTAAAGACTTAAAAAGGAATAAAATTAAATTTTTGTTACATTTTCGTCAAAATATTATCATATTTGTCCTTATTAAATATTTTTTTGATTTTTAAATAATTTAATTAAATATTATATTCATAAAATATATTTTTTGTCGAATTTAACACTCCTCATAACTTTGATTTTAAAAACATAAAAAAATATTCAAATTTGAACAAAATATTTTATTATATATTATACATTTCTTAATTATATATATAATTTATGTATCATCATAATTATATCAGATTATATTTATTTTAATGTGTTTTATATTATTTATTAGATTTTTCAATTAATTTAATAATTTATCCATCATCCTTTTATAAAAATTTAAGATGTTTATTTCTTGCCTAAAATTTAAAATACATTACCATAAAGATGTTAAATCTTATATAATTAAAAATACTATTGAAGTTCAAATATAGCTTCTTAGAAACCATATATTAAAAATGTTATACAAATTAGAAACCATGGTGTGAACAACGTGACTTTTTTAAAATAAAATAATAAAACAAACTTACTGTAATCTAATGGGATCCAAAAGATCCCAAATTCGAACCAAGGATGATTATGTTATAATATTATTAATCAAATAAGGTATATGATTTTTTTATTATTCATATAATTTTAATTAAAATAATTTTATTGATTTTTTCTTCTGTGAGCACAAGCACTGCATCTGCATTGCATAAGCATTAAAGTTAATTATTATATATATATATAATAGAAATAAATTTATAACATAAAAATAAATTATTTATGATCAATATAATATTTTATATTCATTCATTATATAGATTTACCTATATCCATATCCAGACAACTTCTTTGATTTCTTAATTTTACAATTCTTGCCTTGTGCAAGCATTGTAGAGGCATTCAGATAGATTCATGATATATAACACTAAAATTTCAAAATATTTTCAAAAAATATTAATTAAACGTATGGATTAATAAAAATTTCGTGAAAATACATTTAACACTTAATTATTATCTATAATGATCCAAATTTAACTTTGGAAACACTATACAGGAACTACGTCGACACTGACAATGGTTTGTAAACTTATCATGAAATAAATTATATTTTACATGTTCTGAATTAGTTTAATACGGTTTTAATATTATAATATCATAATTTATCCATTATATAATTTTTTTTTCATAATTATGTCATGATGATATCAAAAAACATATAGTATTTTATGAAAACAAAATTGTGTTTTTTTACTATTCACCAAAAATGAAACATATTAGAAAAAAACCAAAAAATTAACCAATGTAAATTTTTATAATATGATAAAAAAATGAAGTTTATTTTGTAAAATAAATTTCATAAAATTTTAAAAATTTAATTTTAAAACAAGTGCACTGATAAAAGGTAGTAAAATTTCCTTTACAAAAATACAGTATTTTAGACATAAATTTATGTCTTTTTATCTTATGCCTATAAAAATAATTTTTATGAGTGTAAAAATATTTAATTGAATATTTAATATAAAAATTTCAATATTTTTTTAATATTATTCATTCCTGCCAATTTAAAATCTAGGTTATAACAGTCACATTTTAAATAGTATAAAGTGGTTTTAAACTCGGTATTTCATAGAATATAAGATATCAAATTAGTAAAATTTAAAACAGACATAAAATAAAATATTAGGGGGTTACATTCTCCCCTAATTTAATAAATTATGTCATCCTTATTTTAAATTTTTCTTCAAAATTGTAGGTTTATAATTGAAAATTGCATTGTTGAAATCCCACATTGTAAAAAGGGTTTACAAAACTCCCCTCTTAAAAAGAGGTAAAGATAAATGTAAATGCAACCACAAAACTAAGATTCTAAAAAAGGAAAAATTCCTAAAAATATGGTCATGTAATAGAAATATAAATATCCTATATATATTTATAGATAACATGTTTGTTTGAGAGTCTATTATCACAAAACCATAAATTTGGGATCATTTAAAAGGCCATTAATTTCGTAGTAATAAAAGTAAATGGACAAAATTATTCTTCCAATATCCCTTTCCTAGTATTTAGTGTTTCTTTTACAATAAAAATAATCAAATGATAAAATAAACTTACTTGATTTCATTCCATGCTATACTTATAATCTCATCATTTTTTTGTGCTTTGATCTATTTCAACATCATTTCATACGCCTGAAGACGGGTATTCAAAACAAAATTTTCATGCCTGAAGTGATTTTAATGAATCAAAAGTTCAACAAGTAATTCCTTCATCACTTAAATTCTTAATGAAACCAAAATATTTAGAACATTATATAAAATATGAAAAATTGTACTTTAATGTTAATCAATAATATCCCCAATCCATTCCATAAGTAGTAAACCTTAAGACTCTTCCAAAATATGGTTGTTCAAATTCAAAGACCAAAAATTTAGAAGGAAGGTCCCTAAATTTCAAAAATTATCTTAACATAATATTTCCCAAAATAATTCATCTCTTATTGTTAGATACCTTAATATTCTTTAAGCCTTTATACAAACATGCATGCTTCCAAGAGTAAAATCATAGGTTGTTGAATATATTCCTCAAATACAGAAATTTATTAATTTTATCATAACATATACGATCAAATAATGAACCACCTTTCTAGTCACCAATAATATCACATAAAGATCTATTTTTATTATCCCAAAATCAAGCACATATTAAGGGTCATCTTACCTTAACCATGTGTTTTAAAAATGATAAACTTTATACTAAATCACATTTCTTTGTATCATTCAACAAACACTATCAAAATGTTGTTGAAAAAAAATTTCAGTACATTCCACATATGTTTCATAATTCTTACAACCATAAAATCATTGATATATATAATCTTATAACATAATTCGTGAATCCAGATTCATGGACATTAATCATTCACTTCATTGGTAGTAATAACATAATCTTGACTTTGATCCCTTAGTTTCTTCTAGGGTATATTCCCTTGGAGCTTATGGAAATAATTTTTATAGTGCCCCATATCCTTACAGTTAAATTACTGAACACTATAAAACTCTTTCTATGAATATAAATCTTGATCATGATGGAATTTTTTTACACATATGAAGAAAAATAATTTTCCTCTTAAAAAAGTATTGGGGTGTCTTCGTACATAATTATAACATGTGGTAAAATAATCCTTTCACTTCTTCCCTTTATCCATATTCTTTTATATAGTCATCTTCTTCTCTTTATTCCTTTAAAAATTCATAATAAGTTTAGAATTATTTCTCATCCTTGATATCACATGATACTATATCCTCATACTATGATAGAGTTTGAAATACTAATTACCTTTGAATAATAGGTTTAATCCCATCAAAAAATTGTAAATATTACTCCTTGGGTTATGTATGTTTTATAAAACATGACTATGTATTCTTTTAATTTTCACTTCATATTTAGAAAATTATATTCCTCATTTTATCTTAGACTCAATTGTTTTTTCTCCATATCTCCTTGTATCCCATGAGAGGAATATTTTTCCAAGAATCATTCCTTTAAATCCATCCATTCCATGTTTTATATTTCCTCATCCTCCTTAGTGTTTTGAATAAATTTCCACAATTTATCTGACTCTCCATAGATATTATAAACTCCCATGGAAACCCTCCTTAATTAATCACAACCCAATGTGAGAAACAACTTTTCTATGGAACTTATATATTCCTTAGCTACAAATGGATTTGTAGTTCCCTCAAAAGTTAAAGGTTATATACGAAAATAATGGTTTAACATTGTTCATCCAAATTCTGGTTCAGTAGGATGATCTATACAAGCAAGTTTATTGCTCATAACTAGGGTTAGCTATCCAAATATTGTTATTATTTTTTTAGAACTAGCTACAGATCTAGCCCCAACATCATTTTCTCACATAGGAGGGAAATACCTACATAAAATACATGTGTTGATACAGTTTACATTCCTTCCACTTTGAACCATTTCTAAAAAAAGAATACAGTAGAGTATATCATAAAATTATGAAACATAATGTATAATCTTAGAACAAGTTAATCAAATATTCATAAATTGAAAATATTGGTATAACTACTCTCTCAATCATAATATTGGTTTCCTTGTGATAAGTTTTAAATTATCTCATAAGGTTTCATTCCCTAATATATGTTTCCCTAAATCTATTTTTCAATATTTTTATTAAACTTCCTATGTTACCCACTATAAAGACCCCGACCCCAGTAGCCTGGAGATGGTTCCTTATATTATTACATTGGTATAAAAAACAAGGATGTCTCAAATCGATGGACCCAATAGTTTAGTAGCTTTAGCAAACTAGATACAAAAATAATTGTCACATTACCACATGAAATGAAATAAAAAATAGAAACTCTTTTGGAAGAATCCATATTATTCTAGGTTATCCCAAATGTTAATCATAATATACATCTTGGAATCCTAGAAAAAATAATAAATAATAAATGTCTGATCTTAGATGTTCAGTAAGGGTTATAAATTTAGTATAAGATATCATAAATAAATATAAACAATAAGTCAAGGTGAAAAAATAACAACACATGCCATAAAAAACTAAACTTGAGAAAAATATGGTAGGAATAAAAGCTGATAAAATAAATCCATATAAATAATCACATTAGAATGACAGTTAAACTAAGATATTCTACTTGTTTAAAAATAACATGGATTATTAATAACTAAACTCATAATTATGGAATGCATAATGTGGGACATCATAAACATACAGCCAAGGATCTATGGAAAGAATCTATTACTATCAAGGATTTATGCCAGGAACCTAATAAATGGGTAAGGTCTTGGCCAAAACTCGGTCTAGTTTGTCTCATGAGACCTACTGATGCGTCGAGAGACTATAGACGGCCATGCCCAACACTTACTAAGTTGAATAGATTCCTCATATGAAAGGGGTGAAAAATAGTCAACAAATACATTCATATTTAAACTATCATATGAAATGTAAATAACATTCCAAAAATAATAAACATAATTATAAACCATCCAGTATAATATGATACATGGATAAAACATTGCACATCCACCATCACAGTGGTCATTGAAAATTCATTAAAATATGGTAGATGGTGTCATAAGAGAACAAGGACAAATCTAACAGTGAGTCTTGACATGGATGAAAATACTCTAATCAAATCATTGAAATTACTAATACAAACACCAATTTTACTTTGAGATCCTTTATATAAAAACCACACAATTTATCAATAAAAAAATTTATTTGAAAATAACATTGTAAAACCATAAATGATTCTTTAATTCATTATGGTGTCATGAAATCAGGAAAATACACTCATGTCATATAAGTTAAAAATATTTCATTTAATATTCAAAAACAACATTTAAAATAGTATTTTTTTAAAAAAAAGTGTGAGCCTTAACCAAATGAATTGATTATGTGTATCAAATGTAAATCAAAATAGAAAAATGGAGAAAAATTATAATATAATAAAAATTTGTTTCGCACATAATAATAGCATGACATAATCATTGGAGGAGAAGTTTAACCCAAATAATGAATACACGGATAATAATTCCCTTACCACTTTGTAATTAGTCGAACCGCAAGACACATAATAGTAATAATTATCAAATGAACCACTGAATAATAGTAAGATAAAGGTTTTCATGATATTATATATCAAATATAATTGTACAAATACCAAACACAATGAATAAGTTTTGAATAAGTCATATCTCACAAAAATAAAAGTGAGATGAGAAAACCCTTACCATATGTTTGAAATTGTTCTACACTTTTACTTAATGTCGTGAATAATAAAATTATATTTATTAATTAATAATTTAGAACCTATTAAAACTATATTTTGTTTAGTACAATTTTATTAATATCATTTATAACCATTTTTATGGGTTATAATGTTTAGTTTTTGTGTTCCAAGAGAGTTCGTTTCTAGGTTTTATAGCATGTTCCCATGAATATAAATATGGGAGTTATTTTAAAATTGGAAAAAATTCTCCATAAGTAAAAATATTAGTATTGACTAACTTAAAAAAATTAAATGGAAACAAAGATAATTTTATTTTATGGTATTGGGATGATTCATTTGATTAAATGTTGATGAAAATGTCACAATTTATTTTTGTGGTCTTTACGACCATCACAAACTAGTATGGTTTTATTTTATGTTATGTTTATATAATGGTTAAAGAAGACTAAATATGTCTAAATAAAAATATTATAATATATTTTACCCATAAAAAAGGTATTATGACCATCCTTAAAGGTAGTAATTAAAATAAACTCATCGTCCACGAAGGTGGTGAATCGACACCTTACGGACAATGTTTTCCTTTTTAGAATCAAAGGGTAATAGAAGAGAGTTGATGATGTATATTCCATTAACATAATAAAATTTAGGTATATATTTTATACTGGAGTTATCACACTATTTTGGAATGTGTAGGTGAAGGGAGGATAAGAAAAGAAAAGAAATTAAAAAGAAATGGGGAGGGTTTTACCTCTTCAGTGTCGTCTCCTTGATAATATTATTATGGCACTTGGAATTGGACTTTTTGTGAGACTAGAAACACTTGAGTGTGGAAGGAGATAATGAGAATGGTATTTGTTAGAGTATAGTCAATAAATAAGGCTCAAGGTGAAAAAATTAAGTGTGGAAAGAGTCCCTTTTATTATTGAGGTGTTGGGTAATTTAGAAATTACATAAAATATTAAAATATAATATGGATATTATTGGGGTAGAGAGTTACAAAAGTCTTAAAGGGATTTTTGGATTACATTTATTACGAAATCTTATCATAATCACCTATACTCAATATTTTTTTTGATTTTTTAATAATTTAATAAAATATTGTATTCATGAAATATATTTTTTATCAAATTTAATACTATTCATAACTGTGACTTTAAAAACATAAAAAAATGGATTTAAATTAAAAAAATATTTTATTATATCTTATACATGTCATAGTTATCTAGATAATTCATTAATTTTCTTAATTATCTCATATTATATTTATTTTTATATTTTTAATATTATTTATATAAATTTAAAATTAATTTAATAATTAATTCATCATAGTTGTGTAAGCTTTTAAGGTATTTATTTTCATCCTAAAATTTAAAAAAATCTTCCATGAAAAATATATATATCTTATATATTTCCAAATACTATTTATGGTTGAATATAGCTTGTTGAAAACTATATATTAAAAATATTATACTAATTAAAGAGCAAAGTGAGAATAGCTTATATGGAACATAAAGTGATTCATGTGGATCTAAAGGATCTAAAATTAGCAAAAAGGATGCTTTTGGTCTAATATTACGCATCAAATAATGTTTACTCAAATTTTTCTAACATTTAATTTTTCTTTTAACTTCTATTAAAATCATTTTATTCATCATTCTTCTTCTTGCACAAGCATTGTGTCACCATTTCATAATAATTAAATATATTTATTTAATATATAAATATTAAAAAAATTGATAAAAATTAAATTAATTAGGTTCAATATAATTTCTTATAATCTTTTATTATGTAGATTTATTCATATCCATGTCAATACGACTTCTTTAGTTTGTAAATTGGACTTTTCTTACCTTGCACAAGCATTTCAAAGACTTTCGGATAAGATTCAAGTTATTTAACTCTAAAATTCAAACATATACGAAAAAAATCAATTGTACATAATAATTAAAGAAAAAATTCATGAAGAACAAATTTTACACTTAATTATTATCAATAATGAACCAACTTTATCTTTCACAAAGCAGTGCAAGCACGACATCGACACAGACACTGATTTTTATACTTATCACAAAATAAATTATAATTTACATGTTATGAATTAATTTAATAAAATATTACCAATATAATATCATAATTTAGTAATTCTAAGAAACTTATATCCTAATTATGTCATTATGATATCATAAAACATACAATATTTTATAAATAGAAAGCTGAATTTTTTTTATTATTCACCAAAAAATGAAACATATCAGAACAATAGCAAAAATTTAACAAAATTAAATTTTGATATTATGATTTAAAAATTTAAGTTTATTTTGTTAACTAAAATTTATAAAATTCTGAAAATTTAATTTTAAAACAAGTTCACCATCAAAAGGAAGTAAAACAACCTTTTGAAAAATATAGCCTTTTATGCATAAAATTCGATTTATTCTTATACAATTCCTATAAAAATAATTTGGAGTTTAAAAATATTTTATTGAATATATAATATATAATTATTATTACGTCTTTAATGCTACTTATTCTCTCCATTTTAACGGTTATGTTATAATGGTTACATTTTAAATATTATATCGTGGTTTTAAACTCGGTGTTGTGTGCAATATAAGCTATCAAAGATGTTAAATTCTAAATAGAAATACAATAAAATATTAGGGTGTTATAGTGGATTTTATTATTTTTTATTTAAGATAGATTGAATTATTGGTTGTTATTAATATTATTCTAATAACTCTTATTTCTAATATATTTCATACCAAACATGTTCATAGTGTTAAAGAATTTTATTTTTTATCTATTAGAAATATTTGAGGTTATGGATTGAATTATGTTGGATGAGATTATGTGAAATATTTTGGGGTGTTTCCAAAACTACCAAAGGGATATATTTTTTATCTTAAAATTGTATTTTATATTTATAGTTGTCTACCTTAAAAAACTAATAAAGGATACGTGTTTAAAATTTAGGAAATACTACCAAAATAATTTTAAAGGGGATAGGTGGAATAAAGAAGAATATTAAACATGGGATTTTACTTTTACAAATCATGTTAACAACACTTCAACACCCTGATCCATGCACCACTCTTAGTGTCCTGGGACAAGGAAACTACACGGCCTCAAACATGCCTCCTCTTACTTCGTAGGTTTCTGGAAAACAATGGGTGATTAATCCATACAATAAGGAGACTGTTCCTTTTAATAAAAGTCAAAAAATTAAAATAAAATTAACCAAACACATACACATCCAAATATCATGGTACACAATAATATATAAATAAAATAATAACATAAATAATGAGGCCACACAAATCATATGGATGATCTACCACTAGGATTATCACATAAAAAATATAAAAAAAGAGAAAAAAATATACACACCGGCCTTACTCCCATCACCAGGTCATACTATACTCCTATTCTCCAAAAACCCATCAGGATGAATGAGTAGGATCCATAATACATTTTTTTCTCTAACCTAAAAACTAAACATGAATTCTCTATATACACCCTGGTGCATGTATAGGGTGTGAGCATATAAATCTGTTTGGTCTCACCAATCCACCCTAATGTACACCTACATATTCATCTTTATTAATGAGGATAATAAATACAATAATAAACATTCTCCTCATGTCCTCATGTGTTAACCAGGATACTATGACACTTGATAATGTACACACATGATTCAAGTTATGAAATGCTAACCCAAACAATTCAACACTCAACCATACCTAATTTAGATCTATAATAGAATCTAGTCATTTCCGCTTGTTATTATACATAAAATCCATCTGGTACCTAAATAATCAATGTAGGTAATCTCACCTAATCTCAACCCATACATTTGGATGTAGGGTAGGGTTTTCACTAGTCCTAACCACTACTTGAAGGAACAGATTAGGGTTCCTTCTGTATTTATTGACATGCTATCTTATATATATCACCCCTAGTTTCATGTAATTAACCCTTTATTTATTACTTTTATGTTTTTAAATATTTTGTGTGATGTTTAGAGGGTTTAGAATACCTTTTGAATGTTTTTGGGTCATTTATAATGGTTCACATTTTGATAATGATTAGTGGAAACCCTATAAATCCTACTGGAAACCATGTACAATGAGGCAGGGGCTAATAGGAAGTCACATGGTTAGGCACAAGTTTTGTTCAAACCATGCATCCACCTAGGAGAAACTGTGAAAAGTAGGATATAGGTATTTCTCAAGGCTGGTGGACAGTTGTTATAACCATGTGGGACAACCGTGTGAGGTTCTTCTTGAGTCAAAGGTTGATGCACAGTTAGCGCATGGGTTTATTAACTGTACAACAAACCAAACACAATTTAAAAACTAGATCCTAAAAAAGTGGATCTAGTTCAAGATTAAATGTTAACCCCTTATTTTCCACCATTTTGTCACTAACATGATAATTCTTCCTCCTAATGTTGTGGAACCTTTCCCCATCGAATCATAAGTAATCCATAGGTGTTTCTAAGTGCATTAAAGCTCTTTTCCATTGGTAAGTCCTCGTTTTTTGTTTTTTTTCACGATTTTTCTTATATCTACTTTCTTCTCTTTCTATTTTTCTTATATATAGTCCACTATGGATATATATGAGGTTTTTTTATGACAATCATGGATAATTTTTTCCTTATTGATGTTAGTAAAAGATATATAAGGTGGGTTCTGTAGATTCAACCTGGTTTTGTGGGAATTTCTATGTTGTTATTCATTTTTCACATAATTCATAATGTAGGTGGCTTCACTCTCTACCAAGCTTAATAGAAATTCAAAGATTAGTTTCAAAAAAATTAAATTGATTGAAATTGATTGTGAAATTAGTGTACAAAGCATGATAGAAACCTTCTTTATTGATGTTTGTGGATTTTGGTAAATTGTGGAATCAGTTTTTTCAATTTTTTTATTATTTAAAATTGATTATTTCAAAATAAAATTGGTTGGATTATATAAAAATGTTTTATAGAATGTTTTTCAATAAATATTTTTTTATTGTAATGGTTTTGGATTTAAATTGTTTTTTGGGATGTTTTTGGCATAATGGATTAATGCATGTTCATATTTCATTTTATGAGGCCTAGTTGAAATATGAGTTGGCGCTCAGTGATAAAGGTGTATTCACACATTGGACATTAATTACCTTGTGAAGACTTTGATGAGAAACCACCCATGATTAAAGAAATATCAAATAATAATGCATATGTGTATGCATGGATGTGTTTATTAGAAAGGGGTTATGCCAAAAAGAAATATAAAATTCTATAGAAGAAATTGCTTGGTCTCTTCTTTGAAAAATGGTTTTGGTTTGGAAAACAATTTTGTTTAGAAATGGTTTTGGTTTTTTGACTGACTGTTTTAAATTTTTTTCTGTTGTTGTTTTATAAAAATTGTTTCATATAAATGTGCTAACATGCTCCATCCTAGTGTCATGAGTATGGAAGTCATTTGGGGAAAATCAAATGAGTTTCATTACTCACCCATCATTAGAAACGTTGGTGTTTTTTCAGATGTAGATTTCTAAGACATAGGTAAATGTAAAGCATCACACATAATTAGTGGTGCTTCATGATACTTAGTCTCTTTTGGGGAGTTAGATCATAGAGCATGTTTGGATCTATGGAGTTAATTTTTTTATTCTTTGGGTTTCATTGTTTTTGGTCTTCCACTATGTACTTTGATGTTAGTAGATATCCGATGATGTATTTTTTTTGGGTTAGATATCAATGGAATGACTTTGAGTTGTTTCATATTGTCATTATGCATCATATAGTGGTTTTATTATGGAATGTTTGGAATTGGTTGTTTTATTTTCAATGGGAAAATCACCCCCTAAATCATAAATGAAACCCTTGGAATTTTTTGGTATCCTTTGGTACCATGGGGATGACGCTTAAGGCCATGTATAAATTCTACATCAACTTAATCCAATGTATAGGGGTGGGATGTTACAATAGGTATCAATAATATATGGTCTATCTCTTAGGTTTACAATATGTATCAGCTTGTTAAGTCGATGAATTATAATTGGTATGGGTCTTGATTAATCCATTTTTCAGTTTGGGATAAATTGTTTTGACTGTCAGTCTTGGAGTTTATAATTCATTCTAGTTATTCTTGGAGTTGAGATTCTAGAAGGGAGTAGTATTTTTGGGACTTTAAATGTAGATAATAAAAATACATAGCTAACCATTTTATGATAAAAATCATGTTACTAGGTATTTGGGTACATAAGCATTTTGGAGACACATATAGGATTTGTAATCTCATTTTCATGGGTTTAGAAAATGACAAGAGAATGACATGAATTATTGAAATGACTTCCCACTACGAATGCATATTTAATTATGAGTGATGATTAATGATTTGTTTAAAATGTTTTCATTATTTAAAGAATGTGAGATTTCAAAAATAGAATATTTGTGGTATTTGTAAATTGGTTTGTTTTTCAATATCGAGGTTTATTTAAAAAAAGGTTAAATATGGAAAATTTTCATCTTTTAAAAGATCTTTTGTGATAGTTGAAATGTGGTAGAATTTGAAATTACTAATCCTTCAGTTTATAGAGATTTAGTCTTTTGGAATTTGTTTTTTATCAAAAATGGAACAGGTTAGGTGTCATAGAAACCAACTGGAAGAAGCTGAAAAGAACATGGTTTCACCTAAGAAACAGGTGAAACAACAGCTAGTTCAGAGTACTTTTCAATCCTATTAGGATATGGATAGATGGGATAAGAGGAATGAACCAAGGAAAGTGGATCACACTATCCAGTTCTAGAAGAATAATTTATCTATCTTTTTGGTAGATTCTAGTAATGCGAAACAGGCGGGGCGGGGCAAGGCGGGCCAAGCCCAAGCGGGTTTGAGCCCACGTGGGTTTTTCCGCAAAAGATCCCATATAATGTGAACAAAAAAATGCTAGCCCACCCTGCCCCGCATAAGCCTGTGGGTTTCCAGCAGGCTGCCCGCATGTAAAAAAAATACAATTTATAATCATTTAAATATTGTATTTTTTCCTCATTATTAATTTTAGTTGTTGGGAGAAATATAAATTTACAATGGATAGATATTTAAGAGATGTGATGAAACATTTTTCTATTGGTTAAAGGTGTCATTTTCCGACGCAGATGTGGTGGTGAACTGTTGCAATGCAAAGTAGGTGAGTGATCAATGAGGGGTGAAAAATGATGATGTTGATTGTGCATTGATGTGAATGGATATACCTATGAATGAGTGATGACACATCAAGCAATGACTATTTTTAGAGGAAGATATTAGGGTCTCATGAGGCCCTTTCATGTTTTCTTAATAACAAAATTAAATTGGTCCAAAAAAATCTTATATTTATAAGAACTCTTTTAGAATTGAAACCGAGTGTAGGAGAGATGAGTTCCATTTTTCAAGAGGTGCAATGAAACACCATGTGAATATGGTTAATAATTACTATATATATATTATAATATCATATTAAAACTATACATATTGACCTATTTAAAATTTACATGTAAATGAATGGTGAATTTGTATGATCATTACGGTGAGAAATCATATGTCATGGTTTAATTATGTTTTAATATAAACTAAAATGCAAAATAAGAAAATATTGTACAAAAAAAATTAAATTAGGCTCACGGGATAGCTCGCACCCACGCGAGCTCAACTCTCTTTGGCCCGCACTCATGCGGGCTCAACCCGCATTGGCCCACACTCTTTGCGGTCAAAATTTTTATGCCCGCTCCACCCCGTATCCGCCCCATACCCACAAATCCCGCGGGCCGTGGCCCCATTTTTCATCACTAGGTGATTCTAAATCAGAAAAGAAAGAGTTTTGGCTGAAGAGGATGATTCAAATCATCTATTTCCATGGAACATCGATAGAACTGATTATCATGTTAGTGACATATATGTAAGAGAATCATGAATTCTAGTTGTTGGATGTATACATTAAAGCTAAATTAGACCAAGGCATTGGTTGGGATGATTTTGAAGAATTTTTCAACAATTAATTATATCCTCATATGTTCACGATTGAAATAAAAATAGAATCCATTGGCTTAAATCAAGAGAGCCTCATAGTAACAGCATATGAGGATAAATTAATTAATTTAGTCCTTTTTTCACCCAAAATTAAAGCTAGTACATCATTGAAATCATGCATCTTTGAATCGAGGGTGAGGCAATAGATTCTATTGAATATTTTCGTGCATTGTATAATGGATTATACAAATATGGTCAATAGGGAAATGGTGGAAGAAAGATACAACTTAGGAGCTATGATTGGAGGGAGAAAGTTGATACCTATGTGAAATGGTGGGGAATCTAATGCCGGTAAAAATCAGAAGAGGGATACTTATTTACGAGGTATTGGGATGATGTAGAATCAAACTATTGGATCGATGAATCTTTCTCCAAGATCCATGACTAAAGAGGGATGTTTTCAATGAGGATCCTTTGACCACATGAAGTGAGAGTGTATGACACCATTGAAAAAATGAAAAAATAGAAAAAATGGGGAATATTTAACGCTATTGTCGCATTACTCCATGGTCAGGTGTTTAGGATATTTTTCAGGTGTCGTAAAAATCATATGATTCGATGGAATGATAGAAGTAGAGCACCCCTTATTTGTAGAATATAATTATCCATGGTGAATCTAGTAACACCATGACTCCTCGGTAAGGAAAATCTCAATAGGGAAATAAGGAATAAGGTGCAGCGAGTAAGAAATTATTTGGAGCCGAGCAATTTAACCTGGATGATTAGTCTAGATTATTAAGGGTGAGAGGTAAAATTCTTTTGAATAAGACCCTTATGAAATCTTTTTTTTTGATATTTCTTTAACCCATTCTTTTTTTCTTCTCATGTTTTCTATTTTTCGAGCCTAAATTTTGAGATAATGCCTTCTTTTTTGAATCTGTAAACTCCTCTTGGTCAAAGAGAATGTTGAGCCGTTATGTGTAAAGCATGTTATACAATTGTTGATAGATCTGAGCTGATATTGGATTTAAATATACTTGATATGTATTTCTATGATATAATCATGTGTATGTGTTCGTTAATAATGTTCAAGGATCACATCAACTATTACAATCGAAGGGTTAGTTTTATAACTAATGATAGTGGAAATCATTAATTCAAAGGAGAACAGAATTTAAAAGAATGTGTAATAGGCTTATAGGCACCAAAAGATAGAATTATAGCATACTAAATGGAATATTTTTCTTTGGAATTGATAGAAGAGATTGATAATGGAAGTTTTCCAGTAGTTGTTTATCAGTTTGAGGATTTTTTCCAAAATCTTTCACAGGGTTTCTACCCATAAGATAAGTGGAGTTTATGATTGATCTCTTTTCAGGGAATAGTTCTATTTATCTTCCATCTTATCAAATAGAACCAACATTAATGAATGAACTAAAATAGAATATGGATGAGTGGGAAAAAACGGGTTCATTTGACTGAACACATCTATGTGGGAAGAACTGGTGTTGTTTTTAAAAATGGAGGATGTAAATATTCATTTGTGTGTCTATTATCATAAACATAACCATGTTATGATAAAACATCATTTTCTACCTCTATTAAATGATGATCAATTCAATCAATTGAGGAGAGATCAGTTGTTTTCTAATATTGACTTGTGATCTGGATATCTATAATTGCATGTTCTGAAGGTGGATATTCAAATGATATATTTCAGAGTTTGTTATTTACATTACAAGCATGTGGTAATGCATTTTGGTATTACAGATTCACTACAAGTATTTATGGAATTGATGAATTTTATATTTTAAAGATATATGGATTTTTGTGTCACTGTGTTTGTTGAAGAGATATTATTTTATTCAATGATAATTTATAAGGATGAGAAACAGTTGGCGATAGTTTTGGGAATCATGGGGGATCATTAGTTGTATTCTAAACTGTCAAAGTTTATTTTTTGGACACAATCAGTACATTTCCATGTCCATTTAATCTCTGAAAAATGCATTTTCATGGATCCAAAAAATATTAAAGCAGTTGTCTCTTGGAACCCACCAAAGAATGTCTTCAAGATATGTAGTTTTCTTAGTCCAACTAGTTATTATCGATGTTTTCATTTTTTATTTATCATGACTATATTTTCCTATGGAATTATTTAAAATTAATAATGTTCCATTTCAATGTAATGAGGAATGTCAGAAGTTCTATCAAGAGATCAATGATCACCTTACATCCTCACCAATCTTGATATTTACAGAATTAAGAAAAGGGTACAAGGTTTATTGTGATTCCTTGAGACCAGGGTTGGGATGTGTTCTCATATAGGGAGACCATGTTGTCTTATGGTCAAGGAAGTTATGGTTCCATGAGAGGATATACCCAACCCAATATTTGGAGTTAGTTGTTGTAGTCCATGATTTGATGACTTTGTATTATTACCTCTTCATTGAGAAGTTTATAGTGTTTACATATTATAAAAGTTTGAAACATATTTTATCCCAAATAGATTTGAATCTATGAAAAAGAAGACAGATATATTTTTTCAAAATGTTTGACTTTGACTTGATGTATACAGCGAACAGAGGAAATTTGGTGGAAGAAGAATTCGGTGGAAATTCATATGATCATTTGGAAGAAGATGCTTAAGATTAGTGGTAGTTGATGTCGATGATAGATGACATGTAGTTAGAATGTGAATACCAAGGTGATGCTGTTGTTTTCTTTCCAATTTCTCTTATTCCTAATTTATTGAATCCGGTTAAAGAGGAAAAAACAATCTATTTAGAATTAATTTCTATGAGATCAAATCCAAATAGTGTGGAGACCATTGAGTGTTAAAAGATTTACTGGAGTTCATTTTTGTAGTTTAGAAATCATCTAGTTGTACCTAGGATTTTCTGGAATAACTTATTCAATCTTACCACCATTCCAGATGACTTGTTCATCCGGAGATATTGAAAATGTATAATTCATTTAAATAATAGTTTTTGTGTCTTGGTATGAAAATCAAAGTGTCTTAGTTTGTTTCAATATTCTTAACCTTTCACAATGTTAAATAACATCAACAATGACGAGTTTGAATGTTGAGTTATTTAACTATTTTTATTTGCAAATGGGAGAAGATAGCCATTGATTTTGTAACAGATCTCTAAAGAATTGTTAAAAAACATGATGTCATATAGTTGATTGGATCACAAAGTTTTCCCACCGCATCCCTATTCTTTAATATTATACAATAGTTTAATTATCGAAAAACTATATTAGAGAAGTGGTAAACATGAATTGAATACCAATTTAGATAGTATCAGACTGAGATATGTGGTTTATGTCTCGTTTCTAGAATTCTAGATGTCCTTATAGCAATCCATTAGGACACAGTTGTCTATGAGTATGGCATATCATCCCTAGGTAAAAAAAACAATCCAAATGGCTGATACAATCATTGGAAGTCATGTTGAAGGCTTGTGTAATGGATTTTGGAGGAATGTGGGAAGAGAATGTGTTGTTAGTGGAGTTTTCATATAACAATAGTTATCATGCCATGATACATATAGATACTTATGAAGCATAAAATGGGTGCCCTTGTCGTCATCCACTTTTTCGTGTGGAAATAGGTGAGACTTCACTGTTTGGGATGAGCCTTTTCCAAGAGACAACAAATAAGATTCAGTTAATCAAGAAAAGATTGGAAACAGCTCAGAGTCATCAAAAATCATATGAATGACATTTTTGAAATCCTTTTTATTCAAGGTGAGTGATCATGTGTTTATGAGAATCTCTCCTAGGATTGGCCATCATCATTTTAAAAAGTAGGTAAAGTTATCTCTTAGATAAATCAGCCTTTTTTAGATTCTTGAATGAGTTGGTGAGGTGGAATATGGACTGGATTTTCTACCATGGTTTAGTGTAGTGCATAAAGTGTTTCATGTATCTCAGTCGAAAAAATATCATCCTGATCCTGACCATGTGATTTGATGGTATCATATTGACCTAGAGCCATATTCTTAGTTGTCAAATGTTCCTATGAAGATTGTGGATTGGAATTAGAATGTATAACATGGAAAAAGAATCATTCTAGTGTGGGTTTTGTGGAACCATGGTCAGATTCAGGAAGAGACACAAGAATAGTTGAAAGAAATGGACGAGAAATAGCCTGAAATCTTTTGGGAAGGTAGTGGCTTTCTAATATTTGGGAATGGAAAGGGAAATGGTGGGGAAAATGTAGCACCCTCAGTTTGATGTTAATAACCCTTTATTTATGATTTATATGTTTTTACAGAGTTTGGAAAAAGATCGGGATGGATTGGAAGACTTTTTGAATGTTTTTTGGGGATTTTCTAATCGTTCACTATTTGATAATGGTTAGTTGAAACTATAAAACTCCTATAGAAAACTATGAACAATGAGACATGGGATAATGGAATGTTTCAAGATTATGTGAATAGTTTGGCCAAACCATGCAACAAACCAAGAGAAACTATGAAAAGTGGGACAATGGTATTTTTCATGGTTTGCGTATGGTTTTTCTTACCGTGTGGGACAACAGCATGGTGTTCTTTTTGAGGTAGGGGTTGGTTCATGGTTATCACACGTTTTAAAAATTATTTGACTAACCATTCACAGTATAAAATCTAGATACTAAAAATGTGTATCTAGGTTAGGATTATCTTTTGGCCCATTCCCCCCCCCATTTTTCCCCAACTTTATGATTTATCCTCCCAAAGGCTTTGTAACCTATCCCTATCAAATTAGAAGTGATCCAGAGGAATTTATGGGTGAATTGAATCATGTTTCCCTCAATAATTCATCATTTATTTTATTTTTTCATATTTTTTCTATGATATAATTTCTTCCGTCTCTCGGTTTCTTAGATCTACTCTACTACAGATATATATAATCCAATCAAAGTTATTTTTGACCTTAATGATGTTATGGGAATACATCTATGATATTTTTATGTGGTTCAACTTGGTTTTGTGGGAGTTTTCATGTAAAATGAAAAACCCATATTTTGAAGCTAAAATCACTATTATTTATAGGGAGGTTTTAGCTTCCTCCAAGGTCCAAAAAAGTACAATGAATAATGATCTTTCTAACATTGTAATTCAAAAAAACTTTTTGTGTTTTCGGTGGGATCAAGAAACCACTAGTTCTAAATTTATTTAGATGGATTCCCCCAATGCCTAAATGGTTAAAGGTGAATGTGGGTGGGTTTTCCTCAGGTGAACCAGCTCCATCGGGTTATGGTGGTGTCTTCCCTATGAATTGGGGCATTATTAAAGGTGGATTCTACTATTATATTGGTATTTTTTCTACTATTGAGGTTTCTTTTTGTGAAATTATTAAGGCTATTAAATATTCAGTTCACCACAACTGGAGGCATATTTGTGTGGAATCTAACTCCCGTAGTGTTATTCATTTTCTTTAGACTTGATCCTGATGTGTCCCATGGTGAGTGCTCCCACATTTGATTGAAATTCACCCATGTGTATAGTGAAGCCAATTACATTGAGGATGCTATTTCAAAAATATAAATTTTAGAGACCAGTTTAAGATGGTCATTCATAACCCCTAATTTCTATTATACTTTGGTTGAATTGGAAATGTGTGTGGTTTCATTCATTATTGTTTATGTAAACCTCTATTTAATTTTACTCATCATTTATTTTAATAAACTTTTCATCTAATGGGATATTCCCATCTCATAAAACTTTTAGATTGTGGGAGTTTTCATTTCATTCATTGTTTTCTCTATAATTACAGAGGTAGGTGGATTCACTGTTGACTCCACATATTAGAACATGGAGGATTAGTTTAAAATTATTTAAATGATTGAAATTGATTCTGAAATTTTTGTATATATCAATCTTGAAACCTTCTTTAGTGATGTTTTTTGGATTCTTGGAAATTGTGGAATCATCGTGCAATGTGTTTTGTTGTTTGATTTTAAAATTATTATTTTAAAAAAAATTGGGTTTATTATGGAAAAAATATTATTGAAAGGTTTTCAATAATTTTTTTTTATTGAAATGGTTTTGGCTTTAAATGGTTGTTTTGGCATGGATTTGGCATAATGGGTTGGTGTATGTTCATAATACATTTTACGAAGCCTAGTTGATGTATGGATTAGTTCTCGGTACCAATGGTGTAATGGATCTTGGCAATTTCATTACCTTGTGATGAATTGGTAGATCGAGGAGAAAACACTCATGAGTTTGAACTGGCATATAGGAATGCATGTTTGGATGTGTGGATGTGTTGATTGTAATTCGGTTATTCTAAAATGGAATATGAAATATTGTTGAAGAAATTTCTAAGTTTATTCAATTGAAAATGTTTTTTTGTAAAACTATTTTTCATAGAAATAGTTATGGTTTTGTGAAGAACTATTTTGAATTGTTTTACATAATTGTTTTATATAATTTTTTCTATAAATGTGCTAACATGTTCTATCCTAGTGGAGTGAGTAGGGAATTAATTTGGGGAACATCTACAGAGATTCCTTAATCACCCCTAATTTGGTAATTTGGTGATTTTTCAAAAAAAAAAATCAAAGACATAGGTAAAGTTAAAGAATAACACTTATTTAGTGGTTATTTTTTATACCTAGGCTATTTTGTGGTTTTGGAATATGGAGTATTTTTGATATATTGAGTTATTTCTTTAGATTCATTGATATTTTTTGGTTTTATCTTCCATTGTATACTTTGATGTTATTATTATTGTGTTGTGGTACTTTGTTGTTTTTTTAGTTTGATATCAATGGTATTATTTTGAGTTGTTTCACATTGTTATCATGCAACATATAGTGGTTTGGTTGTCGAATTTTTGGTTTTGGTTATTTTATTTTTAATGGGAAAATAACCCTCCATATTTTAAATGAAGCCCTTGGAATTTATTACCAAAATTTTGCACCATGGAGATGTTGCTTAAGGAAAACTAGCAGTTCTGATATGACTCAAGCCAATGAGGAGGGTCATGATGTTACATTATCACTAAAGAAAGGGTCCCGCATTCACATCCCAACCTGCTAATTTATCACTCATGTTTGGTTCCATCATCCCTACCTCATGGCACACTTCAACCAAAGAAGACATCTTATTCAATATAATCTATTTTACAAACAATTTCCTTCACAATCAAGGATAGGTTTGTGGAAACACCATATTACTAATGGTGAATACAACTAGTCTCAATCCATACATTTTCACTAAAATTATAATCATATTTCAAATAGAACTATGATATTATCTCACTCATGGTGATCCTGGTTGATCTATATCACTCTTATCAGATTTCGGCCTAAAGATCCATATCCCACACTAATTACTTCTCATTTCATAAAAAAATCCAAGCACATGCTTACAATAGTAAAAAGGTTTTGCAACCCATCACATAATCTCACCAACTAATCATCCAAGAGATAGTTTCTAAGACCTATCCCTATACTTTGACTTGCCTCATTGTCTATCCAACCCTCAAGATACTCCTTAGGAGTATCTCCAACACCATAGCGGTGTTCCCACAACCCATTAGTTCCATAGGACCCAACCCTCAAGGGACTCGTCCATATCCTTTATAAATTACTACTTTACAATCCCCACTCAGTTCCCATCTCACATAACTCTCAGAATATATCTCATACCACTACTCAGTAGAAACCACAATTTTTAATTTTTAGGGATATTATTGAAGGAATAACCCTACTAACCACAATTTATATGTCCCAATCCTTTATCATAATGACATCACTCACATGTAAATATATATATAATTGTCTCACCCATCCCACTGAGCATAATCCTATCATGGTTACCCAACTAGACCTATGAAACCAACCTAGTCTATCCACATCTCATCTCATATCTTGAGTCCAAACCAATGTCTCTCTCTAACTCAATAAAACTCCTCTTCCCTTGGAGAACTATTCATTAGGAATTTTTTTTTATTTTTGTATTGCATAGAAATTAGTCTATGTATGGATGACTTAACACCATCCCATATCGTTTACCTAGGGAACTCGTGGAACCATATACCTTTATCACAGAGTTACCCCATCCTTGAGATTCTTCAAGCCTCTCCCAAGGTCTACCATGCTCTTTAACACCTATCTCACACAACATGAAACAAATAGTTAATTATAATTTATTATAATTTATTATTGAAAATTTATTCCAAAATCATATTCACCAAAAAAACATTGGCATAATCATTATACCAAAGTTGTAACTAACCTTGTCAAAAATGTATATGGTTCACCCCAAAAACCATCTTGAGAAAATTCCCCAATAACCATAACCCAATTGACAATTAATTTTTTCTACTTTAGGTAAAACCACAAATGAATTCACTATTATACTTAACTATAAGGAAAATATGAGAAATAGTGTGTGATAATCCTCTCTAGACCTCCCATATCCAAGATTCATTAATTCTCCATCATTATATATTAATTTCACCATGATTCGGATGATTCCGCCCCAAAATTATAGATTAATCAAAAAAATTAGAGGTACGTGAAGGGGGAACCAAAAGGGATAAATAATGGAAGAACATATCTCATGCCTTTAAATTAATTCCACAAAATCATCCCATTTCATGGGGGATCTATGGGAAAAAGTGGGAGGGGGAGTTGGGAAAATAGATTCTCTAAAGAGCCCCTTTCCCATAAATACCAAAGGGGAAAACTAGGAAATTACTTGAAGACCGTTGAAAAAACCACCAAATACATAGGTTGTGGAATGGTCATGATGACAATATTGTAGAACCTCAGTACTGTGCCACACTGCTGTGTATCCAACTCGAATATTACATAGTCATACTAAAAAAGACCAGGGGTTGGACCTGAAATCTCCATGTGGTGTACCCCCTTAAATATATGTGGTGGTCTACCTAGTTAAATTCTATGTTGTGGAGTGGCCTATGGGTTTTATTGAAACCCACCATTAAGGTGAATCACAACCCTTTTACCACTTGAACACTCACCATGGCACAACCGTATGGAGGAAACATGGTTCTTCCCCACAATAATACCAAAGTGAATCCCTCTAGGATGTGGTGTGGTTTCCTCCCTTATGGATCCACCATAAAATAATCCCTCGGTTGTATCATGGTCCTCCCTTTTTGGAAATTCAAAAAGGTCCACAACCAATGCTATACTACAACATTAGGGCTTTGACATGGTCCCTATATATAGCTAAAAAATTAGATATGGGTCACCCCAACCCTTATTTGATACTCACCTAAGAACCTTAACCAATAACCAAGCCCCATTACATGTCCAAAAATATCTCCTTGATATGTTCCATTGATTATATTCCCAATCATAACCATAATTCATTGATTAGCCCCTACGTTTGATGAAAAATAATTTTTTTATAAATTTATCAACATATAATGATTTGAGTCATCAATAAGTCCCAACCATAATACTTTTCATCCTTAAGAAGCCATGAAAATCATCAAATCAATAAAATAGACCTACCTTGGTCATCAATTTACATCCAAATCATTGTGTTTGGTCCTAGAACACCAAAAGAGATTCTAATACACAACTTGAAACACTAAAGATCACTATTAACTGAAGTTAGAACCACATTCTCACCATTAAATACCACACCAAGATGAAACTCAACCTTGATCATCTTTCTCAAGACATCATGGACTATCAACCAATTCAGTTCGAGGCATATGGTGCTCCCACCATAGGTATTCAAAAGAAAATAATGAATCAAATATATTGTGTTCCCCATCATAGGAAGCACCTATTTAAAATTCATTTCTAGTTTTCCATCAACACACAAAATGTGGAGTCCAACTCAACACATCCAATTATATAAAAAAAATAAGGGCTTAGCCTCCTCCTTCTGACCATTCTCAAAAAATCTCAGCTACACCGGTCGATGAGCTACCATTATACCACATATGATCATGATTTCATAACCCATGAAGGCATAAAAAATCACCCAAATAATAACACTAATGTTTGAACTATCCTCCCAATATAATTCAATTTTTGGATCACCAACCACTAAGTCCATTTTTCAGTATTTGACACCTAGAAATGGCATATTGATTATCCAACTCACTCTCAAATTTAACAAACTCCATTTTGAGCTATGTTACAATAATTTGAAACTATCAAAAATTACATTGGAATCTTGATTATGATATTCAACATGTAACTAGACCATATCATATCTACTCACCAACCAATTTCTATATTCTGCCTCTCTTGTCCACCAATTAGTCTCACTACCACCAAAACCCTAACAACACAACACACTTCATCATGACCAATATAACTCTCCCCACCATGGGTTTATCATTAACATTTATCACCATGCCAAAAATTGATATTTGGTTCCCCTTCTCCATCTATAATTATGCATAATCACTAAACATGGACACCCAAATCATTCCTATGTATTATCAGAAAACATCAACCTTCACCTATCCCCAGATCACTGGATCCCTATCCTCATTGTTCAAAAATACATTTATAATGAGTATCACACCCTTGAAAATCTAATTGGGTACTTAACACTATATGTATTACCTTATATCAATCCTCACATTATGACCGAGATGGGTCCCACCCCTACTCTCACCCATCCAATTATCCCCAGATGAGGATCAATACTCTTAGAAACAATGTCCATGTGAATCTAATCACTACACTACTATTGAATCTCTTTTTTAGGTTCATCAATAAATAAAAAATTATCAATTCAACTATACATGTACCATCCTTTGATCGATAATACAAATGGCCACCACACATACCCAACACACACTTTCCCCCACAAAATGATACTTTTCCCAGAAATCCTCACCAACCTCAATCTCCCCTTCCAAGGTACAGTGAACTGCTAGGGAACCTTGTAATATGTTCTTACCAATTATCATACCCAATCTCAATCGAAATTAATTGGTTCACACTCTCACTCCTCTATATTGAACACCCTAATTAAAACACTCATGAGTCATGTCCCATCAAACCTTGGACTATGTGCCTAACCCATTGACCATAACAAACTAATTATCAACTCATACAATATAAAATGGAATCTCACTCATCCCAAGGATATCTGTACGATCAACTTCTACATAGACATCATTCTGAAACCTTGAGATTCCATGAACACTTCTATTTCTTCCTGGAAAGAGCATCAAGAATTAATAGGTTCATACATCAAACTGACACTAAAATCTAAATATTTCTTTGATAACTAAATAACACTAATAATTATAATATACATAACCCATCACATTTTTCACACCATTCCTCTACTACTAGGTTCAGTTAAATAGAGTTCCATATGAATCTATATGGGAAACACAATATAGGTTGTTTCCAAATTAAGTAAACTAATCTATATCCTCATGGAAACTCTTTCCTATAATTATATAATATCCCATTCATTCAATCGCTTTAAAAAAAATTAATTTTCCAATACTATAGAATTAAGTTCCTACACCAATTAAGTAAGGGTAACTATATATCCTTTTCCAAAAGGTACCATATAGTTATCACTATATAAAACCATGAAAAAGGATCCATATGACCATTCATCAGAAAATATATCAAGATTAAGTTGATTATAATGACACCAACAATTTTTATTTATAAACAAAATATAAGTTGTTATTAAAACTTCAAAAAGTTATACTACCATTAATGAAAAAAATAACACATTAGAATATGTATGTCTTTGGAATCATATATGAAAAATATGATGCATGATCATATAACTCTTATCAATGGAGAAAGATTTAAATTTCATAATAAAAATCTCAAATATGCATATCATATTTGAATCAATATAAAACCCATAAAATCTAAATCCAGAAATAGAAATATATTTACCCTGGTAACTTGGAATTCCCACTGGAATAGTGTTTTAGATGGACCAATATAAGGTCCAACACAAGATATTAAAAATTCATAAACCTCTATTATACCATTTCTATAAAGACTAAACACGACAAATATTTTGATACAACTTTGTAATTCCCTATGCATGGAACATTATCAGTGTCATAGGTTAAGGAAAATACATGTCCTTAAGTGAGATTCATCATATGCGAGAGGCTACCAGGTAGTGGTGAGGACATAAAACATAATATGGGGAGACTATTACCTACAATCAAAGTCAATAAATAATGGAAATAACTAAACATTACCATATCCAAACATCATTGTATATTAAATAATAAATAAATTGATAGCATAAATTATTATACCATACAAAACATGCAACCGATCACACACTATGTTGATCATGTACATAAAAAAATAAAAAAGATATACAATACAAGTCTACAAAAATCCCCATACCAGAATATTTTTATTCTCTAGAAACTCTTCAAGATACTTTAGCCTGATCCACTATACATTTTTTCTCTGACCTAAAAACCAAATGTGTGGTCAATACACACAAATAGGTTCGCATGCAGGGTGTGAGAATATATCTCAATAGGGTATCAACAATAAACCCTAATATATATCATCAATATCTGGGTGTATTCATAATAAAAATAAATACCATGATAATCATTCTCATTGGTTTCTCTCATGATAATGAGGCCACAATGACTCCCAATTAGGTACACACGCATGTTGGGATAACAGGAGTTGACCAATCCACATCTACACCTAACAATTCCTTCTTCAACACCATATCTGAATCCAGATATCACCTCATGTCATTGTACCTAAAACCAATCTCATACCCAAAAAATTAATGTAGGAAATTTCACTAAACCACATCACATACCTAATGATGTAGGGTAGGGTGTACATAAGTTTGAACCGCTTCCCACTGGAAAAGGGTATGGTCTTTAGTCCAAGTTTTGATTCACTAACTTATCACATAAGATGGGGTTTTCATCCACTTATTTACCAACTACCTTATCACTCCATGTGTTGTTCACCAATAACACCTCACACCACACCATAACTGGAAAATTGTTCTAAAACAATACTATATAAAATATCAATCATTAACTTCTCACTCAATGGAATGTCCACGAAAACACCTTATTTCTCAAGGTAAATCCAACTAGTCCTAAGAAACACCATATCACTAAATGTATTCCCAAACATCATGAATAATAAAGATCCCATATCACTAATAGAAATACTTGTAGTGATATATAATTCATAGGGGGTCCATGAATTAGGATCCATCTCCTACATTGGAGTCCATTACCAATCACATGCACACAACCAATAACATGCATGTAATTGAAAACCAGTGTCATAGGCCATCATAAGTTTCACTATCTTTTCACCTAGGATATAGTCAAATGAACCTATCCCCACAACACGATTTAACTCATAATCTATCACTCCCTCAAGACCATATCTAACACCCCATGGGTGTTCCCACATATCGTAGGCTCCACCTTAACTCGATCTTAATATGTTTTCCCACATGACCTATTAATTCCCACACCATGATCCTTACATGATTCTCATTTAACATCACCCTAGAAATAGCTCTAATCCCACCACTTGGTGGAAACACCACTCTATCACACCTCATCAAATCCTGAAGGACTCACCTAACTCATGGAACTTGTCAAGTCTCAATCCACCCTCAAAAAAATTTCACTCACCGAACATGACATGTATGACCATACAACACATATTTATATGACACAGACTAGAATTTATTCCCAAAGATCCCTAGGAAACCAAAATTGGCTACCATAAACTCATCTCATATCCTAATATCTATCTAAGGTCTCTCACTAACTCAACAGAAACCCTCAACTTATGGTGATATATTCAATAGGTTATTTTCTTTACCTATGTGATAAATAGAATTTATTTTAATCCCAAGAAGCATATTTCCATCTTGTCTCTTCTATACAAGGAACTCTTAGTCTCTAAACCAATACTTGATCCCATAAAATGTAATGCCCTGTGTTTTTTGACCATTTTTTATGAAAAAATTAAATTTTTTATTTATATCCTACAATTCACTATGTCAAACATTCCTTTCTCAGTAAACCAACTTGTCGTATGTTACATGCAACTCCGAGTTGGCAGATGATACATGCAACAATGAGTACAGATTTTTTCAATGTATAAAAGAATAATGTTTGGATTATTTTATACACAACATGAAAGGAATCTTGCACTACATGCAATACTAACATGGATTGTGTTACAAGAAAGAGCATCCTTCCTTGATAGCATACATTGTATACCATACCGAGTTTCCCAAAAAAAGATATATTATTAAAATATTATTATTTAATAGCATATAAACTAGATGTTATGAATATTTTTATCCAGATTTTGAATATTATATAACATTAAAATTAATCTTATGTATTTTATGAAACTTATGTAAGCACAAATTCATTTTTTCGGATAAAAGAAGTATTTTTTTTTAAAAATGAATTGTTTCTACCTTTTGATGGCATGCCCAAATTAAATATATTTTTTCAAACTTTTATATATTATATTTGAAGAAATAAAATTATTCTTTGTAAGAGAGACATCAAATTTTACTTTGGTTGATTTTTTTTTATTTTTCTGATAAAATTTATATTTTATTGAATTGTGAAAAATACTGCATTTTAATTCAAAACAAATTTTTCATCTAATTTTTTTTATTTAGTTATATTGTATTTTTAATTAATTTTAAAGTGTAATTGGATTATGTTTATATCATTTAATACAGTTTTGGTCATTGGTTAAAGAATTTTATCCCATGAGATAGGCATGATTGGAATGGAAAGTAAATTTGATTTAGTAATACAGGGCTGGAACGACTAGTAAATCTTGTTCATTATAAAATGGATGGAACAACAATTAAACCCAGTTAATTATTGCACTTTTTCCACTATGATTGTCTTGGAATAAATTCCTTCTCTACTATGGAAATCAAATTATGTGCTTATTTTTCTACCACAATTCCATGTTTTATGCCAATGCTATTTTATCATGGTTAATGTTCCTTTATGATCTACGCCTTACATACTACCATGATTTGTTTCATGACTCTAGATTTTGATATTTATACTTTATGTTCATGATTTTACATTCTTATGTTTATGGTTTGTTTTATGTTCTCCATGTTTACCCTTACTGAGCATTTGAGATAATCCTTTTTTATATTTTCTTTACCCTAGGATATAAAGAAAGGTTTTAGATAGGAAAACTAATGGGGAATATCATTCACCGTGCTAGAATAATGTTTTCCAAGTTTCTAAAGACACTAAACTTATGTAGTATTTGGGTGTCTATTTTTGTAATGTATTATGTATTCTATAAAAGAAATGTAATTTCCATGTACATCAAGCTTGGGTTGTTTGAGTTGGTGTCAGAGTAAAGGAGGTAGCAATGAATCTGATCCTTGGGAACTCTCATGTTTGAACATTGGAAGAATTATGGATCTCTGTCCAAGGGCTTCATGAGGAAATGGATTTCACTAGGTATGGTGGTGTGTCCCACCTAGGGGGTGTATCAACCGATGGATTTCTCTAATAGGTACCAATTCCAGTCTACTAGAAATAATTCCAGACCATTAGAGTTGGTATCAGAGAGAAGGTTTAGTTAACCATTAGAAATGTTACTCCCCAAGTTTTTATGGACCATTTTTTTATAATCAATTAAAATTTTCATTTATATCTTGCAATGCACTAAGTCAAACATTAATTTCATAGTAAACCAACTTGTATTATGTTTGACGCAACACCGAGTTGGCATACGATACACACAACACTGAGTATAGATTTTGTTTAATGTATAAAAGAACTATGTTTGGATTATATTATACCTAATACCAATGGAATCAATAACTACATGATACACTAACTTGGATTTCATTACACGCAAGTGAGACCTTCCGCAATAGCATTCATTTTACGAAATACCGAGTTTCACTAAATAACGATATATTATTAAAATATTATTATTTAATAGGATATGAACTTGAAATTATTAATAGTGTTGAACACGTTTTAAATTTTATATAACATTGACATTACTATTATATATTATCTAGGCATGTTATAAGAATAAATTCAATTTTTCATATAGAAGAAGTATGTTCAAAAAAATGAAGTTTGATTCCTTTTGATGGTGTACCCTTTTTAAATATAGTTTTTAACACTTTTATATATTATATTTGACAAAATAATATTCTTCTTTGGAAGCAGAACATAAAAATTAAATTTGGTTGAATTTTGGGTATTTTTCTGATATAATTTACTTTTTAATGAATATTAAAAAATAATGCTTTTTAATTCAAAACTACCTTTTCATATAATTTATTTATATAGTTAAATTATCTTATAAATTGGTTTTAAAGTGCAATTTGATTATGTTTTTTTAACATTTAATACAATTTTGGCCATTTGTTAAAGTTTTATATCTCAGGAAATATACATGACTGGAACAAGAAGTAAATTTGGTTCAGTAATACAGGGCTAGAAGAGCAAGTAAATCTGGTTCAGTAATACATGGTTGGAACGACAAGTAAATTTGGTTCAGTATTATACTTTTTACACTATGGTGGTCTTGGAAGTAATGCCTTGGATACTATGGAAATTATATTATGTTCTTATTTTTTTCCATAATTTGATGTTTTATGCTAATACTATTTTTTCATGGTTAATTTTCTCTTATGATCTATGCCTTACGTACTGCTGTGATTTATTTCATGACTAAATATTTTGATATTTGAACTTTATGTTCATGATTTTATATTTTTATGTTTATGTTTTGTTTTATGTTCCTTATGTTTACTGTTTGTGATAATTTGATCTCACTCTTTTTTATGTTTTCCCACAAGATATAAGGAATTTTTTAGATAGGAAAACTAATGGGGAAGATCATTATAGGAGAGGTTAAAGATATTTCACCAAGATAGAAGAATGTGTTATGAGTTTCCAAAGACACTAAAATAATACAGACTTAGGGAGTGTATTTGTATAATATATTATGTTATCCAAAAAATAAATGTAATGTTCATGTACGTCATGCTTGGGGCATTAGATTAAATATTCATTCAACCAAGAATATAAAAGAATGGCTAATTTTTTTAAAATTTACCACCTACATCGATCACTGAGTTAATCTATCTCAAAGATCATCTGAGACTTCATAGATTTCCCAAAATTAGGACCTACTATCTCATGCCACATGACCCAGTAATTAATTATAATCAACTAGAACTAATTACTCAAAATTTATTCAAAATTATTATTTTCTTAAAAAAATAAATAAGCATCGTTGACACGCTTGATCTACTACAAACCTAACCTAGAAGGTCCATGATTCACCAATTAATATAGTGACCTAGTATTTTCATATATATATATATGTTATAGATTTTTTAAATTCATATCTAATACATTTCACAAATTCACACCTGAGGACCATAATAGTTTAGTATATATTGAGACTATGAACAGAATCTTATAATTTGTTGTAAGATCTTCAACATATCCCAAAATGATATTCCCCATTAGTAATTTTCCATACATACCCAATTTAAAACCATTATTAATAACCTAGGGAAAGGAAACGTAAGAAAATTGTAGCTCAGATTCTCAGTAAGGGTAGAAAAGTGAGATATCAATGATCACGTAATCATGATATGACTATAAGTGTATGAGAACATGAGATTAACATTTGAAAACCAATCCCAACAAATCAATGATCATAATCTTGTGGCATTGAATATATATTGGAAGTTCCTAAGACATGAATCATAAAGGAATCAAATAAAATGATCCATGAGAGCATAACATTAGCATAAGACATGATATTTTGGCATACACATAAGAATATAGAATCATTTCTAGGGGTTTTAAGGCTCATTTCCAAGGATATCATAGTTTAATGGTTTCACTACCCAATCCACTATAGAATATAAGGTTCACTCCAAAGACCATCATAGTGGAAAAATTTCATGATGTATTGGGCTAACTCCACATTCTAGTCATATCTATCACATGAGATATAAATATTTTCAAAATTCAATGAAGGGAGATATAGGTCCCCCCATCACATAATTAATTTAAAATGAATTTGTTTCACAAGATCATAATAATTTTATCTTATCATAACCCATGAAATTAAATTGGATTTCTAAACATTTCATCATATCATAACTTGTGGAAAAGATGCAGGTTTCATAACCGTTCAATAATTTCATCATAAAATAACCAATGAAATGGAGAAGGTTTCGTAATAATTTCCTCATGGAATAAACCATTGAATAGAAATATGTTTCATAAACATCATTCCATCATAAACATAAAAAAATTAGAGAAAGAATAATAATGGTATCCTGGGAAAATATCCCTAGTAAGGCATATGTAACATCAACAAATGTCATCTTAGATGGAAAATTATTTTGAAAAGACACTTTAATTATTTCAAGGGTGAAATAAATTTTCCTTGAAAATTAATTTTTAAAACTACTAATTCATAAAACATTTTGAAAATTATTTCTTTGAAAATAATATTTTAATCTTATAATGAATTATTTACGAATCATTTTAAAAAATTCAAAAGGAAAATACCATTTCAACTTTGAAAAGATCATTTTAATGTATAATTTTTTTTAAATAATTTTCATTTAAAATAACCTTTAAACATTTCAAATTAATCTTCAAATATAATAACTTTCATGAAGATAATATATTCTATTCTTTTCTTAAATGGTAAAATAAATATTACTTTCACATCTTTGGTAAAATCCAAACGGGCATTGTTTGTAAAACAATAGAGATATTCACTTTAAAACTTGTAATAAAAACTAAAACATGGGTTAAAATTTCATCAATATTTAATTTTAATAATTTTAAAAATATTTTTGAAAATATTTTTTGAAAACTTAATTTTTGAAGAAAAATGGATTTCAACTGAAGAGAGAAATAGAGAAGTTTTTTCATAAAATATTATTTTGAACTATGGAGTACATAAAGAGAGCAAAATGAAGGGAAACCAAGTATTCCACAGAAATAACTAACGGATAAGAAACTTCATGAATATTTTGATAGATATATCATGATATTTTATCATTGGAAGAATAGTCCTGAGTAATCCAGATAAATTATGAGATTGCAATATAAAACCATTACAACTTTGGTAATGTTAAACCATAAGCCCTATTAAATAATAAAATAAAAATAAAAATATAATGTCAAGAGACTAAATAAATTAATGATATTGAAAGTAAATGAGGGATTAATATACACCTCTTAAAATAATATAGGTGCATAACATAACATATCTATTAAGAAAGAACAATAGGGATAAGAATCCCTTACGACATTGGTAACTTTTGACACAAAGAAACCATGAAAAATAGATCCTAATATGGATATTTAAATCACCATAGTTTTTTAGAGAAGCATAATATTATAAATTAATATTCATTATATACACCACATAAAATAAATAGGTTGTGAATATGTTATGTGTCTCACAGAATTAAAAAGTGAGATGAAATCACTTACCTGGTGTATTCACTTTTTTCATAAACATTAAACCCTAATGTATAATATATATAAGTTTATTTTAATTATATTAAATAACCATATTTATATATTTAATACTATATATGATATATATATACAAATTAATTACCCTCCTAGGAACAGTTCCTTGTTAAAATTACATTTTAGTTAATAACTGCTATGTTTTTCATGTATGTTTTGGTTTGGTGGTTTTGGCCATTTAATTTGATCATGGTTTTATTTTTAAATAATATTAAACATGATAAATATATAATATATAATAATTATATATTTATTTACATTAATCTATTATATTTTTAGATTGAAATGAATTACACAGTTTTGGGAGAGAGTAGGTCGTATGTATGCATGAACGTTGTTTCCATTTCCTCGGTGAATAGATCATAAGAAAATTGAATAATATATAACTTTAATAGAATAATTATCATGTAATATATACCAAACATATATCATATATATTAATTTAATTAATCCTTATTTCCATCCAAGAATAACGGAAATGAAGAACACATCACATGAGTTTGTGAGCTGGTAGTGCACCGTACACACGAGCAACGTTATTGTTTTATGATGGGATGGAATGTAAAAAGTTATATTTTATATTAAATTTATTTAATTATTCTTACATCATAAATATCACATATATTCATTAAAATCATCCTTATTTCATCCATATAAATCATAAGTGAAGAACGAATCACATCGCTTCAGGAGGTGGTAGTCTGATGTACAAAAGAGTTACGCTATCGTATCTCTCACAAAATTAAAAGTAAAAAATTTATATGACATATAATAATTATAAAAGTATAATAATGTTATAAATTTCATATATATAATTTAAATCCATCATCATATCTGTTCGTAAGAAAATACTGATGGAAAACATAATACACTGATTCACGAGGCGGTAGTCCGTTGTACACACAATCAACAGTTTCACTTCCCATTTGATGGAATATGATATGGAATTATTTTATACCATTAAATTAATAGAATCTAAGTATAATTTTTATAATAGTTTCATTATATTGGCATGGCAAAAAAATAATTTAAGGAGGTAGGGGGAAAAATAAAATAAATTGATTGATGAGGTACATTAGCACTTCTTATGAAAACAACTTTTTGTTTACACCAAAAGGAATATTAGGTTGGATTTATGACTGACTTAAGTATTATGGTATAGGATTAGGTAAGTATGGATGTAATTCGGGTATGTATTGGACACAAAAAATTATATAGAACCTATTTTTTCCTTAAAATACATTGAAATTTATATATAAATATTTTCAGATCTAAGAAATTAGATTGACATGCGATTCTAAGGCCCGGAGTGCCTTAAATTAGTTTTATAAAAATATTAGATATATTTTTTATAAAATAGAAATATTTTAATAAATAAAATGGGATAATGCATAAATGGGTTCTCAGATCTAATGTCTGAGATAAGGGTTGAATCCATAACATGTTATTTATCCTAGGTGAGATCTTAAATTGGTCGGCGTGGGGTATTAAAATATACAATAAATTTGGGGTATGTTCAATGGGTTAGTTAAATAACTAATTTATTAATTGAAATAAATAGATATCTTTTATAAAATCCATGTTATGTAGGATCTCCGTGGTTAGTTTTGTAATCTTGGGACCATTTAGAGTCTCTTTAACCCTTCATTGGAGAATCAAGATTAGAGAAGAACGAGCCTTTGGATCTAGGTGAATCAAGGTTTAGCGAATGCAATGACTTATCTTCTTCATTGTTTTATGCATTATTTATCAATAAAAATCCAATTTTTAGTTAGGACTCTTAATTTTTGGGATTCTTCCCCAATTTATTAAATATATTGATCATGATCGAATCTATATCTTGATCACTATTAAATAAACCCTTTAGAAGAACCTATGTATCAGTTTATAATTTATTGTTGAATTAATACCAGATATTCCATGTTTATCACCCTAGAAATCACAATTTATATTTTTTGGTTAAGAAATATTGGCCAAAAAATTTTGCACCTTTGTTTTGGTGGTTTTCTCCCACCTATTTTTCATATTATTTGTCATTGGGCTATGGGGCCGTGGCTCAACATTGTCATGTGAGATAGAGAATGATCAGACCCTTGGATATGAGGAAGAATCACATGTGATAAATGGATTGGTTATCATGGATGGACTTAGGATGAATATTGGGTTCATTATTATTTCTTTGTGGATTCGGGATCTGAAGAGGATAGAGGCACAACACGAGAAGAATGTGAAGCACGTAGGGCATACGGTGAACCCCCATGGATCAACAAGAACTAATTTCTTTCCATATGGGGGAAAAATGGAAAGAATTGTCTATTTACATTGGTTTTGAGTATCATAGAGGAAATATCTATGGTAGAGGATCCAAATCTGGAAAGTCGGTGAATAGATTTGGAGTTATGTGAAAATCTATATAATATGCCATATAGTTCGGAAGAACACACATCATGTGGGGACCAGGCTATGACAGATAGGGTTTCAAATGGGTCAAGTATCATAGGCCATGTCGAATTCCCATACAATGTGTATCCCACCTAATGGAAACCTTGAATGTACTATGGGATTTCATGTGCATGAGCATGGACAAGTTCATTTTGTGTACTAACATAGGGCAAGGATACATGGACACAGACCTAAGGGCATGGGAAGGACCTCATATAGGAGGACACACTATGTACTAAAGTATATAGACACAGTCTAAGGATACATGGAGATGGATAAAAACACTATCAAGACCCTAGGTGGATGAGGCATGTCGTTTTGGGCTACATGGGTAGTTATCCATGCATTGGTAGGGACACAAATATAAAGAAAAGTGGGGGAAAATGTTGTCTGGGGCTACTAACACATTTTTTACCCCTTATTCATTTTTTTTGTAACATTCAACCTCCCATATATCCTTGGGTTGGATTCAAATTTTGGATTATGAGTAGCCTATCCTATGTGTTTTTTTCACTTCGAATGTGATGGTGACCTTATTAGTGTCTTTTGATATATGATGTGATGTGTCTCGGGTGTGATGATTCTTTATAAAATGCTCGACGATGGTAGTGATCATGCTTGATCATTAAATAAGTACCCCCCAATTGTGTTAGGCTGCATTTCCTCAAACTACTAGGTTGTACCCCCATCAGAGTTAGGTTGTGGTTACTCTATCTACTGATTTGTACCCTCTATGGTGGTAGAGAATGAGTCCTCTATATACTTAGTGGTACCCCCTGCGAGACTAGTGTGTGGGTCCTATTTCTACTGATTGGTGCCCCCTATGGCATTAATGTGTGTGATATTTGTATTTCATGCATAGATTTTTTGAGTATTTTTATATATTGATTTATGTAATTAATTAAATATTCTTGTCAATTTGTGAGTGATTTGATTTGATTTATATTTTATAGAAATATTTAACAAATCTATGAAAAGGGAATAAAAATAGAAAAAATTATGAAAAAATGGACACTTCACACCATGAGTGAAGCGAAGTATCATGACATCAAATTTTGGAGAGAGAAGAAATGCTGGAAACAGAATCAAAAAGGTTAAACGTCATGTACTGTCGTGATATGTTCAAAAGGAAATTGGCCGCACGGGACAAGTCATGATGATATTACATGATGTGAAGTGAAGATACATGTCGTGAGTCCCTATTTCACATCATGAATGGGGTCAAAGCTGAAAAATGATATTTTCACAGATTCAAAACGAAACTGATGAAAAATACCAGCGATTACATAACGTGTAACCCAAGTACATGTTGTGATGACGACGACACGTGAAAAATAAAACCGATGCTGAAAGCCATGATGAAGATTTTGGCTATAAAAAGAGGCCTCTATCCAACCTTTGAAGGTAATTTGGGACCAGTAGGAGAAAGTAAGACACCAACGGAAAACAGAGTGATGATCTAGATCTCTGCTTCATCGCCTTTATTCTTCAAGTACCCATGAAGCTCATTCTCACTATGAGAGAGTGGTGTACTTAGTCTCGGGTGATGTGACTATAGGTTGATGTGATTTTGAGGGATTATTTTCTATTTATGATTCATGTTTTTTATTTTTTCAACTCTATTTTTTTTAATTCCAAATTTCATTCTTTTACAATTTTAGGACCATTTTATGGGAATTAAGGAGTTCTATTTTCATTACATAAATGAATCACCTCTACTGTGTACAAACAACATGAAATCTAGTTTGGTTAGGTTTAAATAAGGTTTTGGTTTTCCTATCCCTGTGATTGAATGTAGTGTATGACAATTCCAATGGTCCAATCATAGGATTTGTGAGGGATACCCATACCAAGGATCCCTGTTGATCCAACTCTGAATCCAAATATAAATAAGCAAGATTTCAATTAAATCCCTAATACCCAAACCCAAAATCATTGAACCTGACATGTCTCCCATATTGAATTTCAACCCAATCAGCACTACGGTTATTTCTCTTCTCTCTATCAAATGAAACAACTTCAATTTCTCTTTCCTTAATTAATTTAAAACATACAAATTGTCTTTATAGATTTTATCCCGAAAAACTCTTATAATCCATTTTAATTAATTGAGTAGCATAATTTGGTTTTAATAAATTGTTTTTTTCATCGTACAATAAGGAATTAACGATGCCCTAGGGTTGTCAATGCGGGTACTCTATCTACTAAGTGGAACCCCACTATGAAATTTGGAATGGGTTCTCTATCTACTGAGTGGTACCACCTATAGAATTAGGGAATAATTCATCAATCTTCTAAGTGGTACCCCCTATAATGTTTGGGTGCGAGTCCTCTATCTATTAAGTTGTACCTCCTATGGAATTAGGGCATGGGTCCTCTATCTATATAGTGGTGCCCCCTATGACATTAGGTCACAGGTCCTATACCTACCAAGTGATACCCCTTATTGTATTAGAACATGGGTCATATATCTAATGAGTGGTACCCCTATAATGTTAAGGTGTTATTCCTCTATCTACTAAGTGGTATCCCTTATGGAATTAGGGAATGAATCCTCTATCTACTGAGTGGTACCAACTATAGAATTAGGAAGTGGTTCCTCTATCTACTGGGTGGTATCCACAATATAATTAGTGAACGATTCCTATGTATATTGAGTGTTACCCCTATCTAATAGGGAATATTTCCTCAATATAGATGTTTTTATACATTTTCTATATGGAATAGGGGAAGGGTGAGGCTACATGGTTGCTTTATTGGACTGACACGCGAGATGTTGGGCATCATTGATGGACCTTCTAGAATAGATGGAACTCTATTCATGGTTGAGATATGATATGTAGATCCCATTTATCCCTCATTTGGAATTAATTTTTCAAGAATATATATATATATATATATATATATATATATATATCCATATCATTGAATTTTGATACTCTCTTTCTTTGCGTTAGGCTACATATTCCGATCATATAGTTTACTACTCCCCCTTCAGCTTTCAGGGTGTCCTACGGGGTATAAATACACTCACCCCTACACGGGCTTTGTCAGAACATGTTATGTATTATGTATACAATAGAAAGTTCAATGGCAATTAAATAAAATTATAGGGATACCATTGTACATTTGACCGCATAAAGTGGTTGGGAATTATAGATTCTAAGCTGGGCACTATCGGCATTTACTTTTCATGTTTTTTTAGGTTGGGACATCTTTTTGGTTGGGAATTTATTATTCCCTTTTACTTTCATTTTACAATTTTGTAATATTTTTATTCCCTATGTGTTTTTCATGCAAGTTTATTACTATATATGTTGTATGTTTTTATTTAATTCTCTACACTTATACATGGAGTTGGTCGGGTATGTGCGTAGACTGACATTAGTTAAATGCCTCCCATATTAGTTATGTCTTTTGTTTCTTGTCTCTTCCCTATGGCCTATACAAGTGGGCTAGGGTTTTTTCGGCTCAAGAGCCATTGGGTTATGTTTTTATAGATAGTTATAAGTGTAGTTTATTCCTTATTATGGTTTTTGGATTTGCCCCTTTATGAGGATTCAGATGTGATTTTTGTAAATAGTGTTAAAGTGACTCTAGTGCGTCTTCCATACTAGGGATCCTAGTGTTGGTGTGGTGGCCGACATATCCATTAACCAATACCTTGACTACCTATTTTTCAATTCTTCATATGAAGATATTGGTTTCTAGGATCAATGTCACATGAATCATATAGGATTGAGTCTTTTTATTATCCTTCTTGAGTCATGTCCCCTTTGTATATATATGCTCATCAAATTGTGGTATATCTTGATTAAATTTTCATGATGCATATGTGATGACATCCATCCAGGTTACTGATTCCAGATCATGAAGAAAATTTTATGAGTGATGATGCCTCACTTTAGGGGCCATTGTGCATGGATCTTCGTCTATGTGTATGGGTAGTAGAACCCACACCTATTGAGAAGTACATCAAATTTTCATAGTGGGGTGAGGATGCACGTAGGCTAAGTGCACTCCACAAGTTCTAGAACTAAAGGATGATAAGATTACATAGTGATTTAGATCCCTATATAGTGGATAATTTAATAGATTTTGGGATCCATGTCTTTAGGATTATCTGAACATAAAATGATCAGGTGGTAGAGTTAGTATCTAGACTTTTCAACGGAGCACCAGGTCGCTGGTGGTGTCTAATTACACTGATGCATGTTGAGTTGAAACTCTCATGGAAAAAATTCCATTAGTTGTTCTATGAGGATTACTACCCCTCATAATTATGTTTAATTCATATTTAAGTACTTTTAAAGATGAAATAGGGTGGAATGAATGTGGATGAGTATACTACAATGTTTAAATAAGTCACATGTTACTCCCTCGACATGATTCTAGATGGATAATTCTGGTCATGGAAGTTTGATCAAGGTCTATGTAGAGATATATTTGCCTGTGTGGTGCCCTTGTTCATTCCAACCTGTGTCGGGTTGATGGAATGGGTGTTGGTGATGGAGAGATTCCAATCAGAGGGATGATATGTGGCTAGAATTTGTAGTAGGAATTATATGGATGAGTTATCTACATCGGCTATAAGGCACTAGTCTATAGGATATTGGTGCAATAGAATCCCCATTGCTATACTCTAACACATAGTCATAAATAATAGGGACCATGTAGGGGACCATGGTATCCCATAGAGTTAATGTTATTTGTTAGTTACGGTGAGGTCACATGACTAGTGATTTCCTTACATGTAGTGGTGAGGAGGGAAAACGAGTAGCCGATGGACCACCATGATAAAGGCGGTGTCATGATTAATTATCTTCCAAGAAAGGTTAGGGTGTTCCCTCGTGAGGTTGAGATGGAATAGGAGAAGGTGGAACTCTATGAGGATGAGTTGTGGGTGGTGCATGATTCTAGGATATCCTTCCACCCCACCACCAGGTGGCCTACATTAGGCTTAATGATTTTGTGGTTGGGGTTGCAGACAATCATAGGCTATGGGTGTGCATGAACTCACAGTGCTTGAGATGATTAGAGATACGATTTTTCATTATTCTACTCCTACATCAGTAGTAGTAGATATAGGTGTGAGTCTTTACTTCATTTTTTTACTCATAGAGAATGATTTGTAGCTTGTAGTTGAAGCTTTAACCCATAAAATTTATCTTGAGGTTCCTTGAAGGAACGTTTTTTCTATATATGTTATCTGCTAGAAGTGTGATCTATCGCTTGGTGGAGAGAGGTTATTGTTGTAAATTTTGGTCATCACCATGTAACCCTATGATTTCAACATGGTTTGGGATTGGTTTTCCTTTTTTTGAGCCTACATTGACAATCACTATAGATAAGTCAGATGCCTTCACACTGATGAGATGATATTCCCATTTTGGGTGAGAGAAATCTCATAGAAGGATGATTTCATTTCTAAAGTAGGATAATGAATCCCACTAACAATCTATTAGTGAGTAAATCTCTTAGTGAAACAACCTCTTCTGACAGTTGGATTCCTTCAGTCATGGAGGATTTTATGGAAGTATTCCATGAGTACATTCTAGGAATACCTTTTGAGATGGGATATGATGTTTTTTATCAACCTGTATCTTTTTACAACGTCAATGTCTTCTAAGGAATATCGGATGGCCCCTACCAAACTCTAGGATCTATAGTTAGATTTCTAGGTGCATTGAAAGAAGGGTTTTATATGGACCATTTTCTCCCATGGGTATCTCTAGTGTTGTTCATGAAAAGGTATAATATATCCTGCAAATATTTTGTGTATTATCATCACCTGAACAATTCCATGATACTGAAAAATTACCCCTTTCTGATTATTGATGAGATAATTGACTAGTTATGAGGTGAAATAAAGTTCTCTATGATCGATCTCAAGTTCATTTACCACCCATTGAGATTTTTCAAGGATGATATTCCAAATCTATATTTTTTTATCTCTATAGACACTTTGAGTTCCTGGTGATTCGTTTCACTATGAAAAATACCCCTTCCATTTTTGTATATTTGATGAACCATATACTCCATCCATACATGGACTATTTTTTTGTTTTCTTCATATAATACATTATCATATACACAATGTCATAGGATGATCATGTAGAGCACTTGAAGATGGTCCTAAATTTTCATCGGGAGAACCAGCTATATAGAAAGAGCATAAAATGTCATTTCTAGATCCATGAGGATCACATCCTAGGGAATTTCATTTCTATTAATGGATTAGTATTGGACCCATCAAAGATATATGTAGTTATTTATTAGGATCCACACAAGAGAATGTTAGAGGTGTGGAATTTTCTTGGCTTGGTGGGGTACTATATGAGTTTTTTGGTAGAATTCTCTAAGATTTCAACCCATTTGACCACCCTAATACAGAAAGGCTACCAATTTTCCTAGACTTAGTCGGGTCAGAGATCCTTAGATATGTTGAGGATGTAAAATACAAGTGGTCTTGTTTTGAGATAATTGAAGGAGGGCATAAAATATGCAGTTTATTTTAATTCTTCTAGATATGGTATCAACTTCACGTTGATGCGGAGATGGGTAGTTATCACAAATTGGTGGATGTAGTTGATTCCCCATGAGTAGCACTACACAATTCATGAACTAGTTCTAAAATAAGTAGTATTCTCCCTAAGGATGTGTTGGAACTATCTTCTAGGAGAGTGCTTTGTTACTTACTCAGACCATTAGAGCCCAAGGTACGTATTCACATATAGAGAATTTAACCGGAGATGTAGGTTCTAGTTGGAGTTTCTAAAAGACTATCACTTTGAGATATTCTATACTTTTAGGAAGGGAAACATGGTGAAAGAATCCCTTAACATGAATTACCAAGATCATTTGGTGCAGGAGGCATCTAAGCAGTTGGATTTCTTACAGATGAGCCTGGTAGATCCTGAGAGTGAAAATTTTCTTCAATCGATGGTGTTGACTCCTATGTCCCTTTAGCATGTGAGAGAATATCATTTGGTGGAAATATTATATGAGGTCTTGTGTGAACAGATATCCATAGAAAAATCACTAGATAGATTTTATAAATGATGGAATCACACCATCATTTTTCAGGGATGAACAGGGTCCTAGTCATGATACAAGAGAGGGTGCTGAGAGAGTTTTACACATCTCCTTTGGTTGTAAATCCTACTATAGGGAAGATGTGTGGAGACCTTCAGTGACAATTTTGGTGGCCTGGTATAAGATAGACCATGGATGAGTTCATATCTTGGTTCCTCACCTATCAACTGGTTGAGGCTAATCACTAGGCTCTGGTAGGTTCGTTGCATCTCCTTGAGATACTATATTGTATATGCGATAGAAAATCCATGGAATTTGTTATAGGGATCCCGCATATTGTGAGGGTCCATGATTCCATCTAGATGTTAGTTGACCAACTCACGAAGTCTTCACACTTCCTTGATATAAGGGAGTAGAGTTTGGTGGTGATTTTGGGGTAGTTGTATATACGATAAATTACTATCCTTATAGAGTTCCCCTGACTATTTTATTCGATAGTGATTTATGGTTCATGTGACAGTTGTGGAAAGGCCTACAGAAGACATTCAGGACCCAGATGTTGAATAGTACATCCTTCCACCCCATAGAAAGATTGGAATATCGAGTGCACTATCTAGGTACAGGAGGATATATTTAGGGTATGCGTGTTAGATTTCATATAGATCTAGGATGATCACTTTCTCTCAGATAGAGTTTTCATATAATAATATATACCAATCTACTATTATAATGGAACCTTTTGATTCCATGTATAGGAGACACCATAGGTCACCCTTATACTGGATGAAGATTGGTGATGCATCTATTATTGGTCTAGATATAGTGCAGGAAATTATGGAGAAGTCCTAGGTCATTCATGAATGGATGAGGATTGCCACTTCAGGAAAAAATGTTATATAGATAAATTTCATATGCACTTGTAGTTCGAGTATGAGGACCAAATTTTCCTAAGAGTCTACCCATGATGAATATTGCATAGATTCATCTAAAGGGTAAAGTTATCCCCAAGGTTCATTAGGACATTTAAGATCTTTTTGAGGGTTGTAAAAGTTTCTTACCACCTCGCCCTACCCCCACATTTAGAGAAGGTGAATGAAGTCTTCTATGTGTCACAAATGAGGAGATATGTGCATGAGCCCACACATTATTAACTGGGACAAGATGAATATTGAAGATAGATCCACTTTTTTGGATCACCTAGTGGTGGTCAAGGATTGGTATGAGAGGACATTGTTTATATGGATCATCCTCTTGGTTTGTGTGTTGCGATAGCACTGGAGCATGCAGGAGAGATTCTAAAAGTGGTAGAGTCAGATATGGTCTTAGTATCCCGAGATTTTTTCTTAGTTTTGAGTTTTGAGGAAGAAAATATTGAAGTCGGTAATGTTGTAGAGACCCTATTTTTTCCTTGTAAGACTTTGAAATACATAAAAAAATATTTGAAGCTAGACACTAACAAAACGTGTGATTATGATGACCGGTAAGCATGGAATTTTTTTAACAAAAATATTAAATATAGTTAATACTATGCACACATATTTTCTTAAAGAAATTGAAATTTATATTAAACAAAGTCTCAAATAAAAAATCAGAGAAGAAAGATGAATCTAGAACATGAGGTTTACCCTAGGCATGACATATAATGGGTTGTTGTTGGATGTTTAGATGAAGCGGCCATTGGAAGTACATTAAGTTGCTTCATTAAATAATTAATTTAATTTATTTATTATTCATCATAGAAAATCCTCTTTGAAATCCATAATATGAATTATTTCCAGTGTTATCCACATAACCTTAGGACAATTGAGAGGAGTCACTTCCACCCTTCATTGGAGAATCAAGATCAAACGAGAACAATCCTTTGGATCCATGAGAATCGAGGTGAATCAAATGCAATGACTTCTATTCTTCATTGGGGAACACGTTCTTCATTGATGAATGATTGAATTTTGAGGTTGGACTCATCAATTTTCATATTATGCCCTAATTAATAAAATAGATTGTGCATGATTTAATCTATATATTGATCTATGTTAAATCAAGACTTTTCATGATTTTATGTATTGGTTCTCAATTATTTATTGAATAAATCCCTCATATTCCATGTTTCTAACCATGAAAATCCCAATTTGTATTCATTGTGAAAGAACATTTAGATGAAAATTTTTACACCTTTTTTGGTGATGTTCCCCCAAATGTTTTTCATGTTCTTATTAATTGGGATATGAGGCCATGGATTGATGACATGGGGTAGGATCAAGCCTGATCAGACATCCATATTCATGTTGGATTTGTGTGAGATGAATGGATTAATGATCAAGGAATGATTTGGGATGACTTGTTGGTTTTTGATGATTTATTTGTGGATTCATGATCCAAATTTGAGAGAGGTAGGACACAAGAGTCATTCCAGGAGCATGGGGAATACAGTGAACATCCATGGACCAATGGAGCCAATTTCTATCCACTAGATGGAAATGGACTGAAATGTTGAGGCCCTTTCCTTTGTTTTTTGTCTTATTAGAGGCATGATCTGGGGAATAAAAGCCAGATCTGAAACACCATTGAACATATCTGGAGTTCTATTAAAATCCTGACTAAATAAAATGTAGTTTAGAAGAATTCATGTCATGTAGGTCCCTAGATATATTGGATAGGTTTTAGGGTAAGAAAAGTATTGCATTCCATGTGGGACCCCAAAATGCTATGTGATTGATATGCTGGAAAAGTGACATGTACTCTGGAAGTACAAGGGAATAGGAATGTCTAGGAGCATTCAATGTATCGATACACAACCAGGATACATAGAGAGGGCCTAAAGGACACTATAAAGACCCCATGTAGAGAGACATGTCATTACTGAAGTACACATACATGGGATGAGGTTACACGCACACATCTAGGGGCTCATGAAAGACCCCATGTGGCTGAGGCACATCATGTAGTTCCCTTACCCACCTTGTAGGGATACATGGGTAATTATTCATATACCGGCAAGGACATGTTTAGATGATATAGTGAGAAAACATTTTGTGTGGGTTCCCTTACACACTAAGTACCCCTTCTTAATTTTTGAGGAATATTCTACTTCTCTTATCTATGTCACTTGTACTCATATTTTTCCCACTACGTATTCTATCATTAGTGTTTTTTTGTATTGAAGCTGATGGTTGAAAGTAGAGACACAAAGGTTCCCTACTGACTAATATCCAACTTGACCTAACTCTAAGAAAATAAGAAATAATATACATGAATGTTCAATGACTTGGGTTCAACCTTGGATTTCTCCCTCAGTAACTTTCTCAAGTTAGTTAACCATGATAGTGAGTATTAGATATCGTAGTGAGAAGAGAAAAAGGGTGAAAAACAAAATAAAAAAAATTATGATAATGTGAGGAAGAAGAAAAATAATGTATATTAAAAATGAATAACACTATTAAAAAAAAATAAACTAAAAAATTATAAAAAATGGCCAAAAAGTTTTCAATGATTTGAAAAGGAGATGAGATACATTTTTAAAAGCTAAAGGGGTGAAATTTTGGATCCATAATTTTCCTCCAAAATTATTCAAGTGGAAGACCCATTTAATGACCAAATATTGGAAATATTTATTATTAAAAGTTGTTTGAATATATATTTAATGTTTGAACACCAAATTTTAGCTTTTTTATTTATGTGTATGTTTCCGACACTTTTGTCGGGGCACGTGCATCCGTCTGTGAGGACGCGCAGATGTTGCCCCGCATTCCCGCTTTCCAAAGGCGGGCGGCATCCACTCCTTATTCAGGGACGTCTGCCCCTTGATCGAAACTGGGATGATGGGATGTCGGTTCTTCCTTCCGTGGATTCCTCCTTGGAACTCTTCACCTAGTCTAGGTCTCCCTCATTGATTTAATACGTTGTTCGTGAAACTCTTCTCAGTTCCATGTTTCCATGGACAACGGTTAATTACACTGCTTCTGTCAGGACATTCCAAAGGGTCCAGTCAGGGCAGCAACCTTCAATCATGGGAGTAGCCACGTTGAGGCATCAATAGCGTGTCTGAATTCTGGGGAATTGGCGTGTCTGTCTTTTGTCCCTTGTCATAGGGCTTCTCGAGGGCGTGGAATCCCAAGGCATCCCACAACGAGCGCAGGGAATCATATGCCATATGCATGTATCTGAGGTTTTCCTCAGCTTCCTATTTTTAACACATGGTATGTCGCAGGTTTAACATCTAGAGGAGACGGATCGGCCTGATTATAACACTAACTGGAGTGGATCAGATTGAGGAATTTCCCCTGAAGGGATGCCGATGTTGGGGTTAGCTTGTGGGAGGCTTCTCGGACGCTGTGGAGGGGAGTGGAGTGGCATGATCTCACCGGGATGTGGCGTCCCGGGTAAGAATCAGGGTGGATGATGGATGGGTGGATGGATGAAGTAGAGGGGGAATGAAATGGGACCATCTCAAGGGCGACAGTAAAGTTGGGCTTGAGCCTCAAAGAGACCTCCTACGTATCCCTGTGGTAGGGAATCAAATTCCTCATAGTTTAGGAGAAAACGAGGGGGGTCTTGTCACACCGACAAGGATACGGTTTGGGCCAATGAATGTTGGACATGAACCTCAGGAAGGTTTCCTACGTACCATGCCTTGACACGGATCAATGTCTTCATAGTTAAGATGAGATGTGGAATATAGTTTAACGTCATGCGGGACGGGGGTGAACCGACATGGATGGGGTCGGAACGACTGGGTGATGGGCTTGAACCTCATGAGGGCTTTCTACATACCATACCTTAACATGGATCAAAGTCCTCGTAGTTCGGGCATGAATGGTGGGTGTCGGCGAACCGACGTGAAAGAAAAGAGACCTTGGTCAAGATGGTGTTGGGATTACACACTAGGATTCCCATGTGTTGGTGAACTGACATGAAGGATGTAGGAATGACCAACGGGTGATGGGATTGAACCTCATGGAGGATTCCTACGTACCATGCCTTAGAATAGATCAAAGACCACATAGTTCAAGTTGGTCACAACGGCTTACCGCTGGACCGGAATGCAGTTTAACGTCTTGTGGGATGGGGGTGAACCCTGATGAGAATATAGGACAGGCGGTGGGCTTGAAGCTCATGGAGGCTTACTACGTACCATGCCTTGACATGGATCAAAGAAATCGTATTTCATGTAGGGTTTCGTCAGTGAACTGATGTGAAGGTGAACCCGGGGGGTCCACTGGTGGTGGGCTTGAACCTCAGGGAGGCTTCCTACGTACCATGCCTTAGCACGGATCAATGTCCTCGTAGTTCAGGAGTGCAGTTTAACGTCATGTTGGACGGGGGAATATAGTTTAACATCATGCTAGACGAGAGTGGAACTCGACGTGAAGAAACGACCGAGTGGTGGGCTTGAACCTCATGGAGGCTTCCTACGTACCATGCCTTGACATGGATCAATGTCCCCGTAGTTCTCTTAAGGTGGGGTTCAGGGTCGGCGCTCACTCTAAGCTCACATGAGTCATGCTAGGTGTGAGAAACAAGTGGTTGCAGGGACCTAACGATCACGTCACGAAGGATGCATCCGTGGGAAACAAAGAGGATCTTACGCATTCGGCGGACCATGGTGCTAGGACTTACTCCAGGATGGAGGCCCAAGGTGCGGCGAAGCGCAGTGGGGGAGGAATTTGGGACCAAATATGGAAGGTGCCTCGTTCCATATCGCGCCCTCCACTGTCCTTGGTAGTGGGGAAGTACGGAAGTTCATGGGTTCTACCTTTCTCAAGAGAGTCTTGGGGGCTTATACCAAGGTGGTTTCCCTTCTCCCGTGGTCATACACTACTCCAAAAGGTAGGATCTCATTCCATGTGAGGAATATTCCATTCCCATGGAGATGAGAAGTGTAAAGAATGTTCGAGACGAGGGGACCCTGCATGCGAATCATGGGTTCGGATCACAGTTTAATGTCAAGTGTTGAGGACGAGGTGCTTGGAAGTTTAATGTCCTGCAGCGCGGACGGGGTGGGTCTACTCCATACCCCTAGGACATACATAACTGGTACCCTATGCCCCTTGGGGAAGGGAAGGTACCAGCAAATCTATGGTAAAGGGGGGTCGCAGAGCGAACCATCGAGGGGTCCCCATTAGCATGGCTATGCGAAGAAGAAATAACCGTTAGCATGCCTATGAGAAGAAGCATTAGGAGAAGCAATGCTACAAGTGCTGTTTCCCATGGGAACTTAAAATCACATCGTGAAAACCTGGAGGGTCGCACGAGAAGAGGAATTACTAAGCAAAGGAGTGTGCTTCGCGAAGTGGAGTGCCTTGGAATTAGCATGGGGAAGGGGTGTGAATGGGAGGTGATTCACAAAGTGTAATAATATTCGTGGAGCACTACCTCACGAAGAATAGGTGTTTTGCGAAGCAAGGTGCTGTGAAGCAGTGTGCTTCACAATGTACAACGACCCTGCCTTGGCATGTGGATCACTAGTACAGGATGGGTGTTTCATGAAGCATAAGTGCTCCACGACTGCTCGGGTTCCCTTGGGAAGCCTCTTCCTTCAATAATTCCCTTAGGCTTCACGAAGCGCTTCCCTCTCAGAAGAGGGGCTCAAAACGAGAAAAGACGAAGGCATCTCACGAAGTAAAAATACCTCGTGCAGCTAATGATTCCTGGGGCGAAGGGTGCTTCGCGATTCGGGAGTTGAGAAGCCGAAATGTCGTATTGTCCATCCTTTGGACTCAGAGGGAGCCCAATATTTATAGCTGAGGGGCACCGCGAAGCAGAGCTCACGTGGCGCGAGGGGGTGGTGGGTGCTTCGCGGCGGGCTCGCAAATATCAGGGCATTCGCGGAGCGGTATCACCTCCTTTGCTTCGGGGCGGCCGCGTTTCTCAGGGGAGCTCCGCGTAGGGGCTTCGCGAGGCAGCGTGCGGGTTTCTTTTCCTTCCTCCCTTTGCATTTAATATTTTGGCGCCAACAAATGCCCCCCCTCAGACTTGGACCTCATAGGGATTAAGGGTCGAAGTCTGAGGGAAAATCGCCAAAATTCTCGGCGGTTCGCGATGCAGCCTCGCGAAGGGGGAAGCGAGGCTGACAGCGGCCGCGCGATCCAGACGCACCGTGATGCTCCGCGTAGGCGGGATGTTCCGTGAAGATCCGAAGTCGCCACCTATAAATAGGGGGGATGACCTCTCTTTTTTCCTCTCGCGACTTTTTTCCTTTTGCACTCTCGACTTCGCGAAGCTCTGCGTACTCCGCGTCTGCTCTCCGTGAATCTAGCTTCGTGGAAAACCGTGACTCTCCAACTCCACGTCCATGCCAAGTGAACTTCTTTTTACTAGCCTATGCTAGGCTCCATGTCTTGGTTTTGCGCCCGAGCATCGCGAGAGCTATTCATGAGCAACCTTCGCGACCCGACCCGAAATTTTTTGGAGTTCCAAAACCGAAAGGGCCCATCGAGAAGCTGTGTTGGGGGTTCTTGCAGATGCCGCCTGGAGGGATGAGGTGGCTAACTCTCTAGGCCTTGGGGAGATGGTCCAATGTCACTCGGACCATAATTCTTTGATAGCACTGCTATTAGAGAGTCAGAAGAACTACCCGTAGTGAAATAAGTTACCCTTGTATGGCTTCAGGCTGAGGGATGATGTCTTCATCCCTGAGGAGAGTAGGGACGAACCAGCTTGTTGGTTCAGAAGCACACCATGCTAGCACCAGTGGTTTATGGCAGCCGATGGTCATGCGTGGGAGGAATTCACACCCATCACCACCGACTGCCTCTACAACCATGTGAACAATATTGACGGGAAGCCACTTCAACCGGAGACATCCCCTCCTCTGTACCACACCATGCTGAAGGCGTCTTTGCAGGATTCAAAGAAGGGGTGGTCTAATGAGTGGGACCTGCGCCAGTGTGGAAAATTCACCAACGACTGGGCATGGGCCTACTGGGTAGGCGCCTCATGCGAGGAGTTTGGGGCCGAGATGAGGAGAGTGGGTTTGTATGAGGCAACATGGGCATCCCAATTCCACATTTACCAACCGAAACAGCTGATGTCGGAGCTGCTGAGCAGATGGTCATCTAGGACCAATAGTTTTCACCTGCACTATGGGGAGGTGGGAATCAGTCCATGAGATGTCCATCAGATTTCAGGGGTCCCGATCTTGGGGGCCATGTATGATGAGTTCGTCCCCATCATGAGCGTGTGGGAGGATCTAAAGAAGATGTCGCGACTGGTGTCGGTACTGATGGCACTGGTCCCTAGAGAGGACAAGGAGGTAGTGAGAGATGTCCACTTTAAGAAGTGGTTCGAGCGGTTCCTGAACTTCCCTGAGAATCGAGAGTTCCCTCCGAGGCCTCGAACATGTCCGAAGGCAGCTCAACGGGGCAGGGAGCACTCGCATTGGCGGGTCTTGGAGGAAAGCCAATGGAAGACTTGGGGTTTCAGTGTCAGCACTAAACATCAGCTGATAGTCAGGCTAGAGGCATTCATCATGACCCTTACCTATGGTTGGATCCTACCAGTGCGGGATACCAGCATGGGGGTGCTGCCCAGCTCGTTCATCATAGCGTCTATGCTGGACATGGGGCAGCAGGTAAATCTGGGGATTCCAATGTTTGCTAAGTAGTACAGGATGCTGCAGCACGTTAGCGAGGGCAAAAAGCCTCCAAGGATATGCGGCCCCTTCCACCTTCTGTATGGGTGTATTGCGGCGCACATCAGGGGGATTTATGATTATCCAAACCCTATCTCACTGCTAGGATCAAACTTCTTCCCCTCCATTCTAAATGCGGGCAAGATCCTTCCATTCAAACTAACCGTACCGATGGTGATGAACCAGGTGTGGCGGGCGGATGAGTTTAAATTCCACCCATTTCCATTGCCGATGGGGGTACTCACGGACGACGGGCAGGGGACAGAAGAGAACCAGGCGTATCTCCTAGCCTTTCGAGGTGGAGTTTTGGTGGAACGAGTGGATCACGAGCCGCTCTGTGAATCGTACAAACTGTATCGGTTTGTGAGGCAGTTATCGTGCCTCCAGCGGCTGACCCCTCAGGTCTACTAGGAGGTGCGTCACGAGGAGCACTCATGTGTTATGGGGAAGTTGTGGCTCATGTTCACACTGGGAGATGGGAAGATGCGAATTGCATTGCCTCCATCCACCGCCGCTTTTGGATTTGTGAGGGAGTATGCCATCAGCTGAGAGGCTGCTTATCTGGGGAAGATGCTGAGGCAGCCAACCATTCGGGTTGGTGACGGAAGGCCTCCCCTATCCCGAGGTTGGGGCCGGAGGGCAGCAAGGGCCTCTCATGGTGACGGGGATTCTGTGGTGGCGAGACCTGCACCGGCCGAGGGTGTGGAAGAAGTAGTGGATCTGGTGATTCCAGAAGAGCAGGACCATCCCAAGGGGTGACTGCCGAGGGGATTCTGCCGGATATCCGCTCAGGCTCTAGGGAAGCGGTTACGTCATATCGACATGCCAGAGGATGTCGTCTTCTCGGAGGCCTGGGACATTTGGGATGTCCACCGGCAACACCTCAGTCTACTCGAGATGTGGGAACTCCTGAACTGTTGTGGGATGGTTCTGCCAAGCATAGGCCCAGTCTGGGCGGGTTTCACGGCGTCTCCAGTGGAGGCGGAGCAATATCTGGTTGAGCTGAAGGACTACGTTCACTCCTGTGGTGTTCCACGCCCAATGACGGACCGGGTGAGGGTACTACTGGATCGGACGGTTCCACCGCAGTTTTCATCCACCGATCTGAGGGAGCGCTTCCCCCTACTGGGAGAATCAGAGGACTCCTCTCGGGAGGATGAGGCTGGGGGAGGGAGCCCGTTGGAGGAGGGCAAAGTCAGAGACCAAGACTCAGATTCTGATGATTTCGCAGAGGCTCTCGAGGTAGCATTCTGACCTTCTTTCCTCACGGTCCGTTATCAGGCCATCATGGATTTATTACCAGTGTTTGAACAATGCAGGAGGAAATTGTACGCAGGCCTCACTCTCACCCCTTGGCGGGTGATGATGCAGGGCCTTCAGAACCCGTGCCTACGGCTGCGTCTAGTTCTGCGTCTGGTGGGGCCAGAGTACCTGAGGGGGCTCCTCCAGAATCTCCAGACCTTCCAACAGTATATGGAGGGCCACGCCTCGGGGTCCCGTCAGCATCGACTCAGGAGCAGCACCAGGAGTTAGATCTCTGTATGTTTTCTCTATTGGATTCATTGCTGTCATTTTTAGATTGTTCTAACTAACGTTTATGTCCCTCTCTATCGTACAGTTCTCTGACTAGCGCGGGCTGCTGCAGCAAGGATGGTCGGGATGTCTGGTGGCATCCCTCATATGGGCATGCTGGTGATGGTGGAGATAGTCCCCCCATCTCCCGGAGCAGTAACACACACTATCATTTGTGGGACCACCAGCATGGTCGTGCTCGAGGTTATTGAGGTGGAGTCTGATGACGAGGATTAATCAGCCGACCCAAGTCCCGTCACGCCTACTCTGGCGCCAGATGTCACGCCGGATTCAACGCCAGATGCAGATCCTGCCGAGGAATTCTTACGGGCGTATCCTGTGTACGAGCCTCCCAATCGAGCATACTATGACGGAACAACCTCCGACAAAGAAGATAGAAGCATAGTCTGCCGCCGATTGTGGAAGATAATCACACACTTCATTAAGGACACCCCCCAAGCTCTATGGCTGAACGAAATGGACAGACTTCGCTCGCAGCTGTGCGAACTGTGCGCTGGGGGAGTGGATGTCCAACATCCTCATGTGCTAATATGAGATCTCATGGCCGAGAAGATCCGAGACTATGTTTGCGGGCTTAGTGTGGGATAGTAGCGGAGGAAGAATACAAACATCAAGAAGCTCCAGGAGGTTGAAAGTGAGGTCCAACAGCTGCAGGCTCGGGCGGATGAGCACTCAACCTCTCTTAATACACAATCTGAGATGATATCAGGGTTGAAGGCCCAGCTGGAAAAGGCAGAAGAGCATATGAGGTAGGCTTCTGGAAAGATGGCTGCCATTCAGGCTGGCATAGAGAGGGCCTGGGCCAAGACTGACGAACTGCGCCCCGCCGCTGCTGAGGAGGAGCATGAGCTTAGTCAGTGACATCAATTCCTGGATGCCACCCGTCGATGGGTAGCGGAGCTGCAACACTCTTTTGACGGGGTCAACCCGTCCATGGGGGGAGTCGACCCTCCGGTACTATAACAAATTACAAACCTTTTAATGATTCTTTCGTGCTTCAATTTTTCTTCTTTTGAATGTCGTAGCTTGCAGTATTTCCACTGTATGCATTGGTTCATTACATCCCTACAATGTTTTCGGGACGTTTGGAGACAATTCCCCAAGCTCACGTGGGTCAAGTCCGATGTGAGAAACAGGAGATATTTGCCTCATCGTCCCACCCAACATAGGAGTGGAAACCAAGCTTTGGGCATCCAGGGTTTGGAAAACCAGTCTGGATTTCTGGAAGATGGGAGAGGCCTGGCCGGAGAAGGAAGTTCTCAAAACAGTAGAATTACCGTTTCTTCAGCATGCTCTTATGTACGAACGGTGCAATGCCAGGGGCACTAAAATCGGTCCAAATAGATTGAAATGGGAAGTGTGAATCATGATACCTAAGATTTGGAACACTCTGGGGATGGCATGACAATAAGGGACAAACGTTAACTGTGGCAGAAAAAACCGTATCCTTACTATGTTAGCCATAAATGGGGACAAAAAATGAGGGTTGGCTATTGACCATGTTCGAAACATGGGACCAGGTCACAAATGTTGTCGATCAATCCTTCGGGACGTTGGACCAATACAGTAGGCGGACCCTAGGTCGGGCATCCATACTATTAGGGGGTCCTTCCAAACATGACCTGTCTTCCGGAACGTTGGCCCAGGATGGTAGGTGAGCCGATGTGGCATGAGACCAGGCCGTTAGGGGGTCCCTTCAGACATGAAACGGGACGAGGGTCCGAATAAGGGGCACGCAAAGCATGGAATATGGAGTGATGGTTTGTCCAAACAGAATCCAAAACTCATGTAATTACACCAGCCTGGTGGGAGTACGCGAGATGGGTGCATCGGTTTGATTGCAGATCCTTCCTTCTTCAGGACAGGGCCTCTCTGGAGAGGGGGTATGTCACTTCCCAATGGGATCATGGGGAATCCTGAACTTGTTCAGGGTAGAATTATTGTTACATAGTCCTCTACGAGGGGTCCGGCCAGGGGGACAGAAAGGGGAAGAATAGGATTAATGATTCTGATGGGATGGGCCCTAGGCAAAGTACCAGGGTGTCTCTACATATCCCATGAGGATGGGAATCAATCCATACGTAGTTCTAAAGGCGCAGTTTAATGTCATGCGGGATGATGAAATGCCTGACCATGTTGGTACACATCCTGCCAAAACTACTAAGCCCATGTGAGTCATGATCGATGTGGGAAACAAGAAGTAGTGGTGAGACTTTCTTGACACAGAAAGGGGGCAAGTTAGGGTGAGGGGATGCTCGGTGAATACGGGTCCCATAATACTAACACAACCACGTGGCTCCCCTAGATGAATGAAGAGATAGAGCCGAGTATGTTGGAATTCCACTTGAACATGAAAAAGTGGAAATTTGTGAATCATGACGCTCGAGATTTGGATCACAATGACGACGACATGACGATAGAGGACAACTGTTAACCGTGGAGGAAACTCAGCATCCATATCGCATTAGCCTAGAATGGGGACAGACAAATGAGGGTCGACTGTTGACCATGTTCGAAACATAGGACCATGTCACAAATGTTGTCAGAGATCCATAGGGACGTTGGCCCGAAACGATCGGAAAGCCATTAGGTCCAGCGTTCATGGAGAGCCCTTAAGACTAGTATCCATTTCTTCTGATAGTCCCTTTGGATGTGAAAGAGGATAAGGATCCAAATAGAGAGCTCACGAATCTTGGTCGTGGGTCGAGGGGAATGTCCCTATGAAAATCCCACACTTCGGGCTCTTTTTCAAAACGCATCTGAACACGACAACTAGGCGTATTAGATAGAGGGAGAAGAGTACTTTCCCATAGGGGGATCTTAGTTTAGGGTCATAGAATGCGGACCATGCGTGGGAGGAATCACAGGAGGCACATGACGAGTATTTATGAAAACCCGATGTGGATGAGGACATAAGCCCAACGTACTATGCATTCTTTGGGGAGTGCTCGAGTCATGGGACCGAACATGAAAGTTAGGTTGGGCCCACGGGGAAGTGCCCGGGTGCTCCTACGTATCCCATGAGGATGATAATCAAGCCATACATAGTTCTGAAAGGGTGTCATAGTATGGTACCAGTGCCAGGGAAAAAGGGAAGTGCAGGCGCGACCCTTGCACTAAAAGAAGCGGAATTTGATAAATCTTTTTTGCCCATTAAGGTGAGTAGTTTTGTTTTGTGAAGCGACAGACCTAGGGTAGCAAGCCCTGGTGTCACCACAAAAATCAAGCGGTGGTAGGCATTGAAAAATGGCATGGCACATGACCAATACCCAACGTGATGTCCTCTACAACGAGGTCATCACAATGTAGTGCCGTTTTTCGTCGTGTGGCCAGGACAATAATGTCACAGTTTAGGGTCGTGTGATAGGAAGAAGCATGCATTTTCACGTCATGCAACATAGACGTGTAAGAGAAGATTATTGTAGGGGAATGTTTATGGTGTCATGCGACACAACCGATGTGAATGAGGACGTATCCCACACTATGCCACATAGTCCCGTAGTCAGGGTCCTGAAGGCAGGATACTGAACTCAAGCTGGACCCAAAGATAGGAGGTCTGGGTGTTCCTATGTATCCCATGAGGATGGGAATCAAGCCAGACGTAGTTCTTGGGAGATCTTAGTTTATGGTCTTTAGAGCTCGGACCATGAGTGGATGACAACATTCCAAGTAAGTGCAGACCTCAACCCAATCCCTAAGACCACATGAGTTAAAATTGGTGTTGGAAACAAGGGGGGAAGATCCTTATCGCAATACCCAAAACATCCATCAAGGGGAAGTTGGTGAAGAGCCCTGAAGGACACCTTTGACATGTCTTTGTTCCCCCAACGCGGAGACGTGCACGGAGGAATAGTACCAAGAGTTTCGAAACCCCACTTGGACGTGATGAGAACGGAGAAGGATGTGAATCGTGTAACCGACATTTTGGGCTTAATGGGGTTGGTGTGGTGATAGAGGATAATCGTTAAACGTGGTGGAAAAATAGTCTTCATATCACTTTATCCTAAGGTGGGAACAACAAACGAGCATGGACCGCTGACCATATTCACAACGCGGTATTTTTATCGATTTGTTGTCCGAAACCCTCAGGGGAATTGGCCCGTAATGGTAGGAGATCCCTTAGGAGTGGTATCTAGAACGTTCTTAGGGGTCCCTATGGGTGTGAAAGATGATGGAGGCCCTAATGAAGGGATACACAAAGCCTGGAAAGCGGGTGTAGACGTGTCTGAGTAAAGTCTGACATTCCAGGTAATAAACCGGAGTACCCTTAGGCACATTGGTGAACTGTCGGAAAGGGTCGATGAAACAGCTTGGGAAGGAGAGGTACATGGTGTGGTCATTACAAGTCTGACTTGAATGAGGACATAATCCCACACCACACCATATAATCCCCTCGTGGAGGAAGATTAGGCCAAGGGGCCAAGGTGGGATGGAGGTTTTCAAGAGATGGGGCTGGACCCAACGCTTAGACAGTTGGGTGGTCCTACGTATCCCATAAGGATGGTAATCAAGAAACATGTAGTTCTGAAGGGATACCCAAGGGGAAGAATATCCTAAAAAGAAGGTGTACAACACGACGGGTAATGAGGACATAATCCCACACCATACAGCACAATTCTGTAGAAAAGAATCTAGGCTAGGGAGACCAAAAAGGCCAAGGGACCTGAGGGTAGGCCTCGGTGAGGGAGGCCTGAGGCTGGCCCTTAGTCAGGGTGGCATGAATAACTTTTAGTTTAATGTCTTGCAGTGAAGACGGGGGTCGTGGGCGTAGAAATGTCGAGGGGCCTGAGGTTAGGCATCGGTTAGGGAGGCCTGAACAATTTTCAGTTTAACGTCTTGCAATGAGGACGGGGGCCGTGGGCTCAGAAAGGCCAAAGGGCCTGAGGTTAGGCATCGGTCAGGGAGGCCTGACCAATTTGAAGTTTAACATCTTGTAAAGATGACATGGGTCGTGGTCCCGGAAAGGTCGAGGGGCCTGCGGTTAGGCATCGGTCAGGGAGGCCTGACCAATTTTCAGTTTAACGTCCTGAAATGAGGACGGGGGAAAAATATAACTGCATCTTGTCCGGGGATGTGTATGGCACGACAAGTAACCTGACGTGGAATAGGATGTAATCGTACACCATGCCGTACATCCCTTATAAGAGAATCCGGGCTGTGGGACCGACCGCTGGCACCACTTGGAGGGAATTTTGTCGCTTTGGGATGGGGCAGAATAAATCATTACACTTGATGTTTGGGACATCACGGGGCGGACCTGAAGATCCAGGACACTGTTGACCATGTTTGATACACGGCGTCCCTATGGTGACCTGATATGGGAGAAAAAAATGAGCATCGACCATTGACCAAATTCACAATGCGGGACTTGTATCAGTTTGCTGCTCGAAAACCCCCGGGGGCGTTGGCCCGTATCGGTAGGAGATCCCTTGGACGTGGTATCCAGGCCATTCTCGGGGGTCCCTCTGGGTGAGTAAAGTGATGGAATCCTAGTCAAGGAGTGGGTGAATCATAGTTTTACCCGTCCACGAAAGAGGCGAACATCTCCAGGGGGAACGTACAGCCGGGTCCAGGCTTGCTCAACGTGAGTTGGGAAAAAAGTGTGCATCCTGCCATATGTCTTGACCCAAGGGGAAGATTTTGGATTTTGGGCTGGGCCAATAGATGAAATGTCTAGGCATTCCTATGTATCCCATTAGGATGGGAATCAAGCCATACGTAGTTCTTGAAGGCCATGCAGTTTAACGTCGTGCGGTAAGGACGTGGGAGAATAGAAGAACAAGAGTGGACACGTGGTGCGACCCTTATAATCCTTCTATGAGCGGGGATAATAAAGCCTACTCCTCGTCATGCAAGTATCCTCCAAGGAAACTATACTCAGGGGGGACAGTGAAAGAGAAGAGCTCGAGGCTAGGCTCAAGACGAGATGTCTGAGCGTTCCTACGTATCCCATTAGGATGGGAATCAATCTATACATAGTTCTTGAAGCGTAGTTTAATGTTGTGCTGGATGAGATATGCATATCATTTGGGGATATGTACGGTATGGTGGGTAACCCGACATGAATGAGGATGTGTCCCACACCACACCGTACAATCCCATAAGAGAGCCTGAGTCGACGAGGGAAAGGGTCCTGATGCTGAGCCTCGGTCAAGGAGGCCTGGCCAGCTTGCATGTTAACATCTTACAGTAAGGACGGGGGCCAGGCGCCCGAAGAGGCCAAGGGGACTGAGGCTATGCCTTGGTCAGGGAGGCCTGACCAACTTACATTTTAACGCCTTACAGTAAGGATGCGGGCCAGGGGCACGAAGAGGACAAGGGTCCTGAGGCTGAGCCTTGGTCAGGAAGGCCTGACCAGCTTGCAGTTTAACGTCTTATAGTAAGGACGGGGGCCAGGGACCCGAAGAGGCCAATGGGCTTTAGGCTGAGCCTTGGTCAGGGAGTCTGGACTGGCATGCAGTTTAATGTCTTACAGTAAGGATGAGGGAGATCTTAGTTTAAGGTCATAGAGCTTGGACCATTTTGCAGTTTATCGTCTTGCAGGATGATGGTGTAGTTTATGGTCATGCGGGACCGTGACATAATGTTTAGGGTCATGCAGGACCGTAACGTGGAGTTTAGGGTCGTGCGGGACAGTAACGTGCAGTTTAGGGTCGTGCGGGACCGTAACGTGCAGTTTAGGGTCGTGCGGGACCGTACAGTTTAAGGTCATGCAAGACCAAAGATTCTTAGGCAATGTACTGCTTTAGGAACTTGGTGTTGGTGGGAGGAGTTACGCGGTCACCATCTGTGGTCACCATAGAGTATGCTCTGTTGGGGTAAACCTTATGGATGACGCAAGGTCCTTCCCATTTGGGCTCTAGCTTGGGCGGTTTCCTACTGGGGATCATTGGCGCTCGAAGGGACAACACTAGGTCGCCCTGCAGAAAAGAGTGAATGCAAAACTTCTTGTTGAAGGCTCTGGCTATCTTATTCTGATGCCTTTCCAGATTGTGCAGGGTACGAAGCCTGTTCTCGTCCAGTGCTTCTAATTCAGCTAGAGGGATTTCGGCCACCTTATCTGGCGCCTGCTGGTCATAGAATATAGTGCGTAACGATGGCAGTTGGATCTCAATGGGTAGGAAGACCTCATCCTCATACACCATGGAATATGTGTTCACCTGGGTGGAATTGCGAGTCATCGTCCGATAAGCCCAGAGGGCGTTGGGGAGCTTGTCCATATATCTTTTCTTGTTCTGACCAACCATCTTTTGAAGAATGTTAGAGAGGGTTTTGTTGAATGCCTCAATCTATCCATTTGCCTATGTATGATAGTGAGAGGTATGGTTCGAACAGATATTGTACTTGCCGTACAATTTCTTCATCTCGGCTGCTCGGAAGTTGGTGCCGTTATCGGTGAGGACAGTGTGAGGGACCCCAAACCGGTGGATGATATTGGAGCTCACAAAGTCGACGATGGAATGGGCCTTGACCTCTTTGAGTGGAACTACCCCTTCCCACATGGAGAAGAAATTTGTAACAGTTAGGATGAACCTACACTGGCGAGCTGTTGCCGGTGGATATGGTCCCACTACATCGAGTCCCCACACCGCAAATGGCCAAGAATACTTGGTGGAGTAGAGAGGCTCCGGCGGCTGATGTAGGAAGTTGGCATGAATTTGGAAGACGTGGAATCTCTTGGAAAACTTGATTCAATCATGGATCATAGAGGGCCAGAAGTACCCCAATATCCGGATTTGATGGGACAACTTTGGCCCAGCTTGGTGGGCACCACAAGAACCGGCATGAACCTCTTGCATAACCTGTGGAATCTCGACTCCTTGAATGCAACTGAGGAGAACACCATCGAAGCTCTGCTTATAAAGAATCTACTCAAGATTGGGACCACTCTGTAGGTTAAATTACAGTGCGCGGCGTCGGATTTGCTCGCGCTCGGCCTGGTCGTCCGGGAGGAAACCATTTTGGAGATACTCGACAAAAGGTGCTCTCCAGTTGGGAGTGGCCTCAACCACTGTGTCTGACGAACCTGAAACCCCTGACGTAGAAGGTCCGGTGGTGAGATGACTTACCCACAGGCTGTCATTGTCCTCTGGGGTGAAGAGGGAAATGAATCTCCGGTGTGCCACATGTATGATCAAATCATCTTGCTCAGGTTCTGCGAGCGACACGGGTAAGCCAGCCAAAGTGTCAGCTCGACCGTTCTGTGAACAAGGGACATGGGTAACCTCTGGTCAAGAAGTGAACTGCGCCATTAGACGTAGGGTGCACTCCATCAATGGCACAAGCTCTGGCTTCCTGACGACATAGTCGCCATTGACCTACTTGATTACCAGCTCAGAATCTCCTTTCACATGTAGATGGGGAACATTGATTTCGAGGGCCAACTCAAGGCCGGTGATGAGAGCTTGGTACTATGCCTCGTTGTTGGTGCAGCCTTATGACAACAGGAATGAGTATGGAAGGACGGCTTGCGCCGGGGTGATGAAGACGATACCCAGACCCACTCTGTTGATCTTGGGATCATTGAGCCTTCTACTTGTGGGGCTCCGGGAGGCACCATCGAACTGCATTTTCCAACATCAGACAACACGATCGACTGAGAGGATCGCATCATTAGGAAAATCCATGTCCAGGGATTCATCCATGGAGGTTGGATGGGCAGCTAAGAATTCTTCCAATGCCTATCCCTTGATGGCCTTCTGAGGCACGAACGTGATGTCAAAGTGTTGGAGGATCAACTCCCACCGCGCTAGTTGGCCAGTCAACATGGGGCGGTTCAGGTTGTACTTAAGTGGGTCTACCCGAGAGACCAACTGTACCTCATGGTGCTTTAGGTAATTCCGCAACTTCTGTACGGAAAACATGAGTGCAAGGCACCTCTTTTCGATAGGGAAGTATCTGATCTCCGTATCAAGGAGCATGCAGCTAAGATAGTAGAGACTTTCTCCCTACCCTCGTTATTCTTCTGTGCAAGAAGTGTGTCGAGGGACCATTCCAGGGCGGTCACAAAAAGGACAAGTGGCCTTCCGGAGACGGGTGGCATCAAAACCGGAGGTTGGAGAAGATACTTCTTGATTTCCTCGAAGGTGGTCCAACACTCTTCATCCCATTCGTAGGCAGTTCCTTTCTTCATGATCCGGGAAAAGGGCTTACACTTGCCGGCCAAATTCGCGATGAATCAGCGTATATAGGCTAAGTGTCCTTAGAGACCTCAAAGTTACCGAATATTTCTCGGGGGAGGCATTTCGCTGATGGCCTTGATCTTATCTGGGTCGATCTCAATGCCCTGGTATCTAACAACAAATCCATGAAACTTCCCAGAGGTGACCCCGAAGGCACACATTAATAGTTTCATCTTTAGGTGGCAGGAACGGAGGAAACCGAAAACTTTCTCAAGGTCTTTGAGATGGTCCTGGCGCTGGAGATATTTGACCACTAGATCATCCACGTAGCATTCCACCAGCGTCCCGAGAATCGGCCTGAATATGCGATGCATGTCCTGCTGATAAGTGGCACCTGCATTTTTCAGGCCGAAGGGCATAACCTGGTAACAAAAAGTACCTTGGTGAGCCCTAAAGGTAGTGTAATCCTCATCCTCAGGGGACATCTGGATCTGATTGTACCCGGAGTACCCCATCCATGAAAGAGAGGGCTTGGAACTTGGTCGTCGCATCAATCAATAACTCGGTCACCGGGAGGGGAAACTCATCCTTTGGGCAGTGGTGATTGAGATCACGGAAGTCGATGCAGACTATGATCTGCCTGTTCTTCATCCTGACTGGAATAATGTTGGCAAGACTCTTGGGGTACTGGACTTCCTTGAAGAAGTTGGCTTTGAAAAGCTTGTCAACTTCAGCATCAACAATGGCACCGTGAGAAGGGATCATCTTTCTAGGAGGGTGCTTAAACCCACGATGGTTTGACATGGGGCCCAAGCAGTGAACAACTACCTGAGGATCTAGTCCTGGAATCTCACCGTAACTCCAGGAAAACACATCACAGTGTTGTTTGAGAAAGTCTACGTACTGCTGCTGCTCCTCGGGGGACATGGTTAGGCTGATCAATGTGAGTCTCATATCTTCCTCACTGTCAAGATTTACCTCTACCAGTTCATCAACTATGGTAGAGACGCCTTCCTCAAAGGTGGGGGGATCATCCTCCAGATCTTCCTCTCCACCCATGGAGGGATTTCCCTCAAGGGGAGATGCTTCTGAGCTATCAAACCCTGACGGGCAGCTGGTTCCAGCTTGAGTAGTAGTGGTCACTATATCAGGAGACCCACGTGCCACTGAGACCATAGCAATGAAGGCAGTTGATCCTATCCTATCTGGACTTCGGCCTAAGGGGCCATGTTTGATGACATCAAAGCAGTGGTGACTCATAGGCCTAAGTCGGTTGATTCCATCCCAGTGGAAGAGACACGTATGGCGTACTTTCGTTTTCATAAGCTTGACATTTCGATACCGCACAGGGGTGGGAGGTTTCGAGATCACCTAATCCTGGTTGGTGTAGTAGTACAAGGTGTTTTTCCTCCGTCTCTTGGAAACGGGAACATGCCTTCCTTTCGTACCTGAAACAACAAAACACTACCCCATGTTGGGGGTCGTGGCCTCCAATCGGTGGATTGGGAAGATGTAGGCATCATCCAGGCCTGCCCAGGGATCACTTGTGACCGGGGTGGGTTCATCCTCACTTTCTAGGATTTGATTATCCTTTCTCTTATAATAGTCGACGTCCAGATAGTGGGCTTCACAAGAGGCGAAAGGAGATGCATCTCCTTGGAGCACGCCTACTCGACCATTGAGGGAGTATTTGAGGCATTGGTGATACGATGAAGGGACTGCTGCGTGCGGATGGAGCAATGGCCTGCCCATCAATGTATTGTAGGTGGTGTCCTGGGAGATAACCATGAACTTGGTGCTGGCAATTAGGCCACCGGACTGAGTCTTCAGGTAGATCTTGCGGACTGGGGATTTCTAGGTCCTATCATATCCCTGGATTCTGAGGTTGGAAGAAGTTAAATCATCTTCCGACAAACCCATCATTCGCAGTGTCCGAGTCGGGATTAGGTTGATCCCAGAACCCGTGTCAACGAGGCAGCGATGGACTTCCATGCCATTGAACTGGCTAGTGACGTACAATGGGAGAATATGCCCCTGTATGGGAGGGTCTTCATCTTCACCAGAGAACAAGATAACTGCCTGGCATTCGGCGTTCTCAATTGCCTCAGCGTGGAAGGCTTCTGCAGTTACTACCTCCGTCTCAAACTAAAGGGGGTTCCTTAGTGCCTCGGAAAGTGATTCGCGCATTTAAGATGATAGGTGAAGGGCCTCAAGGATAGAAAGCCTTGCTGGAATGCATACCAGGTGATTCCGGACATCGTACTTTCATGTCAGATGTGAGCTTCTACCTACAGGAGGTCGCTCTAGAGTTGGAGGAATAGTAGGTCCTGCCGATTGAACTGACGACTGGCTAGTACTGGGTACATCCGATTACCTACTAGTTGAAGCCTGGAGAGTAGCCTCCAGATTAGAATCAGACAACGGAGATTGGCCTGTAGTTGGGCAAGATTGACCGCGATACGGATGAGGCAGCTCTGCGTGATCTAGTAACACAAATGGCGGTGGAGGTAGATCTAAGGGCATCAGATGAGGTTACGCATGCTGAGCTCTGTGCTGAGCCTGCTGTCTGGTTTCAATAGTGTGCACGGCTTGACTGAAAGCACCACTGACATGCCACGACGACCTGTGTGGTTGTTGTTCCGCTGACGTTGGCATCGGCTGGGGACATTGGGGAGGTTCTCCTGGCGTTCCCCCTCATCGGGAGCTATATAGGGCTTTACTAGCTCCACGGTGTTAACCGAAGCGTACCATTGGCTTTCGCTCGACGAGTCATCCTCCAACAGATGGATTATGGGAGGAATCCGCATTTCAAGGGGCATAAAGTAGCCAAGAGTGCGAGATGACGATGGCAGAGGTGGAGCACGTTGCCCTTTCGTGCGCCGTCGTTGCTTTCCCTTTTGGGAAGAGGTCGGCTATGATGACAATGAAGAGGTACTGGATACTTCCTCTGAAGGCTCCGGTTGATTCAGGCGTGCCCGAATGATACCATGGGAATGGGAAATAGTTTTTCGAGCCATCCAGTCATCTTATTTCTGGGACCCATGGCTGGGAACCTGCTTCCACTCGCCTTCGCTGTCACTACCGATCTCTGACGCTACAAAGGCACCCGCTACTTGTGTCGGTGTTGGGCCCAACCTAACTATTTTGTTGAAGAACTGGTCTTGAAGCCAGTCTTTAAACACATAGCATTGATTGAGGGTGTGTCCCAAAATCCGATGATAGGGACAGTAGTTGGGTTGATTGGTGAGATTCGCCTCTGTCGGCCTTCTATACTCAGGTAAGCGCACAATAACTTTCTCTAGAGCACTTCAGAAGTAACTGGGGACCTGATTCTCATTGAACGAGTAAGTCTAGTGCCTTCTTTACAGATAGGGGGCCCTGGGAGCTTGGCCTTGATGAGGGGCGAAGGGGCCTACCGAGGAGGCGGTGCCTGATTGTCTCCCCTAGGTGGTGGTGGCACATTGCGCGGGGGAACCTGTCGATTCTGAGGCAGTCTTTTCTGGGTAGGAGCCTATGCTTGAGGTAGAGGACATCTGCGGGGTTGCGGGTCCGATTCCAATGGCAGTAATTTCAGATACCAGGGGGATTCTATTTGGGCCACCATGGCGGGTTCGGCTCTGGCAGCCCTCCTGGCAGGGATCACAGGGGGAAGCAAACGTGCCTAACTAGCCTGTTGCAGAGCCTCCTCAAAGCGCTGAGCCTTATCTGAGAAATATTTGAACCCTCCAGGGTAGTTCTGGCTGATCAGGGATGGAACCAGCTCTATTTTAACATTCCCTACACACATCGTCAATAATTGATCCTAAGTCAGTGGCATGTCGAGGGAGTATGTAAGTCCCTTTCACCAGGCGATGAAGTCCGTGACTCACTCATCAGGACTTTGTTTTCACTTGAAGAGGTCTATGATGCTGGTCTTTCACGTGGTGGAGTTGAACTGGTATAGGAACTGCCGGCGGAGATCCTTACAGCCGGTCACCGATCAAATAGGGAGCTAGCTATACCAGATGAATGCGGGGACCTCCAATGTCTGCATGAAACATCGGACCTTGGAGGCTTCTTTCTAGGTCAGGGTCGCCAGCATGGGTCCGCACCTGGATAAAAAGTGGGCCAAGTGCTGTGGCGGGTCCCCTGTCCTGTTCAAGGGTGAGAAAGTGGGGTTCCCAAAACCCGGGGGTGTGGGCATATCATCCACCCACGTGGGATATGGCTTTCCATCCGGTGGGACTTCCACCTTCATCATTTCCAATGCTTCTAGGCAGGCGATGAGTGCCGCTATAAGATCATCCTGGTGGGGGTCCCTGTCTTGACGGAGATCCCTAATCACAAGTTCATTTCCGGGTTCTTCGACAAGGTAGATGGCTTCAACAGCTTGTGGAGTGACTGGCGGAATGGCCTGTGGGGCGGCTGGGGGAACCCTGGCTAGATTCCTCAGATTTCCCCATCGTTCAAGAGGGTTTAGAAAGACATATCGTGCCCTCTTGCCATGAGTTCCGGCTTCTACCCTATCTGCGGAAGTAGTATAATCAGGGTTTCCCTGAGTCATCTCATCGAGGGTAAATTGTTCATGCCCCTGCTGCCCTAGATTGGGATTACCGTAGTCGGGTCGCCGCTCTGTAGCGCGCTCGACCAAGAGTTCGTCAACTAGCCTCTTCTACTCAGAAAGCTGTTGGTGTAACGCTGCCTTCTCGGGATCTTCATATGTATTCGGTACAAAGGCGGATGGGTCGAAGTGCTTGACAGTTCCGACATTCTCCTTACCCTTACCTACATTTTGACTGAGTACCAGCGACTCAGTGGGTACAGGGAGGCCTAAAAGGTTCTACTGCTGACGGGTAACCCTCCCTGATGGGTCCAGCAGTTGTGGTACACCCTCAGGGGGTAGGTCTCCATTGAGAAATTCAAGATCGTTCTCCTTGTCCACTACGTCAGCCATGTGGACCATGACCCTCCTTGAGGCTTGTCCTCAATGTCGCCTAACAGATTGGGCTACCACCAGATATGACTGAAGAGGAGGGCGACATACTGTCCCCAGCCACAGACTTGCACATGGGGTGTAGCTTCCCTAATGATTCTGCGGAGTACTTTGAGACTCTGAACGCATCTCCGTTGAAGGGTGATCTGGCGGCCTGGCAACTCAGGGCGCTGGGCCATAGGAAGTGTGTCCAAATCAATCAGGTGGCATTGCTCGCCCATTTATTCAAAGTGCTCCCGGTTCATGGGGTACACTACCCGCTCATAACAAAGGTGGAAGTGTGTCGCCCATAGGGTTTGGCGGAAGCACCCTACTTTCTCCTGGGTAAGGGACTCCGGTGCACAAAAGTTCGGCACTGCCGTCGGCCAGAACTTCTCCGAGAAGTGATCCGCTACAAGATTGTTCCAGAAGCTCCTGGGCTCGGACTCAGGGTCTGGCCCCTTATTTCCCCACTTGTCAACTGGAGGCAGCTGAGGAACCAGTTGCGGTACCGAGGCGGAAATTTGGGATAGTAAACTCGGTGGCGAAGAATATGGAAAACGAGCTGACTGGCCGCCGAATTCTGAGCCATCCTCTGAAGAGTGAGGTGACCTGACCTCAATATCACGATACGATGAGCTGATAGCCACAGCTTCTGGCACAGGAATTGCGGTCACCGGTGACGGGTCAAGCCATTTCTCTATCGTGTTTGGTCCCCAAAATAGCTCTTCATGATCTCTGGTAGGGGTAGTGGGCAATTCTGGTGATGACGGTGGTGATTGCACGGTCAGGACCCATGGGATTTCCACAATTTCTTCCTCCTGGATGTACCTGCGCAGAGAGGCAGGAATCTGGTGTTATTTTCATTCTAGGAGAATGAGGCTGTCGTGCCTTGTTCCTGCCCCAGTCCTTGACACGCAGGAGCAGGGAGAAGGTTCCATCGCTGAGTCGCATTCTACTTCAGAATTCGAGAAACGGGCTAGTTTTACCTCCACTCTGGCCTTCCCAGGACTCTTCTTGTGGCAGCGACGACCCGTTCTCCTTCCCCTAGGTGGCTCTTCAGGACAAGGTTGATTCTTGACATGTAGTTTCGGAGCGGTGTTGGCGCCATGGCGAGGAGGAATCCCGCTTGAGATATACAGGGTGCGAGGGGAACCAGGGAAAATGTCAAAGGGTTCATGGGGAGGACCTCCATGGACAGCACCCATGTTGGTGGAACTTCTGTTGGAACCGGCAGGAGCACGGGGAGGACCTCCATGATTGGTGTAGGTGAAGCGAGGCAGACCATCACTCCTCGGGTTGCCGAGGCGAGGAAGACATTCTCCAGTTGTATAGAGGACGTAGGGAGGACCCCCACGTTGGAGAGGGACCGGATGGGCAGTGCCTTCACATCGACGGTCGAGTGTAGGAGGAGGAACTAAATTCCCTGTATGATGGGCGCGGGAGAGGCTTCCGCGCTGAACATCACTACCATAGTGCAGGTCTTCATTCGGCATGGGAGTAGCATGAGGCATACCCCCATGATGAGATTCGGAGCGGGGTAGGCCCATGCTCTGTGGAATGGTGGTATGGAGAGGACCTCCGTATGGAGTGACGTCACCGTGGATTGGTTCGCGGTAATCACTGCTCGGGCCTGCGACCCTGAGATCCAACCCAACCTACCCATGGGGCAGTTGGGGCCTCGGTCCTGGTCGGGTAGAGGAGTACCCCTGCTCGGTGTATGCAGGGACTCTATGATGCATGTCGGCGGTGGCTCGGGCCAGAGTAGCTGTTGACGTCGATGCACCTTGACGAGCATCCTCAGCTCGGTCCCGACGCTAATGTCAGGTCAGACGAGCTGGCACATGTGGTGCAGGAGCATAACCTACCTACTCCTCTAGCGAAGCCGGACAGTGGCGCTGGTGTGGCCGGATGGGAGCCCATTCCTGGAGGCCTTGGATTGGGACTCTAACCGAGCTGATCCGGACATCACCTGCCTCATCAGCGTAAGGCGAGGAGTCGTCGAGGTGTTCTGGGGACAGGCTCCCAAAACGATTGAACGTTAGGGTGGGGAGCAGGGGCTCCCTACGTGGCCTTTGAGGGCGGCGTTGATGGCAGGGCCTAGATGTCTCCAGGTCCAGGCGGTCCATATCCCGAGTTGGGATGACCCCTTCCTCCTCGTACCTACATACAAGGTTGTTGATCACCCTTCGTTGGATGATCTCTGACGGGGAGAGGGGTCGTGAGAGTCTCGTATTCATGGATGTAGAGGCTATCATGACGGAAGTGGATCCATGCAGAGTGGTTGTGCTGGTATTGCCCCTGCCCCTGTGTAGGTGAGCGGGTGGTGTTCGTGTCTCCATAACAGCAACCTGGTTCCTGTGAAGTAGGGAGATCAACTCATCAGCACTGCGCTGAAAAGGATCGACAACTAGTGCCCCAACGTCATTTCTTCTTCCGTGGTCGGTGAGAGGAATCCACACCAACACATTGCAGAACGGAATTCCCCATGATGTACTGCCCCAACGTCCGGTGAGTTTCACGCCAGGCCCAGTATTTTCTTGGCGGGACCTTGTGCCGGATATCTGGATCTGGTGACACGTCAATCTACTGGTGTCTTGAACGCTACTAATCTCTATATTGAGGAGATTAATTTCACATCGGGTTCACCATTTCCATTTCCGACGCTTTCACCGGGGCACACGCATCCATCTGTGAGGACGCGTAGCTGTTTCCCCGCATTCCCTCTTTCCAAAGGTGGAAAAAATACGCATTTTATTCAGTGACATCTTCTCCTTGATTGAAACCGAGATGATGGGATTTTGGTTTTTCCTTCTGTGGATTCCTCCTCGGAACTCGTCACCTAGTCCGAGTCTCCCTCATAGATTTAATACGTGGTTCGTGAAACTCTTCCCAGTTCCATGTTTCCATGGAAATTGGTTAATTTCACTGATTCTGTTAGGACATTCCAAAGGGTCTGGTCAGGGCAGCAACCTTCAGTCAGGGGAGTAGTCACATCGAGGCATCAGTAGCATGTCTGAACGCTGGGGAATTGGCATGTCTGTCTTTTGTCCCTTCTCATAGGTCTTCTTGAGGGTGTGGACGCCCGAGGCATCCCACATTGATCGCGAGGAATCATATGCCACAGGAATGTTTCTGAGGTTTTTCTTAGCTTGCTGTGTTTAAAACATGGTATGTCGTAGGTTTAACGTCCAGTGGAGATGGATCGTCCTGATCAGAACACTTGCTGGAGTGGATCAGGTTGAGCAATTTCCCTTGAAGCGATGTCGATGTCGGGGTCAGCTCATGGGAGGCTTCCCAGACACTGTGGAAGGGAGTGGAGTGGCGTGATCTCACTGGGATGTGGCGACCCGGGTAAGAATCAGGGTGGGTGATGGATGGGTGGATGGATGAAGTAGAGGGGGAATTAAATGGGACCATCGCAAGGGAGACGATAAAGTTGGGCTTTAGCTTCAAAGAGACCTCCAACGTATCCCTGTGGTAGGGAATAAAAGTCCTCGTATTTTATGATAAAACGGGGGTGGGGTGGATTGGCACACCGACAAGGATACAGTTTGGGCCAATGATTTTTGGGCTTGAACCTTAGGAAGTCTTCCTACATACCATGCCTTGACACGGATCAAAGTCCTTGTAGTTTAGATGAGATGTGGAATACAGTTTAACGTCATGCGGGACGGGGGTGAACCGACGTGGATGGGGTCGGAACGACCGGGTGATGGGCTTGAACCTCATGGAGGCTTCCTACCTACCATACCTTGACATGGATCAAAGTTCATGTAGTTCAATCATGAATGGTGGGTGTCGGCTAACCGATGTGAAATAAAAGAGACCTTGGTCCAGATGGTGTGGGGCATACACACTAGGCTACCCAGGTGTTGGTGAACCGACGTGAAGGAGGTCAGAATGAACAACAGGTGATGTGCTTGAACCTCATGGAGGCTTCCTACGTACCATGCCTTAGCACTGATCAAAGACCAGATAGTTCAGGTTGGTCACAATGGCTTACCGCTGGACCAGAATGCAGTTTAACGTCATGCGGGAAGGGGGTGAACCCTAACGAGAATAGACAACGGGCAGTGGGCTTGAACCTCGTGGAGGCTTCCTACGTACCATGCCTTGACATGGATCAAAGACCTCATATTTCGAGTAGGGTTTCATCGGTGCACCGATGTGAAGGTGAACCCGGGGGGTCCACTAGTGGTGGGCTTGAACCTCAGATAGGCTTCCTTTGTACCATACCTTAGCACGGTTAAAAATCCTTATAGTTCGAAAGTGAAGTTTAATGTCATGTTGGACAAGGTCATACAGTTTAACGTCATGCTGGACGAGGGTGGAACTCGACCTGAAGAAACGAACGAGTGGTGCGCTTGAACCTCGTGGAGTCTTCCTACGTACCATGCCTTGACATGGATCAAAGTCCCCGTAGATCGCTTAAGGTGGGGGTCAGGGTCGGCGCTCATTCTCAGCTCAAGTGAGTCATGATCGGTGTGAGAAACTAGAGGTTGCCAGGACCGGACGATCACGTCGCGAAGGATGCATCTACGGGAAACAAAGAGGGGCTTACGCGATAGGCGGACCATGGTGCTGGGACTTACTCCAGGATGGAGTCCCAAGGTGCGGCGAAGTGCAGCTGGAGAGGGATTTGGGACCAATTATGGAAGGTGCCTCGTTCCATATCGCGCCCTCCACTATCCTTGGCAGTGGGGAAGTAAGGAGGTGCATGGGTGCTACCTTCTGCAAGAGAGGCTTGGGGGATTATACCAAGGTGGTTCCCCTTCTCTCGTGGGCATACGCTACTCCAAAAGGGAGGATATTATTCCATGTGAGGAATATTCCATTCCCGTGGAGACGAGCGGCCTAAAGAATGTCTGAGACTAGGGGACCTTGCATGCGAATCATGGGGTCTGATCATAGTATAACGTCATGTGTTGAGGACAAGGTGCTTGGAAATTTGACGTCCTGCAGCTCGGATGAGGTGGGTCTACTCCGTACCCCTAGGACTTACATAACCGGTACCCTCTGCCCCATGGGGAAGGGAAGGTTCTCGCAAAGCCATGGTAAAGGGAGGTCGCAGAGCGAACCATCAAGGGGTCCACATTAGAATGGCTATGCGAAGAAACAATAGCCGTTAGTGTTCCTATGTGAAGAATCATTAGGTGAAGCAATGCTACGAGTGGTGTTGCCCATGAGACCTTGAAATCACATCGTTCAAACCTGGAAGGTCACATGGGAATAAGAATTTATAAGCAAAGGAGTGTGCTTCACGAAGTGGAGTGCCTTGGCCTTAGCATGGGGTAGGGGTGTGAATGGGAGGTGCTTCGCGAAGTGGAATAGTATTCACGGAGCACGACCTCGCGAAGCAGAGGTGGTTCATGAAGCAAGGTGCTATGAAGCAGTGTGCTTCGCAATTTACAGCGACCCTGCCTTGGCATGTGGATCACTAGTACATGTTGGGTGTTTCGCGAAGCATTAGCACTCCACGGCTGCCCGGGTTCCCTTGGAAATCCCCTTCCTTCCCGAATTCCCTTAGGTTTCGTGAAGGGAATCCCTATCGGAAGAGAGTCTCAAAACGAGACAAGGCAAAGGCATATCGCGAAGTAAAAATACCTCATGGAGCTTATGATTCTTAGGGCGAGGGGTGGTTCACGATTTGGGAGTTGAGAAGTTGAAAGGCCGGATTGTCCGTCCTTTGGACTCAGGGGAGCCCAGTATTTATAGGCGAGGGGCAACGCGAAGCAGATCTCACACGGTGCAAAGGGGCGGCGGGTGCTTTGTGGCGGGCTCACGAACGTCAGGGCATTCGCGGAGTGGTACCGCCTCCTTTGCTTCGCGGAGGGCTCTCGAACGTCAGGGAATTCGCAGAGCGGTACCGCCTCCTTTTCTTCGTTGCGGCCGCGTTTCTCGGGGGAGCTCCACGTCGGGGCTTCACGAGGCAGCGTTCGGGATTTTTTTCCTTTATTCCTTTGCGTTCAATATTTTGGCACCAACAGTGTATACAAAATTATATCCCATTTACTATGAAAATATATTCTAGCTAGGCAGAATCATTGAATTCCCAAAATATGAATTATCATGAATTTATAGCCTTGATATATACAGAATAAAGTAGGACTGTAGTTATGAATGTTGTTTCTTTAAATTTTTCTATTATAATTTTCAATTTTTTGATCAAATGTTCCATCCATTTACATTTTATAGGCTTGAAGTCAAAAATATCCAGATCTATGCATAGATTTTGAGTATTGACTTGTGAAAATATTTGGGCCTCCGAATGTTGGAATCAACTCAAGTTGTAGAAGAATTAGATGAAGCCCAATATTTTTTTAAGCCTAAAGAATGAATTTCAAAAATTGAATCTATTTATAAAATGTTATGGGTAAAATACATAATTAAATTAAAATAGTTAAAATCAATATTTTCAAAAAAAATTCAATTAATCTCAAAATGATTCTAAACAAGTAAATTGTAAAAAATCACCTTAAATTAACCGTTTTGTGAGAATAAAAATGAAGATATTAAAATTAAAATAATTGAAAATATTTTCTCTGTTAATTTCCCCACACAAAAAACATTCTTGTCCCTAATCACAAAATCCAAACATTAAAAACTAGAGGGCGCCAATGATATCATTATTCAAATATAAAGGAAATAAAATTAAAATATTATCAATGTAAAATCAAATTCTAAAATTTCACATAAAATATAAATTCAATTTCCCATCCAATTAAATAATAAATTCATGCATTTTACTTTCTCCCTTTTAAAAATTGTGTAAATTCTTATTTCATTCATTCATGCTCTTTAATTCACTATTATTAATATTGTCGAAATAATTTTTACCTAATATTATAATTTTTTCACTCATTAATCATGATTTATTTCAATTAGAGTTATGATCATGTCACGAGAACATGTTACTAATCCATAGGCTTCTAGATGAACTCTTTTCTCCACTTCATAGAGAAAAAAGGAACATAAAATCATGATGACTTTAGTTTAAGGTTATAATTATTCTAAGGCTTAAGGTAGGTAGGAAATGATATTTAAAAATTATGGCTCAAAGAAGAGTTTTATCTCTTAAATTATAAAAGAAGATATAAAAATAAAAATTTAAGGATATTCTCCCATTAAAAGTAGAAACTCAAAATTCCCCCAAAACATAAAGTATGGTTATGTTAATTAAAGCATAATGAATTATTTGTGCACCCTCATGAATTTTTCTTTACTCATATACTGTTTTTTTCAAAGAATCTTTATTTATTTTTTGAATTCATTTCCAATAATAAACCTTACATCCACCATCTAATCACGTATGATAAAAAAACATAGTTATAAAAATAGTGATTTTTGGTTTTCCAAAATAATAACCCATTTTTTCATTTTTTAGTCCTTTTTTGATATTTTATATTTTTTTATTCAATAAGGTAAAAAAATAAAGTGTAAAATGAATATAAACCTTTCTCAATATAAAAATATAACACACTCACACTTCTGCCTTATAATTTATTTTGTCCCTTCTACTATGACTCCCTTCACCCCTCACACTTCAACATTAAAATAACATGAAAATACTAATAGGAGGGTAGGAATGGATAAAAATGTCTTAAATCATCGCTCATTCTTATTAAGGTCATCCATGGTATCTTTGGGTTAACAAATAATGATATAATGGTGGTATTTAAGTATAAGGTGTTTTTGAAAGATTCCTTAACAATTTTAAATGTGTTTTTTCATAATCATAGATTTGAAAAGTTAAAATACTAGTTCTAGTAGGTGGGATGCCCTAAGATTACTCATGAAATATGTTCCAGACGAAAATATGAAGTACATGGTCTAGAAATCCTCTCGGTAATTGGACATTTGGTATTTGGAAATAAATAAATGCATGATTAATAACGAAAAATCAAATCACATGAATTATTGAAACTCAAAGCATGAAAATGGTAGGGAAATTTAATTTAAATTAATCAACTAATTCCCTTAAATCACAAGTCTCTATATCAATATCAATTCTTCACTTCAATCATTCAATTTTTCATTTTACTCATTAAATATCATTAATATAAATAAATTCAATAGACTAAAAGATTAACTCCCCCACACTTAATTTATGCATTGTTTTAAATGAATTAAAATTTATTTTTTAGGAATTCAGATATAAAATGAAATTATTTTATTTTATAAAGTTTAAAGGAAGGAAAAAATTTGGCGGGTCATCATTTAAAATTAAGTTACAGAAGTGTGATCTCTAAGGATGGTTCTTAATCTTTATTCATTACCCTCCATTTGGTTTGCCAGTTGTAATTGATATGGCCAGAATACTAGGACCTCTTTTTGGACATCCATACCACTTTATTAATTTTGGAACTTCTTCCCTTTAATATCATAGGTAATAAATTTTTCGAAAAATTCTTTGATTACCTCCCAAAATTTCACCTTTTTTATTCCAAAGTTCCTAGTGAAAACATATTAAACCAAAAATAATAGGCTTTATGATCATGCTTACCATCGTACTAATAAAACCATTGAGATTTTGTTCCTCTAGATTGGTTTCTAATATTTCCAGATATTTTTTGATGTATAGTTGTACAAAAATTATATCTTTTCATAATGGGTTGGGGTTTGGTTGGAATAGTTTTCCCATACCTTTCTAATAATTATTTCACCTCAGTTATCTTGACCCACATTACCTTGGTTTTGTCTTTGACATCTACAGTACTAAATGAAACATGTATATTTTTCAATTTTTCAATACAGATGTACCTTGTTCTTCTGGACCATTCTTCTCATTAGTTTGAGAAGATCATCCACCTTCCTATGAAGATTTTATGGGGTTTTATATAAACTTTTTCAATTTGAGGTGTATAATGAGATATATATAATTCATCTCAACCAGTTTATCTTCCTTCATAGCTAGTTCCATCCCGAGATCTATGACAATATTCTCATGTTTAGTCTTTTGAGTTTATACTTCTTGATCTCAAAATATTATTAATATTTTTATTCTTCATCATCTTCTAACACACTATCCAAGAATATTGAGGTTGTATCTTATACTTTTTCATTTGGTTATATACCTTCTTTTTGTGAGATTACATTTATTTAATGACCTCTTGATATATTCTTCATGGAGTCTATTATATTGAATTAAACTCGACTATATCTGTGATCTATTAAAAGTGTTCCCCCATGACCATTGATGATGGTCTTTACTATATTTAAAAATAGTCTCCCCATGGTTATGGCTGAGTGTGATAAACTCTTATATTCTTGAATTATTAGTACATAAATGTTAACTGGTAATATTAGAACTTTATTTTCACAAGAACGTCTTCCAAAACAGTTACTGGGGAAATAGTGGATCATTTTTTATGCTATACCAATACTATAGTAGGATTATATTTTCTAGTTTTAAGATATTCAAATACAATGTTTGGATATATTTTTATCAAAGAACATAAATCACATAATATATCAGTGAAATTTAATCATCCAATAGTATTATTAATAGTGAATGTCCGTAGATCTTGACATTTTTATGGAATCAGTGGTGTGATGAGGTATGAGATGCTTCCTCCCAAGTTTATTCTCTCATTTCCATATGTTCATCTTCTTTTGTTCCATAGTTCATTAAAAATCATTTCAAATTTTGGGAGTTTTTTCATTGCCTCTAAGAGTGGGATGTTGATCTCAACTTTCTGAATGGTCTCTCGATTTTTTTTAATTTTATCCTTTTCAAACACTTATATTTGGATAAAATATGTTGGGAATGGTTCTTGATTGTTATTATCTTCCCACATATGTAATTTTATGGGGTATTCTACCCTTTTATTTTTTACCCTCATTCTGGTTATATTTTGGTTTTGTTCCCCATTATTCAGGTGGATGAGTTGATCTTCTTAAGGTTTCCAAGAAGCATCAGACTCACTCTTTTTATGTGGCTAAAGATATTTTACACTTCTTATGGTAGTAACTCTTATGATTTCCTTAGGATATAGAAATGTTTTCACTCAAATTTTTCCTTGATTCTTTGTCAGAATATTCATAAGAATGTCAAACTTATTTCTAATTTTTTTTTACTTTCTTTTTTAGTTATTGAATATCTATTTCTTGGTGGTTCTTTTGAGAGATTATTAAGGGTTGTTCATATAGTTTACGTTGGTATGGAGATTTAATAGTGTTGTTGGAATAAAGAAGGGTTCTTGAATTGCTACTGCTTGAATGAAGGTTGATTTTGGTATTGATTCTGAAAAGGAGTTCTATCCTAGTTTTGTTGGAATACATATACTGGTTGGGTATGGGATTGACATGGATGATTCGACTAGAATTTCCATTAATGGTAGTTTTCAAAAAACAAATTGGCCCCCTCCACTTGTGGAAATTTATTATTGTAATGATTAGTATAATATCATAAACTACATACTAATTTAGTATTTGTTTTTCCTTCACTTGGTTCACAGTAAGTTGTCTCATCCTACTGGTCATTTCCATAAGTGTTTCTTTAAGTAAGGGAAATGTAGAATCTTAAGTACTTACCTCATGGATTAATCTAGTGCCCATATGTCTAGTGATGGATTTATATGAGTTTTATGAAATATTTTCAATAAGACATATAGTATCCTCTACTGACATGTCAATCAAGGATCCTCTAGATGGGGCATCGAGAAAATTTTTATCATTGTCGAGCATTCCTTGATAGAAAAAAAGGAAGTGGTTTTATTCCATATTATAATGTGGGAAACTAGATAATAACTTCTTGAATCACTCACATTACTCATAAAGTGTCTCTTTGGTTGGTTTTCAAATATAATGGAACTTTTTTTTCAAATATTTGTGCTCTTAGATGTGGGAAAAACATTGAATGAGGCATTTTTTTCAAATATTCCTAGTATTGGACCAATTTTGGATACAGACTATACAAACATTACTTTTTATATCCCTTAACTAATAAGTGTAATTCCTTATAATTTACATGTTCTTGCTCAACTCCTTAGGGTCAACAACTGGGGCACACATTGGTGAATTCTGGAATGTGTCTATTCATGTATTCCATTGTAAGACCATGGAATTTCATAATAATTTAAATCACATTAATGAATAATTTAGAATTATTTTTAAAGGTAGGGATAGCAAGTTGATTTTTGTAGCTATAAAATTTTGTTTTGTAGATATCTTTCAATGTCTGGTTGTAATTTCCATCCATTTATACAGTTTCAAATTTATCAGTGAATGTCTAACTTGAATCTGCATATTGTATTTTCGTAAAAATAGGTTTGATTTTTTTTTTAAAATTTTGATATTTTTCATTAATATTCTAGATCCAATTCAGTTAAAAGGTTATTTAAACTATGGATCAAACAATGTTCTCTAGTTTTTAGTGTTCTATGGCACTGCCTCCCTGACAACGATGCAATGTTTGATGAACCCATGTCATGGGGTGTGGAAAAACAAAAAAAATAACTTAGTATAGTCTAGTGGTTAAACCTTGGTTATCACCAGAAGAGGAGTGCAAAGAGAATTTGGTTGTCACTTTTATTGGTTAATTATAATTTTGGGTTTTTAAATTGAAAGAATAAAACATTATGATTTGAACAATTTGAAAAAAAATTAGAGAATAAATTATCAGAGTGAGTTTGGATGGAACTACTGCAATGAAATCATGAATTTGTTTAAACTTTTTTCCATTTCATATACTTATCACTGGTAAGAGAAAGATTTATCAGTTAATTCCCCCTTCTTCCCTAGCCAGACATTGAATGTGAGAAAAACCCTAATGGAAATCTCAAATTGGTCAACTATCCTTCTTATGTGTGAGTTGATGTTGTAGGTTCTGTTGATTATTTAGGGAAATCCCTAATCAGGTATTGTAATTCTCTAATAATCAATATTTCCTCCCACAATTTCACATACAAGATAAAAATCACTAAGAACTCGCCACTCAACTATACCACATTTCATCTTAGACATACCATAATAGGGTGGAGGGAGATAACGATCATCGACCAAAGAAAATAAAATTTAACAGAATCAAAACCATACACAATCACATGAGGTAACTAAAATTGAATTTTGATTTATACTTGAAATATAGAAAAATAGGATAATTCTATTGATTTAGGCACAAAATCCCAATAAAAGAAACACATGTCTATCTTCACACCTTTCCCGACCACTCAAAGGAACTGCCCCTCCTTGGATGGAGAATTTGAGTTGATTCAAGAGAGGGGAGACATCACATAATAAAGAAAAGGAAAGGAAAGGAAAGCAGGGAAATAAATCTGCAGTATTCCATCATCCCAAGCTTCCTACATTGGTCGATCCTCTTGAATCAACCCAATATTCTTATCTATCAGCATGGAAGAGTATTTGGGGCATTATAATGGTCCATTAATGGGTTTCAATTCATAATGGTTCATCAGTGAATGTTTAATGGTGTTTCTGCTGAATAGCCATCATAAATTAGTGTTTTTAAAATCTATTTGAGAATATACTCAACATGTAAATGGTCTACATGACATGTATTGTGTAGGGATATAAGATTTCCTCATGTTGTGTAATTATTCACGCCCTTTAAATATCACTAGTTACACATCGTGTAAATGACATACACAATGTGTAATTTTTATTTTCAAAAATTTTCACCCAGTTTAGTTTGGTTATTCATTTATGAGCTATGATGTACCAAGCTTGGATCCAATGAATGGTGCCCCAATCCGTTTGGCCACATTTCCTCAAGTGTGCCTCCCTAAACACCAAAGGGTGGCAACTAGTAGGGATGGTCTGGTAAGTCAGTATTGGGGAGACCATACCTCTTTTTTTAGAATAAAACACCAATGGAAGCAAGTAACAATAAACAATTGTAGAAGCATATAAATAAACATAAAAAATCCATCCCATATAATAACCAGAAAATGAAAATATAATACTCAACTGAATGGTAAAACATGATATGATAATGAAAATGTCAAGTGCCTACAATGAAACTCAATGTAAAGACATCATAACTCGCAAACGGGTCTCGAAAAACGTCCATTTCCTTCTCCCACTCTCCAATCCCAAACTGTGTCCTATCCCAGGGCCTTACCCTTATCCTGTACTGCAAAAAAAAGTATACTCAGGTTCCAATCATGCTGGATTAAAAGGGTGTGAGTTCAACTTAGTAGGCCACCAACAACAGTGTCTAAAACAAGTTCAATCAAAAGACAGTGCATGGAGATTAATAAAGCAATAAATACCATGCATAATTTAAATAGTTATCCCATTATCATTTATTCTTTAATCAACACATTAGGCCTAGTTTCAATTCATTTTTCCCATTTGAATCATCATTCATTATTTTCAATCATTTAGTGTAGGTCATCATTCCAAGCACTGCAATCTCATTTGAATCATCATTCATTATTATTATTCATTTGGTGTAGGTCACCATGCCTAGCACCACAATATTGTTGAGTGTAGGTCATCGTTCCTAGAACCCCTTTTCTCATTTGGTGTAGATCATCATTCCTAGCACCCCATAATCTCAAGCATTGATAACTATAGGGGAGGAACTCTATGTCCAAGTCCCAACTTCTAATTGGTCTAGAATTCATGTCTACCACCACAAAAATATCATCAATTTAATCATTCTTTAACTCACAAGAATTTTCCACATTATTCAATTACTAATACATAAATTAGTAAAACAGTTCAAAGGCCATTCATTAATTGAACAATTAACTAAGCAGAAAATCCATTAACTAATTCATCTTTTCATTAATCTATCAACAACATTCTCTTTCCATAATTAATTGGTCACAATTAATTATCCATATCAAGTCTCACTTGTCATAATTAATTATTTAAGACCGACATCATTCCACATTATTAATTCTCACAATTAATTACCTTTGGTAAACATCGCAGCACATAGTTAATTCTACCAATTGATTATCTTAAATGGCTTGAATCATTATTTCACAATTAATCCCCCCAATAAATTATCTTATCACAATCAAATTGATATCTCAATTACAATATCTCAACCCATAACAAATCTCCAAAATAACTATTTGGGTAATCTCCATTCGTGTAACAACCTGATATTTTGTGAGATAGATTTTTTTTAATTTCTTTGATGGATTCTATTGTACTATACACCTATATTTTCTTTCACTATACGCAAGACTGTATTATCTTTCAGTATATGAAACACTATTCTTGACTTGTGTTGCACACAATTTCAAGTTATTTTGATATAATTAATTTCATGAAACAATGATTATAGATTCTTTTCAATGAAAAAATGAACTATGTCAGGATTATGTTATACGCAGCACCAAAAGAACCTTTCACTAAAAGCAACACTAACTTGTCTTGCATTACACGCAAGAGCGGCCTTCCTCGATAGCTTCCGTTGTACGTGATACCGAGTTTCATTAAAAAATGGTATATTATTTAAATTAGATATAAAGTATTAATTATAAATAGTAATAACCACATTTTTTATTTTATAATATTATCATTCATTTTACACATTTTTTAGAACATGGTATGAGAACAAAATCAATTTTGTGGATAAAATAAGTATTTTTCAAAAAATGTTGTTTTGCCGCCTCTTGATGGAACATCCATTTTAAATGTAGTTTTTGTCACATTTATAAACAAATTATTTGGATTAGAGGTATAAAATTTTAATTTGGATAATTTTTTGTTATTTTTCCGATAACCTTCATATTTTGATGAATAGTATAAATACGCTAAATTTCAATTAAAAACAACTTTTTCCATCAAGATAGTTTATATGGTTAAATAATAATATTTAATGATTTTAATGATTAAATATAATATATTTTTATCATTTAAGATCATGTATGTCATTAGCATTAATTTTACATCGAATTCATAGGTAAAAACATTTCAATATTTTTTAATGTTTTAAATAAAAACCCATTTTTTCGAGGGTGTGGTTAATATTAAATTAATTACTACAAATTATATATTTTGAATTTGGAAAAATAGATTCCATATTTTTAATCATAAGGTTTAAATTGTGTGAATATTAATTTTTTATTTTTGGAAATTATGAATAGTAACATTAGTAATTATTTTATTTATTATGGTTAAAGGATAAATATGCTAAATAAGGGTACAAAATAATATTATAATAATATTAAACTACCCTAAAAAATGACCTAATCCTATTGGATGAGATATTTCCAACCATGGGCACCCTTGGGTTGATTTTTGGACCCCATGGATCACCTGGATGTGAAAATGACAATTTATAAGAATTAATTTAAAGTAAAGATAATTATAACCTAAACATATATCTTTTAATAAATCGATTTTAATATGGGGTTATATTATAGATATCTATGTATATAAAAAGTTAATTAAATAATAAAAATATTTTCTACAACATGATATTTTATTTATAATTTTTAGATATCAAATAAATAAAATTATATATGACAAAATGGGGATGTAGTGATTACCTTGTTAATGAATGATTCAAATAAATGAGATTATAAATATTAAATTAAACTTATTTTGAATATTTTGATGTCATACATGAATTTTTAAGATTACATTGAAATATAAGTGATGATTTAATGCCTTTTTATTGATGTGTTAATGTTTTTATGATTTTTCAAAAAAATTCAAGTATAAATTATGTCCAAAATTGACATAATTCATAACATAAAACATAAAATATTTTGTTAAATGATATTAAAATCTTAAAAATCTAATATTCGTCCAAATGGTTAATATAAGTCCAAATATGTCATAAATGACATTTTTTTGTCGTGTGACATGATATTATAATTTCATGAACCCACAATGTGTAAACAACATGATATCATGGTAAGATAAAAAAGGGTAAAATAAAAAAAGATAAGGATAAAAAATATTCAAAACTAGTAAAAAAATTATTTTATTTTTGGTATTAGAACCAAAATCATAATATGTTATAATTAAATATATTTTAAACCGTTTTAAATCTAAATTTAATTTATAATAAATTAATATTTTGGAAATTTTCAAAAGTGCCCCTCTCCTCTCTTATAAAATGGAACATCCTATCTATCCTCTTCACTCCATTTTAAGACTTCATACGCAGCCAAAACCTACCCATTTCTCTTATAAACATCCATAGTTACTGTCTAGAGGTGATTATGTTCTCAAAATACCAACTCTAGTACCCTAAGTGAAAATTCAAAGGAGGTAGGTCGAGGAAGAGGTAATCTCTTCTACCGATTCTTTCTGGTTTCTTTCTTCTTCTATATCCTCTTATTTAGTTGTTTCATTATAAAATAATAACATATGTATCACTAATATAATTATATTTTATTATTAATATGAATCAACCCTATTTGACCTTATATCCATCCTATAAAAAAAAATCACTGCACGTGCGTACGTATGACTTACCATCTCCTCACCATGATGTAATCTTTCTTTCACCACAACCTTATTTGGATTGGTATAATGGTGTAAATAATTCCTATATATTAATAATATAACATTATACTAATTCTGAGATACTATGCACCATCCACTTCTATACCATTCATCAATTATGGGAACGATATCGTCAATCATGTGTACGTACGGCTTACCATCTCCACAGTGTGATGTGATTAGTTCTACATGATCTTCATTTAACCATGAATATATAAATGAATTTAATTAATAAAATATATATTATACTAATAACATGTTTTAAATGATATTAATATAACCTAAAATAGGAACAAGAACTTATCTGACAAAACGTACGTAAGAACATAAAGCAGTTAATACCCGAATAACAAGTAACAATGAAATGTTACTAACAAACGAACGAAAATATAATCATAAATATTATCATAAAACTTATTATGATACTGAAATAAATTTGTAACATTATTTAAATCATTATACTAGAGTTTTGGATACATACAAATCATATAAGACCTAAGGTAACAGATAACTTTTAAAATCTCATTTTTATCCCAGATTGTTTATTTGTAAGTATTTACTGGGGTTATATTTTCCATCCATGTCCATGTTTTCTAAAAATGTTTTCATAAAATGTTTAATCTTTTTCAATGTATGTTTAAATTAATTTTTTTACTTTTTTTAATTTTACCCCATGGTATGTAAGGAATATTTCATTTGTTTACCATATGAGGTACTTTTTCACTTTTTTGACAAAAGTACATGGAGAATGTTTTTTAACTTATATGGAATGAATGGATTTTTAAACTTTCACAGATAATTATTTCCTTGAATCTTCCATTAAAAGTTTTCAATTTAATTTTCAATTAACTTCTGTTCCTTTAAAATTTCTTGACATATTGAGAACCGAAAATGTTTTTGAAAAACAAAGGATATTTTCCTCAAGAACTAAGTTCATGTTTTTTATCATAATTATTTTACACATAAGATGTTATAAGATTATGTTTCTATCCCTATTAATAAATTTATTTGATTATGTTATGATGGAATTATTTTTATAAAGTCCTTTTTTCTTATATGTATAATGTTATGATGGCATGAAGTTTAAGAATCCCATTTTATTATATAGGATATGCGATGATGTATGATTTATGTTTTTGTGGAACACATAAGAATGGTTTCATTATCAGATGGGGGGGAATATATCTCCCTCCAATGCATTGGGTAAAGATTTATATATTGTGAGATAGACATGGCTGGAATGACAAGTAAATCTGGTTCAGTGATACAAGACTAGAACGAGGAGTGAAATCAGTTCAGTGGTGGAAATTGTCTTCTATGATGGTCTTAGAAATGATCCTTGACTAATATTAAATTATTTTATTTGATTAAGTTTGTACGTGAAAAAGTTTCATGTCTTATGTTATGATCATTGGGACTACATTTCACTTCAATGATTTATCACATAACATGATATTATGATCTCTTATGCAGGATCATATTTTCAAATTTTATGTTCTTATAAATATGATATGATTGATATTTCCTTTATTTAACATTAATGATAATTTCATATCACCATTTTTATGTTTTCTTTTCCCTAGGATATAAATAACGGTTGTACGTAAGAAAAAAAGGGGAATATCTGTATAGGAAATGTTGAAGATCATTATCCATTATTAGAAGATTGTGTTCCTAGTTTAAAATGTAACTAAACTAATAATTTCTTTGGGAATATTTTTTGTTATGTATTAAGTATTCTAAAAAATTAATGTAATGTCTATGTACGTTAGGCTGGGGTCTCTCCACTTTGTTCTGTAATTTAATTCTCGATTAATCAGTATGGAAAACTCAATTAAATTATACATTCATAATTACTCAAATTTAGGATATCAATCATCAAGAGAATATAGAAAATTATAAACTCATACACATACCCAAATCATGACTATGGGAGTTCAATTTAGAATACCTACCTCGGTTTATTGACTGAAGATATCCCCATAGAAATCCCCAATATTTGTGCCGCACAACGTCGTCAATCAATCTCCAGATCTAAATCCCTAAATCCAAAATTATGATAAAAGGGATAAATATCTTGAAAATATAGATCTAGATCCATAATTATATATCTAGATCTCAACTAAAAGTTTTAGATCCACGAAAATAAGGGAGATCTTTAATGAAAATATCTAGAAAAGATAAGACAAAGAATGGTAGAAGCATCAGGATGAAATCCACATACCAGGAGGATTACAAATCATCATTCTAGGCCTTATATCTCAATTAATGGTGATCATATTGTCTTGGAATACCATAACTTGGAATTGGTAACCCCATGAAATTTTCAAGCCCGAGAATAGGTCTAATTAGAGAGGTTTTGGTTGTTTGTGTGGTTTTAAAACCAATTTTCGGAATAAACTGGGCTACACACACTATTTCAACTGGGAGGCCGTACGGTTATACCAAACCGTGTTCCAAACATGTGGTATTCCACTACTCGCATATCTTGATGGAGAATGTTCAGTAAAACTATGTGCCAACCATGTCGACTTCCACTGTCAACACGGTTATCTTGCGCACCGTTTGGCCAAACTGTGCGCAAACCGTGCACAACCCCCTATATTTCCAAATCCTTAGAAACATTACCCAAACACACCCAAGTTCATACCCCATCACAAAGGTAATTAATAAAAAAAGTACCTAAAAACACACCTAATATTTCTCTAGAAAATCCTAGGATATTACAATCTCTCCACATTATAACAGATTCTCCTCGAGATGCACTCCCTAACTTCTCTAAGTTTCTGAGCCAAAAATATTGGTTCATTGATCCCTTATGTCTTTTTTCCTTTCCCAAGTTTCCTCTTTAAAATTTCCATGTTTCCATATCACATGAACTAATAGAACAGTCTATCCCCATAACACTTTCTCATTGTGACCCAGCAAATGTATCAAATGCTCCTCCAAGGATGCATCTATCTCGAGGTCAACTTATTCCCCATCCATAACATGAAAAGGGTCTGGGTGATACCAACATAGTTGGGAAACATGTAAAACATCCTGCGTAATGCTATATTCATGTGGAAGTGTTAATTGGTATGTCATAGACCTGATTCTCTTCAACACCTCAATCGGTACCACAAACATGGGCACTAACTTTCCCTGCCTCCATATCCTGTGGTGACCATATATAGGTGATACCCAAAAGAATTCATGATCAACCTTTTTAAACTCTAGGGGTCATTTATGTTTATCAGCATACGAATTCTGCCTACTTTGTGCCATAGCCATACTTTTTTTAATCAATTGTACCTACTTCGATGTCTCATGAATGAGACTCTGTCCCAATAGCTCTAACTCACCAACCTCTAACCAACATAGTGGTGATCTACAAGGTCTACCATAAATTGCCTCATATGGTTCTGTATTTATCATTTCTTGATAGCTATTGTTATAGGAAAACTCAAATATATGAATGTGCTTCTCCCAAGAAACACCAAATACAATCACACATGCTTATAGCATATCCTATAACACCTGTTTGGTATGCTCTGACTGCCCATTTGTCTATGGGTGGAAGGTCATACTTAAAGAACCTATGTATCAAGCACCGTTTGTAATCCCTACAAGAAGCCTGATGTAATGTTTGAATCACGGTTTGAAACTATAGTTTGTGGTACCCCATGAAAACGAACTATCTCCCTCATGTATAGCTCTCCTAACTACTATATTATAAATGGTTCTCTTGATAGGAAAGAAGTTTTCTACCTTCATTAGTTGACCCACAATGACCCAAATTGTATTATTCATCCTAATGTTCATTTCATGTCCTAGCACAAATTCCATAGTCATTTCATCTCACTTATATACCAGAATAGGTAATGTCTATAACAGTCCCCCAGCTCGTTGATGCTCTGCCTTCACCTGCTGACAGGTGAAACATCTTGTTACAAACCTTACTATCTTCTTTTTCATGTCTGGCCACCAAAACTGTTGTTGTAGGTCACAATAAATTTTTGGTCACCCCAGGATGTATCACCAACCTTAATGAATGAAATTCACTCATGAGTTCTTCACTCATATTCGAGGGCACAACAACCTTATTTTTCACATAGATGTTCTTATCCTCATCTATTATCAAATTTGAAGGTGTATCCCCACATTCAATGATTTACCTCATGGATAAACAATATGTATCCTCATATTGTATGTCCTTGATCCATTTCCAGAGTTTAGACTCCACTACTACAGAAACCAGAGTCATCCCCTCTTGACTATCTTGAACTACCACATGCATTTTCTCCATAAATTTCATCATCTTCCACTCTTCACTCAACTCCTGTACCAACTAAGTTTGAGTTTTCCTACTCAAGGCATCAGCCACACCATTACCCTTCCTGGGTGTATATGCAAGTTCAAAATCAAAGGACTGCGAATACTCTACCCATATTCGTTTTTGAAGATTCATGTCGCGCTGTGAAAAGATATACTTCAAGATTTTGTGATCCGTAAAAACCGTGAACTTTTCACCCAGTAGATAGTTTTTTGAAAACATATGAGCATAAAATACTACTAAAAAATCAAGTTCATCCATAGGGTAATTTTTTTTTCATGTGGCCTCATTTGTTGATACTCATAAGAAACAACTCTATCCTCTTACATCAACATAGCTCTATGTCTGACCCTAGAAGCGTCACAATATACCATGTACTCCTCACCTGCCTTAGGTAATATCAAAATTTTTGTAGATGTCAAGTCCTTAATTAAATCCTAGAAAGCATTCTCACTTGCTTCTGTCCAAACAAAAAATACCCCTTTCATTATCAAATATGTAAGCGGTGCTTCCCATCGAGAAAAGTCCTGGATGAACCACCTGTAATAACCAGTTATTACACAAAAACTTCATATATAAAAAAATTTATTGGGATTATACTAGGAAATTACAACCTCTAATTTATTTTAGGTCCATTGAAACACCCTCATCTAATATTATGTGCCCCAAAAAGTGTACCTTATCAATCCAAAACTGACATTTAGATTGCATGGAATAAATTTGATGCTCTCTCAGTATACCCCTGACGATGTCAAGATACGGGTCATGATTGGAATGAGTCTTAGAGTACACCAAGATGTCGTCCACAAACACCACCACAAACGGATCTATGTACAGAGGAAAGATCTTTTTCATCAAGGACATAAATACTGGTGGAACATTTTTCAACCCAAACGAAATTATAAAAAACTCATAATGGACACACCTTCTTCTAAAAGTAGTTCTTGGTATATCAGGGGTCCAAACTCTTACCTGATGATACCCAGATCTCAAATCAATCTTTGCGAACACACAATATCCCTTCAGTTGGTCAAATAGATCATCGATACGTAGAAGAGGATATCGGTTCTTTATGGTCATTTAATTAAACTTTTAGTAATTGACACACAAGCATAAAATATCTTTTCCTTCTTTGATAACAAAAATAGGTAATCCCCAATGTGATGTACTTGGATGGATAAATCCTTTATCCTCCAACACCTCCAATTGTGTTTTGAGATCTTGAAGCATAGTCAATTCCATTTGTAAGTTGGAAAAGATATCAGCTCCACCCCAGGCATGATATCAATAGTGAATTCCACATCTATCTTTGGAGAAAACCATGAAAAGTCTTCAGGAAAGACATCCTGAAACAGTTATACTTTCGATGGAAGGACATATTTCCTACCACTACCATAATCCATCAAAATACTTGAAACATGGGCCGTGAGATCTCTCATTTGCTGAGTAATTGGACTGGATCTTCCTGCATGGATATCCCATTCTCCACGGTGAACATACTCATCACCCTCAAGAGATACAAAGTTCACTCTCCTTCGGTAACAATCTATGTTGGCTCGGTATGTGACTACCCAGTACATACCCATAATCCGGTCAAAGCCTATTATATCAAGGATATATATATATATATATCCAAAAGGAAATGATACTCTCCAATCTCTAGTGAACATCCCTTGCATAAAAATATATCCCTAGACCGTGTTCCCAATGGTGTATCGGTATTCATCACCCTTCTTATGGACACCATCTCCAGGCTCAAGCCATTGATGAGATTTAAAGATATAATGGAATGAGAGGAATTGGCATCAAATAAGGTATTAGATAAAGTAGAAACAACTAGAACAGTACCACTCACTGTCAATGGACCAGCCTCGCTATCCACAAGTGTAGGTTGTACTGCATGTAACGGTCATGACCCTATTCCCTGCGGTGTCGTCTGATGCCCCTGAGTAGTACCACTCTACTGATACGGCGTTCCCATACCTTGAAGTACCACATCCACTACCTCTACCTTCTATTCTAGTAGAACTCCAGCTGTCAGGCCTATATGATGTAGAAGGACCCCTTCCCACACTCTGACTCTGAGCAATTTCTCCCTTAACACCAGCTTATCGCTGCTTCCTACAAAACTTTTGTAGGTGTCCCATCTTACCACAAAACTAGCACTCCACTGGTGGTCAAGTTAAATTTTTATGATATTTTCCTTTCCAACCGCACTGGTGGAAAATCATATGATAAAGATCTAATGAAACTATTCCTCTAAACTTTCCACATTCATTTCCACTGTCTTGACTAAGATTCTCGTAGCGGTGCTTCCTACTCTCAGAAGACAAACTCCCTGACCATCCAGTTACATGTCTAGTACTAGAACCCTCATTCAGGTACCCCTCTAATATGAGTGCCTGATTAAACACTTCTTAGAATTTATTCAGCCTAAAGATATTCACCTGGGACTGAATTTCATACCAAAGTCTGTCCTGAAATTGTTTTACCAAAGAAGCCTCATATGCCGCCAAATCTAGAGCAGAACACTGTAAATCCATGAATTTTTCTACATATTACATTATGGACATGCTTCATAGGGTCGTATTCATAAACTCTGAAGCCTTATCTTCTCTCATCATCTATATATAGAGGTTTTCCATGAACTTATCTAGAACGTCCTTCCATAACATCTCATCACTCTGTCTAGACCATACCTGAATGTTCCACCAGTTATTCGCTAAACCATGTACCATATAAGCAACCAACATGAACCTCCTCTTAGATATAGTCTCCAAATGGTCAAGTATCATCTATACAGATTCAATCCACAATTTCATCTCCCTCAGGTCCACCCTCTCCAGTAAAAGTATGGGGCTCTTGCAGCTGATACTCCCTTGTCATCTCAGACATGATTTTCTAAACCCACCCAAGGTCTCTCTCCATAAATTCCATGAAACATGAAATGTTATCTGAGAAATATTACCCTTCTTTCTTAGATTATACCAATGGTGCCTTAAGATACCTATCTGGAAGTTTGTTCTGGGCCATACCCCTCGATCGCTCCCTCAACAAGAATCATGGAGGCATATCTCTACAAGGAAAACCACACGTCTTAGGTCTCATAACACAACCTTATAACATTTACGTAAGAGTAGTAACTAACAAAACATGTTTCAACATGTCCTTTTCCCCTTTTCTCACCGCACAACCAACAGAAAGGTATTTTCTCTACCCTTAACAATCCTACTCCTTTGAGTATGTTAAAAAGGGTACCTACATTCTCATTAATTAATTTAACCATTAATTAATCAAATTATCTCAAATTAATTAATTAAAAAATTAATTAATTAATCACACCCATTTAAAAATTCAATTTTCTCATTAGAAAACCATTTATTACCATTTTTCATCATTATTTAAATATCACAATAAGGAAAAAAAATTCAAATTCAACAACTTACCCATAACTCATTTTCCTGTCAGTTCCTAGAAAGATACATGTCACAACAACCCTAAGTGCCTAGAATGATTCATCTAGAATCAAATATCATGCCTCTTTAGGCCAAGAATAAAAAATCAACAAATTTGAAAACAAAAAATAACATCACACCACAAGTGTGTCACCCATGGTGAAATAATATTCAACTGTAACAAAAAAAACAACCACAACAATACCACCCTAAGTACTCAGATTTTACCGAGTACATGGGTTTGTAACTCCCATGCATGAGCTCATTACCAAGCTTCGACTCTTCTTAGTCTCTTATCCACCATTCCTAAAATAGTAAGTCAAAATAATAAGAAAGAAAATAAAATGACCTTTGATTCCACTTTGTGATATCTCGGCCCGAGAGGCACTAAACGGTGCCCCGACCTAGTTAGCCACATGCCCTAAAGCACGCCTCCCTATATACCAGAGGGTGCTGACTTGCAGTGAGGGTATGGTAAGTCAGTATTTGGAAGATTGTACCCTCTTTTATCAGAATAAAACACCAATGGAAGAAAATAACAATAACCAAGTGGGGGAGCATAGAAATAAATAGAAAAAATCCATATCATATGATAACCAAAACATGAAAATACAATTATCAACTAAATAGTATACCATTCTATGAAAATAAAAATGTCAAGTGTACAATGAAACTCAAATTAAGGACACATCGACTCAAAAATGGGTCCCAAACCATGTATGGTTCCCTCTCCCATGCTCCAATACCAAACTACATCATATCCTAGGGGCTTTCCCTTATCCATTATTACAAAAAAAAGTCTACTTGGGTGTCGATCAGAAGACCCGAACAGGGAGTGAGTATAACTTAGTAGTCCACCACCAACGGTATCTAAAATTAGTCCAGTCAGAAGATAATGCTTGCGGATTTATGGAGCAATAAATTCAATTCATAATTTAAATAGCTTTCACATTTTCATTTATTCTTTAATCAACACATTAGGCCCAGTTTCAATTCATGTTTCCCATTTGAATACTCATTCATTATTATCATTTATTTCGTGTAGATCATCACACCTAGCACCATAATCTCATTTGAAAAAACATTCATTATTATCATTCATTAGGTGTAGTTCTTCATTCATAGAACCAAAATCTTGTTGAGTATACATCATCATTCCTAGCACCCATTTTCTCATTCGGTGTACTTTTTCATGCCTAGCACCCCATAATCTCAAGCTTAGACAACTGTTTGAGAGGAATTCCATATATAAGTCTGAACATCTAATTGGTCTTGAATTCCTTGTCTAGCACCTTAAAAATATCAACCATTTAATCATTATTTAATTCAAAATATTGTTCCACATTATTCTACTACTAATCCATATATTAGTTAAATAGTTCAAAAGAAATTAGTTAACTCGACAATTAACTAAGCACAAAATCCATTAATTAATTAGTCAATTAATTGATTAATCACCACCATTCTCTTTCCATAATTAATTCTTCAAAATTAATTATCCATATAAAATCTCACTTTTCATAGTTAATTCTCACAATTAATTATCTTAGATTAAAATCATGCCACATAATTAATTCTCACATTTAATTACCTTTTGTCAACATCATGGCACATAATTAATTATCCCAATTAATCAACTTACATGGACAGCATAATTACTTCATAATTAATAACCCCAATTTAATTATCTTATCACAATTAAACAAATATATCAATTAAAATATTTCAAACCATAAAAAATATCCAAAATATCTATTTGGGTTACCCACCTTCGTTTGTTCCGTCATTCAATTCTCGATTAGTCACCTAGGAAAACTCAATTCAATTACAAATTCCTAATTACTCCAATTTAGGAAATCTATCATCAAGATAATCTAGATAATCATAAACTCATACACATATCAAAACCATGACTATGAGATTTTTATTTAGACCACCAACATTAGTTTATTAACCGACGTTTTCCCAACAGAAATCCTCAAAATCCGAGCGACACAATGTCATTGATCAACCTCCGAATCTAAATATCTAAATCTAAAATTAAGATCAAAGGCATCAATATATTGAAAATATATATCTATATCCAGAATTCTATTTCTAGATCTCAACTAAAAGGTTTTTGAAAAAATAAAAAGGGGGAGATATTCCATGAAAATATCTATAAAATATATGAGAAAGAGCATGAGAAACATTGGGATGAAATCCACTTGTTGGGAAGAGATCAGATCTTCAATCCGGGATTTCTATATCAAAGAACGGAGTTCGGATCGCCTTTTAATCCCTCTGGAAGGCTCTGGTAACAAAAATAAATTTTCAAGCCCAAGACTATGTTGAATTAGAGAGGTTTTAGGGGTTCGTGTTGTTTTAAAAAATCAGAATATACTGGGTCATATGCACGGTTTTACCTAGAAGGGTGCACAGTTAGACCAAACCTTGATCCCACTGTGTAGTCTTCTACATCCTACATGGCTTGATGGAGAATGTTTAGAAAAAACATGCACCAAGTTTGCTTAATTACTCTATCCATAGGGTTATCTTGTGCATGGTTTGGCCAAAATGTGTGTAAACCATGCACATTCCCCTATCTTTCCAATTCCTTAGAAACTTCACCCAATCACACCCCATGTCATAACCCACCCCAAAGGTACTTAATAAATAAAAACAAAGTACTTAAAAAATTCCTTATATTACTCCAGAAAAGGCCTAGAACTTACCTGATCTTTGACTTTGGGCTTTTACTATGTTTCGTTTTCAATATAGTTTCACAAATCTAGTGTTTTAAAGCACAATAAAGCAGGACAGTTTGAAGTATCTTTAGTTTAATACATTATTCTACTTTTTTGGTGATTTTAATAAAACGTTGTATAATATTACAAAACATAAAACCAATTAAATATCTACAATTTAAATCAATTAATATATAAAAATAGAACATTATAAATGCAAACCTACATGAATAATATAGCTTTGTAAATTTACACAAACCAAGAACATGAATGTCCTCAAGCACGCAATCTCCAAAATATTTTAGAGGAATGTCAATCTACTCATACTGAAATTTTTAGTGCAACATAAATTAATGTTTGATAATGTAAAATATACTTTCAAATTTTACACAAAAGGATTTCTTCAATGAAACAGTCTTAAAAGAAATAAATTCCAACATGTATTTTACTTTTTTTATTTTGAAATAATAATTTCTATACATCCTTCAACTTTTAATTATTAATTCATCATTAATGTAAATTCAAATTTTAATTTACCTCACATAGAATTATTTTAATTCATCTCTCAAGGTAAAAAAATTAGTGAATCTTTGTTCATACGTAGAGTACGTGTCACTTACCATAGGCTTGTATGACATCTAACAACGCCACCGCATAAAGAAAGTAATCAATATCAATAATGAGGTATTTTCATCAAGGCTTAAATGTCCCTAGGGATTAATGTTGGTGGGAAATGATGATTTAAAAATAAATCTCAAAAAATAGGCGTGACACTTTTTCATACTCTATGATATCAAAAGGCAAACCCAATGTAAAATACTCCAGTAAACATGGAATCTCCTAACCCAGAAAGCACATAGTATGTGAAAGATAAAAAATAGCATAATGAATAGATCAACCTCTCTTGATGTTTTTTAAATTTTTCATTGTTCCCTTTTTATCTAATTTATTTCTCTTTTTTTGAACTTTTTTGAAAGTTATATTTAAGATAATGATCACATTAACCACCTTAACACATGCGGTCATAAGATCATCGGTTTAGAAATGGTGATTTATTATCCCGAAAATACATAACCAATTTTTTTTAACTTTTCTAGTTCTTTGTTAGACATTTTATCTTTTTTTATTTTAGAGTTTAAAAATAATAGTTTACAATAAACATAATCCTCCTTCAATCCCAAAATATAACACCCCCACACTACTTTATTACAATTTATTTCTTCCCTTACACCATGACTCCCTTAATCCCTCACACATAAACATTAAAATATTGTGAAAACACTAAGAGGAGGGTATGAATGGATAAAAATGGATTAAAAAATAGATCATTCCTAAAAAGGTCATTTGTGGTCCCTATAGGATGAAAAATAAATACTTAAAGGCGGTCTTAATGATAAGGGATTTTCAAAAGATGTCCCAATAATTCTAAAGGTGTTTTTTCATAGTCCACGCTTTGATAAGTTCAAATGAAATTTCGAGTAGGTGGCATGTCCCAAGATCACTCATAAAATTTGTTCAGGAATAAAATAACAAGTGATTGTTCTAAAAATCTTCTCAGGAATGTGAAATTTATATTGAAAAATCACACTAATAATGAAAAATAAATTAACATGAATTCCAAAAATTCAAATCATGTGAAACACTAGGAAAATTCCATTTACATGAATCAACCAATTCCCTTAAATCACGAGTCCTCGTTTCAATATCCATGATTCAATTTAATCACTCAATTTTACATTTTAATCATTCAATATCATTAAAATTTAAATATAAAATATGACATCAGAAGATTCCTAATAAAATCAGTTCTCATAGATAAGTCAAGAAAATCTTTAATTCAAGTGTGGGCATGAATTTTCATTTTAAATCTCAAAACATGTCTCTAGAAAAAAATGTTGATATAATTAAAGATAAATAATAAAAATGAATTTAATTTCCCATGAATCTTATGTCAAGTTTCATCAATTTTTTCTTAGGGTCCTCCTTGTGAATTATGGTCCTACAAAATAGAATTTACTCAATTAAAAAAAAGGATCATGTCATTTATGCTCAGAAAATATAGGAGAGAGTAGGATGCATGTTGGACTAATCCTAAAAATGAAATTTTAATTTTAATTCCAAGAAATAAAGTAAAAGGGATATGTCATGGTAGGATCCCCCAGGTAGGACCTAAATTTTTATTTCTTCTAGAAGTATGTACTAGTTTTTATCTATAATATTATAATCGGTGGATCTTCATGGATTTTAACTACCACATGTTTCTTTTCCCAGCTTATGGTTCTTATTTATTGGTTAATAATGATACATGTATGGAGTATACTAGATTATTGCTTTTCAAAATTGTGTATATATTTTATGGTGGGAGTAGGATGAAGTAGAGATCATCCTCTTCCTTGGTTCCTACTTCTGTAACCCTTTATTTTTACTATGTTATCTCAACATGGGTTTCATGAATAGTAATTTTAAAAGTAAGGTTGGAATGTATTTTAAATTTGGTAGAATTTAAACATAAAGAATGTAAATCAAAATTCCCCCTTTTAGTGAGAATATCCTCTCCCTTTATTTCCTCCATCTCATCTACTTGGATCACTTCATGGTTTCCTAAAATGCAGGTACATCAAAAAAAGGATGCTCTAAGTGTTGCTCAATTGGTGTAGATTCAGTTTCTTCATCTTCTTCTAAGTCAATGCAAGGATTTCACAAATCATAAAATTCAAAACCATAAAAAGTGATAATAAAATAATACTGAATAAAATTAGAAAACAAAGATTTTAAAGATATACCACTCCTTGAGTTTGTTTGGGTTCAATCACTTCTTCAGTAGTGAGTGCCTCTTGATGTTGGATATAAGTACAAGGAGGTAGGTGGTCGGGATCCTCCATCATTTCTTAAAATTTTATCAATTTTTTTATTCATGATCTTCCATTTATAGAGACAATTATAGTGGTATTGGATCTTTTACTATGTAATTAATGGCTAGATCATGTTGTACCTAATACTTATTCCAGAACTTGTAGAGGTCTGGTTGATCTTCCGCATGTATATCAGCAAGAAAGTATTCCTTATCATGAATACAATCTATCTCATCATACTGATCATGGATTTGGCTCCTCAAATTTTCAGTCTATTGACGATATTAATGTTTATTTTATAATTCTTATATTTCTCAGTAAAACCTGGGAAAACAAGGGTCACTTCTTCCTTTTCCTCATCTGGTTCTTTCTCAGGTTCTGGTTGTGGATCTACTTGTTTCTCTTGAAATTTTCGGACATATTCAATTATCCAATACATTTTTTATCCAAGTCCTATATTTATTCTATATGTTTTTTAATGTGATGTTTTTTAATTTCTTTTTCTTCTTTCACCTGAGAGTAGTCAGTCCGTGCATAATAATCACAAATTTACTATATCATGTCCAAAAAATGTTTTTTTTGTAAAAAAATAAATATATGTTTTCATTGTAATTTTTTTATGAAACATTATGAGTGAATGTATTTATCCTCTGTAAGAAATGTTCCAAATTTATGTGCGATGATTTTTCATGAATCCTAGGTCAATGTTTTGTTTTCTTAACCATGTGATATTGTGCACACCTATGGCCAGTCTTAATGAGGAAGCTCACACAACACTGAGTTTATATTATCACTATTTATATTTAACTAATATAAAACTATATAATTTTAATGTGATGAGTTTAAAAGATTCATGAAATATTTGTGATATATGTTTATATATATTTCAATGTATATAACATGAATACATAAAAAATATGTTAGGCAAAAAGGGGATCCTCCCAGTAGAACACGTCGAGTGAAACTTCATTGTCACTTTATTAGTTCCAAATAAAATTAATAAAAAAGATCCATTGATAGCATGGAAATACTCTCATACCCATGTTTAATATATTGTGCACTCACGGATTACTAAGAGATCACACATCCACCTCCTCGATCGGGGGAGAATATTGCATAAGAGAAAGTTATGTATTGGGAGTAAAATGGGGACACAAGGTTTCCTTACCCACTAAGATACCCCTTTATATAAATTTATGAAAATAAGATACAATAAAAATTATTGTAAAATGACTAGGGTTCAACACTGTACTTCTCCCCCAGAAACATCCTATGATTATCTACTCTTGATCATGAGTATTATAGATCACCGTGAGAAGAGAACAAGGGTGAAATAAAAATGATAAAAATATGAGAATGATAGGAAGAATAAGTCTGATATTTATTAAAAATTAATAGTACTATTATAGAAGAAAATAAACTACAAAACTATAAAAAATTTACCAAATAGTTTATAATGCTTTGAAGAGGAGATGAGATACATTTTTATAGGTAGAAGTGTTGTAATTTTTCCTATATAATTTTCCTCCTAAATATTATGTCTGGTAGACACATTTAATGACCAAATTTGGGAAATATTTCTTCTTGAAAGATATTTAAGTATCTATTTTCATTCAAAAATCAAATTTCTTCTTCATTCACCTCATTTATAAAATGTTTTATCGCATTTACTTGGTAAATATATTTTGTCCAGGTTGAATATTTGTTTTCTAAAAATCTGAATTCCCATGTATTTTTGTTGTTGATATTAGTAGAATAAATTGGGTGTATAGTTATTAAAGTATTTAAAACTAAAATTATATTTTTCAATTTAAAATATTCTCTCCATTTGACCATCAATTTTTGATTTAAAGGCCCATATTAAAAAAATATCCCAATATGTGCACATATTTTTGGTCATGAGTTGTGTGCGTATTTTGGGCCTCTAAATGTTCGGTTCAACTCATGGTATAGAAGAATTAAATGAATACCAAGATAATTTTAATCCAAAAAAAATGAATTTCGTAAATTAAATTAGGTAATAAAAATTTATTGCTGAAATACTTAAATAAATAATAAAAGTTAAAATCTAAAATTAGACCATTTGTGTAATTAAGCTCAAAATGCTTCTAAAACAATAAAATGTAAAAATTTAACATAAAATAATTTTTTTTGGGATTAAAAATATTGAAATTAAAGTTAAAATAATGGGAAATATTTTCTATATCACCTGGTGAGGTGCAACTAATCCTTCTCCTGAAGTTGAAGCTGATATGGATCCCCCCCACTCTGAATAGATGAAAAGGTCCTATAGAATCACTAAATATGACTCAATATTCCACTTACATGAAATTATAAGGGGTCTATAGGACACTATGAATTACTATTACTATGAATACCACACTTGTGATAAACCACATAACTATCATATTGCGTCATTTGGTTGTCCCTGCTCACACACGAAGTCTAAAAACGTCACTTTAAACCACTAGTAAAACCAGCAACCTATCTTTGTCCTAAAATACCTGGACTCACACCATCATACTACCATAGGTTCCAATTGGTTATTAGGTACTAGTTTACAGTATGAAACATGACATTCAACTGGAAAACATTCACATGGTAATGAATTGGATATCAAATCTTGTTCTCAAAACATATCTGTTTCTATGGCTCATCATTAGTTTAGATAGGTGAAAAGCACTGATTCTCTATAAATTGTGCTTAATAATACATGAATATCCTAAAACCCAGTTTTAGGTTCAAGAACTCCCTAGGATTATCATCCCTCAAGGTCTCAAAGAATAAATAGTCAAAGAAATTCAATTAGAAATCACTCCAAATCACTTCCTGATACGGACCTTCCAGATTTATAATATCCCACCAACATTTAGCTGATCCAAAATGCATTTAATTAGTGAGTTTCACTCCCCTAATAGGATTTTTATCAATATTCTCAAAAACACTTATAATCATCTCCATCAATAACTACCTAACATGGAGGCCACCACCCCATGAAATATTCGGGGGATGCTACTATTAAATCTCCCGTGTGAGCTCTCACATAGAAGGGCAGGCCATGAAGATCCATGTATTGTCTTCATAAGCAATAGAAACTCCAATAAAAACCTGGAATCATCACCCAAATGTGTTATAATAATATCTTCCATAGGCAGAACCCATGGCGGTTTTAATGGTGGCTTATGGCCTAGAACCTCTGAATCATGACCATCACCACCCTCCTAGTGAACGACTAGAGGTTTTCATGGTGGAATAGCTCTACAAAATCCAATAACACACCTCATAAAGAAATAAAAATTGATAATATAATATAAACATGAAAATTATTTGTACAATAATTTCTATTTATAAGTCACACCCCTCTGTTGGCTCATAAATCTAGGTTTGGGTGATAGGAACATTTATATAGAACATGAGAGATTCTACCTACTACCAACTACTATGGTCTTTTCTGGGGAATGGAATGTTTTATAATATATGGTACTAGTATAGAGAGTTTAAATTAAAATTTATAGAGGAAAACACTCATTAAATTGTTATTGGTATCGCTATTTAATGGAACCACATGATCATTTTGGATTTATTTTTATTTGATATAATTCTTATTTTTATTGTTTATTTATAAGGGTTGAAGTTTATGGAACACCACTTCTAATTTAAAAGGGACCATACACCTCATATAATGATATTTTGAATCCTTTTTAATAGAAATAATGCAATTATTAAATCCCTACATGAAATTTTAGCACAATTCAAGGACATTGAAATAAAGAACCAAAACATTATACAGGTAATTCTTGTAGTAAATAAACATGACATGGCATAATGCATGACATATAAAACCTGTAAGATTCCTAAAATGACACATGATCATGCTTCAGAAATATCATACAATGATAATATATAATCCTCAATCATAATAATTAACATCACACATCATGTGCACCACCCAATGGTGGAATCAAATCAACTGTAATAATAAAAATACAGAACAACATGTCCCATCCATGTAATTTGACCATTCCCTATATGTGGGGTAGCTACTCCCATGCACATCTCACTAACAAACCCCAATACATCCCTAATATCTTTTCTAACATTACCAAACAATAAGATAATTGAAAATAAAATGTATTTGTTACCACGTTGTGATGTCCCAGACTGTATGCCACAGAATGGTGCCCTGAGTCGGTGGGACACATGGGATCAAGCCCACCTCCCCTTATGCCAGAGGCTACCAACTATAATCAAGGTTATGAGGTGTTATAGTGGGGAGAATATACCATCTTGCTCAGAGTTTCACAGTGGTGAAATCGATATATAATTATTAGAATAATAATAAAAACTAAAATCGGAAGATACATCATATAAATGGATTAAATAACCAATAAAAAAATATCCAATATCATACACAAAACGATGATGTTTCATATGTCCAGAAGAAAGGAATATTTAAGCATTATATACAATACATGAATAAATAAGAGAATAATACCAACATGAATTTCTCAAATATAATCATGATCCTCGTCTTGTTCATGTGCTCACATGGTCTAATGATATATGAAAATCAGGCATCTACCAATGGGAATTTTCCCATATCCCTACCTACATCCACAAAATCTACCCAAGTACCATCGACATTCTAGATAGGGTTTGATATAAACTTAGTAGGCCACCATCAACAACATCTATAAAAATCCAGCTAGTGCATATAACTTGGTAATGTGCAGGTAATAATGGAAAGAAGTAAATAAATTGTAAACGGTGGTATCTGGTTCCATCATGACACATGGCCAATAGTACTAGCTTCGATCTAAGCCAGACAGTCTCTAAAAATATAACCACATGTATACACATATATAGACAATGTACCTAGTGACTTCAAAAATCATATATGTGGCTATGACCACTATCCTTGACCCAAGGTGTAAATCAGACATCCATAAACTATGACATGAGTCTCATATCTGTCAAGAGGCATAATGCCCATTTTCATAAGAGTAGTGGACGTCATGAATAGTATCATAGTAATAGGGTCACCATGGTCATTATCAAAATCATAGGGTCACCATGACCATATATCCAAGTAAGGATATTCATACTTGTATATCATAGTAAGGGTCATCATGCTCATATATCACAGTAAGGGTTTTCATGCCTAGAATCACAATAAGGATCATCATTCCTAGTATTAGAGTTAAAAGGGCCACAAATCCTAGTTTTTTAATTAAAGAGGGACTTCATGCCCATATATCACAATGACATAAGGGATTTCATTCTCATATATAACATTAGCTGAAGGGGCACCATGCCCATATAATATAAAGAAGAAGGGACTTGTTTCCCATATAATATAATGAAGAAGGGAAACCATGCCCATATAATAAAATTATAGATAGGGGTTTTCACTATCGATTTATAAGATAGGGGTACCCATGTACAAATATATTAATTATAATTATTCGAGGATTTAGGAATAGAAAAAAGATAATTCATATCTAATTTACATTCATTAATAACAAGTGTGTAATCATTGTTCGATTTAAATTAGGTGATGTGGTCGTACCCCTCACCTCTATTCAATTCATATTCAATTTGATAAGTGTTTTATCCCTACTAAACCACAAGAATTATGAATTTTATTTATTATATCTCAATTTTAAGTCACACCAAAACTATATAGAGCATGGTTTGGAAATTTAAGAATTTATAACCATAATAGAAATTCGATTGGCACACCTCAAGAGGTGGAAACAATTGAAGGGGGCCTAATAAGGTCATAAGTTTCACAATTAGGGAAACCAATTAATTTAAAATTCATTTTAGGGGAATCAAATTGAGAAAACGGAATGCATAACAATGGAACACATTATAAAACATATCATATTTTAGGGATAATAACTAGACATCCTACCTTATGCTTGTAGAGGAGAACTCATCCATTATCATCCATTGGATTGGTCCAATTCGAGAGAAAACGGAAAAATATATTGAGACACTAAAAATATGTAATATAGCCCTACACCTAAAAAACTCTTTCAAATGGAAGAAAAAAAATGAAAGGTTCACAATGAATGAATTTATTACGTGTTTTCATCCAATAATACAAAAGGAGATCGATTCGTATTTTGAATATCCATGATATTGAAGAACCTATCTTTGAGGAGGGGAGGAGATCTCAGATGAAGAAGACCTCTAAATGAAAGAAAATAAGGAAATAAGAGGGTGGATTCAGTTTTAAATAATTTAAGGGATGTTATTTCATTTCAACTAAATTTTAAGGGGGCACACAGTTTGGATGCACAATTGGCTAAACTGTCCACCAAACATGTGCCATGATTTTCTTCAAGAGGTGTCATTCACAATTTGGCCCCAAAAACTGAGAAACTATGTTCCAAACATGCTCTATGCCTTTTCTACAAGATCAGACAACTCACATGGTGGTATAAACCTGGGAGCATGGATAGAGAAGATTAGGAACCCTACTTTTCCATCTGAAATACCCCTACACAATTTAGAGAAATCATGTGGGTTGGGATTCACAGTTTCTACTAACCATGTGGCCTAGTAATTTCTTCCACCGGCTGGGGTTCCAAGTGCTGAAAATCACCAACCACCATAAAACTTCTATAAACTCATTAGGAGTCCATAATAAGTCCAAGATAAATAATTATACAAAACATTAAAGGATTTATAACCTTGTTCTTACACCCAATCACAAACTAGATCATTCAAGCCTGAAAATAGTTTATATATATATATATAAGGTGATCATATCATGTATACTCTATATGATCCTTCCTAGAAAATCTCATGCAAAAGATAATAAAATCATGATAAAAACTATTGAAAAAAATGAATCTATTTCATTATATAAATATGTATTCTTTGTTCCTATGATCACCATGGCTATCTCTCACCAATTATCACATACAAGTGAACATATATTATAATATCAAATGAATTCACCCCGCTACCACTTCTGCTCAACTGTTCTATTCTTACCATGCATCAAACATTATAAATCATCTCTCTCCAAAAGTAATACTATCCAAATACACCTGGGATAAATATGAGAAAATAAATCCCAATTATGATATCATCACATCATCACATACCATGAACCCCATTCATCACATCATCACATCATCCCATTCTAAAACTCTAGATAGTAATTCTGTAGTTTTTGAGACAAACCTTAGCTATTATGTCATGTATTATTACTCAAGCCATCATAGACCATATGTAGCACCCCTAGTTTTATGTACTCCATTTATATACACTTTATTTCTTTTTTTGGAATCTGTGGGTTAGTTGTTAGAATTGTCTAATAGTGTAAATGAAAAAAACAAGAGTCAACTACTAGAAAATCTATTGGAATAATTTACTCCATAAATTGTGGTTTTATGATGTAAATATGCTAAGGAATGTGTTCAAGTAATAAAAACCCATTTACACCAAAAAATATTTTTACACCATAAAATGGGGTTTCCTATAGGAATAACTAATGTGATGGGTATTTCAGTGTAATTGACCCACAATGAATTAATGGTGTAAATTATAAATTTATGGAGTAATTAGTTTGGGAACAATATTTTTTACTATGAACAATGGTTTTAAATTCTCATACACTACTTTTCTTATTTATCTCAAGTTCTAGGAATATCATCTGTGATGATTTAAGATCTTGGATATCCATAATCCTTGGAAAATGATTCCTTTATTATTTTTTTGAAATAATTTTTTAGGGTTTCCACTATTTTTATTATATTGAATATCATTTGGTTGTATCATGTGTAACCATAGATCAATTTTTAAGACTTAATCTATAGGCATGTATTTCATTTGACAATAGCTTTGTGGTATTTTTTAAGGGAACACGAGGAATAGGGTTATCCAATAAATTTTTATATGATATTTTGTGAAAAATTAATCTTGGTAGGTGGATTCTATCCCAAATGGACATTCTATAACTTTTTTTCTTGAATCTCGATAAATTATTCTTGTTTATTGATTGGAAATAAATTGAATAGTTGGTGTGTAAAACCTTTGTTTCAATGTGATTTAAAAAATGGTAGTTTTGAAATATTCTTATGACATTGATTGGGTATTCCAAGAGTAAAGTGAAAGAGAATGTGAAAGGATTTCTTTGATTAAATTACTTGCTTTAACTATTTTCCATTCATAAACTATTTTTATATTATCATGATCTATTTTATATAAAATGTGCTATCTTTTCCATTTTTTGGACTCCTATGAATTGGGAATTGGTTTTTAAAAATATATATTTTTGGGTTTGTTACCAAGACCATTGGTGAAGTGATGATTTATATAGAATTTCTATGGGTTCACTTGATGGTAAAGTGTTTATGCATGGGGAAGTTTTATAGATTAACTTGTTGGAATAATATTTCATGCTTGAAAAATTCTTCATGTCTTGATTATTTTTATACTAATCTTAAGTTATAATAATTCTGTCAATAAGGACACATTATTTGCATCATGTAGAGCGAAGCTGTTGTGTGGGAATTGTAAAAGGTTATAAATCAATAGAGGTGGGGATTTGTAGCTATAAGAATCTATGCAATAATACATGTCATTAAACTGGATGATGGAGTTAATATTTCTATGGTTCTGGAACATTAGTTCATGTTTCACTATCGAAGAATCTCTATACTTTAATAAAATGATGAAGATATACTATGATGTAAATGTGTTTTCCATGACTCAATGATTCATAATTTGATTCTATAAGAGTTTCTTATTATGTTTTAGATACCATATTTTCACTTTAGAGGTGATAATCACTCATACGAAGAAGAATCCTCATCCAAGAAATCAGTTAATAACATATTTATACATAAAGAGTATTTATGTTTGTGATTCATGTATAATAATGAAAAAACGTGATGATTACTTTTTTTTTTATAGAAATAAAATTAGATGTAGAATCTAAAGATCACCCATCCTATCTTCGAGTGTAGGAGGTGGGATAATTATGAAGGAGTTGTTATCTGTGAAATGTGGGACAGTTCAAATATATATGTATGTTCCATATAATGTGTGACCACACCACTATAAAGCATGTAGATTTAAAAGGTTTTATAGTGGTGTAGCTGACGATGCTATAGTCTCCATGCACTAAATGTGGAATAATTATACCCATAGTATCTTTGGGAATTAAAGAGTGGTTAATTAAATACCCAGTAGTCAGCGGGTATTCAAAATTAAATTATGGTGATTAAATGTGTTATTTATATCATATTTTAAATCATGTAATTAAATGATTGTTTAATAATTGAATAATAATTATTATGTTATCGATAAATGGTGAATGCAGGTGAAGAAGAATAAAGAGAGATAAATAGTTCATGATTTTATTGAGATCAAAATACACCATGAAGGCATTGTTTCAGAGAGGGGATAGAATCTTGATGGTTTGTAAACCATTTAAGATATCTCTATGAAGATTTTTTTATTGTTTTTCTATAGAAAAGATACGAATAATTCAATAATTATTCTTGAAAGTATAGGTGATGCACCAAAGTGGCTTAAAAAAAGTGATGAAGTAGGAAGAACATAAATAATGTATCTATCTACAGTGAAGGATGTATTCTATGAACGTTTTTCTAATAAAGTAACCTATATGTCCATAATTTCTGTGTGGACACTTTCTAGACCAGTGAGAAAAGGAAGAAGAATAAGGAGATTAATTTCACAATAAGTGATATAAAGGAATAAGGTTCAAGGGGGGACTATTGGTAAGCAGTTGGTTTTCCATAAACATGTAAGGTATTGAGACATGGCATAGGAGTGACAAAGCCCAAACCAACAAGTAGTGAGCTTAGTATGTTTGGAGCACTAACACAATGTTGGTTGCACGCTCCATGGACTAACCCTTTGGGGTGGACTAACTAGAATCATATGTCCATATTTATTTTATACATGCATGTGAAAAGTGATCAACCAATCTAATGAACATCAGATCAAATATCATAACAAGTTTCCATCATGTTTGAGTGGTTATGATCCTTAAGTGAAAGGGAGAATTTAAATAATTAAGAGTTTTATTTATCACTAATAATACATACATTGATTCACCCCCTCCCCTGTTAAAGTAATCTCACTCTAAGTACAGGATATAAGTCTAATAGGTTGTATCAAAGGAAAGATTAATTTTGGATTTTTTATAGCTCTGAATTTATATGAAGTTGTATTGAGGATGAAATTCACAATAAAGGATACATTCATTGATGGATATAATTTCAAAGATTGAAAAAAGGGTCCATCTAATATATGGAATTTTCTCTTAGTGTTTCTTATGAAGTGATTAAAGATTGAAATTGATCTATTAAGTAGACATGAAGTCTTCCTTGAAACAGATCTATGAAACTTTGTAATTAATACTTTAATTAAAGATGAATTCAGGGAGGATCTCGAGGAAGACTTGCACTAATAGGTGAATGATGGGAAATTCACCATGTACATGTAGATGAAATTGTAATATTTTTTTGGAAAAGAAGAAATTTCATGTGATATGTGGCTTATGAAAAAAGTAAATAAGAAGAAGAGTAATAAGAATTTATCCCAAAAATTACATTATCCAACAAAGGAAAAATATGAACAAAATGTTTTCTATGATTCTAACATATTTGTAGAGAAAGGATCACTACGGGAAAAACTCTC